>CM060924.1:830526036-831726036 GCA_030737875.1 Allium sativum
AACTTTACAAATGATTTCCTTCTTATAACAGTTTCCATTTTTTAACGTTCATTCATTTTCTAAATATCTCCTATTTATAAATATTCCAATTTATAAATATTTCTTATTTATAAATATTCCATTTATAAATATTTTATTTTTAAATATCACTTTGGAAATATTCCCTTATCAACGTTTCGGTATGTTATGGTATTCAACATATCAAATCACGATGAACAGTATCGTCCAAACACATATAATCGACAACATATCATATATCACAATATATGAAAAACAGTAAAATAATGTTGAGGAACCCAGTTGGGTTCCTCCAACCTGTTTCCCTGCATCACAGATGTTAAACAATATAAATAACATCACTTTCAGTTTCATATGATATATTCTGTTAAACAGAATCACATATAGAAATTCAACTAACTGACTAGCAGTTCAATCAAACAGTCAACACACAGTCAATTAGCCAATATTTAACAGTTCTAAAAATACAACATGAAATTACAAATTGTTCAGATTTAGTGAGATTTATCACATTGGACAATCATCATTAATAATGATAACCATCGGTCGATTTGATTCAGACGGACAATTTATTTTGCTATAAATTGTAATGAGCTCGGATTCACTCCCAGTCAGTCCCATTGGGCAGCTCTCGTCCATACGATCCCATCGGATCCGACCATTCGAATTTCTGATATCGTATGAGTAAGATATTGCATTATAAGTGGGTATACTATTAAACATAAATTAAACTAAATTCCCTTTTCATATTTCTTTTGGGCTTTACTTACAAATTTCGGCCCATCTTCAACTTCAAAGCCCAGGACCCCAAGCCTTCATCTCCTCCCAATATTTATCCATGCAATAACACCCTTGGCCATTTCAAAACTTCTCAGAACAAATCCCTCTTTCTTTTTATGTATTTCTCTATTTTTTTTCCTTTCTGGGCTTCAACTAATCTAATACGGCCCAAATTCCTCTTACCCGACCCAAGCACCAGGAGTCTTCTTCCTCATTGATATCGCGACTCCAAGAACCCACTGTATTCGATCCTCCTCAAACATCGTGCTCAGTTTCTTCACCGATCCTCACACCAATATCAACAAACTGCTTCTTCTCATCTCCTCCTTCTCCTCAACCCAACAACACAGAGCTCGAAACCTCCCCATGACATCCGTTCTCTCAGTGTTGGCTACAGGAACACGACATCAATGTGACCGGAACCATCCAAAAATCGAGCGCAAGATGCTACACTACCTCCTAATTCCAGAAACACACACATCAATCGAGCTCAAAGCCCCTCAGTTCGACGAAAAAGGGAACCCTAGTGCCGCTGTCAAAAACCTCGACATCCAGAATGGACGTCGAACTACACATTACTCACATAGAAATGAAGAGTGAGATCAAAGAAGCTCAAAAATCCTTGTTTGAAGATTTCTAGTATTTGATTTCATTTGTTCTTGATTTTTAAACCTCATGATATCACTTTGAAATGGCAGCAGCGCATTTCTTGTTTCGTTGACTATGTGAGGAAATGAGAATAGGTTTTAGGGTTTGAGAGAATGTAGTCTATTTATAGGTAGATTTTTATATGATTTTATTCGAGTTTTATATTAATATTTATGCTATCGTTGTTTTCATTTGTCGTTTAAAAATCTCTGTGACCACATATGAAACTCAAAAATCACGAAAATTGACATGCAGCTAGAGTTCGACATTACGGTCCCAACGAAACTGGTTTGTCGAATTCCGACTCTGTTTGCTCACACAGCGTATTTTTAATTGTCAAAATACTGACTGTTTTTCACTCTAAAAATCCGTACGGTCACATACTGACTCTAAAAATCACGAAACTGGAAATGTAACAACTATTTGACATTGCGGATCCAAAAAAGTTAGTTTCGTCGAATTCCGACTTCGTTTGCAAAACTGGCTATTTTTAAAGCTCTAAATAGCCTATTTAAATATATGAATATATTTAAATATAATTAAATTAAATATTTAAAAATAAATATTATCGTACATATTCATAGTGGAATACCATACAACTCTAGAATATTCCTATATGAATTCTAACTTGATATTTCAATCTGGGTCAACCCGATATTCGATTTATATTGAAATCCCTTTTTAAAATATAAACAATTCCTTTATAAATTATAAAGGAATTCCACAACGACTTTTCTGAAATTTGATTTGGACGTGAATCAAAATCTACACGACGAAATCCCGATTTTTCTCTTTTACTTGAAAGATATACTCCACCAGCTCCACACGTTTCTTATTTCACAGAAATACGGCTTAAAACGAATCCTGTATATTCAGTTGAAGTTCGAATCGCCAATTTACGAACTGCAGCGCCATTTCGAGCTCGATTTTTAATTATAATATAATTATACGTTCAAACTGTCGTTTATATAATATATTCGTTATTCACATTCAATTCCTAGTTGAATTAAATATCACAGATGATCCAGTTCACAGCATATCGCCATTTCAGCCAAATTTTGATTATTTCAGAATTAAATATATTATTTAATTTATTATCTTAATTAAATATTCATCATTATTTAATTCCACGACCATTAAATTCACTATATCACTATTTATATAATTAAATAAATTAATTATAATACCTCTGCAAATGCGGGTCATTACAATCTTTCCCACTTAAAATAATTCCGTCCTCGAAATTTTTAAAAGGTAGAGAACGACCCTATCTACTGATTAGAACATATTTGTTCACTTCTTAACTTCAGTTTCAACTGAACTAATTTAATTTCAATTAAATTATTAATAAATTCTTATCAATGAAAATTTTCAAAAATCCTGAAAATTTTCTAATGCCTTAACTTTTCGAAAAATTTCGCCAGCATCTCCTTTGTACTGGTCAATCGGTCAAACTCCAACTCGCATCTCTGGGCCATCTCCAACCCAAAAGAAAATCAAACAGCCAAGCGGCTTGCTCATTCGGCTCATAAATCTTTTATCCAATAGAAATATAAACTTGTACCTTTTGTCGGCATATCATTATATCCTTTCCACCTGTTATCAATTCAGCGGATACAAGGGTCATCCCAATCAAATTCCAATCTGCTTTTATCCACAACACAACCATTCGCTTATATCCGAGCCAAATATCATTTCAACTCGAGTTTCTTCTCGATTCCAAACTCTTAACTTGATTATCACATTACACTTCAAATTTGAATCTCATAATCCAATTTGTCTTGATATCATTCTAATTCAATCTCAGTTACCACTTTACGGGCTTTACTTTAATTCAAATTTGCTTTCACAAATTTCTGTTAAATTTGTTTTCAATTCAAACAGTCTTTCCCTGGGAGTTTTCAAACAGTTTACTCTTTTCAAAAAATCAAATTGTCCTTTTGAACATGTCACTGAGCCCTTAATTAATATTCCATTAGTTAAATCACTTCTCTATTTTTTTATCAATATTTGTTAACCAAATATTTTGAATAACCATATTGGCCTTTTACATTATTTGGAAAACATTTCCGAATATCGCCTTCCTTTATTTTCTAAACCTTAGAAAATATATGCTATTTATAATTGGAAAATATTCCAATTGCTTATCTCTTTTCCGATCTCGTTTATTTCTATACTTAGGAAATATTCTTTATTATATTTCCAAGCTTACACTTATTTGGGTTAAAATGGATGTTGTGTAAAACATCGTTACGACAACCCAAATTGCGACGATCCCAAAACCCCGTGACACGGTGTTAAGGATAATCATTGGAATATAACACATTAATCATCATTAGAAGATCACAGATAATAGCATAAACAGAAAATGGAATAATTTACACACATATGACAGCGGAATCATATAGATATCATCACATCAGAGAAGCACAGTACAGGATACAACTTAGTGCATAATGATACATAGTCAGTCACTATCGCCTTAGGCGGAATCATACATAAAGGGTACTCAAAATAAAGATCAGTCTACATCGCCAATGGCGGAATCATAATATAGATACAATAATGGCGGAGAAAATCCTAGTCAGCACGGTGTAGTCAAGCCTCGCCATGAGCCAAAAGTGCGTCAGAAACCTGTAACTAGGCTGCCCGTGTGAAAATGAGGGCACCCGAGTTTGCAAGGTGAAACAAACTACGAGTCAGTCATGGGACTGGTATGAGAAATCTACTCAACTTATTAACAACAATAATAAGGCAAATCAAAGGACCACACCACTTTCGCGGAAACGGTTTACTCCAATGAGTGCTAGTGCATGAAATAAAGTAAATGATTAAATCATCGCAATGCTTTTTATAAAATGAAGCCATTATAAGACTCAGGTCCCATCACACAATGCAACGCAAGCCGGAGGATAGAGTTTTACCTTATAATGGCCAAAAATGCTTCATACGAATAAAACAAAAGTGCTTGATATTATTACTAGTGTATATATGTTTCAAATGCAAATTCAATCATAAATATTAATCCTAGGCGACATAGCTACCATCTACTATGTCTTCATACTAGTAATACAATCACATCCGCATATTTCGTATTGGAAATTGGATTCCTTCATGAGTCGAGGCAAGGGGCAAGCTCCTCTCCGATTCGAGACACTCTAGCAAATGTCCCAGGACCCCACTATGATCCTTGGATCTTCAGGGTTGGTCCTCTCTTACTTTTGAGGATTAGTTATTCCTGAACACACGTTTCCCGGTCCTTACTGACCTATATCGAGGCGCCTCGCATTGCAACAACCACACAGGTGAAAAGTATATATAATGTCAGGGCTGGTAGGTCACTGACACCACCTTAGCTAGAAAGAAACGTCGTGCTCTCCCTGCAGTCACTCTCCCGTTTTTGACTCATACCGAGGTGTGAGGCTCGCGAATTCACGTTATACACAAAGCTACGTCACACAGACCATGCTTTGATCATCAACCACAAGACTTTGCTTTGCAACAGAAGCCTTGATCATATGCCACTTAGGCGTGACACACAGGCAATCCACTCCATGCGATTGATTTCTGTCAATACATAACCCCTGAGCTCGTACGTCTCAGAGAAGGGCGTTAAGCAAGAGAATAAATTCTCCACCGCCAAACAGATATATATTTAACAGAGATCAATCAACACAGAACAAAATCCAATGTCAGACACACAGTCCATTTACAAGTCCGTTCTGGGTCTGAACGAAACCGGAGGCACCAATTCCTTGCATATCCGTACAATCAACAGTATGTTTGGACGGCTACTACTTCAATTCCTTCATGGTAGCTACTCCAATCACGAGCATCAGTAGCGCCCATCCATCCAATGTGGAGATCGTCGGTCTTCAGCCGTCTTCGACTCTTCGACTTCTCAACGTCGATCGATTATTTGAAATGAGATAAACTCGGCCTTTTCAAATAACCCACGTATATTTAGATTTTCAAATCAATTAATCACAAGGTTGGACTATTCAACATTCACATTTCAGTTATTTAGTTATAATTTTCATGTCAAATACATTCAACTATCACATATCAAGCAAACACAACAAAATTGGTTTATTTCCACTCTATATCGTCTATAGTATTTTATAACGATATATCGCCATTTTTATTTAATTTAAAACGGCCATATTTAATTAAACGACGTTTCAGGTCGTGTTGATGCACTGGCGCTGCTTTTCACTAGTTTTGTTTTACACATATCTGAAAATCTAACCGTTGGATCTTCACAAATTTGGTATCATTGGGAAGGTCATTTCAAAACCAATCCAACGGTTTCAGTTTTGGGAAAATCCGACGGTCGGATCTTCCACACTAGCCATTTGAAGTTACGATTTCAATTTACGAACTACAGCGTCGTTATTCGATTTAATTTTAATTATATTTATATATATATAAATATAATCGTTTCTGGTGCTGTTTTTCTTCAGATTTGAATTAAACATTCCAGACAATCCAACCGTCGGATCTTCACAAAGTTGGTGCCGTTGGAAAGATATTTCCAAGGCGAACCCAACGGTTGCGGTTTCGGGAAAATCCAATGGTCGGATTTCCCGCACCAGTCGTTTGAAATCGCGGTTTCAAAACACGAACTGCACGGCCACGTTTCGTTTTAATTTTATTTATATTTATATATTTATATAAATATAGTTCATTCAAAAATTCCTATATCGTTTCCACTTCAATTATTTCACTAACGCCTTTAAATTTCGGAAAATTTCGCCATAACCTCCTTTGTACGAGAGGGTCTGCGAAAATTCCCAAATAGCTACACGGGCGTCTCATGTCAAAAAGAAAAAGAAAAAGCCAAGCTGCTAGCCAATAGGCTCATAAAATCATCACCCAAACAAAGCAGTAAATGTGTACCTATTTGTTGGGCGCAAAATTTTATTCCTCTTCTCTAGCCCCTTTGCTATAACCTGTTCAATAGATATGCATGCACATATATACAATTTCTATCATTTATCATTTTCCATTCAACTTCATATTTGATTTACTTTGGTTTAAAAACACCATTCATTCTAATGTTGCATGCATAGGCTAAAATCATATCATTAGCTAATTAATGTATATTTCAACTCATGCACATTTATTTGAACAAGTGGCTATTTTTAACACTTCACATTTCAAAGATGATAATTTTGGCGAACTAAAATAGTTTTCAACACATGACTACTTTATTTAGTTCTTATGCATGTTAAAAATAATATTTCTTCACCAATATTTATTTCAACGTCCGCATATCTTTAGCATATCACATATATGATAAAAATGATATTTTTACCATTTAAAATATTTATTCGACAAATGGATGTTTTCAACACTTCATAGTTTCAATAAAAATGTAATTTTTATTGTTCGATCTTTTTATTCAACACATGAACTTTTCCACTACACACACTTCTCAACACATGAGCATTTCCACACATGGACATTTTATTTATGTTGTTCATATTAGAAGGATGGAATTTTTATTGTTGAAACCATTTATATAAGGAGAATATTTTTCATACTTCATATATATATATATATAAATGTGATTTTTATTGTTTAAACACCTCATTCATTCATATATGAATTTAATTTTCACACAACACTTTTCAACACACAACATTTCCACACATGGATATAGTTTCAACATATGACTTTAATTTCAACGCATGAAAATAATTTCAACATATGAAAATAATTCTAACACACAAAGATTATTCAAAATTTCGGCAGCATAACGGCAGGGTAGTTAAAACCGGCATCGTCCCTAGTACGGCTCCTCGCTCTACCTTAAAACCTCGCGGTTTTTGACAATGGGGATTCATGCATCTAATTCGCACGCAGGCGGCATGTTTATTTTTATTTCCACAAATATTTCCAATTCAGTTCAATCACCAATGGGTATTTTTCAACCACAACCAAACAATATCAACCACAAACAATTATTCAACCATTCGTATTTTTCATCCAATATTTCAGACCAATTCACAACAATAAATATCGTCCATGGTTTGTGGACGAGGGGAGTACATACATACATACATACATACATACATATATATATATATATATATATATATATATATATATATATATATAATTGCAATATTTCACTTGCATTTCAACACATATATCAATTATTCTATGCATGTAAAATTCATACTTCGCTTATATAGCTTACACTACGCATGTACATGAGGTATACGACACGTATGTAATTTATATTTCGCTAATATAAATTATACACGATATTTTCCATTCAAATTCATGTTAATTTTGATTCCTCACATTGGTTTTCGGAGTGCTAAAAATCGATACGATGTCAGAAAAATCCGCGGCTTCTTCTATTAGGTAGAGAGCTTCCTTGCGGTCCCGATGTTTCCTGTTTCATCGAATTTCGTCAACACACCAAAAAGATATGATTTTTCAAAGTGTAAACATCAAAAAAAACTCACCTTTCACGAAGGTTCAAAACTAGGTTTACGGTTTTCGCGAGAATCGGGGCACGAGGGGATGATCGGCGAGTTTGACGTGGAAGAGGGAGGAGAGGGCTATCTGGCGGTGGTGGTTTGGTGGCGTTCGGTGGTCAGAATCGGCGGCGGCGGCGGTTTAATGGTCGGAACTTTGGACGCTCGATTCAGGCGGCACAGGCGACTAGGGGTGGAGGAAGTTGGTCGGATTTGAAGAGGGGATAGAGGCGCGTCGAGGGGTGGCGGTGGCGAAGGTTGTAGGTGGCGGCGATCGGTCGGGGAAGTTTCGAGCACGGGTCGCCGTTCGTTCGAGGGTTTTTTTTTTAATTATGAATGGCTAATTCTGATTGGCCGAGGACTTTATTAACTTTTTAAATAGTGTTTTCTTAAACGAACTCCTTTTTAAACCCAACGACTGTCGCCCCTAGCTAAATACCCCCATTCCGGACACAATGGGATATGATTCGTAGGCCAATTCGACTGTTACAGTCAGTTATTTTTCAAATTAAAGTATAAAACATTTAATTTTTAACTCTGAACGTACATTTCAATTTGCCAGGGCCACAAACTGATTCGAAAAATTCCAGAAAAATAAATCTAGCTATGTTTTGACGCTACAGTCCCAAAAAAACTAGTTTCGTCGAATTATGAGGTCATTTCAAAAATGGCCATTTTCTGGTCGATCCAATTTAACAGAAATTGACCAAACACATTTTCTTTTGCTACACTCACATACTAGCTTCAAAAATTATGAAATTTGAAACCTAGCAATAGTTTGACATCCCGGACCCAACAAAAGTGGTTTCATCGAATTCCGAGGTCGTATGCAAAATATCAATTTTCCAGGGCTACATATTCTATATAGCGACCATTCTGAAAATTCATTTGGCCATAACTTTTGATTCCCGTTATTAAACTTCGATTTTTCAGATTCGTTAGAAAGGTATTGACTAACAGATTTAAATATATTTAGTTTCACTAAAATCCATTATATTTTCCACCCGGCACAGTTAGTCAAAGTTTGAATTCAAATTTTCACACTGACTCACTATTTCTAATTCCATATTTTATTGAAATGTTCTATTTCAATTGCTCAAATTCCTTTGAAATCACCAATTTAAAATTTTTAAATTGGCTTGTATTTTCCGGGTTATTACAATCTCCCCCACTTAAAACTTTTCCTCCTCGAAAAGGAAACAACAGTAAAGTAGGAAATAAAATGTAAATGCAAAGTATTGTAAAGGTACCTTGCACCGGAGTTAGTCAGAGTTATCCACTCTGCATTTTGGGTAAGCTTGCTTAATGCTTTCCTCAGTCTCCCAAGTACAGTCTCTAGGATCACTGCTCCACTGCACTTTAACTAAATGAACCTTTTTGCTTCTGAGTTCTCTAGTTTCTTTGCCAACAATCTTTAATGGCTCTCCTCTGAGTGATAATTCTGGAGTTATGTCCACATCATGTTGCGCTGCTTCTTCTACCATAAGATCCAGATCATGCACATGTCTTCTAAGTTGAGATACGTGAAATACATCATGCACTCCAGGCAACCAATCTGGTAATTGAACCCTATAAGCAAGAGTTCAAATTCGTTCAAGTATAGGAAAGGGACCAATATATCTCGGTGCCAACTTCCCGGTTTTGCCAAATCTGATTACTCCTCTCATCGGAGAAACCTTCAAATAAACATGATCACCAACAGCAAATGTCAAATCTCTCCTTCTAGAGTCTGCATAACTTTTCTGTCGGCTTTGGGCGGTTCTCAAACGCTTTTTGATGAAGTCGACTTTATCAGATGCTTCTCTAATCATATCGGGTCCTAACACAAGTCTGTTGCCAGGTTCTACCCAATATGCTGGAGATCTGCAGGGTCTGCCATATAATGCTTCAAATGGTGACATTCCCAAGCTTGCTTGATAGCTATTGTTATATGAGAATTCTGCCAAATGTAAGTGATCTTCCCATAACCCACCAAAATCAATTATACAAGCCCACAATAAATCTTCTAGAATTCTATTCACCCGCTCAGTTTGGCCATCTGTTTGAGGGTGATAAGCGGTGCTCATATTCAGTTTCGTTCCCAATTCTGTCTGGAAAGCCTCCCAGAATTTGCTAGTAAATAGGGGATCCCTATCACTAACTATGCTGATGGGAATTCCATGCAGCTTAACAATTTCTCTGAAATATATATGTGCTAGACTTTGAGCAGTTCTATTGGATCTGACAGGTATAAAATGGGAAGTCTTCGTGAAGCGATATACGATTACCCAAATGTTGTCATTACCTTTCCTGGTTCGCGGCAAGCCATCTACGAAATCCATGGAAATCTGTTCCCATTTCCAACCTGGGACTTCAAACGGTTGCAACAATCCAGCTAGTTTCTGTTGGTCGCTCTTGACCAATTGACAAGTAGGGCATCTGCTTACATACAAAGAAATATCTCTCTTCATTGCCTTCCACCAGAAAGTGCGTTTGATATCGTTGTACATTTTACTCACACCTAGATGGATGCAAAATTTGGATTTATGGCATTCATCTAACACTTCTCTTCGAAGGCCTGGAATATTTGGAATGCAATTCCTATTATTTAACCTGAGAACCCCCTTATTGTCAATACGAAAACTCGTGGTTTCACCTTCCTCGATCCTCTGATTGATTCTCTGAATGAATTCATCGTCTTTTTGAAGGGCTGAAATCCTATCAATCAATCCAGGTGTAATTATAAGATTGGCAATGATTACGGTTTTCCTACTAAGCGCATCCGCTACTACGTTAGCTTTCCCCGGCGTATACAGGATATCAAGATCATACGCTGCAAGAAATTCTAGCCAACGCTGCTGTCTCAGATTCAGATCTTTCTGGGTATATAAATACTTCAATGATTGATGATCTGTGTACAGTATAAATTTCTCACCCAATAAATAATGCCTCCACAATTTTAATGCAAAAAAGATGGCTAGCAACTCAAGATCACAAGTCACATAATTCTTCTCATGCGGTTTCAGTTGGTGGCTTGCATAAGCGACTACTTGGCCTCTCTGCATTAACACTGCACCAAGACCTCTAATAGAAGCATCTGTCCAAACCGTTAAATCCTGATTGCCATCAATAATAGTTAACACTGGAGCGGTGGTCAGTTTCGATTTCAATTCCTGGAAAGCTTCTTCACAGTCGGAAGTCCACTTAAACTTCTCATGTTTCTTTGTGAGCTTCGTTAACGGACCAGATATCTACGAAAAATCCTTAACGAACTTTCGATAATAACTAGCCAACCCCATAAAACTTCTAACTTCCGTGGGAGTAGTTGGTTGTTTCCAGTCTTGAATCGCTGTTATTTTGCTTGGGTCAACAGAAATTCCTTTCTCTGACACGACATGGCCAAGAAATTTGACTTCTTCTTGCCAGAAGACACATTTAGAGAATTTGGCTTTGAAGTCGTTCTTCCTTAGAATCTCCAATACTTGTTCTAAGTGTTTTTCATGCTCGGGTTTTGATTTGGAGTAGATTAAAATATCATCGATGAAGACGAGGACAAATTTATTTAGAACTCCCCTGAACATTCTATTCATTAGATCAACAAAGTATGCTGGAGCGTTACACAGGCCAAACGGCATTACTAACCATTCATAAAATATGTCTGGACCTCTGAAAGCTGTCAAAGGAACACACTCTTCTGCTATTCTCAATTGATAAAAACCTGTAGCTAGGTCCATTCGGGAAAATACTTTCGCCCCATTCAATTGGTCTAGCAAATCATCGATGCGGGGTAATGGATATTTATTTTTAAGCGTCTGTTTGTTGAGGTCTCGGTAATCAACACATAATCTAAGAGTACCGTCTGACTTTGGGACAAACACTACAGCTGCAGCCCAATTAGAAAAACTAGGTCTGATTAGACCCTTCCACAACAGTTGACGAGTTTGATCGCCTAATTCTTCTTTTTCCTTCGGAGTCATTCTTCGAATTGGATGTACCACTGGTCTGGCATTGGGAATTAGATCTATTCGGAATTCTATTTCTCTTTGCGGAGGTAAGTTTTCAACTTCTTCTAACACATCCGCATAGTTTCTAACAATCAGAATCTTTTCCATGGAAGTGGGGATAAGTTCTAATGCCGACCAAAATTCTTCTCTATTCGGATTCGAACCATGACAGGGTACCGTAATATATCCAAGCTTCGTTCGAATTTTTACGATTCTTTACGAACATTTCACTTCGGCTTCATACTTCGTTAACCAATCCAGCCCTAGAATGATATCGAATTCGGGAAAATCCATAACGACTAGATTGAAAGGAAACTTGTAGGAAGAATAAGGGACTGGCACTCTACAATATGAACTGAGAGTAACAGGACCCCCTATCGGGTTATGTACTTCCACCGATTCTTTGAGCTTTCGCTGTTTTAAATTTAATTTGTGCACTGTGTTATTAGCAATAAAACTACGCGATGCACCTGTGTCAAACAATACAGAAACAGGAATATTTTTAATGGTAAGGGTACCTCCCAAAACATCGGGTTTACCTGCTCCATCGGAAGCAGCTGGCGGGCTCGACCCATCATAGACGTGAGCTACTGTAGCTTTCTTCAGCAAAGGACAGTCTTTGACCAGATGATCGGTCTTTCGACAAATTAAGCACGAGCGAGGGTTCTGGGAGCCTTGGCTCGAACCTTGAGAATTTGTCTTCTGCCTCTTCGGAGCTGTGCAGACGTTTGAGTAGTGCCCCGGCTTACCATAGTTAAAGTAATTTCCTCTTGGCGGCTTGCCAGTCTGAGGTTTTGAAGATGCTGCTTGGCTTGACTCGCCTTGATTTATAGCAGGCTTGCGCTTGTTTCCGGCTTGGCTTCTAGTGCGATCCTGATCCAGATGCCTTTGATCAAGGTCTTCGTAGTTGCATGTCATTTCCACCAGTTCGTTGAATTCCAGCTTGACATGGGCCATGGCTCTATCATGATATTGACGTCTTAGCCCAAGGATAAACCTCTTATTTTTGGATTTTGCAGTGGCGACGAGCTCCGGAGCATAGGGCGACAACAGTGTAAATTTATTCAGATAATCTTGCACGGAAAGATCCCCCTGCTGGAGATTGGCGAAGTCATCGTGCATTCGTTCTAAAGCTTGTTCGGGGACATATTTCTCTTTGAAGAGTTCTTTAAATCCATCCCATGTTCTTCCAACTTCTCTATTCCCGGCAGTGAGAGATTCCCACCATAGTTCCGCTTGTTCCTGCATAAGCCAGGCGCCCATAATAGCTTTGTCTTCGTCTCCGAGCCTTAGGCCTTCAAGAATTTTCTCGCATGTTTTGAGCAATGCAAGGGCCTCTATTACTGTGCCAGTACCCGAGAAGGTCTTGCCTCCTAAGTTTTTATATCTCTTAGCTACACGGTCTAGCTCGAAGTATTGAGCTGCCGGAGGTTGTATCAATGGTCCTTCTTGAGCTGGGACTTCTCCTCTTCCTCGGCCTCGGCCGGCATGGCCTCCTCTAGCGGCGGCTGCTCTGGTAGCCATTTGTCAAATTCTGTATACGCAAGAAAAAGTCAGCTAATAGAAATGATAGTCTATTGCATAGTTAAGCAGAAAATTTTACGGAAAGATAACGATGGACTGATCAATTGTTTTTGCTATTCTGCTCGGCTCATTCTAGGACTTTACTAGTCCTATCTCTAATGAGCGACTCGCCTTAGAATACTACTGATTCTATTTTGACGAAGTGTTTAATGTGTTAGACTCCAGAACTAAGATTAACCAAAGCTCTGATACCAGTTGTGACGATCCCAAAACCCCGTGACACGGTGTTAAGGATAATCATTGGAATATAACACATTAATCATCATTAGCAGATCACAGATAATAGCATAAATAGAAAATGGAATAATTTACACACATATGACAGCAGAATCATATAGATATCATCACATCAGAGAAGCACAGTATAAGATACAACTTAGTGCATAATGATACATAGTCAGTCACCATCGCCTTAGGCGGAATCATACATAAAGGGTACTCAAAATAAAGATCAGTCTACATCGCCAGTGGCGGAATCATAATATAGATACAATAATGGCGGAGAAAATCCAAGTCAGCACGGTGTAGTCAAGCCTCCCCATGAGCCAAAAGTGCGTCAGAAACCTGTAACTAGGCTGCCCGTGTGAAAATGAGGGCACCCGAGTTTGTAAGGTGAAACAAAGTACGAGTCAGTCATGGGACTGGTATGAGAAATCTACTCAGCTTATTAACAACAATAATAAGGCAAATCAAAGGACCACGCCACTTTCGCGGAACGGGTTTACTCCAATGAGTGCTAGTGCATGAAATAAAATAAATGATTAAATCATCGCAATGCTTTTTATAAAATGAAGCCATTATAAGACTCAGGTCCCATCACACAATGCAACACAAGCCGGAGGATAGAGTTTTACCTTATAATGGCCAAAAATGCTTCATACGAATAAAACAAAAATGCTTGATATTATTACTAGTGTATATATGTTTCAAAAGCAAATTCAATCATAAATATTAATCCTAGGCGGCATAGCTACCATCTACTATGTCGCTATAGTAGTAATACAATCACATCCGCATATTTCGTATTGGAAATTGGATTCCTTCATGAGTCGAGGCAAGGGGCAAGCTCCTCTCCGATTCGAGACACTCTAGCAAATGTCCCAGGACCCCACTATGATCCTTGGATCTTCAGAGCCGGTCCTCTCTTACTTTTGAGGATTAGTTATTCCTGAACACACGTTTCCCGGTCCTTACTGACCTATATCGAGGCGCCTCGCATTCCAACAACCACACAGGTGAAAAGTATATATAATGTCAGGGCTGGTAGGTCACTGACACCACCTTAGCTAGAAAGAAACGTCGTGCTCTCCCTGCAGTTACTCTCCCGTTTTTGACTCATACCGAGGTGTGAGGCTCGCGAATTCACGTTATACACAAAGCTACGTCACACAGACCATGCTTTGATCATCAACCACAAGATTTGCTTTGCAGCAGAAGCCTTGATCATATGCCACTTAGGCGTGCCACACAGGCAATCCACTCCATGCGATTGATTTCTGTCAATACATAACCCCTGAGCTCGTACGTCTCAGAGAAGGGCATTAAGAAAGAGAATAAATTCTCCGCCGCCAAACAGATATATATTTAACAGAGATCAATCAACACAGAACAAAATCCAATGTTAGACACACAGTCCATTTACAAGTCCGTTCTGGGTCTGAACGAAACCGGAGGCACCAATTCCTCGCATATCCGTACAATCAACAGTATGTTTGGACGGCTACTACTTCAATTCCTTCATGGTAGCTACTCCAATCACGAGCATCAGTAGCGCCCATCCATCCAATGTGGAGATCGTCGGTCTTCAGCCGTCTTCGACTCTTCGACTTCTCAACGTCGATCGATTATTTGAAATGAGATAAACTCGGCCTTTTCAAATAACCCACGTATATTTAGATTTTCAAATCAATTAATCACATGGTTGGACTATTCAACATTCACATTTCAGTTATTTAGTTATAATTTTCATGTCAAATACATTCAACCATCACATATCAAGCAAACACAACAAAATTGGTTTATTTCCACTCTATATCGTCTATAGTATTTTATAACGATATATCGCCATTTTTATTTAAATTAAAACGGCCATATTTAATTAAACGACGTTTCAGGTCATGTCGATGCACTGGCGCTGCTTTTCACTAATTTTGTTTTACACATATCTGAAAATCTAACCGTTGGATCTTCACAAATTTGGTATCATTGGGAAGGTCATTTCAAAACGAATCCAACGGTTTCAGTTTTGGGAAAATCCGACGGTCGGATCTTCCACACTAGCCATTTGAAGTTATGATTTCGATTTACGAACTGCAACGTCGTTATTCAATTTAATTTTAATTATATATATATATATAAATATAATCGTTTCTGGCGCTGTTTTTCTTCCGATTTGAATTAAACATTCCAGACAATCCAACCGTCGGATCTTCACAAAGTTGGTGCCGTTGGAAAGATATTTCCAAGGCGAACCCAACGGTTGTAGTTTCGGGAAAATCCAATGGTCGGATTTCCCGCACCAGTCGTTTGAAATCACGGTTTCAAAACACGAACTGCACGACCACGTTTCGTTTTAATTTTATTTATATTTGTATATTTATATAAATATAGTTCATTCAAAAATTCCTATATCGTTTCCACTTCAATTATTTCACTAACGCCTTTAAATTTCGGAAAATTTCGCCATAACCTCCATTGTATGGGAGGGTCTGGGAAAATTCCCAAATAGCTACATGGGCGTCTCATGTCAAAAAGAAAAAGAAAAAGCCAAGCGGCTAGCCAACAGGCTCATAAAATCATCACCCAAACAAAACAGTAAATGTGTACCTATTTGTTGGGCGCAAAATTTTATTCCTCTTCTCTAGCCCCTTTGCTATAACCTGTTCAATAGATATGCATGCACATATATACAATTTCTATCACTTATCATTTTCCATTCAACTTCATATTTGATTTACTTTGGTTTAAAAACACCATTCATTCTAATGTTGCATGCATAGGCTAAAATCATATCATTAGCTAATTAATGTATATTTCAACTCATGCACATTTATTTGAACAAGTGGCTATTTTTAACACTTCACATTTAAAAGATTATAATTTTGGCGAACTAAAATAGATTTCAACACATGACTACTTTATTTAGTTCTTATGCATGTTAAAAATAATATTTCTTCACCAATATTTATTTCAACGTTCGCATATCTTTAGCATATCACATATATGATAAAAATGATATTTTTACCATTTAAAATATTTATTCGACAAATGGATGTTTTCAACACTTCATAGTTTCAATAAAAATGTAATTTTTATTGTTCGATCTTTTTATTCAACACATGAACTTTTCCACTACACACACTTCTCAACACATGAGCATTTCCACACATGGACATTTTATTTATGTTGTTCATATTAGAAAGATGGAATTTTTATTGTTGAAACCATTTATATAAGGCGAATATTTTTCATACTTCATATATATATATATAAAAATGTGATTTTTATTGTTTAAACACTTCATTCATTCATAAATGAATTTAATTTTCACACAACACTTTTCAACACACAACATTTCCACACATGGATATAGTTTCAACATATGACTTTAATTTCAACGCATGAAAATAATTTCAACATATGAAAATAATTCTAACACACAAAGATTATTCAAAATTTCGGCAGCATAACGGCAGGGTAGTTAAAACCGGCACCGTCCCTAGTACGGCTCCTCGCTCTACCTTAAAACCTCGCCGTTTTTGACAATGGGGATTCATGCATCTAATTCGCACGCAGGCGGCATGTTTATTTTTATTTCCACAAATATTTCCAATTCATTTCTATCACCAATGGGTATTTTTCAACCACAACCAAACAATATCAACCACAAACAATTATTCAACCATTCGTATTTTTCATCCAATATTTCACACCAATTCACAACAATAAATATCGTCCATGGTTTGTGGACGAGGGGAGTACATATATATATATATATATATATATATATATATATAATTGCTATATTTCACTTGCATTTCAACACATATATCAATTATTCTATGCATGTAAAATTCATACTTCGCTTATATAGCTTACACTACACATGTACATGAGGTATACGACACGTATGTAATTTATATTTCGCTAATATAAATTATACACGACATTTTCCATTCAAATTCATGTTAATTTAGATTCCTCACATTGGTTTTCGGAGTGCTAAAAATCGATACAATGTCAGAAAAATCTGCGGCTTCTTCTATTGGGTAGAGAGCTTCCTTGCGGTCCCGATGTTTCCTGTTTCATCGAATTTCGTCAACACACCAAAAAGATATGATTTTTCAAAGTGTAAACATAAAAAAAAACTCACCTTTCACGAAGGTTCAAAATTAGGTTTACGGTTTTCGCGAGAATCGGGGCACGAGGGGATGATCGGCGAGTTGGACGTGGAAGAGGGAGGAGAGGGCAATCTGGCGGTGGTGGTTTGGTGGCGTTCGGTGGTCAGAATCGGCGGCGGCGGCGGTTTAATGGTCGGAACTTTGGACGCTCGATTCAGGCGGCACAGGCAACTAGGGGTGAAGGAAGTTGGTCGGATTTGAAGAGGGGACGAAGGCGCGTCGAGGGGTGGCGGTGGCGAAGGCTGTAGGTGGCGGTAGCGGCGGCGATCGGTCGGGGAAGTTTTGAGCACGGGTCGCCGTTCGTTCGAGGGTTTTTTTTTTAAATTATGAATGGCTAATTCTGATTGGCCGAGGACTTTATTAACTTTTTAAATAGTGTTTTCTTAAACGAACTCCTTTTTAAACCCAACGACTATCGCCCCTAGCCAAATACCCCCATTCCGGACACAATGGGATATGTTTCGTAGGCCAATTCGACTGTTACAGTCAGTTATTTTTCAAATTAAAGTATAAAACATTTAATTTTTAACTCTGAACGTACATTTCAATTTGCCAGGGCCACAAACTGATTCGAAAAATTCCAGAAAAATAAATCTAGCTATGTTTTGACGCTACGGTCCCAACAAAACTAGTTTCATCGAATTCTGAGGTCGTTTCAAAAATGGCCATTTTCTGGTCGATCCAATTTAACAGAAATTGACCAAACACATTTTCTTTTGCTACGCTCACATACTAGCTTCAAAAATTATGAAATTTGAAACCTAGCAATAGTTTGACATACCGGACTCAACAAAAGTGGTTTCGTCGAATTCCGAGGTCGTATGCAAAATATCAATTTTCCAGGGCTACATATTCTATATAGCGACCATTCTGAAAATTCATTCGGCCATAACTTTTGATTCCCGTTATGAAACTTCGATTTTTCAGATTCGTTAGAAAGGTATTGACTAACAAATTTAAATATTTTTGGTTTCACTAAAATCCGTTATATTTTCCACCCGGCACAGTCAGTCAAAGTTTGAATTCAAATTTTCACACTGACTCACTATTTCTAATTCCATATTTTATTGAAATATTCTATTTCAATTGCTCAAATTCCTTTGAAATCACCAATTTAAAAACTTTTAATTGGCTCGTATTTTCCGGGTTATTACACAAATACTTTATTCAACTAACTCTTATTCAACATTGATCTTCGAGCCTGAAATCTTACTATTTATTTGTTAATACTGAAATCAATCAAGTTGGGGTATAACTACCTCTCAGACCTTGACTGAATAACATTTATAACGTCAAAACAGATATGACTACTTACTCGAATAATCAATACCATACAACTACTTATTCATTTTTAAACACGTATATGCTTCCTCTTTCTATTCTTACTAGATTTTATTCCAAGTCTTCCTTTTTGATTTTACTATTCTATTTCTAAGTTCGTTTCCTTATCGACTTCTATATATATATATATCGATACGTTGATTTCTAACTATCAAACTTCTTAAAAATATTCTAACTCCTTAAATTCCCGGAAAAATTCTCCATAACCTCCTTTGTACCAGGAACATCGGGATATTTCAAAAAGCCTCCCATGGCCCTCACCAATCCAAAAGAAAAAGAAAAAGCCAAGCGGCTAGCTGATACGGCGCATAAAATCTCATATATGAATTAAATACATACCTTTTTGTCGAGCATTCTATTTATATACCTTCATACCTTATCCATACCTATCTCATGTATATTTATACCTGCCCAATCTAATTTAACTATACCTGATCGTTTTAACTCAATTCGTTAATTAATTTGTAAATTAACTCTTTAGTCTATTTCACTTTTATATTTGAACATGACATGTTCAAATATATTTTAACTTGCTTATTAACTAATTTGAATCCAAATTTCAAATTAAATTCTATATTCGATTTTGAGTATACATTTACAAATCCAATTCACCTTTTAAAGTTCAACTTCAAATTCAAAACTCGGTTAACTATTTCCTCTTCGACTTAGTTAATTTTATTCAATTTCTATTCAAATTTTATACAACTTCTATTATTCAAATCTATATATCAAATTCTATTACTCAAATTCTATATATTCAAATTTTATAGTTTAAATTCCATTTGAATTCTATATTCAAATTCCATATATTCAAATTTTATAGTTCAAATTCCATTTGAATTCTATATTGAAATTCCATTTGAATTTCTATATTCAAATCCTATTATTACTCTATATGAATTCTATATTCTATTTTCCATTATTTAAATCTTCTTTATTGAAATCTCATTTGAATTTCTATATTCAATTCCCCTTTGAATTTTCTATATTCAAATCCCCTTTGAATTTTCTTATTTAAATTCTATGTTTGAACATCCTTTATTCAAATTCCTTTAAATAAGTCTCAATTTTAATTCCTTTTGAAATTGATATTTCTACCTTTGGAAAATCGATTTCCCTTTCAATTTCAAACTTGTATTTTTGTTTCTGAATTATCCAATGATAATTCTTTTCACTTCATTTATAAACTTCGTTTATAAAAGAACTATTTATAAACTTCGTTTATAAAGGAACTTCTCGTTTTATTTCTTTTAAACAAGTTGATATTTCAAATCTATTTAAAAATTCAAATTCTATATTTTAAATCCTATTTTGAAATTCAACACAACTTGTCTTTCCCAAAACAAATTCAAAACAGTATCTCTGGTAGTAATTCGTCATTTACAACTCGAAAATGAATACTGATGATGCAGCTGTCATCATCAGAATCTATTTTCCAGCGATCGAAGTGAGTTCAATACTATAAAACCATTTCTAAACATTTCCACTTTGAAATTCATTTCAAAATATAATTCACACTTCTTGTAAAACAAATTTAAAATCTCCCAGGATCTTAAATTTTCCTTATTTTTAATCCAAATCCATTTACAAACACTTATCCAATTTTCTAGAATTTTAATTCAATTTATGGTTTAAATTTCAGATTTAACTCATCTGATTTCACGTATTTCACTTATATGAATTCTGATTGGTTATTTACATAACCATTTAATTTATAATCTTACTCGATTATAATAACAACCAATATATCCACTATATTATAATTTTGATATATATATCTTCTTTATATCAAGATATACCTTGGGTAAACTTATTTTAATTTACCATCTTATCAAAACATACCGTGACGGTTCATCGTATTCAAGTGTTTATCAACTCCTACCGATACAGTGGATCAAACTGATCGACCAAAACCCATAAACGACTCAACCAATAAATCTCCATGATATAAAACAAATTTTTTTAATATTAATAACAAATACGTTCACTCATATATATACACTCAACCCAATCTAGGGTATTGCTATCCCTATCTCTATTGAGTCACGCCACAGAGCCAAGGTAATTCACTTAACTTAAGCTCTGATACCAACTGTAATGACCCAGGATTTTGACGATCTTGGTTATCCGATATACCAAACATATCGAACATCCAAGGATCGAAAATACCGGTCATTAATGAAAGAAATTAGAGGGTGAGGAAAGATAAGATAGAAAATTAGAATAGAAGAAGAAGAACACAATATCAGAGTAACACGGATCTCACAGCGGAACGAATAACATATAATATATGACATATCCTTGAAATAAAACCATTATATGTATACAATAACATTATCAGAGTACAACACTTACAACACAGCGGAAATAAATAATAGCTCTATGTTCCTGAAGCGTCCTGCCCCCAAGCTCTTCCAGTATATCTGTAAATCCCGGCTACTTGACTACCCGTACAAATTTAGGCACCCAAGAGTTCAGGGAAAACAAAACAAAATAAACCCCGGGTCAGTCATGGGACTGGTATGAGTAAAACAGTTTAAAACATTTTGAACAAGTAAACGATATCTCATAAGACCACGCCGTATAACGGAACGGGTTTTTCCCTTATGAGAATCCAAATTATTGTTATATCAAAAACCTTTTGATATTATAATAATGTCTATCAACCACAATATAATAATCATCTAGCAGAAACGCTTTCATCTCATGTTCTACATATATGGTATACAATCAAAACCGCAAGCACGTATTGGGTAATGGATTTCCAACTATGACAAGGTATGGAACCACCTTTCGCTAGTGTACCTCTAGAAAGGAATACACTGGGTTCAACAAGAACATCTTGCAACCCGGCCACACATGATCGACCACTCATTTCGCTTGAGTGTATCGAATGTATATCACCAATGGTTGGGATCAGCAACCGTTTCCCGAATGGGACAGCATCAACTATAGATTTTTAGAAGTAAATGAAAATCTAGATCAGGTGATTATACACCCTACTTCGGTGCGACCGACTTAGCCATGCTGCCTGCCCGATTTCTGTCATTTAAAGGTTGTGAGGCTAGAAGCTACGCTTTATCATCACACCAGATTCACTTTGAATGCCACATCATTAAATCCATCCAATCACCGATTGACGTCCTCAACAATACATTATGTGTTAGCTAAAAGAAGTTTCCTTCTCCGCTTCCACTCTTGGTACGGTTGGAGAAATCAATATACGTGATCGTCTGGAAATACTCTGTCAGACATTTGTCCATACAAGTCATCCAGGAACAGGATGAGCCGAAGGCACTATTCTGTAAACAGGATAGCCCTTGCATAACTCCGTCTTCAATTTCCTTTGGCGTATATGATTCGCAACGCTTATGCCAATACAGAGTGGTTCTGTGGATAATAATCCAACCAGTCTCTCCATATTAACAACATTAAAATGGTCAAAACTTCGATAGTCTGTGATTTAACTATCGAAGAAAAACAGGTGTGCAAACAACGATATTATTTCCAAATGGAAATTCATATCGATCAAACATCATTCAACATTTATCTCTTTATTTCACTAATTTACTTATCTCCTGTTTCCCTATATTCAATATTTCTTATTTTCTAAATTTGGAAAATATACGTTATTAACAATGGGAAACATTTCCATTTCTTGTTTTCTTTATTAGAAAACAATTCTGGTTTCTTATTTGGAAAACATTTCTAAAGCTTCTTCATTGGACTTAGACAGATGTTTAAACAAACCATCGCGATGCCAACTCAAACCATTTCCTTTAATTGCTAAATTCACTTAACCATCCTTTACTATCGAACCTTAACCATTCCTTGGTTAAAAATGAAGTCAATCAAGTTGGGGTAATACTACCTCTCAGACCTTAACTGAACAACGTTTCTAACCTTGAAATAGACAAGGTTCACCCTTCTAATTCTTTAACAAACTTCCTTACGTAACTCTCTTTCAAATCTTTTCTATTCGATAATTCTTTCCTTCGATAAGGTATATTCGATAACTCTATTCAATTTATTCTATTCACTTAACTCTTTTAATTTAACTTTAACTCTATTCACTTAACTCCTATCGAATAAACTATATTCGATAACTCTATTCAATTTATTCTATTCACTTAACTCTTTTGATTTAACTTTAACTCTAATCACTTAACTCCTATCGAATAAACTATATTCGATAACTCTTTTATTCTATTCGAATAAACTATATATTTGATTAACTCCTTTTACTCTATTCGAATAAACTATATTTGATTAACTCCTTTATTCTATTTGAATAAACTATATATTCGATTAACTCCTTTTACTCTATTCGAATAAACTATATTCGATTAACTCCTTTATTCTATTCGAATAAACTATATATTCGATTAACTCCTTTTACTCTATTCGAATAAACTATATTTGATTAACTCCTTTATTCCATTCGAATAAACTATATATTCGATTAACTACTTTTACTCTATTCGAATAAACTATATTCGATTAACTCCTTTATTCTATTCGAATAAACTATATATTTTATTAACTCCTTTATTCTATTTGAATACACTATATTTGATTAACTCCTTTATTCTATTTGAATAAACTATATATTCGATTAACTCCTTTATTCTATTTGAATAAACTATATTCGATTAACTCATTTGCTTTAACTCTAATCGATTAAACTAACATCGGTTAACTCCTTTTACTTTCTATTCGAATAAACTATATTCGATTAACTCATTTGCTTTAACTCTAATCGATTAAACTAACATCGATTAACTCCTTTTAACTCGATTAAACTATTCATTTATAAAGATTTACGTTTAGTAACGGTTCTTCACTTTACAAATGATTTCCTTCTTATAACAGTTTCCATTTTTTAACGTTTATTCATTTTCTAAATATCTCCTATTTATAAATATTCCAATTTATAAATATTTCTTATTTATAAATATTCCATTTATAAATATTTTGTTTTCAAATATCACTTTAAAAATATTCCCTTATCAACATTTCGGTATGTTATGGTATTCAACGTATCAAATCACGATGATCAGTATCGTCCAAACACATATAATTGACAACAGATTATATATCACATCATATATCACAATATATGAAAAATAGTAAAATAAATGTTGAGGAACCCAGTTGGGTTCCTCCAACCTGTTTCCCTGAATCACAGATGTTAAACAATATTGATAACATCACTTTGAGTTCCATATGATATATTCTGTTAAACAGAATCACATATAGAAATTCAACTAACTGACTAGCAGTTCAATCAAACAATCAACACACAGTCAATCAGCCAATATTTAACAGTTCTAAAAATACAACATGAAATTATAAACTGTTCAGAGTTAGTGAGATTTACTCACATTGGACGATCATCGTTAATAACGATAACCATCGGTCAATTTGATTCAGATGGACAATTTATTTTGCTATAAATTGTAACGAGTTCGGATTCACTCCCAGTCTGTCCCATTGGGTAGCTCTCGTCCATACGATCCCATCAGATCCGACCATTCGAATTTCTGATATCGTATGAGTAAGATATTGCATTATAAGTGGGTATACTATTAAATATAAATTAAACTAAATTCCCTTTTCATATTTCTTTTGGGCTTTACTTACAAATTTCGGCCCATCTTCAACTTCAAAGCCCAGGACCCCAAGCCTTCATCTCCTCCCAATATTTATCCACGCAATAACACCCTTGACCATTTCAAAACTTCTCAGAACAAACCCCTCTTTCTTTTTATTTATTTCTCTATTTTTTCCTTCTGGGCTTCAACTAATCTAATACGGCCCAAATTCCTCTTACCCGACCCAAGCACCAGGAGTCTTCTTCCTCATTGATATCGCGACCCCAGGAACCCACTGTATTCGATCCTCCTCAAACACCATGCTCAGTTTCTTCACCGATCCTCACACCAATATCACCAAACCGCTTCTTTTCATCTCCTCCTTCTCCTCAACCCAACAACACATAGCTCGAAACCTCCCCGTGACATCCGTTCTCTCAGCGTTGGCTACAGGAACGCGACATCAATGTGACCGGAACCACCCAAAAATCGAGCGCAAGATTCTACACTACCTCCTAGTCCCAGAAACACACACATCAATCGAGCTCAAAGCCCTCAGTTCGACGAAAAAGGGAACCCTAGTGCCGCTGTCAAAAACCTCAACATCCAGAATGGACGTCGAACTACACATTACTCACATAGAAATGAAGAGTGAGATCAAAGAAGCTCAAAAATCCTTGTTTGAAGATTTCTAGTATTTGATTTCATTTGTTCTTGATTTTTAAACCTCGTGATATCACTTTGAAATGGCAGCGGCGCATTTCTTGCTGCGTTGACTATGTGAGGAAATGAGATTAGGTTTTAGGGTTTGAGAGAATGTAGTCTATTTCTAGGTAGATTTTTATATTATTTTATTCGAGTTTTATATTATTATTTATGCTATCGTTGTTTTCATTCATCGTTTAAAAATATCTGTGACCACATATGAAACTCAAAAATCACTAAAATTGACATGCAGCTAGAGTTCGACATTACGGTCCCAACAAAACTTGTTTCTTCGAATTCCGACTCCGTTTGCTCACACAGTGTATTTTTAATCGTTAAAATACTGACTGTTTTTCACTCTAAAAATCCGTGCGGTCACATACTGACTCTAAAAATCACGAAACTGGAAATCTAACAACTATTTGACATTGCGGATCCAACAAAGTTAGTTTCGTCGAATTCCGACTTCGTTTGCAAAACTGGCTATTTTTAAAGCTCTAAATAGCCTATTTAAATATATGAATATATTAAAATATAATTAAATTAAATATTTAAAAATAAATATTATCGTATATATTCACAGTGGAATACCATACAGCTCTTGAATATTCCTATATGAATTCTAACTTGATATTTCAATCTGGGTCAACCCGATATTCGATTTATATTGAAATCCCTTTTTAAAATATAAATAATTCCTTTATAAATTATAAAAGAATTCCACAGCGACTTTTCTGAAATTTGATTTGGATGTGAATCAAAATCTACACGACGAAATCCCGATTTTTCTCTTCCACTAGAAAGATATACTCCACCAGCTCCACACGTTTCTTGTTTCACAGATATCCGGATTAAAACGAATCCTGTATATTCAGTTGAAGTTCGAATAGCCAATTTGCGAACTGCAGCGTCATTTCGAGCTCGATTTTTAATTATAATATAATTGTATGTTAAAACTGTCGTTTATATAATATATTCATTATTCACATTCAATTCCAAGCTGAATTAAATATCACAGATGATCCAGTTCACACCATATCGCCATTTCAGCCAAATTTTGATTATTTTAGAATTAAATATATTATTCAATTTATTATTTAAATTAAATATTCATCATTATTTAATTCCACGACCATTAAATTCACTATATCACTATTTATATAATTAAATAAATTAATTATAATACCTCTGCAAATGCGGGTCATTACATGAAGCCTTCTGCTCCAAGCTCTCCAAGTATATCTGTAAAATCTTGACTACTTGACTGCCCGTACAAAATTGGGCACCAAAAAGTTTAGGGTAAAGCAAAACAAAAAACTCTGGGTCAGTCATGTGACTAGTGTGAGTAAACAATTTAAAACAGTTTGAGAAAATAAACGATATCTCATAAGACCACGCCGTATAACACGGAATGGGTTTTTCCCTTATGAGAATCCAAAGCACTTGATTTAACTTTCAAAATTCTTTTGAAAGAAATGATAATCTTTATATAAAAACTCTTTTGATATTATAATAAAGTCTATCAATCACAATATAATATCATCTAGCAGAACACTTTCAACTCACGTTCCACATACATAATATATAATTAAAAACTGCGGCACTTATTGGTTAATGAATTCTAACTAGCAAGGTATGAGACCACCTTCCGACAGTGTATCTCTAGAGAGGAATACACTGGGTTCAACAGGAACATCTTGCAACCCAAGCTAAACATGACCGGTCACTCATTTCTCTTGAGTGTACCGAATGTATTATCACTAACGGTTGGGATCAGCAACCGTTTCTCGAATGGGACAACATCGTAATAGATTAAAGAAGTAAATGAAATTTGTCTGGATCAGGTGATAATACACACTAATTGGTAGCTAGCCACTTAGCCATGCGACCTACCCGATTTTATACCATTTCCTGGTTGTGAGGCTAGAGGCCACGCCTATCTCTAACAGATCACACATGTATTCACTTTGAATGTCACATCGTCATACCCACCAAATCACAAATTGATTTCTCCAAACATACCACGGGTATACAACTAAGAGAAACGAATTCCTCCGACACCAAACATAAATATGTTTGAAGAGATCAACTTACGCGATCTATTAAATATACTATGTCAGACATTCTTCCATA
Source organism: Allium sativum (assembly GCA_030737875.1). Lineage (NCBI taxonomy): Eukaryota > Viridiplantae > Streptophyta > Magnoliopsida > Asparagales > Amaryllidaceae > Allium > Allium sativum. Next base: position 830,553,714 of record CM060924.1, read on the forward strand.
CATATCGCCCTGGGACTGGACAGACCGAAGGCACTATTCTGTAAACGGGACAACCCTTGCATAACTCCGTCTTCAATTATCTTCATTATATTTCATTGCAATGCTAACGCCCATACAGAGTGGTTTTCAGATAATGAATCTGATCTCGGTCTCTCCGTATTGACGATGGAAAAATAGTCAAAAACTTTGATAGTCGGTGATTTAACTATCAAAGAAAAACATGTGTGCAGACAACGATATTATTTCCAGATGGAAATTCTATCGATCAATCTTCAATCAACATTTATTCATTTCCCCATTTCTCGTTTCCATATATTCATCAAATCCTTATTTTCTAATTTTAGAAAATATACGTTATTAACTTTGGAAAACGTTTCCATTTCTGATTTAGGCATTAATATCTTTCCACCTTTATCAGTCTCTAACTATAAACTAGTAAGAGAACAACTTCCCAAGTATAAACCCCGAAGGCCGAAACCAACATCAGATCGATACCCAGAAAGCTATTCAACTCAACTAATTTCCATTCAGTTTCTAATTTTAGTAATTCCATTTAAATTCCTAATTCAAACCCCAAATTCCTTTATAATATTTTATTTGCAAAATATTTACTTATTCTAATATTTCACATAGAATGTGAATAATATTTCTTTATATAATCAAAACAGTTTGATTTCGTATTTAAAAACAATATCTCAAACCAAAATTCTATTTTTATAATTTTATTTGTAGAATTATTCATAAAAATCTCCTTTTTATTTCTAATTCTTAATTCTCATTTATAATTCCCTTTGTATAATTCTGTTTATTCTATATAAATCCTTTTATATAATTCTATTTATTTTATATAAATCCTTTTATATAATTCTACATTTTATATACAAATATTTCATTTTCAATATTTACTTTGAAAAATTCCTTTTTACATTCCAGTATTTCATATGGTAGTTAAAATACCAAATAACAAGACCAGTGTCATCATAATCAATCACAAATTTTATATCACATCGTATATCACAATATATGAAAACAAACAGTATTACAATATTGAGGAATCCAATTGGATCCCTTCAACCTGTTTCCCTGCATTCACAGATGTTAAACAATATAAATTACATCGATTTCATTTCAATATGAAATATTCTGATAAAAAGAATCAATATTTGATTAACGATTTATATATATCATTATCCACAATTTCAACCAATAAATCAGCAATTCAACCAAACAATCAACACACAGTAAAAATCATCATTTATCAATACTAGATTATATTTAATAAAATATAAACTGTACAGAATTAGTGAGATTTACTCACACTAGACGATCATCGTTAAGTAACGATAATTGTCGGTTGATTCAAACCGAAAATTTATTTTGCTATAAATTGTAACGAGCTCCAATTCACTCCCAGTCTATTTCATTGTGTAGCCACTATCCGTATGATCCCAACGTGACTGACTGTTCGAAATTCTGATACAGTATGTAGAAGTTACTACATTACGAAGTTAATATACATTTAAACTGAATTTAAACTAAATATTATTTAATAAATTTTGACCTTACCCATTTTCTAAATAGGCCCACCCAAATTCAAAGCCTAGACCTGCCATTAATTTCTCTTCCTCCCGAATTCGAACCCGGCTTCAGGAAAATACATCATGCGCCATTCCACGCCTTCGAAAGCATCGTTACTCACAACTACTTCATGAAAATGCAAAAATGAATCACCGAAATGCATCTCTTCAATCGTTCTACTAGTTCATACCCTCCTTCCCTAACTCGACTTCAACATCTCTGTAACAACCTGAATTTTTAAATAACGTGTCAAGACAAGAATCGAGGTATAATTAAATTTTAAAATAAATTTTAAAATAAGAATCAAGCGAAACGGGTTGCGCCGTTGCGTTCATCTCGGAATTCTGGTTGGAAACGAGTCTGAAATTTCGTAAATCGGAGTCCGTATGACTGAGATATGGCCTCTAGAAGTTTCACAAAAAATCAGAAAACGAAAACAGTTCAAATACGAATTCGAATTTCGAATTTAGCACCAAACAGAGTGGGCGGGAAAATTTCCCGCCCATCCCCAGGTCGACTGGGGAGTCGAATGGGTAGTCGACCCCCCAGGGACCAGGTCGACTGCCCAATCGACCTGGGTGTCGACCTGGGGGTCGACCTCCTTGGTCGGCCATCTTGGCTTGGTGCTCCTGTTTTCTCCTTTGGGTCTGCTCAGCTAGCCTGTGACGAGATTTAAGGGTTCAGATCTAAACTAGGGTTAATCTAAGGGCCTAAACTAGTCCTAACTTCTATAAAAACACCCTAAGACCTAACCTAAATCACTAAAAATCATTCTAACAACAAAGTGCTGCCCAAATCTCTCTTGATCATGGCCTCCACCTCCAACTTCAAAGGCTTGAGCATTCAAAACTAGATCCATGTCAAAGGAGCAATCTTTCTCCATCAAATCAAGGAGCTACTTATGTTCTCAAGGCTTCTAGAGTTGCTACATCATTCCTAGAGCTTCTACAACGATTCTATGACGATTCTTGCTCCTAATTCACTAGCCACGCTTTGTAAGTTCTAGCTACTTTTAGATCTAAACGGTAGTTCTAATGTTGACATGGAATAAAATGAGATGAAACTTAAGTATGCTAGTCTATGCGAATCTAGTCTTGCCTTTCTCTTGAACCTATGACTTTGGGCTATTTCTTAGTGATTAAATCATGCCTCTCATGTTGTGTTTAACTTAGTTTATCATGCAAGATTGAATTTTTACTTATGGAATGTTGGCATGAACCCTTAGAACCATTTGGCTTGTGGAACATTCATATGAACTTGACTTGGGGCTTATGCATGTAAAAGAACCTAAACCTCTCATGACCATTTACATGCCTATGATGATGAACCTATTGTTATGCTATTATGCATGTTTGAGGCCAATCCCTTTATGCTATTATGCATGTTTGAGGCCAATCCCTTTATGCTATTATACATGTTTGAGGCCAATCCCCTTATGCTATCATACATGATTTGAGGCCAATATGTTGTCATATTATTCCTACTATGTTGACTCACTTTCGCTTGCGTTGAGAATACGCATTGGGTAGTTTAGGCAAACGTGAGATGAGCTATGAAATTTAACATGAATTAAGTAAAGGGAAAATGGGCATAAGTGTAAAACGTGGACTTTGTCGTAGCCTAAATTTGACATGAACATGACAAGTAGAAAAACATGAAAGTGGCCAACTTGAGGTTGGGTTGAGTTTTGTAGCATAAATCTGCCCGGAACCGCCCGGCAAATCCAGTAGCTACAGACAATAGGACCCAATGTGAGAAGTTGGTCATATCGCGCTTGAAACCCGAGGTTAGACTAGGTTGTGGCGTAAAGCTGCTCGGACCCGCCCGGCATATCCAGTAACCACAACAAAGTCTAATGTGAGAGGTTGGGGGTGCATTAATTTACTTAATGCCACATGATAAGGTTAAGTAACTTGATTAGACTAATAACACTTAACCAATATGACGTGGATGGGTGGGTTAAGTAAAACCGGACTTGATTACTTGATGACACTTAACCATATAACACGATTTGAGGATGGGTTAGTTTAACATGAATGGTCTATAACACCCGACTAGTGTAACACGATGCATGGTAGGGTTAAGTAAACTTACGAGGGTAACACTTAACCATTATAATATGACTAGTGGATGGGGGTTAGGTTAATATATACTTAACCAATCCAACATGATAACTTGATGGGGTTAAGTCATGAATCACTTGAATATAATTAACCAATCCAACATGATAACTTGACGGGGTCAAGTCATGAATCGCTTGAATATACTTAACCAATCCAACATGGTAATTTGATGGGGTTAAGCTTAAATATACTTAACCAATTTGACACGATGATTTGGATAGGGTTAAGTCATGAACCACTTGAATACACTTAGCCAACTTGACATGACATGTAGATGGGTAAAGTCACGAACTTGAATGACCACACTTAACCAACTTGACATGCTAGACTGATAAGGGTTAAGTCTTGAATTTAGATGACAACACTTAATCCTGCTGGACGGAAACCCTAGTCACGCGGTCCTTTTCAGCAGTAACCCTCTTGGATGTATCACGATACCCTAGGGACTAGGCTAGGGTGGGGCACGATTACTGGGCTGATTGTAAGCGACCAAAACGATGGCTGAGTTTGGTGCGCCATTGTAGGTTCAAGCGGACTATGGTCGTGCACGTAGTCCGGAGTTGAAAAAGCAGGTGCGGGCACCAGTAGTTGTACACTGTGCGTGCTTGGAATGTCAGTGGTTGACACCCTAGGGCTTGATACACCCTAGGGTGGACCTAGCACAGAGTAGCTACATTCGTGATTGGGTCGTATGACACCAACACAACGAGTTAGGTCTTGTAGGGAGCCGATCGACTAAAGCGTGACGTGGGGCGTTGTTCGATAGGTAGCGTAATCCCTAGTGGTCCTAGGTGGCATAAACCCTAGTCGAAAACGTTCATTAGGTAGCGTAATCCCTAGTGGTCCTAGGTGGCATAAACCCTAATCAAATCTAGAAATTTTTCAATAGGTAGCATAATCCCTAGTGGTCCTAGGTGGCGTAAATCCTAGTTGAACACGCGATAATCCATGACAAGGGAATCTGGCCAGAACAAGAATGGCAGTCCGAGCGATTTCAAGGATGGTGACACTACGTCGTAGTAGTATAGAATAACGTGATGGAACCCGTACGATATACGGCAAGGGACTATACATATACATGGAAGGGATGATACGAGTTAGGATGCTTGTACGATTGGTGCAGAGGACGTTAGACATGCGATGCTATTCCGAGTTTATCTTGTTACCATGGTTATCCTATTACCTTGGTTATCTTGTTACTTGAGTTTTATCTTGTTATCTTAGTTTAATCTGTTTATCTTGTGATCATGCTTATGTTTACTTTCGGTTTATACATGTCATGTTACTTTTACCTGTCTTTATGCTGGGAGTAGATAGGACTTACCGGTCTTTATGACTGACCCCGTTTTGTTTCGCCTTTTTTCTTCCGTTTTCCCCCCCAGGTTTACAGGGAGGAAATGTTGCTACTTAGTGCGGATTTTCTGCTTCAAGACCATCATCTATGGCTTGGACTTTTCTGGGCTATGGCTATTTTACTGTTTTACTTGGGGAATAATTTATGACTATGGTTTTATGCTTCTTTATTATTTCAAGACAGGTTTCGATGTAAGTAATTTAATGGCACTTTGATGTAAAAGGTTTTAGGCCTTACTACTTTTATAAAGAAATGAAATCACGTTTTCTTCCGTTGTTGTTATATGTTCTGTCTTGTAATATTTCTGTGCTTGTTTACCTAGATAATACTCCACCAAAGCTAGTGCATTCCCTTTGTGAGTGACCCTAGCGGAGGTGGGGTGTTACAATCTCAATCGCGAGTACTGTCCGCCATCACACTGAACTACCAATTATCGTCCAAAAACAAATCACTGAATTCGCTCAAATGTTGCAAGGAGGTGCGGTTTCACCTCACAATCCCAAAAACGAACTCGATTTCATAAATCAAAGTCTAAATCTCACGATAATCCCAACCCTAGCTGATAAGAACATACACTGTCCTGAAAACCATTAGAGAAAAATAGCGTTGAGCTTCCTAAAAATCATACCAAAGTGAAGAGATTTTCATCAGGGTTCTATATATCTATATCTAACGATTTATAAATTTTTATTCTAATAGTTTTAATTTTACAAACCTTCCTTGCTCAAGTTTGGTTTCTTCTAGAGGTGGCTCAACTTTTGGTTAACTACGGGAAAATGAATTTAGGTTTACAAAGGGGTAAGGGTATTTATAGGATACAAATAATATTTTTATATTCAATATTTATATTAATTTATATCATATTTCTATTTGTATCATTGATTAAAAATTTCTATAATCATATACAACATCGAAAAATCATGAAAATGAATATAAAACTAGAGTTTTACATTACGGACCCAACAAAACTTGTTTCATCGAATTCCGACTCCGTTTGCTTACAAAACATATATTTTAAAGGTCAAATCATCGACTGTTTTTCGCATTTAAATTCCGTACGGCCACATACTGACTTCAAAAATCACGAAAATTGAAATTTAACAATAATTTAATATTTTGGATCCAACAAAATTAGTTTCATCGAAAACAGAGCTCGTTTGCAAAAGTGGCTATTTTTAAAGCTCTAAATAAACCCATTTAAATATTAATATATTTAAAAATAATTAAATTTAATATTAATAAATAAATATTATTATATATATTCACATTGAATATAATCCGGCTCCAAAATAAACATATTGGGATTTATAACTCGACATTTAAAAATCCCAGATTAAATCAATATTCTATTTATATTAAAAATCCATTTATAATATAAATAAATCGTTATAAATTATAAAGGAATTCCATAGCGACTTTTCGAAAATATGATTTGGATAGAACTCAAAATCTACACGATGAAATTTCGATTTTTCTCTTCCATTAGAAAAAGTGAATATTAGGCTCACATCCTTATTTTGAAACTTAATTAGGCTCACATCCAGTGATAAACTTATTATAAATTAGGTCCCTATTTTTCAAAAGTAGTGAAAAAAATGAAAAAAAAAACGAAAATTATTATTTAAATAAATTATGCATTCGACAAAAAATTTGCCGAAAAAATAAAAAAAGTGCACTAAAAATAAAAAACAGTAAAAAACGTCGAAAATATGCAGTTACGTGCATAATATTATGCAACAATTCCTATTTCTGTCATATATATGTGCATAATTTCCACTGTTGCATCTCTTTTTGATTTTTCTGCACATTATGTGTAACTATTGCACCATTCTTGCATAAAAACATGCATTATTTCATAACACTGCTACTCAGTTCATTTTTTACCTTTATGCAATAATGGCATATATGTATGCAAGTATTGGCAATATTTGCATACATATATGCAACTATTATTTTTTCTTGTCGTGGACTTCTGGGATTATTTCCAGATTTTAGAATTTTTTTTTTTTTAGAAGAGCCGCACTTTTTTCTGGAGAAAAAACGAAGGAAGCAAAGTAAAAATGTGACGGCAAGGAATTTCGCTCGGTCCGAACCAGTCGCTAAACCGATTCAGGCCGTTCGAAACGCCCTATCGTTTGAGAACACGACAAAACAGAACGCATACAGAAGAACATTTCACTGTATATTACAACAATGCATCAGATTACAAGAATATACAGAGTAAAAAAAAATATTACACAGAAATATCAGAGATTTAAATTACATAGCAGCGGAAAATAATACAATACGCAACTAGAAGTAGATATACGGATACAAAGCTTTCCGGATATCGTTCCAGCTGTAAACCAGGATCCTGTGAATATAAATCTGCAAAACCAAAACTACTAGCTGCCCGTGTCAAAATAGGGGCACCCAGAGTTTAGGTTAAAACAATAAACTCCAGGTCAGTCATGTGACTGGTGTGAGAACTAAAACAGTTATTAATCTTTATTTTAAATCATTAGGTAAATCAAGGGACCACGCCGTATAACACGGAACGGGTTTCCTCCCAAGAATACCAGTGCATAAACAAACAGCGCAATGCTAAATAAAGAAAAATGAAGCTGTTATAAGACCCAGGTCCCATCACACAATGCAACGCAGTCGAGGATAGGGTTTTCCCTTATAACAGCCAAAGAATGCTTGATACGGTTAAAACAAATCGTTTGATACTATTATAAGTGCATAGTGTATAAATCAACTTCAAATCATAAGTATCAATCATAGGCGGCATAAGCGCCCCATCCCACTATGTCGCCATATATAGGATTACAATTAAAACCGCAAATGTCACGTATTTGGAAATTGGATTTCCGTCTATGAACCGAGGCAAAAGATAGTCCTCAACCGATTCGTGACTCTCTAGCCCGAGCCACAGGCAAGTACTCAGTCAAGCCTTGGAGCGACAGGGCCGGTCCACCGATGTGGATTAAAATGCCTGAACACTACGTTTCCCCACCCTATGGGGTGTAAGTCTGGTCCGTCAGCCGACCAGAATGCATCGGCCGAAACCGATATAACCGAGGCGCCTCGCAACAGCAACAACCACATAAGTCAAACTCGTCAGGGCGTGTAAAACCACTGACGCCACTTCTAACTAGAAAGAAACGCAAGTCCTCCCTGAGGTCCGTCTCCCGTTTTTGGTTCATACCGGGTGTGAAACACGCGAGGTAAACGTTACACAAAGCTACGCCACAAAGGCCGTGCTTTGATCATCACCACAAGACTTTGCTTTTCAACAGAAGCCTCGATCAATTGCCACTTAGGCATGCCACACAGGCAATTCACTCCATGCGTTTGATATCCATCAATATATAACCCCTGAGCTCGTACGTCTCAGAGAAGGGCGTTAAGCAAGAGAATAAATCCTCCGCCGCCAAACAGATATATATTTAATAGAGATCAATCACACAGACTAAAATCCAATGTCAGACACACAGTCCATTTACAAGTCCGTTCTGGGTCTGAACGAAACCGGAGGCACCTAGTACCCCGCATATCCATCGATCTCCAAGTACGTCTGGACGATCACTAACTGTTTCCATCTTCTTGGGTGTACAGCCCAATCAAGATCATCAGTTATCACCCAAACGACGTGAAGACCTCCGGTCTTCGACCATCGTCTTCATCTTCGACTTATCGTCGTATCAGTTATTCAGAATGGGATAAACCCGGTCTTTCCGAATAACTCGCGTATATTTTAAATAAGTGTTACACAAACACAACATACGCCTCATTCCAATTCATTAGTCACTAACCGTAAATTAATCAAGAGAATAATTCCCCAAATATTAACCCCGAAGGCCGAAACCAACATCAGATCAATATCCAGAAAACCATTCTGCTTGGCTAAACGACAGTTAGTTTCTAAATTTCACGTTCAAATCTAATTAAAGATTTAACTATCGCCTGGAGCAAAACTGGTGATACTCCATTCTCGATCTTTTCAATCTAATTAAAGATTCATTAAAACTCCACTTAGTTTTAATCATTATCTGGGTTAAAGAATCGGTGTCATTTAAAACACGATTCACGATAAACCCAAAATCACATTCCATTACTTATCGGGTTAAAGAACAAGTGTTATTTAAAACACTGTTCACGATAAACCCAAAAATCAATACCAATTCAATTCCAATTAAATATCATTTAATTGGTACACTTCATTAAATCTAAATAAAAAGATTTAATCTTTTCTCAACTGGGTTCAAGAACAGTGTTAGTGAAGACACCATTCACGACAAACCCAAATCACATTCCATTAATTATCGGGTTAAAGAACAAGTGTTATTTAGAACACTGTTCACGATAAACCCAAAAATCAATACCAATTCAATTCCAATTAAATATCATTTAATTGGTACACTTCATTAAATCTAAATCAGAAGATTTAATCTTTTCTCAACTGGGTTCAAGAACAGTGTTAGTGAAGACACCATTCACGACAAACCCAAATCACATTTCATTAATTATCGGGTTAAAGAACAAGTGTTATTTAAAACACTGTTCACGATAAACCCAAAAATCAATACCAATTCAATTCCAATTAAATATCATTTAATTGGTACACTTCATTAAATCTAAATAAAAAGATTTAATCTTTTCTCAACTGGGTTCAAGAACAGTGTTAGTGAAGACACCATTCACGACAAACCCAAATCACATTCGATATTCAATACAAGGCTCTGAATAGAAAATATATCGGCTTATATTCAATATCGAATTCTACGACTAACAAATGTCGTATTGGAAATAACGATACAAATATATATCTTTCAAATTTCCATAACAACACCTGTAATATCACGAATTCCAACATCGAAATATTCCGAAGACAATTTCGATTCAAATCCACTCCAATGCAATCATTGGAAATTTTGGTTATTTTCAAAACCATTTCAAATTCAATTTATTTATTTAAAAATAAATAGAATTATAATTCTAGTTCAAAACTAGTTCATTTCGATAAAAATCTATTTTTATCTTTTCAAATATGGAGTTTTTCATCCCAAACTTTCACAAATCATTTCTTATGATTTTACACAAATTATTACTATTTTTAATAATTTTATCAAGGCCCGTACAGTCGATTTCCATTAACGGCCATCGAACTGCACTTACAGCGACCTTTTTCGAATTTGATTTGGACGTATCTCCAAATCCAACCGTTAGATTTCAAATTTCTAACATTCATTAGAAAGCTCTTTTCGATACGAACCCAACGGTTCCGGTTTTAGGAGAATTCGATGGTCGGATCTCCCGCAATGTCCGTTTGAAATAAATGGTCGAAATTCACGAACTGCCGCGGCGCGGCGCGTTCTATTCAGGCCATTATATTATATATATAATATATATATAATATATTCCGTCGATTTCCATTTAAAAACGAATTATATAAATAGTTTTAAAAATTCGTTTCAAAAGCAATTTCAACTTCCTTTTCAATTCAAATCAAAATTGAATTCTTCTCTATAAATTCGTTCCTATTCAATTCAAATTTCAATTCAATTTGAATTCATTTCACTTCGAAATCGTTTTCAATTCAATTCATTTCGAAATCGTTTTCAATTCAATTCATTTCGAAATCGTTTTCAATTCATTTAAAAATCGTTTCAATTCATTTCAAAATCGTTTTCAATTTAATTCGTTTCGAAATCGTTTTCAATTCAATTCATTTCGAAATCGTTTTCAATTCAATTCATTTCGAAATCGTTTTCAATTCATTTCAAAATCGTTTCAATTCATTTCAAAATCGTTTTCAATTTAATTCGTTTCGAAATCGTTTTCAATTCAATTCATTTCGAAATCGTTTTCAATTCATTTCAAAATCGTTTCAATTCATTTCAAAATCGTTTTCAATTTAATTCGTTTCGAAATCGTTTTCAATTCAATTCATTTCGAAATCGTTTTCAATTCAATTCATTTCGAAATCGTTAAAATCGATATAAATATCGTTCACGTCAAAATGGCGTCAATCTAATCAACACGGTTTCATAAATTTCTATTTTCAAATATTCTATTTCAAATATTTCTTTTTCAAAATAGTTGTTATTATCAAAATATTTCGTTCAACACATGACCAATCTCAATGAATGAGTACTGTCAACACATGAACTTTTATTTTATAATATTCTTTATTTTTCAAATTGGAATGAGGCCCAATCAATTACCATATAAAGTTAATTATATGGATTTCCATACAACACATGTATATAATAGCATTGAAAAATAATCAGCCATCAACCAAAGTGCACTACACTGTATAAGCATCAAATATAGATGTCTAACGCTCATAACAGCCTGTCAATCAATCGATCGACATACTTAATCAATCAGGATGAGTGAACTTCAAATTTCATCCTAACACCCGTGTGGGGTTTCAAACAATCAAACGCACATTTTATTTGTGCAGTTGGGCGATGTGTAAAATTTATCGACCCAATCAATGTTCTTCAAATAGGTGTACATAAACAAACCGTCTGGTTTGTAAATGAATATTTATTTATTCACATTCACGTTAAAAATTATATTTTTAACGATAAAACATTTTATTTCAACATATGAATTTCTATTCAATTCATTCTTTAAATAAAATGATATTTTTATTTTTCTAACATATTTTAGAAAATTTCGACGGCATAACGGCACGATACTAGAAACGGGACAAGGCCTAGCCTTATCCCCGGTCTAGTGAAGGCCCACGCCATTCACATATCAATTTTAATCAATTTCCAATTCAACCAATCAATCAAATCCAAATCAAATAATCTAACCAACTACACAACCAAACAAACAAGTCCATGGTATGTGGACGGGTGTCGGGTGCTTCTAATAAGCACCGTCTGCATCCTAGTATATATATATAACTAGAAAAATAGAATTTGAGTGAGAAGTTCTCACCTATAGCTATCCTAGCTCCACGGCACTTCACTGATAGAAAACTTCATCGCTATCGCATCTTCGTCATCTTCGTTGCCCGTAGCCACTACATATGTAAAAATCGAATTTTTACTTCGCTATTCAGTATATAAAAATCGAATTTTTATTTCAAAGTTCAATATATAAATATCGAATTTTTATTTACGCTACTATATAAAAAGATTTCGCCTTTCTTAAAATAAAGATTTCGCCTTTATAAAAACGTGGACTTTGCTTTCTCAAATTTAAAGATTTCATCTTTATAAAAATCTCATTTTTATTTTTCTACATATATAAAGATGACATTTTTAATATCCCGATCATGTAAAAATTATATTTTTAACATTTCTATATAGTAAAGATTATATTTTTAATACTTTAAAAATATAAAAATCATATTTTTAATCACTTTAAACATATAAAGATCATACCTTTTCTATTTTAACGTTTAAACCCTTTAAAATAAAATCAGTTTTAAACTTTATATAAAATCAGTTTTAAACTTTATATAAAATCAGTTTTAAACTTTATATAAAATCAGTTTTAAACTTTATATAAAATCAGTTTTCTAAACCTATAAAAAAAACAGTTTTTAAAACAAAATAATATTCAGATTTAAATAAAATAAAGTTCAGTTTTTCAAACAAAATCATATTCAGTTTTAAATAAAATAAAGTTCAGTTTTTTTTCAAACAAAATCATATTCAGTTTTAAATAAAATAAAGTTCAGTTTTTTTCAAACAAAATCATATTCAGTTTTAAATAAAATAAAGTTCAGTTTTTTTCAAACAAAATCATATTCAGTTTTAAATAAAATAAAGTTCAGTTTTTTTTCAAACAAAATCATATTCAGTTTTAAATAAAATAAAGTTCAGATTTTTTTTCCTCTATTTATATAAGATAAAAATAAATAAAGAAATAAAAAAAAACTTACGGTTTTGCTCGAGAGGGGGGTGCGGTTTCGCGGGTTGCAGGTGGCGCCGGGGTCAGACGGCGAGATGGTGGCTGGGCTCGATCAACTGCGGCGGGTTCATCTCGGCTTGGAGGTTCGTTCGAGGAGGGGGTTGAGAGAAGAGCTTCGAGAGGAGAGAGGGGGTGGGGGGGCGAGCTGCGGTAGTGCGCGCCTACCGCGCGGCGGTGCCGATGGTGGCGGCTAGGGCTCCGCCCTTCTCTTTTTTTTTTTTTTTCGAACAGCCGATTTAATTTTTGAAGGGGGGGCCTGAATGAATAAGGAGAGGGAAGGGAATTAAATTTTATTATTATTATTATTTAATTATGCAAAAAGTTGACTTTTACATACGACCTCTAAACGAGGCCCACCGCCTGCCGTCCATAACGTTTTACCCCCATTCCGAACACAATGGGATAAGTATCGCAAGCTGATTTGATCGTTACAATCAATTTCCTTTTGAATTTACATTTAAAACACTATATTGAATTTTAAACGTACATTTCAAATTACCGGGGTCACACACTAACTTTAAAAATTCCAGAAAATATTTTCTAGCTTCGCATTGACGATACGGTCCTAACAAAACTAGTTTCGTCGAATTCTGAGACCGTTAGAAAAATGGCCAATTTCCAGTCGATTAAAATCAACTGAAACTGGTCAAACGCGTTTTCCTTTGCCACGCTCACATATTGATTCGAAAAATTATGAAATTTGAAACCTAGCAATAACTTTACATCGCGGACCCAACAAAACTGGTTTCGTCGAAATCCGAGGTCGTTTGCAAAATGGCTATTTTTAAGGGCTATATATTATATTAAAATATATATAAATTCCACAGCGACTATTTCTAATTTTAAACTGGACATATCTTATCATTTCTAAGATGAAATCTCAGTTTGTTAACTTCGTTACAAAGATATAGTTATACAGATTCAAATATTTCTTGTTTCGTTCAATTCTGACTTATATTGAATTCTGTATATTCATTTGAAATTAGAAATCGAATTTTCGAACTACCGCGCCATTTTCAATTCTATTTATAATTATATATAAATATTTATATTCTAACAACGTCGCGTATAATATGTACGTTCGAATTCCATTCAAAATAAATTTCTCAACGATATTATTTAAAATAATTCATTTCAAATAATCAAAATTCGCTAAAATGGCCAAAATAAAAATTTCAAACTGGCTCGCATTTTACGGGTTGTTACAATCTCCGCCACTTAAAACTTTTCGTCCCCGAAAAGGAACAAAGTCGAAAGTGGTTTGATTAATCAACTCTACGTTCGATCCGGCTTCCATTCTCTAACCTTTAAGTTTCTGAGAATTTTCAGAATTTCAAAAATTTGGCTAACACCCTAAATTTTCGAAAAATTTCGCCATAACCTCCCCTGCACCGGGAGCATCGGGGAATTTCAAATAGCTTCCCCGGTCCTTCAGATCTCAAAAAGAAAAAGAAAAAGCCAAGAGGCTAGCCAATAGGCTCACAAAATCATCATCACCCAAACAAAACAGGAAATTATGTAGTAAACATGTACTTATTTGTCGGGCAAACAAATTTTATTCTCTGGCTCTAGCCTCCTTGCTATGACCTGTTCAATGTGAGTATATGTATGCAAGCAAATGCGACCAATTTTCAATACAATTCAATATTTGGTTCAATTAGGCATAATGGTTCAAAATTGTCAAACAAATAAACAACAACACAATCATCAATCAATTAGTGAATTAGAGTTTCAAATTCATAATTTTGATACATATACAAAAATCATGTTTTTGATGCCAAATCACAACAATGTGTTCTAACTATATATAAGTTTTGGTTCTCACACCAGCCTAATGGAAATATATAGAAAATCACACCTTCAACACTCGAACACTAATTCTGATGATGTAGCTACAATCATCAGAATCATCTTCGGGCGACTAGAGTGTGAATCTATATCTATCCAGTATATTAAAACTTCGAATACACGTGGATCAGACGTATACCCAAAATCTTTATATACTGCATTGTCCAAATCAATATAAACAAATAATCAAATACGAATAGTTGATTTAAATTTTCAAAACCAAGTTTGTTTTCATTTGAAAAATATACTCTTCACACTCGTTCTAGGATACTACTGATCCTATCTCTAACGAGTCATTCTCGTCGGATATTACTAATCCAATATCTGATGAATTCTTTCGTATGGTTCTAATGTGCCTTGTTCTCTGCTTTGTAAACCAAAGCTCTGATACCAACTGTGACGGCAAGGAATTTCGCTCGGTCCGAACCAGTCGCTAAACCGATTCAGGCCGTTCAAAACGCCCTATCATTTGAGAACACGACAAAACAGAACGCATACAGAAGAACATTTCACTGTATATTACAACAATGCATCAGATTACAAGAATATACAGAGTAAAAAAAAATATTACACAGAAATATCAGAGATTTAAATTACATAGCAGCGGAAAATAATACAATACGCAACTAGAAGTAGATATACGGATACAAAGCTTTCCGGATATCGTTCCAGCTGTAAACCAGGATCCTGTGAATATAAATCTGCAAAACCAAAACTACTAGCTGCCCGTGTCAAAATAGGGGCACCCAGAGTTTAGGTTAAAACAATAAACTCCAGGTCAGTCATGTGACTGGTGTGAGAACTAAAACAGTTATTAATCTTTATTTTAAATCATTAGGTAAATCAAGGGACCACGCCGTATAACACGGAACGGGTTTCCTCCCAAGAATACCAGTGCATAAACAAACAGCGCAATGCTAAATAAAGAAAAATGAAGCTGTTATAAGATCCAGGTCCCATCACACAATGCAACGCAGTCGAGGATAGGGTTTTCCCTTATAACAGCCAAAGAATGCTTGATACGGTTAAAACAAATCGTTTGATACTATTATAAGTGCATAGTGTATAAAGCAACTTCAAATCATAAGTATCAATCATAGGCGGCATAAGCGCCCCATCCCACTATGTCGCCATATATAGGATTACAATTAAAACCGCAAATGTCACGTATTTGGAAATTGGATTTCCGTCTATGAACCGAGGCAAAAGATAGTCCTCAACCGATTCGTGACTCTCTAGCCCGAGCCACAGGCAAGTACTCAGTCAAGCCTTGGAGCGACAGGGCCGGTCCACCGATGTGGATTAAAATGCCTGAACACTACGTTTCCCCACCCTATGGGGTGTAAGTCTGGTCCGTCAGCCGACCAGAATGCATCGGCCGAAACCGATATAACCGAGGCGCCTCGCAACAGCAACAACCACATAAGTCAAACTCGTCAGGGCGTGTAAAACCACTGACGCCACTTCTAACTAGAAAGAAACGCAAGTCCTCCCTGAGGTCCGTCTCCCGTTTTTGGTTCATACCGGGTGTGAAACACGCGAGGTAAACGTTACACAAAGCTACGCCACAAAGGCCGTGCTTTGATCATCACCACAAGACTTTGCTTTTCAACAGAAGCCTCGATCAATTGCCACTTAGGCATGCCACACAGGCAATTCACTCCATGCGTTTGATATCCATCAATATATAACCCCTGAGCTCGTACGTCTCAGAGAAGGGCGTTAAGCAAGAGAATGAATCCTCCGCCGCCAAACAGATATATATTTAATAGAGATCAATCACACAGACTAAAATCCAATGTCAGACACACAGTCCATTTACAAGTCCGTTCTGGGTCTGAACGAAACCGGAGGCACCTAGTACCCCACATATCCATCGATCTCCAAGTACGTCTGGACGATCACTAACTGTTTCCATCTTCTTGGGTGTACAGCCCAATCAAGATCATCAGTTATCACCCAAACGACGTGAAGACCTCCGGTCTTCGACCATCGTCTTCATCTTCGACTTATCGTCGTATCAGTTATTCAGAATGGGATAAACCCGGTCTTTCCGAATAACTCGCGTATATTTTAAATAAGTGTTACACAAACACAACATACGCCTCATTCCAATTCATTAGTCACTAACCGTAAATTAATCAAGAGAATAATTCCCCAAATATTAACCCCGAAGGCCGAAACCAACATCAGATCAATATCCAGAAAACCATTCTGCTTGGCTAAACGACAGTTAGTTTCTAAATTTCACGTTCAAATCTAATTAAAGATTTAACTATCGCCTGGAGCAAAACTGGTGATACTCCATTCTCGATCTTTTCAATCTAATTAAAGATTCATTAAAACTCCACTTAGTTTTAATCATTATCTGGGTTAAAGAATCGGTGTCATTTAAAACAACGATTCACGATAAACCCAAAATCACATTCCATTACTTATCGGGTTAAAGAACAAGTGTTATTTAAAACACTGTTCACGATAAACCCAAAAATCAATACCAATTCAATTCCAATTAAATATCATTTAATTGGTACACTTCATTAAATCTAAATAAAAAGATTTAATCTTTTCTCAACTGGGTTCAAGAACAGTGTTAGTGAAGACACCATTCACGACAAACCCAAATCACATTCCATTAATTATCGGGTTAAAGAACAAGTGTTATTTAGAACACTGTTCACGATAAACCCAAAAATCAATACCAATTCAATTCCAATTAAATATCATTTAATTGGTACACTTCATTAAATCTAAATCAGAAGATTTAATCTTTTCTCAACTGGGTTCAAGAACAGTGTTAGTGAAGACACCATTCACGACAAACCCAAATCACATTCCATTAATTATCGGGTTAAAGAACAAGTGTTATTTAAAACACTGTTCACGATAAACCCAAAAATCAATACCAATTCAATTCCAATTAAATATCATTTAATTGGTACACTTCATTAAATCTAAATAAAAAGATTTAATCTTTTCTCAACTGGGTTCAAGAACAGTGTTAGTGAAGACACCATTCACGACAAACCCAAATCACATTCGATATTCAATACAAGGCTCTGAATAGAAAATATATCAGCTTATATTCAATATCGAATTCTACGACTAACAAATGTCGTATTGGAAATAACGATACAAATATATATCTTTCAAATTTCCATAACAACACCTGTAATATCACGAATTCCAACATCGAAATATTCCGAAGACAATTTCGATTCAAATCCACTCCAATGCAATCATTGGAAATTTTGGTTATTTTCAAAACCATTTCAAATTCAATTTATTTATTTAAAAATAAATAGAATTATAATTCTAGTTCAAAACTAGTTCATTTCGATAAAAATCTATTTTTATCTTTTCAAATATGGAGTTTTTCATCCCAAACTTTCACAAATCATTTCTTATGATTTTACACAAATTATTACTATTTTTAATAATTTTATCAAGGCCCGTACAGTCGATTTCCATTAACGGCCATCGAACTGCACTTACAGCGACCTTTTTCGAATTTGATTTGGATTTATCTCCAAATCCAACCGTTAGATTTCAAATTTCTAACATTCATTAGAAAGCTGTTTTCGATACGAACCCAACGGTTCCGGTTTTAGGAGAATTCGATGGTCGGATCTCCCGCAATGTCCGTTTGAAATAAATGGTCGAAATTCACGAACTGCCGCGGCGCGGCGCGTTCTATTCAGGCCATTATATTATATATATAATATATATATAATATATTCCGTCGATTTCCATTTAAAAACGAATTATATAAATAGTTTTAAAAATTCGTTTCAAAAGCAATTTCAACTTCCTTTTCAATTCAAATCAAAATTGAATTCTTCTCTATAAATTCGTTCCTATTCAATTCAAATTTCAGTTCAATTTGAATTCATTTCACTTCGAAATAGTTTTCAATTCAATTCATTTCGAAATCGTTTTCAATTCAATTCATTTCGAAATCGTTTTCAATTCATTTCAAAATCGTTTCAATTCATTTCAAAATCGTTTTCAATTTAATTCGTTTCGAAATCGTTTTCAATTCAATTCATTTCGAAATCGTTTTCAATTCAATTCATTTCGAAATCGTTTTCAATTCATTTCAAAATCGTTTCAATTCATTTCAAAATCGTTTTCAATTTAATTCGTTTCGAAATCGTTTTCAATTCAATTCATTTCGAAATCGTTTTCAATTCATTTCAAAATCGTTTCAATTCATTTCAAAATCGTTTTCAATTTAATTCGTTTCGAAATCGTTTTCAATTCAATTCATTTCGAAATCGTTTTCAATTCAATTCATTTCGAAATCGTTAAAATCGATATAAATATCGTTCACGTCAAAATGGCATCAATCTAATCAACACGGTTTCATAAATTTCTATTTTCAAATATTCTATTTCAAATATTTCTTTTTCAAAATAGTTGTTATTATCAAAATATTTCGTTCAACACATGACCAATCTCAATGAATGAGTACTGTCAACACATGAACTTTTATTTTATAATATTCTTTATTTTTCAAATTGGAATGAGGCCCAATCAATTACCATATAAAGTTAATTATATGGATTTCCATACAACACATGTATATAATAGCATTGAAAAATAATCAACCATCAACCAAAGTGCACTACACTGTATAAGCATCAAATATAGATGTCTAACGCTCATAACAGCCTGTCAATCAATCGATCGACATACTTAATCAATCAGGATGAGTGAACTTCAAATTTCATCCTAACACCCGTGTGGGGTTTCAAACAATCAAACGCACATTTTATTTGTGCAGTTGGGCGATGTGTAAAATTTATCGACCCAATCAATGTTCTTCAAATAGGTGTACATAAACAAACCGTCTGGTTTGTAAAT
Organism: Allium sativum; assembly: GCA_030737875.1. NCBI lineage: Eukaryota > Viridiplantae > Streptophyta > Magnoliopsida > Asparagales > Amaryllidaceae > Allium > Allium sativum. The sequence goes on from CM060924.1 coordinate 830,573,403, forward strand.
GAATATTTATTTATTCACATTCACGTTAAAAATTATATTTTTAACGATAAAACATTTTATTTCAACATATGAATTTCTATTCAATTCATTCTTTAAATAAAATGATATTTTTATTTTTCTAACATATTTTAGAAAATTTCGACGGCATAACGGCACGATACTAGAAACGGGACAAGGCCTAGCCTTATCCCCGGTCTAGTGAAGGCCCACGCCATTCACATATCAATTTTAATCAATTTCCAATTCAACCAATCAATCAAATCCAAATCAAATAATCTAACCAACTACACAACCAAACAAACAAGTCCATGGTATGTGGACGGGTGTCGGGTGCTTCTAATAAGCACCGTCTGCATCCTAGTATATATATATAACTAGAAAAATAGAATTTGAGTGAGAAGTTCTCACCTATAGCTATCCGAGCTCCACGGCACTTCACTGATAGAAAACTTCATCGCTATCGCATCTTCGTCATCTTCGTTGCCCGTAGCCACTACATATGTAAAAATCGAATTTTTACTTCGCTATTCAGTATATAAAAATCGAATTTTTATTTCAAAGTTCAATATATAAAAATCGAATTTTTATTTACGCTACTATATAAAAAGATTTTGCCTTTCTTAAAATAAAGATTTCGCCTTTATAAAAACGTGGACTTTGCTTTCTCAAATTTAAAGATTTCATCTTTATAAAAATCTCATTTTTATTTTTCTACATATATAAAGATGACATTTTTAATATCCCGATCATGTAAAAATTATATTTTTAACATTTCTATATAGTAAAGATTATATTTTTAATACTTTAAAAATATAAAAATCATATTTTTAATCACTTTAAACATATAAAGATCATACCTTTTCTATTTTAACGTTTAAACCCTTTAAAATAAAATCAGTTTTAAACTTTATATAAAATCAGTTTTAAACTTTATATAAAATCAGTTTTAAACTTTATATAAAATCAGTTTTAAACTTTATATAAAATCAGTTTTAAACTTTATATAAAATCAGTTTTCTAAACCTATAAAAAAAACAGTTTTTAAAACAAAATAATATTCAGATTTAAATAAAATAAAGTTCAGTTTTTCAAACAAAATCATATTCAGTTTTAAATAAAATAAAGTTCAGTTTTTTTTCAAACAAAATCATATTCAGTTTTAAATAAAATAAAGTTCAGTTTTTTTCAAACAAAATCATATTCAGTTTTAAATAAAATAAAGTTCAGTTTTTTTCAAACAAAATCATATTCAGTTTTAAATAAAATAAAGTTCAGTTTTTTTTCAAACAAAATCATATTCAGTTTTAAATAAAATAAAGTTCAGTTTTTTTTTTCTCTATTTATATAAGATAAAAATAAATAAAGAAATAAAAAAAAACTTACGGTTTTGCTCGAGAGGGGGGTGCGGTTTCGCGGGTTGCAGGTGGCGCCGGGGTCAGACGGCGAGATGGTGGCTGGGCTCGATCAACTGCGGCGGGTTCATCTCGGCTTGGAGGTTCGTTCGAGGAGGGGGTTGAGAGAAGAGCTTCGAGAGGAGAGAGGGGGTAGGGGGGCGAGCTGCGGTAGTGCGCGCCTGCCGCGCGGCGGTGCCGATGGTGGCGGCTAGGGCTCCGCCCTTCTCTTCTTTTTTTTTTTTTTTTTTAATTTCGAACAGCCGATTTAATTTTTGAAGGGGGGGCCTGAATGAATAAGGAGAGGGAAGGGAATTAAATTTTATTATTATTATTATTATTTAATTATGCAAAAAGTTGACTTTTACATACGACCTCTAAACGAGGCCCACCGCCTGCCGTCCATAACGTTTTACCCCCATTCCGAACACAATGGGATAAGTATCGCAAGCTGATTTGATCGTTACAATCAATTTCCTTTTGAATTTACATTTAAATCACTATATTGAATTTTAAACGTACATTTCAAATTACCGGGGTCACACACTAACTTTAAAAATTCCAGAAAATATTTTCTAGCTTCGCATTGACGATACGGTCCTAACAAAACTAGTTTCGTCGAATTCTGAGACCGTTAGAAAAATGGCCAATTTCCAGTCGATTAAAATCAACTGAAACTGGTCAAACGCGTTTTCCTTTGCCACGCTCACATATTGATTCGAAAAATTATGAAATTTGAAACCTAGCAATAACTTTACATCGCGGACCCAACAAAACTGGTTTCGTCGAAATCCGAGGTCGTTTGCAAAATGGCTATTTTTAAGGGCTATATATTATATTAAAATATATATAAATTCCACAGCGACTATTTCTAATTTTAAACTGGACATATCTTATCATTTCTAAGATGAAATCTCAGTTTGTTAACTTCGTTACAAAGATATAGTTATACAGATTCAAATATTTCTTGTTTCGTTCAATTCTGACTTATATTGAATTCTGTATATTCATTTGAAATTAGAAATCGAATTTTCGAACTACCGCGCCATTTTCAATTCTATTTATAATTATATATAAATATTTATATTCTAACAACGTCGCGTATAATATATACGTTCGAATTCCATTCAAAATAAATTTCTCGACGATATTATTTAAAATAATTCATTTCAAATAATCAAAATTCGCTAAAATGGCCAAAATAAAAATTTCAAACTGGCTCGCATTTTACGGGTTGTTACAAAAAAGGAGGAGCAGGCGGAACTACAAAAGAGGAAGCGGATCTACTAAAATAGCATGCGGCAATTCAAAAGTAGGGGGCGGAAACGTATGTGAAACTATGACCGGTTTTTTATTTATTTTGAAACTTAATAGTGACCTCTAAAAAACGCACCTTTAGAAAAATATACTTCACCAGCTTCGAATGTTTCTTGTTTCACAGAATTCCAACTTAAAACGGATTTTGTATATTCGTTTAAATTTCGAATCGACAAATTACTAACTGCTACGCCATTTTGAGCTTGATTATAATTATAATATAAATTATATGTTCAAATGACATTTATAAATAAATTCTTTAATATAATTCAATTCAAAATTGAATTATATATTTTAAATTGTCCAATTCACACAATATTGTGAATTCTGTTATTTCCGATTATTTCGAAAATAAATATATTATTCTATTATTTATATTTATTAAATATTATTTAATTAAACAACCATTTAATTCTCTGAATCACTATTTAAGTAATTAAATTAATTAATTATTAAATCATTAAAAAATATGGGTCCTTACATTCTTCCCCTCCTTAAAATAATTTCATCCTCGAAATTGCTAAGCTAGAAAACAAACCCTATTAACTAGGTTAAAAATTATTTGTTTATTTATTATCTTCAATTCCAACCGAACCAATTAATTTTAATTAAAATATTAATTCGTTCCAACTAACGAAAATTTTCAAAAATTCTGAAAATTTTCTAACACCCGAAAATTTTGCCTGCACCTCCTTTGTAAGGCTCAATCGGTGCAACTACAACTTGCCTACCTGGGCCTTCTCCAACCCAAAAGAAAATTAAATAGCCAAGAAGCTTGCCAAATCGGCTCATAAAATCACCAAACTCTTATGAAAATAAACTTGTACCTTTTTGTCGAGCATATCATTATATCATTCCCACCTGCTTCCAATTCTGCATATACCAATGTATCCATTCTAATTGATCACCAATCAATTTATTCTCAACCAATTATTAGCTTATATCCAAACCATAATAACATTTCAAACTCGAGTTCCATCCTCCATTCCAAACTCTTAATATACCAATTCAACAAAATTCCAGATTCCTATCTAACTATCCAATTTTTATTCTATATCTTATTCTTCGATTTGCTTTCACAAATTCTAATTTAATTTGTTTTCAAATCAAAAAATCCCGGGGGTTTCAAATAGTTTACCATATCAAAAATCAAACTTCCCTTTTAGGATTCAAAATAACTTGTTTTTCCAAAACAATTCGAAATCAATAACTTTGGTAGTAATTCGTCACTTAGAAAATCGAAAATGAATATCGATGATGTTCGGATCATCATTGGAATTATTTCCCAGTGACTGAAGTGAGTTCAATACTATATCATTTTCAAAACCACTTTTAAACTTCTCCATTATGAAATTGTTTCAAAATATCCTTCCAATGTTTGTAAAACAATTCAAAATCTCCAAAGATTTTAAAATTCTCATATATTAAATCCAAGTCCATTTACAAACACCCTTCCAAATTTCCAGGGTTTTAATTTAAATTCAGATTTAATTCATCTGATTTCATATATATCACTTGTGTGAATTCTGATTAGTTATTTATAATCATTCCAATTATAATCTTATTTGATTATAACACAACCAACACATCATATATATTATAATACTCCTCATATGTACTTCCTTTATATCAAAATATAATTTGGGTAAAATTATTTCATTACCCTCTTTTCAAAACATATCATGCTAGTTCATCGTATTCAAGTGTTTAAAAACTCCTACCGATACAGTGGATCAAACTGATCAACTAGAACTCATAAACGACTCAACCAATAAATCTCCATAATATAAAATAATTTTTATAAAATCTACAAATACGTTCTCTCGTATATATACACTCAAACTCAATCTAGGGTATTACTGACCCCATCTCTACTGAGTTACGCCACAGAGCCAAGGAAATCACCTAACCTTCAGCTCTGATACCACAGTAACGACCTCGGGATTCACGACCTTGGTAATCAACATAAACTCAATGTCAACTATTCAAGCATCGTAAATACTGAATAGTTAACGAAAGAAGTTAGAGGGTGAGGATAGATAAGATAGAAAATTAGAATAGAAGAAGAACATACAATATAAGAGTAAACACGAATCTCACAGCCGAACGAATAAAATAAAACATAACTTTGAAATAAAACCAGTATTTGTATACAATAACATTACCAGAGTATAACATTTACAACACAGCGAAAATAAACAATAGTTTTATAATCCTGAAGCATCCTGCTCCAAGCTCTCCAAATATATCTCTAAAATCTTGACTACTTGAATTCCCCTACAAAATTGGGAACCCAAGAGTTTACGGTAAAGCAAAACAAACAAACTCTGGGTCAGTCATGGGACTGATGTGAGTAAACAATTTAAAACAGTTCGAGAAAATAAACGATATCTCATAAAACCAAGCCGTATAACACGGAATGGGTTTTCCCTTATGAGAATTCAAAACACTTGATTTAACTTTCAAAATTATTTTGAAAGAAACGATAATCTTTATACCAAAACTCTTTTGATATTATAATAATGCCTATCAATCACAATAAAATAATCATCTAGCAGAACGCTTTAATTCACGTTCCACATACATAATATATAATCAAAAACCGCGGCGCTTATTGGTTAATGAATTCCAACTGGCAATGTATGGGACCACCTTCCGACAGTGTATCTCTAGACAGGAATACACCGGGTTCAAATAGAACATCTTGTGACCCAGGCTAAACATGACCGGTCACTCATTACGCTTGAGTGTACCGAATGTATTATCACCAACGGTTGGGATCAGCAACATTTTCCCAAATGGGACAACATCATAATATATTAAAGAAGTAAATGGAATTTCTCTAGATCAGGTGACAATACACCCTAATTGGAAGCTAACCACTTAGTCATGCAACCTACTCGATTTTATACCATTTCTGGTTTTGAGGCTAGAGGCCACGCTAATCTCTGAATGATCACACATTTATTCACTTTGAATGTCACATCGCCATACCCACCAAAACATAAATTGATTTCTCCAAACATACTAAGGGTATACAACTTAGAGAAACGAATTCCTCCACTGCCAAACGTAGATACGTTTGAAGAGATCAACTCGCGCGATCTACTAAATATACTATGTCAGACATTCTTCTACACAGGTCGCCCTGGGACTAGACAGACCGAAGGCACTATTCTGTAAACCGGACAACCCTTGCTTAACTCCGTCTTCAATTATCTTCATCATATTTGATCGCAATGCTAATGCCCATACAGAGTGGTTTTAAGATAATGAATCTGATCCCGGTCTCTCCGTATTGACGACGGAAAAATGATGAAAAACTTTGATAGTCGGCGATTTAACTATTAAAGAAAAACATGTGTGTAGACAACGATATTATTATTATTTCCAGATGGAAATTCTATCGATCAATCATCAATCAACATTTATTCATTTCCCCATTTCTCGTTTCCATATATTCATCAAATCCTTATTTTCTAATTTTAGAAAATATACGTTATTAACTTTGGAAAACGTTTCCATTTCTGATTTAGGCATTAATATCTTTTCACCTCTATCAGTCTCTAACTGTAAACTAGTAAGAGAACAACTTCCCAAGTATAAACCCCGAAGGCCGAAACTAACATCAGATCGATACCCAGAAAGCTATTCAACTCAACTAATTTCCAGTCAGTTTCTAATTTCAGTAATTCCGTTTAAATTCCTAATTCAAATCCCAAATTCCTTTATAATATTTTATTTGCAAAATATATACTTAATCTAATTTTTCACATAAAATGTGAATAATATTTCTTTTTATAATCAAAACAATTTGATTTCGTATTTAAAAACAATACCTCAAACCCAAATTCTATTTTCATACTTTTATTTGTAAATTATTAATATAAATCTCCTTTTTATTTCTAACTCTTAACTCTCATTTATAATTCCATTTATATAATTCCGTTTATTCTATATAAATCCTTTTATATAATTCTATTTAATTTATATAGATCCTTTTATATAATTCTATTCATTTTATATATAAATATTTTATTTTCAATATTCACTTTGAAATTTTCCTTTTTACATTCTAGTATTTCATATGACATTTAAAATACCAAATAACATGACCAGTGTCATCATAGTCAATTATAGATTTTTTTTATCACATCATATATCACAATATATGAAAACAAATAGTATTACAATATTGAGGAATCCAATTGGATCCCTCCAACCTGTCTCGCTGCATTCACAGGTGTTAAACAATATAAATAACATCGATTTCATTTCAATATGAATTAATCTAATAAACAGAATCAATATTTGATTAACGATATATATATATATATATATATATAATTATCTACAATTTCAACCAATAAATCAGCAATTCAACCAAACGATCAACACATTGCAATCATTCATCATTTATCAATACTAGAGTATATTTAATAAAATATAAACTGTACAAAGTTAGTGAGATTTACTCACATTGGACGATCATCGTTAAATAACGTTAATTGTTGATTGATTCAAACAGACAATTTATCTTGCTATAAATTGTAACGAGCTCCAATTCACTCCCCTTCAGTTTCATTGTGTAGCCACTGTCAGTGCTGTAACAACCCGAAATTCTGGAATCAATTTAAAAAATTTATTATAGAAATGTTAATGGATTTTAAATATTTAAAATAATTTATTTTAAATAATAATGATTAAAAATTTATTTAAATCGAAGGTAGAATGAATATATTTATTCTAATTATAAAAGAAGTTAGAAATAGCATGGTAGTTTAAAAATTTGAATTTGAACTTTGACTGAATGTACAGGATGCAAAATAAATCGGATTTTAGTGAAACCAAAAGTATTAGAATCGTTTAAAAATATCTATCCAATGAATTTGAAAAATTGAAATTTCATAATCGGAATCAAAAGTTATGACTAGCTAAATATTCAGAATAGTCGCTATGGGATATACCTAATCGATCGCTAAGTCGACCAAGGCCGTTCGAATCCCGTATACGCTAACTCTGGGCATACAACACATCAGAAAAATAACAAAAGAATTTTATAAACATTATAATAATGTTACATCAGAGTACAGAATATCAGAGTACAACGAATATAATAATACATCAGTGGAAGATAATTTACAATGAATTTAGTACAACGCAGCGGAACCAATAATCTGATATAGCGGAAGTCTATCAATGCTCCAGACACAGCTTTAAGCTTCGATCCAGAATCTTGCTTAATATATTTACAAAATAAGCTACTCGACTGCCCATGTGGAAAAGAGGGCACCCGAGTTTGCAAAGTGAAACAAACTACGGGTCAGTCATGAGACTGGTATAAGAAATCTTTTCTAACTTATCTAACAATATGGCTAATCACAAGACCACGCCGCTAACGTGGAACGGGTTTACTCCATTGGATTGCTAGTGCATAAATTAAATAAATTTTTATTCAAAAACAATGCAATGCTTTTATAAAAATGAAATCATTATAAGACTCAAGTCCCATCACACAATGCAACGCAAACCAAAGGATAGAGTTTTACTTTATAATGATCAAACATGCTTGATACGGAGAAAATAATATTTTAATATTATAATTAGTGTATAATTTGTTTTAAAATATTTCAAAGTAAATGTATCAATCCTAGACGGCATAGTACCCCAATCTACTATGTCGGCATATATAGGTTTACAATCAAAACCGTAAGGTTGTATTGGAAGTTGGGTTTCCATCATGAGTCAAGACCAGGGACGATCTCCTTACTGATTCGAGCAACATCCCAATTTTTTGTTGAAAATTCTTTTTTCCTAGTTTCTTACATTACATTAAAAATGTGAATTTTTAATGTAGACATGTTTTTTATTTTAAAACATGAACATTTCTCTATTTTCTTACATTACATTAAAAATGTGAATTTTTTAATGTAGACATGTTTTTATTTTAAAACATGAACATTTTTCTAGTTTCTTAAATTTGTCATTTTGTCAAATCAAAATAGTTGAAATGAATAGGACATTTTTGTTGTAACAAAATATTTGAAAATAAAAAAGGACATTTTGTTGTAAGAAGAAGGATTAGGCCAATAGCAATGAACGGTTTAATTTTTTTTCTTGAGAACACTCAAGGAAAGTAATGATATTAGTGAATGAATGTTACACCATAAATGGTAAACATTAATTGTAAATTTAAAAAAAAACCATGTGAATTTAATATCTATATTTTTCTTTTAATTTACAATTAATGTTTACCAATTAAGGTTTAACATTCATTCATTAATATCATTTCTTTCGTTGAGTGTTCTCAAAAAAAAAATTCAAAATTAAATTGTTCATTGCTATTTGTTTCAACCATATTAGTTGAAACAAAATATACATTTTTGTCAAAACATATTAGTTGAAAAAAAATATACATTTTTGTCAAAACATATTAGTTGAAATAAGAAGGACATTTTGTTGCAAGAAAATAGTTGAAACAATAATTAACATTTTTGTTAATTAGAATTTAGTTAAACAAAAATTATCATTTTTGTTAATCAGAATTGAGTGAATTTTTTTTTTATCATTTTTGTAAATTAGAATAATTGGATTTAAATTATCATGTTTTTTTTATGGTCGAAACAAAAATATACATTTTTGTCAAAACATATTAGTTGAAACAAAAATATACATTTGTCAAAAAGATTAGTTGAAACAAAAATTATATTCCATAGCGACTATTCTGAATATTTAACTGGCTATAACTTTTGATTCCCGTTACGAAATTTCAATTTTTAGATTCGTTGGAAAGATATTTTTAAATAGATTCTAATATTTTTGGTTTCACCAAAATTCGATTTATTTTGCATCCTGTACATTCAGTCAAAGTTCAAATTTTCAAACTACCGTGCTATTTCTCACTCCTTTTATAATTAAAATAAATATATTCGTTCTACCTTCGATTTAAATAAATTTTTAATCGTTATTATTTAAAATAAATTATTTAAAATATTTAAAATCCATTAAAATTTCTAAAATAAAAATTTTAAATTGATTCCAAAATTATGGGGTGTTACACGTACGATCCCAACGGGACTGACCATTCGAAATTCTGATACAATATGTGTAACGACCCGAATTTTGCCCGACCCCAATCGATCGCAAGATCGATCAAGACCGTTCAAATTCCGCGTACGTTAACTTTGGGCATACAACACATCAGAACAACAACACAGACTTTTATAACATCAATAATTAATGTTACATCAGAGTACATAATATATCCGAGTACATCAATAAATAATACAGCGGAAGATACATTTACAATAAATTAAATACATTGCAGGGGAACTAATCTCAGCGGAAGGCCATCAATATTCTGGACCCAGCTTTAGACTTTAATCCAGGATCCTTCTTAACGATATCTGCAAAAAGCTACTTGACTGCCCGTGTGGAAAGAGGGGACCCGAGTTTGCAAAGTTAAACAAACTACAGGTCAGTCGTGGGACTGGTGTGAGAATTCTATACTTAACTTATCTAAATAGTAGGCTAATCACAGGACCACGTCGCTAACGCGGAACGGGTTTACTCCATTGGATTGCCAGTGCATAATTAAAGTAAATCTTCAAATAACGTAATGCTTTTAGAAAAAAATGAAACCATTATAAGACCCAGGTCCCATCACACAATGCAACGCACACCAGAGGATAGGGTTTTACCTTATAATGGTCAAAGGATGCTTGATACGTAAAAACGATATTATTATTAGTGTGTTTATATATATTTTAAAACATTTCAATATAAATGTTTTAATCTTAGACGACATAGTACCCCATCCTACTATGTCGCCATATATAAGTTTACAATCAAAACCGTGATGTCGTATTGGAAATTGGTTTTCTGTCATGAAATCGAGGCTAGGGATCATCCTCTTCCGATTCGAGACACTCTAGCAAATGCCTCAGGATCACACCTATGGGCAACCCTTGGAGCGGGAGGGTCGGTCCCCACCTAACAGTAGTGGATTGGCAATTCCTGAACATACGTTTCCCAGCCCTTTTGGACCTATAATATGACCACTTCCGACCTATAAAAAAAACAAGGTACCTCAATCCATAATCCACATAAGTAAAATGTCGGGCCGTGTTAAAGCCCAAACACCACTTCTAGCTAGAAAGAAACGTATGCACTCCCTACGGTCCATATCCCGTTTTTGACTCATACCGGGGTGTGAGGCTCGCGAAGTCACGATATACACAAAGCTATGCCTAAAGAGACTGTGCTTTGATCATCAACCACAAGGCCTGCTTTTCAACAAAGCCTTGATCATTTGCATCTTAGCATGTCACATTGTCAGACCCTACCATATTATTGATCATCTACCAATCTATATATAACCTCTAAGCTCATACGTCTTAGAGAAGAGTGATAAGTAAAGAATAAATTCTTCACCACCAACCAGAAATATATAGTCAGTAGCATTCAACAAATACAGTAGAAAGGAACACAATGTCAGACACGCAATCCATTTACAAGTCCGCTCTGGGTCTGAGCGAAACTACGTGTCCGTCGATCTCCAAATGCGTTTGGACGACCATCACCAAATACCTTGCCTTGGAAGGCCAATCCCAATTCAAGATATGAGTCATCATCATCCCAACGATGTGAAAACCTTCGGTCTTCAATAACCTTCTTCGTTTTTGACTCTTGATCGTCGTGATGATTATTCAGAATGGGTTAAACCCGGTCTTTCTGAATAACTCGCGTATTTTGGGATTAAAAAGCAAATAGTGGAAAATCACACATTACGCCACATTCCAACTCTGAGTATTCTTTTAATAAGGTATTCAATTTAAAAGATTCTCATTAATTTTATCAAAGATAAACACTAAAAATAAAATCAATAAATTAATTTCCGAAATATGGAATTCCACAGAAATCAAATCAATACATAATCGATATAGATTTCTGTATCGGACTAATAATATAAATGGAATAATGGCAAAGCCTCTTAAATTCCATATATAATATCGGTCTTCTTTTACAGAAGCCCATTTCGATTATTACCAATCGAGTTTCCACTTAATTCCTATTTAATATATTAAATTGGAAAAACTTGATTTTTAGAAAATGTCTTTTTAAATCTATAAAAAAGATTCATAGGTTCCAAATAATAATTTCAATGTAAATTGGATTAAAGGACAAATGTCATTTAAAACATCATCCACGATAAATCCACTTCACATCTCAATTTATTTCAAATCACAAAATATAATTGCAAATGCTAGTAATCTTTTAAAAACATATTTTAAAATAATCATAAAAATATTCTTTATATAAAGACTCTAAATGAAAAGTATGCTTTATATTACGAATTCTTTCTTTTACAAATATTCTTTATTTCACATATAGTTGATTAACAATATCGATTTTGAAAATATATAAATACTTTATATAAAAAGGATTTCTAATGTAGAAATATTCTTATTTAAAAGAACACCTAAATCGAAATGCGACTCAAACATTTTCCATATAATTTGGATTACATGGATTTCACATACACATCGTATATATGACAATAACAGTATAATCATCAAGTCATCCATTACATCCAAAGTGTAATTTCCACTGTGTAAGCGTTAAAATTAAATAATAACGCTCATCGCAGCCTGTCGATCTAACGATCAACATACAACTGAATATTGGGATTAGTGTATGTAAATTTTCATCCCAACACCCGTGTGGGGTTTCAACCAACAAACAAATAATAAGCTAATTTGTGCACTTGGGCGATGTGTAAAAAATTATCGTCCCAATCACATACACAAGTCGGGTAACTTGTGAATGGAAGTGTAATACACAATACATATAATGATGACAAGAAAATATCTCTATTGCAATGAATGAATAAGCATAATAACTTTGTCTCTATTGACAATTTCTATTTTGCTAATTTAAACTCTAAACAAAAATGGTTATTTTGTCGTGGCAATTCTAATGAGACAAAATGATAAATATTTTGATTTAACTAACCTATCTCGACAAATATATATCTTGCCAAACATATATATATATATATATATATAAATTTCTTCGACTAATTCATTTTGACAAAAATGAATATTTCTGACAAAATGTATAATTTGGTTTAACTAGTATAAATTGACTAAAATGAATAATTATTTTTAATTAATGTAAATTAACAAAAATTAATAATTGGTTTTTAAATAATATAAATTTACAGAAATGAATAATTTATGTTTCAATTCTAATAAAATATGCTAATGCTATATTTTGCTTCATTATTTTAATTTAGACAAAATGAGTGTTTTTGTCTATTTTACTTTAATGATAAAAATGTAAATGTTTAGTTATTAAAATGTAACTTTTAAATTCTATCTTTTATTTCAAACAATCTTTATTCATATCAAAATTATAAATCAAAAATATAATTCTTAATCTGATGATTTGTTTGCGTTAATGAATCGCAAACAAAGATGAACTTTATTTTAAGGTTTTATTTACAACAAGGAATACAAATAACAAATGCAACTTTTATTTTTACTTAAAAGTATATTTGAGTGAATGTAAAAAGAACCTCATTTCCAAAGTGTATTTACATTAGTGAATGTAAATAAAAGAAACAAATTTTATTTAAAAGAGTATTTGCATTTATGAATACAAACAAAGAATAGTTTTGTTTACAAATTATATTTACATTAGTGAATGTAAATAAAAGAACAAAACTTATTTTCAATGTATATTTTAAACAAATTCTATTAAATGTATAAAAGTATGTACATTTGTATTTGTAATTATAGATAAAGAAAATAGACTATAGTTTCATTGAATATTTGCATTGATAAATGCAAATAAAAGAATAATCCATAATTTCAATGCATGTATGTATTGATAAATGCAAACAAAGAAATAAACTTAATTTTCAATATATTTGTATGTATTTGCATTGGTGAGTGCAAATGAATGATTTGTTTCAATATACATTTACATCGGTAAATGCAAATAAAAGAACAATTTTTATTTTCTATATATATTTATATGGCTGAATGTAAATAGAAGTACAAACTTCATTTTCAAATTATATTTACATTCCTGAACACAAAATAAAGAACAAAACTTTATTTTCAATATATGCTTTATTTTCTAGTTTTATTGGTGTTGTCGAACACAAATAAAAATGTACTTTTTATTTTCAAGTTATGTTTGCATAGGTAATTCCAAATAAAAGAACAAACTTTATTTTCTACGTAACTCCTGAAAATAATTTCTTATTAACATAAAAAAAACACATTTTTAATGTAAAGAATGATTCATATGAAAATTGTAACAACCCGCAAATTCTGAACCAATTTAAAATTTTTATTTTAGAAAATTTTAATGAATTTTGAGGATATAATATAATTTATTATTAGCTGTAACGATCTTTCTAAAAATTGAATTGGCCATAACTTTTGATTTCCGCTATGAAATTTCAATTTTTCAGATTCGTTAGAAAGATATGGTTAAACAGATTTAAATATTTCTGGTTTCACTCAATTCTGATTTATTTTGAATCCTGTACATCCAGTTAAAGTTCAAAATCAAATTTTAAAACTACCGCCCCATTTCTAACTCCATTTATATTTAAATTAAATTTATTCGTTTTAACTACGATAAAAATAAATTCTAGCCATTATTATTAATAATAAATTATATTATATCCTCAAAATTCATTAAAATTTTCTAAAATAAAAATTTTAAATTGGTTCATAATTTGCGGGTTGTTACAATCTCCCCCACTTAAAATATTTTGGTCCTCGAAAAGGAAATGAAGCTAAAGTTGTTTATTTAACTAATTTAACTTTTATTCTTTAATTGTTTAATAATTTTATTGGTTGAATTCATATTCACACAACACAATCATCAATCAATTAGTTGATTAATTTTTCAAAAAAATATATAACTTTTATATATTTAAAATCATATTTTCTAAAATCGAACTATATATAATAACAAGTACGTTAATTATGAATTCTTCTTCACTCTGACTCATTCTAGGGCATTGCCAACCCCATCTCTAATGAGTATTCTCATTCAAGGATACTGCTGATCCTATCTCTAATGAGTATTCTTATTGGATATTACTAATCCAACCTCTGATGAGTCTTTTGTTTAGTTCTAACGAGTTGTACCCCAAAGATTTGAGCTAACCTGACTCTGATACCAACTGTAACGACCTTTCTAAAAATTGAATTGGCCATAACTTTTGATTTCCGCTATGAAATTTCAATTTTTCAGATTCGTTGGAAAGATATGGTTAAACAGATTTAAATATTTCTGGTTTCACTCAATTCTGATTTATTTTGAATCCTGTACATCCAGTTAAAGTTCAAAATCAAATTTTAAAACTACCGCGCCATTTCTAACTCCATTTATATTTAAATTAAATTTATTCGTTTTAACTACGATAAAAATAAATTCTAGCCATTATTATTAATAATAAATTATATTTTATCCTCAAAATTCATAAAAAATTTCTAAAATAAAAAATTTGAATTGGTTCAGAATTTGCGGGTTGTTACAGTATGCAGAAGTTATTACATTACGAAGTTAATATACATTTAAATTGAATTTAAACTAAATACTATTTAATAAATTTTGGCCTCACCCATTTTCTAAATAGGCCACCCAAATTCAAAGCCCAGACCGGCCATAAAGTTCTCTTCTTCCCGAATTCGAACCCGGCTTCAGGCAAATACACCCTGCGCCATTTCCACACCTTCGAAAGCATCGTTCCTCATAATTAGTTCATGGAAACGCCAAAATGAATCACCGAAATGCATCTCTTCAATCTATCTACTAGTTCATACCCTCCTTCCCCAACTTAACTTCAACATCTCGATCGCGAGTACAGGTCCTCCACCACGTTGAACCACCAATTATCGTCCAAAAACAAATCACTGAATTTGCTCAAATGTGGCAAGGAGGTGCGGTTTCACCTCATAATCCCAAAAACGAACTCGATGTCATAAATCAAAGTCTAAATCTCACGACAATCCCAACCCTAGCTGATAAGAACATACGATGTCCTGAAAACCATCAGAGAAAAATAGTGTCGAGCTTCCTAAAAATCATACCAAAGTGAAGAGATTCTCATCAGGGTTTCATATATCTAACGATTTAAACATTTTTATTCTAATAGTTTTGATTTTACAAACCTTCCTTGCTCAAGTTTGGTTTCTTCCAGAGGCAGCCTGACTTTTGGTTGACAACGGGAAAATGAATTTAGGTTTACAAAGGGATAAGGGTATTTATAGGATACAAATAATATTTTTATATTCAATATATATATTAATTTATATCATATTCCTATTTGTATCATTGATTAAAAATTCCTATAATCACATACAATATCTAAAAATCATGAAAATGAATTTACAACTAGAGTTTGACATTACGGACCCAATGAAACTTGTTTCATCAAATTCCGACTCCGTTTGCTCACACAACGTATTTTTAAAGGCCAAATTATCAACTGTTTTTCACATTTAAATTCCGTACGGCCCCATACTGACTTCAAAATTCATGAAAATTGAAATCTAACCATAATTTAATATTCTGGATCCAACAAAATTAGTTTCTTCAAAAACGGAGATCGTTTGCAAAAGTGGCTATTTTTAAAGCTCTAAATAAACCTATTAATATATTTAAAAATAATTAAATTTAATATTGATAAATAAATATTATCATATATATTCACCTAGAATATAATTCGGCTCCAAAATAAACATGTTGGGTTTTATAACTCGACATTTAAAAATCCCAGATTAAATCGATATTCAATTTGTATTAAAAATCCATTTATAATATAAATAAATCATTATAAATTATAAAGGAATTCCATAGCGACTTTTTGAAAATTTGATTTAGACATAACTCAAAATCTACACGATGAAATCTCGATTTTTCTCTTCCATTAGAAAAATATACTTCACCAGCTTCAAACGTTTCTTGTTTCACAGAATTCCGACTTAAAACGGATTCTGTATATTCGTTTAAAGTTTGAATCGCCAAATTACGAACTACTGCGCCATTTTGAGCTCGATTATAATTATAATATAAATTATATGTTCAACTGACATTTATAAATAAATTTGTTAATATAATTCAATTCTAACCTGAATTATATATTTTAAATTGTCCAATTCACACAATATTGTGAATTTTGTTATTTCCAATTATTTCGGAAATAAATATATTATTCTATTATTTATATTAATTAAATATTATATATTATTTAATTAAACAAACATTTAATTATCTAAATCACTATTTAAATAATTAAATTAATTAATTATTAAATCATTAAGAAATACGGGTCGTTACATAAAAGATTTATAATTTTAAGTAAATACTATTTACCCACTCTGCCGTTAATCTAGCCTTAAGATCCTTAGTCCGCATACATTTTATAGGACGAAATTTCCTTGCCTAATCATCCAATTATCCAAGTAAAGTTTACTGGATCATTAACTCTTGTCGGATGAAAGTTCTGAGCCTAATCATCAAATTGCCCAAATAAAGGATTTTATATTATCAACTCTTGGTGGATGACAGTCCCTGGCCTAACCATTAAATTGTCCATACAAAGGTTTCTAGATCATCAGCTCTTGCCGAATGAAAGTTCTTTGGTTATTTTTTGTCATTCCAGATAAATAACTCTATGTCTTCAACCTATCATGTGGATATAGATTTCTAGGTAATTAATTTGTCATTCCAGATAATTGATTCTTGGTTATCAATATATCATTCCAGATAAAGGATTCTGGTTACCAATCTATTATTCTAGTTCATTTCAAATGAAGAATCCTGTTTTTTCAATCTATCATATTAAATATGGATTTCAGGCCCTTATCAAGACCATGGCTTTTGGTACATTAACTTAAACAATCAAAAAAGAAGTCCAAAACACTTATTAAGAGGATATCTAAAAAGAAGTTACCATCATGCTAGACAAAGGTTCCCAATTTATTCTCGACAAATGGCTTCGTAATTTTAAACAAAGATTCCAATCTTCTATTATAATTGAATAAATAATTTTGAACCGTCCTCTCACATACACTGACAAAAGACTCTCAATCTAGATTTATGACCTTTTCTGTATCACATGAAGTTTTCTAAACATTTTCAAGCATAAAGTTCTTTCCTCTTTCTTCATAATAAATATTTATCCAACAATCTAGCAAGGAATCTAAGCATAGACTTACCCTAAAGAGTAAGTGACTAATTATACAAGGGAAGCTAGTGCTACACCTAAATTCACTAGCCAAAGAAGACAAGGAATAAGCTTGCAGCAATCGTTGGAAATTCATCATTCTCATGTATAAGTTATAGAAAGGCATGACCTTGTTGCTTGTCAACCTATCACTATGTCGTCTTATCGCTTACCCCTTGCTATAATGTCACAATGTCATGTTGGCAATTGTTATTATGTTATGTGGCATCAAGGCCTTATTTATGCCGACATAGTCGAAGCTTGTCACCTAAAGCCTATTGCCCAACGTCAATACTAAAGTATAATAAGCTAGTTCTACTACTAGCTTATTGATTCGCACGATAAAGGAACCTTATTGGCATAATGATCTCGTGAAGATGTAGCTTACCCTCATCATTGAGATAAAAGTATTATCACACACATTGAAGATAGCCTTTATTTCCACTAGCCTTGCAGGTAATCTCCCTGTCATGCTTTACCGCATCCACTAATCAACTATAAAAGGGCTTTTTGTAACAACCCGAAAATCTGGGCCAGTTTAAAATTTTTATTTTGGCGATTTTAGCGAATTTTGATTATTTAAAATAGATTATTTTAAATAATATCGACGAGAAAATTTAGTTTGAATAGAATTCGAGCGTATATATTATATACGTCGTCGTTAGAATATAAATATTTATATATAATTATAAATAGAATTGAAAGTGGCGTCAGTGGTTTTACACGCCCTGACGAGTTTGACTTATGTGGTTGTTGCTGTTGCGAGGCGCCTCGGATTGATCGGTCGTTCTCGAACCGATGGAGTCATTTAGTTGGCTCACCTACGCCCCAAAGGGCGGAGAAACGTATTGTTCAGGCATTATAATCCACATCGGTGGACCGGCCCTGACGATCCAAGGTACGGTTGCGGCTGTGCCTGAGACACGGGCTAGAGCGTCTCGAATCGGTTGAGGACTATCTTTTGCCTCGGTTCATAGAAGGAAATCCAATTTCCAAATACGTGACTTTGCGGTTTTATTTGTAAACCTATATATGGCGACATGATATATGGTACCCATGCCGCCTATGATTGATACTTATGATTTGAAGTTGTTTTATACACTATGCACTTATAATAGTATCAAATGATTTGTTTTAAACGTATCAAGCATTCTTTGGCTGTTATAAGGGAAAACCCTATCCCCCGGCTTGCGTTGCATTGTGTGATAGGACCTGGGTCTTATAACAGCTTCATTTTTCTTTATTTAGCATTGCGCTGTTTGTTTTATGCACTGGTACTCTTGGGAGGAAACCCGTTCCGTGTTATACGGCGTGGTCCCTTGATTTACCTAGCTTTAAAAATAAAAAGATTAACTGTTTTAGTTCTCACACCAGTCACATGACTGACCTGGAGTTTATTGTTTTAACCTAAACTCTGGGTGCCCCTATTTTGACACGGGCAGCTAGTAGTTTTGGTTTTGCAGATTTATAACCCACAGGATCCTGGTTTACAGCTGGAACGATATCCGGAAAGCTTTGTATCCGTATATCTACTTCTAGTTGTGTATTGTATTATTTTCCGCTGCTATGTAATTTAAATCTCTGATATTTCTGTGTAATATTTATTTATACTCTGTATATTCTTGTATTCTGATGCATTGTTGTAATATACAATGAAATGTTCTTTTATATGCATTCTGTTGTGGTTTGTTCTCGAACTATCTGACGCTTTCCTTCACGGGGAAGTTGCGGGTCTTTACATGTGGTATCAGAGCTTTGGTTTACAAAGCTCAGAGAACAAGACACATTAGAACTGTACGAAAGAATTCATCAGATATTGGATTAGCAATATCCAATGGAATGACTCGTTAGAGATAGGATCAGTAGTATCCTAGAACGAGTGTGAAGAGTATATTTTTAAAATGAAAACAAAATTTGTTTTGAAAATTTAAATCGATTATTCGTGTTTGATTATCTATTTATATTGATGTGGACAATCCAGTATATATAGATTTTGCGTATACGTCTGATCCGCGTGTATTCGAAATTTTAATATACTGGATAGATATAGAATCACCTTCTAGTCGCCCGGAGAGAACTCTAATGATTGATGCATCATCATCAGAATTTATGTTCGAGTGACGAAAGGGAGATTTCTATATATTTCCATTAGACTGGTGTGAGAACCAATTTGATAGGGCTTATTGTTGTGATTTGGCATCAAAAATCTGATTTTTGTATATGTATCAAAATTATGAATTTGAAACTCTAATTCAACTAATTGATTGATGTTTGTGTTGTTTGTTCATTTGTTTGCTAATTTTTAGCCATTTAGCCTAACTGAATCACATATTGAATTATATTGAAAATTGGTTACATTTGCTTGCGTATACATATATATCATTGATCAGGTCATAGCAAGGAGGCTAGAGCAGAGAATAAAATTTGTTTGCCCGACAAATAGGTACATGTTTACTACATAATTTACTGTTTTGTTTGGGTGATGATGATTTTATGAGCCTATTGGCTAGCCGCTTGGCTTTTTCTTTTTCTTTTTGAGATCTGAAGGACCGGGGAAGCTATTTGAAATTCCCCGATGCTCCCGGTGCAGGGGAGGTTATGGCGAAATTTTTCGAAAATTTAGGGTGTTAGCCAAATTTTTGAAAATTTGAAAATTCTCAGAAACTGAAAAGTTGGAGAATGGAAGCCGGATCGAACGTAGAGTTGATTAATCAAACCACTTTCGATTTTGTTCCTTTTCGGGGATGAAAAGTTTTAAGTGGGGGAGATTGTAACAACCCGAAAATCTGGGCCAGTTTAAAATTTTTATTTTGGCGATTTTAGCGAATTTTGATTATTTAAAATAGATTATTTTAAATAATGTCGACGAGAAAATTTAGTTTGAATAGAATTCGAGCGTATATATTATATACGTCGTCGTTAGAATATAAATATTTATATATAATTATAAATAGAATTGAAAGTGGCGTCAGTGGTTTTACACGCCCTGACGAGTTTGACTTATGTGGTTGTTGCTGTTGCGAGGCGCCTCGGATTGATCGGTCGTTCTCGAACCGATGGAGTCATTTAGTTGGCTCACCTACGCCCCAAAGGGCGGAGAAACGTATTGTTCAGGCATTATAATCCACATCGGTGGACCGGCCCTGACGATCCAAGGTACGGTTGCGGCTGTGCCTGAGACACGGGCTAGAGCGTCTCGAATCGGTTGAGGACTATCTTTTGCCTCGGTTCATAGAAGGAAATCCAATTTCCAAATACGTGACTTTGCGGTTTATTTGTAAACCTATATATGGCGACATGATATATGGTACCCATGCCGCCTATGATTGATACTTATGATTTGAAGTTGTTTTATACACTATGCACTTATAATAGTATCAAATGATTTGTTTTAAACGTATCAAGCATTCTTTGGCTGTTATAAGGGAAAACCCTATCCCCCGGCTTGCGTTGCATTGTGTGATAGGACCTGGGTCTTATAACAGCTTCATTTTTCTTTATTTAGCATTGCGCTGTTTGTTTTATGCACTGGTACTCTTGGGAGGAAACCCGTTCCGTGTTATACGGCGTGGTCCCTTGATTTACCTAGCTTTAAAAATAAAAAGATTAACTGTTTTAGTTCTCACACCAGTCACATGACTGACCTGGAGTTTATTGTTTTAACCTAAACTCTGGGTGCCCCTATTTTGACACGGGCAGCTAGTAGTTTTGGTTTTGCAGATTTATAACCCACAGGATCCTGGTTTACAGCTGGAACGATATCCGGAAAGCTTTGTATCCGTATATCTACTTCTAGTTGTGTATTGTATTATTTTCCGCTGCTATGTAATTTAAATCTCTGATATTTCTGTGTAATATTTATTTATACTCTGTATATTCTTGTATTCTGATGCATTGTTGTAATATACAATGAAATGTTCTTTTATATGCATTCTGTTGTGGTTTGTTCTCGAACTATCCGACGCTTTCCTTTACGGGGAAGTTGCGGGTCTTTACACTTTTTGACTTAGTCGATAGGAACAAAGATGATACGACACGGACAAAGCCGATACAATAAAGCCAGAATACTCCTATAAATAGAGGTGGAGAGGAATCTTTAAAGTTGTGTAGCTAAAGTGTTTAGTGGTTCTAAAAAGGTGCAGCAGGGATAGAGTCGAGAAATAACAAGGACATAATGGTGGTACAAAAATGTTTATAATATGTAAAACCAAATATTTATAAACTAATTAATTATTATTTTTACATTATAACTATAGAAGACACTAATATTAATTAATATTATATAACAAAATCAAGGAATACCATGGCTATACACATCAAATTTAATGACTATATTAGATTTCTGACATATATTGGGCAATTATGCCTTGAAATTAGCTCTTTACGCTAACTTTATTGATTTTTTTCAAATAACACTAGTCAAATAAAGATATGCATATAAATACCACTAAAGCAGGTGCTAAAATGCATTAATTTAGCAAATATAGAGGGGATATAAGCAAATATACTGTTCATCAGCTCTAAATGTATGGACTATGGCAGAGATTTTGTGAGGCTTTAATTACACAGATTTAGAAGGTCCAATCACTTTATTCATGACTATAGCTTTTACTTTTCACAATCTATTCCTTACCCAGAATAACTTAGTCACCTACCGATCAATTGTATATCCTGAATTAAATTAGGGATAAATCTAATTTGGCTTGCACCCTATCTTTATTCAGTAAAGAATGTGGCACATCTCTATAGTTATGACTTTATTTTGAATGATTGTTAGTAGGCTTGAATGGTCATTTCATGGAGTTCATATCTAATAGCCAATTTAAGCCTTATTATGATTCAACTCCTCAAATGCTTCTCACCTCAGCTTTTATCGAATATTTCATAGAATGGTTATTGCCTTTATCCAACTAAATGATGGATAATCACTTCTCTTCTCTACTTAATCATCCTTAGATAATTCAGTTGAGTATTCATCAATGGTATCATAATACCATTAAGGCTTGTCAATGCCTTCGACAAGTCTGATCATCTTAAACGATAAGGGTCTAGGAGATATGTCCCCCTATATGATAAAACCCTATTGTCGGGGTCAATATGAATCAAGAATTAATTGAAAAGGGTCTATCAAGTCAATAACACTTTTCGACTGTCTATAAGAACAATTGTAACCAAGGAGGCAAGATTAAATAATTTAAACTATCAATCGAAACAAGCAATTCAAAAATCAATTCAAGCAATCCAAACAATCAATCCAAACAAGCAATCAAACACTTTTTGACTATGTCAATATTTTCAATCAATCCAAACAAGAAATTCAAACAATCAATGCAAGAAATCAATTTCAAGTAATCAATTCAAGAAATCAATTCAAACAATCAATCCAAATTAAGTAATATATGTTCATAAACACTTCTTGAACCTTCAACTACTCATAGAAACTATAAAACTCCCCCTTAATCAAATACAAGGCTAAACCTAGCCTATACTCTAGTTCTCTTTAAACTATAATAAGACTTTAATTTAGACTAAGAAACAATTCTATGATATGATTTAAGTCGGACAAGTCAAATAAGTCAATCAAGTTATTTATGTCAAACAAATCAGACAAGTCAATTTAGTCAAATAATTCAACCATGTCAACAAAATCAAACAAATCAATCAAGTAAAACAAGTCAATTAAATCAAAGTAAATATGTTATGCATTTAATACTATATATTTCTAAGATAATGATTCCCTATGTTATACTTGTTATGAGGAGTTAAAAAATAATATTTGATGCAGTGTGTGAAGTATGTCGGTTTTAATGTAGTATGAAATGTATGTCATACGCAAAACAATATGAAATGCAACTTATGATATTAATGATTTTGGTTTGAAATGCAATTATAATTTGATATGAAATAAGATGTATAATGATAGTACGTAGAATGATTTGGTGATGATATCTATTTCGGTAAAATATATTCAAAGTATTATCTAACTATTATGCATACATTATTTGAATTAAACAAGGGTAATATATACTAATTTCTAGACTTAGGTTAATGTTACTTATAAAAGAGATAAAAGGATAGTAATTATAAAAGTTTCTCTCTCTCTCTGTATATATATATATATATATATATATATATATATATATTCATGATAGTTAGTTAAAAAAAAAAGTCTTCAAAATAATTTTCTAAGAAATATGAATACAATTTTAATAGGGTGCTTATTTAATATAGTAAAAATTGAAAGAGAATATAGAATTGTATCATATAAAGTAAACATATAGTTATAATTGTCTATATAAAAACTATTTTTTAAAAAGGATTTAAAGTTTAATTTATTATGAAATATAAATCAATCTTTTGATACAAACCAAATTTAAATTTAAACCTTTAGAAATCAAAATATATTAATTTGCCAAGGAACCATTCATATGTTAAAACTTTTAAGAAGAACTCTATAATCATAACAAAATTATGAAATCTGGATATAAATTAAACTATAAAACTATAATTTCTTATATTTAAACTACATATTTAAGACATAAAATCATATTTATATATATATATATATATATTTCTTTATACCAAAATATTAAGTTAAGTATACAAGTTTTATAAATTTTAATAAGAAATCAAAAATTAGTATTAAGTTAAATGATAATGTAATCCAAATTAAATGTGAAAAATATAAAAGTTAAATTATGTATGTTTAAACTACATATAAAAGATATCTAAACTTATATTTTAAAATAATATCGAACGTTTTAAATTATTTCAATCATATTAACATGTCTATATAATTTTATTAAGATATAAGAAAATAAGTAGACAGATAAAGTTAATAACTAGAATTTGAACTGGCATTTTTCTTATTTAAAAGATGGAGGGTAGTTTGAAAATTTAAGCTTTTGAAACTCAAAATTTCAATTTCATTTTACAAGCCTTTATGTTGACATGCCTTTCTTTGTATGGCGGCATACATATGTAATTTCA
The DNA here is from genome assembly GCA_030737875.1 of Allium sativum. Classification (NCBI taxonomy): domain Eukaryota; kingdom Viridiplantae; phylum Streptophyta; class Magnoliopsida; order Asparagales; family Amaryllidaceae; genus Allium; species Allium sativum. The sequence continues at coordinate 830,598,357 of CM060924.1, forward strand.
AAAGACATATGGTTTTGTGGCTTTTGATTTTAAATTATCGATTTATATTTCAGGTTTAACTATTTCCTGAAATAATAGTAATCCTAACAAACATATAAAATTTATTTTATTACTATATTTATTATTTTATTAGTATTTTTAATTTCAAATTTCAAATTTAAGTTTCAACTTGAATTTTAAATTTCAAGTTTGAATTTTAAATTTCAAATTCAAAACAAAGCAAAGCAAACAAAACATCCATTCAACCAAAAATTTAAAAATTAATTAAGGCGTACCTCCTTTTGCAATCTCCCATTTTGTTGTCCTTCCATTGCTATGTACCATACGTTCACATCTTTCAGAATTTGATGATGAAATATACTTTATTGCGATGAGCTTGTTTTACTGATCAGGATAGTATGTCCATTTGCTGAATTTTGAACTCCACATGAGAAAGATAATGAAGATTTTGTAGTTCGACCAACTTAGCACCAAAATTTGAATTTGAATTTTGAATTTTGAATGAATTGACACTTCAACTACAATATAAAGGCTCAAAAGTTATGTCTCCTCACAATCTCTTCTCTTCTTCTTCTCATTTTTCACTTTCAATCAAACTTTCAGGAGGCATAACTTCTTCGTTTCTTAATGGAATTGGATGAAATCAGTGGAAAATCGAAGAGGAATTCAAGGAATATGATAAAGTGATAGTATGGGGATGAATTGGGATGGTATTGATGTATTATCCCGTAACTTCCCCGGTAAGGAAAGCACGGATTACCTTGAGAATACGACAAAATAGAACACAAACCAAAGAACATTTCATTGTTTATTACAACAATTCCATCAGAATACAAGAATATACAGAGTATGAATAAATATTACATAGAAAATATCAGAGATTTAAATTACATAGCAACAGAAAAACAATACAAAACACAACTGAAAGTAATACACGGATACAAAGCGTTCCGAGCATCGTTCCAGCTATAAATCAGGATCCTGTGAATATAAATCTGCAAAACCAAAACTACTAGCTGCCCGTGTCGAAAATAAGGGCACCCAGAGTTTAGGTTAAAACAATAAACTCCAGGTCAGTCATGTGACTGGTGTGAGAACTAAAACAGTTATTCAAAACTTTACTTAAAAGAAAAAAGAGTAATTCCAGGGACCACGCCGTATAACACGGACCGGGTTTCCTTCCAAGAATACCAGTGCATAGAATAAACGACGCAATGTTTTTTTGAAAAATGAAGCTATTATAAGACCCAGGTCCCATCACACAATGCAACGCAAGCCGGAGGATAGGGTTTTCCCTTATAATAGCCAAACATGCTTGGTACGTTTAAAACAAATCATTTGATACTATTATAAGTGTATAGTGTCAAAACAATTTCAATCATAAATATCAATAATAGGCGGCATCAGTACCATTTATCATGTCGCCAATACTAGGCTCTACAAATAAAATCGAAATATCTCGTATTGGAAATTGGATTTCCGTCATGAGTCGAGGCAAGGGGCAAGCTCCTCTCCGCTTCAAGACACTCCAGCAAATGTCTCAGGACTACTCTCTCTGGGTAACCCTTGAATGCTACAGGGTTGGTCCTCCCTTACGTTTGAGGATTAATTATTCCTGAACATATGCTTCCCGGTCCTAACAAACCTAAAATCGAGGCGCCTCATTCCAACAACCACACAGGTAAATATATATATATATATATATATATATATATATATATATATATATATATGTCAGCCAGTTTAAGCACTGACACCACCCATAGCTAGAAAGAAACGTCGTTGCTCTCCCTGCAGTCACTATCCCGTTTTTTGACTCATACTGAGGTGTGAGGCTCGTGAATTTAAGTTATACACAAATTTGTGCCACACAGGCCGTGCTTTGATCATCAACCACAAGACTTTGCTTTTCAACAGAAGCCTTGATCATCTGCCACTTGGCATGCCACACAGGCAGTTCACTCCATGCGATTGATGTCCATCGATATACAACCCCTGAGCTCGTACGTCTCAGAGAAGTGCGTTAAGCAAGAGAATAAATTCTCCGTCGCCAAACAGATGTATATCTAATAGAGATCAATCAGTGCAGAATAAAATCCAATGTCAGACACACGGTCCATTACAAGTTCGTTCTGGGTCTGAATGAAACCGGAGGTACTTTCCTCGTATATGCATCGATCTCCAAGTACGTCTGGACGATCACCAACTGATTCCCTCATCTTGGGTGTATAGCCCAATCAAGATCATCAGTAATCACCCAAATGATATGAAGACTTCCGGTCTTCAACCACCGTCTTCATCTTCGACTTATCGTCGAATTTGTTATTCAGAATGGGTATAAACCTGGCCTTTCTGAATAACCCGTGTATATAATAAACAAGTGTTACATAAACACAACATACGCCTCATTCTAATTAATCAGTCACTAACCGTAAATTAGCAAGAGAACAATTCCCTAAATATTAACCCCGAAGGCCGAAACCAACAACAGATCAATACCCAGGAAACCATCCATCTTAGCTAACCTACAGTGAGTTTCTAAATTTCACATTCTTAGGGAAAGGTTCCGATTAAATTTATCAATGATAAATTCTTTTAAATTTATTCTTTAATCCTCCCTGGGATATCATTTCAAACCATGTTAGGGTTTTCCAAACTAGTCGGGATTAGCGAACCACACCGAAGTAATTATTTATTTTATTTCCCAATCCCAACCTATTTATCCCATGAAGCAAAACTGGTAATACTCCATATCTAACACCATAGTGTTATCGGTAAAATTAATTACCATTTCACGTTCAAATCTAATTAAAGATTTAACTATCGCTTTGGAGCAAAACTGGTGATACTCCATTCTCGATCACTTTCCATATTAAAGATTCATTAAAACTCTAATTCAGTTTTAATCTCGAAAATCATTTCTTATTGATTATTCCTAGCTAAGAAATTAATCTTATCTTTAACTGGGTTAAAGAACCAATGTCCTTTAAAACACGGTTCACGATAAACCCAAAGTCACATTCCATTGTTAATCAGGTTAAAGAACAAGTGTTATTTAAAACACCATTCACGATAAACCCAAAAATCAATTTCAATTCAATTCCAATTAAATCTAAATAAAAAGATTTAATCTTTTTCTCAACTGGTTTTAAGAACAGTGTTAATGAAGACACCATTCACGACAAACCCAAATCACGTTTGATATTAAATAAAAGGCTCTGAATAGAAAATATATCGGCTTATATTCAATATCAAATTCTACGACCAACAAATAACGTATTGGAAATAACGACATAAATATATCTTTCAAATTTCCATAACAATATCTGTTTCATCACGAAATCAAACATCGAAATACTCCAAAGACAATTCGATTCAAATCCATTCCAATTCATATATTGAGGAAATTCTGGTTATTTAAAACCCATTTCAAATCCAATTTATTTATTTAAAAATAATTGGATTTTAATTCTAGTTCAAAACTAGTTCATTTTGATAAAAATCTATTTTTATCTTTTCAAATATGGAGTTTTTCATCTCATTTTTTCCAAATCATTTCTTATGATTTTACACAAATTATTACTATTTTTACATAATTTTATCAAGGCCCGTACAGTCAATTTCCATCAACGGCCATCGAACTGCACTTACAACGACCTTTTCCAAATTTGATTTGGGCATAATTCAAAATCCAACCATTAGATTTGAAATTTCTAATATTCATTGGAAATCTCTTTTCGATACGAACCCAACGGTTCTGGTTTCAGGAGAATCCAACGGTCGGATCTCCCGCAATATCCATTGGAACTCAATGGTCGAAATTCACGAACTGGCGCGGCGCGGCGCGTTGTATTCAGGCCATTATATATATATATACAATATATTTATATATATTATATATTTCATCGATTTCCTTTTAAAACATATTTTATAAATCGTTTTAAATTCATTTTCGAAATGATTTCAACTTCATATTTAATTTCGAATCAAAAATTGAATATTCCACATCATCGATATATAAATGATAATATTTTCAAAACGTTATATTTTGAAATCACTTCCTTTTCTATAATCATTATAAAAATGAAAAAAATCGATATAAATATCGTTCACGTCAAAATAGCGCATGGCTTTGTATTTTTCAATAACTTCGTTACTCTATTCAACAAATGAATATTTATTCTATTCAACACATGAATATATATTTCTTTCAACACATGACTAATCTCAACACATGAGTACTATCAAAACATGACTATTTTGTTATGTAAAATATTTTATAAAATTTTGATTTCTATCATTTAATTTTTTTATCAGACTCCAACCGTAAATTAGTAAGAGAACGATTCCCTAAATATTAACCCCGAAGGCCGAAACCAACATCAGATCAATATCTAGTAGACCACTCATCTTATCTATTTTCCAGTTAGTTTCTAATTTTATATATGATAAAGATGTAAATTTTATTGTTAAAATATTTTACTCAACACATGAATTGATATTTCTTTCAACACATGACTATCCTCAACACATGAGTACTGACAACACATGAATCTTTATTTTATAATATTTTTTATTTTCCCAATTGGAATGAGGCCCAATCAATTACCATATAATGTTAATTATATGGATTCCATAAAACACATGTATATAATAGCAACGATAAATAATCAACCATCATCCAAAGTGCACCACACAACTGCATAAGCATTAAATATAAATAATTAACGCTTACACAGTCTGTCGACCAAACGATCGACATACAACTAAATAATTGAGATTAGTGTACGCCAAATATCATCCTAACACCCGTGTGGGGTTTCAATCCACAAACACCGAATATTATTTGTGCAGTTGGGCGACGTGTAAAATTTATCGTCCCAATCAATGTCCTTCAAATAGGTGTTCATAAACAAACCGTCCGATTTGTAAATGAATATTTATTTATTTACATTCATGTTAAAAATTATATTTTTAACGATAATTAATTTATTTCAACACATGAATGTTCTATTATCTATTTCACATCAACATCACAAACAAATTTCACAACACATCAAACAAGCATACAAGTCGTCCATGGTCTGTGGACGACGGGTGTCGGATGCTACTAAACACCGTCTGCATCCTAGTATATATTTTAACTAGAAAACAAGATTTAAAGTTAGAAGTTCTCGCCGACTAGCTAAACCAATTCACCGCGACTCTTCATATGTAGGAAGTCTTCATCGTGCTTGCCTTTTGTCAATTTCATTGTCCGTAGCCACTACATATATATAAAAAATCACATTTTTATATTGTTGCTATGTATATAAAAATCACATTTTTATAATCACTCTACATGGATAAAAATTCTATTTTTATACCGCTACTATATAGATAAAAATTCTATTTTTACACCGCTACTATATAGATAAAAATTCTATTTTTACACCGCTACTATATAGATAAAAATTCTATTTTTGCACCGCTACTATATAGATAAAAATTCTATTTTTATCTCGCCATTCTCTATATAAAAATCACATTTTTATATATATAGAGATCGTGTTTTTTTATTTCTACTACCTATGTAAAAATTCAATTTTTTATTAACTATATATTATAAAAATCATATTTTTATCCTTCCTATCATATAAAAATTATATTTTTACTCTACCTATCATATAAAAATTATATTTTTATTCTATAAAAATCCCATCTTTATCACACACAAACATATGAAACTGATTTTTATAGATTGATTTTACAAATCAAAAACTGATTTTATATATATAATGAAAATTACCTTTAACCGTCGAAGGGGAGCGTGGATGGCTATTGGGGCGGCGGCAGGTGGTCGGAGGGGTGCTGCAGAGGGCGGCTAGGGGTGGGCGTCGGCCGGAGGGAGCGGTGGCGCTGTCTTCGAGTTGGGTTCTAGGGTTTTGAGTTAGTAAGAGGGATTGGGGAATAAGAAGGGGAGGAGGGAGGAAGGAGGGGGGGCCCTTGCCTTGGCGGCGGCATGCCAGAGGAGGCGAAGGCGCGCTGCTGGGGGAGGGGGGCGCGGCTCCTCCCCGTTCATCTTTTTTTTTCTTTTTAATTTTTTTTCAATCTAAATCTGAACAGGTGGGGGGGCGTTTGAGGAGATAAAAGTTTTTTTTAACTATTTAATTTCAAAAAGTAACTTTTAATTTCGACCTCTAAACGAGACCCGCCGCCTATCATCCATAGCTAATTACCCCCGTTCCGAACACAATGGGATATGTTTCGTAAGCTGATTCGATCATTTTGTTCAGTTTTCGTCAAAATCAAAATATAAATCTTTATATTGAATTTAAACGCACATTTCTATTTACCGGGCCCACATACGGACTCTAAAAATTCCCGAAAAATATTTTCTAGCTTTCTATTGACGATACGGTCTTAAAAAAACTAATTTCGTCAAATTCTGAGACCGTTTGAAAAATGGTCATTTTCCAGTCTCTTAAAATCAATTGAAACTATCAAAACACGTTTTCCTTTGCCACGCTCACATATTGATTCAGAAAATTACGAATTTTGAAAGCTAGCAATAACTTGACATCGCGGATCCAACAAAAGTTGTTTCGTCGAAAACCGACGTCATTTGCAAAATTTCCATTTTTAAGGGCCAGAATTCCATAGCGACTATTCTGAATTTTCAACTGGGTATAACTTTTTATCCACGCTATGAAATTTCAAATTTTCAGATTCGTTGGAAACATATTCTCAATTGGATTCTAATATTTTTGGTTTCATTAAAATCCGGTGTATTTTGCAACCGGCACATTCATTTGAACTTTGAAATCGAATTATCGAACTACCGAGCCATTTTCAATTCCTTTTATAATTAAAATAAAATATTTATATTCTAACGATGATCTATATAAATATACGTTCTAATTCTATTCAAAATAAATTTCTCGTCGATATTATTTAAAATAATTCATTTTAAATATTCAAAATTCATCAAAATTGCCAAAATAAAATTTTTAAATTGGCTCAAAATTTCCGGGTTGTTACAATCATCCCCACTTAAAACTTTTCATCCCCGAAAAGGAAGGAAGCTAAAAGTTGTTTTACAAATCAAATCAACTTCCATTATTTTCTTTACGGCTTAAGTTCTCCAACTTTTCAGTTTCTAAGAACTTTTCAAATTCTTCAAAAATTTGGCAAACACCCTAAATTTTCAAAAAAATTCGCCATAACCTCCCCTACACCGGGGACTTCGGGATATTTCATATAGCCTCCCATGGCCTTCTTCAATCTAAAAGAAAAAGAAAAAGCCAAGCGGCTAGCCAATCGGCTCATAAAATCATCCAAACCCAAGGAAATACAATAAATATGTATCTATTTGTCAGGCAAACAATTTTATTCTTCTGCTCTAGCCTCCTTGCTATGACCTGTTCAATGTAAGTACATGTATATGCATGCAATTGTAATCATTTTTCAATATAGTTCAACATTCGGTTCCATTAGGCTAAATGGTTCAAAATTATCAAACAAATAAACAACAACACAACCATCAATCAATTAGTGGATTATCGTTTCAAATTCATAATTTTGATATATATATATATACAGAAAATCATGTTTTTGATGCCAAATCACAACAATAAACCTTTCTAGTTTTGGTTCTCACACCAATCTAATGGAAATATATTGATATCACACCTTCGAAACTCGAACATAAATCCTGATGATGTATCTACAATCATCAGAATCATCTCCGGGCGACTAGAGTGCGATTCTATATCTATCCAGTATATTAAAACTTCGAATATAAGTTCATGATGCGTATATGCAAAATCTTTATATATTGGATTGTCCAAATTCAGTACAAATAAAATATTCAAATACGTATAAAACAATTTAAATTTTCAAACAATATTGTTTTAATTTGAAAAAAATATGCTCTTCACGCTCGTTCTAGGATACTACTGATCCTATCTCTAACGAGTTATTCTTATTGGATATTACTAATCCAATATCTGATGAATTCTTTCGTTTGGTTCTAATGTGTCTTGTTCTCGAGCTCTGTAAACTAAAGCTCTGATACCAACTGTAGTAGCCCGTAACTTCCCCGGTAAGGAAAGCACAGATTACCTTGAGAACATGACAAAATAGAACGAAAACCGAAGAACATTTCATTGTTTATTACAACAATTCCATCAGAATACAAGAATATACAGAGTATGAATAAATATTACACAGAAAATATCAGAGATTTAAATTACATAGCAGCGGAAAAACAATACAAAACACAACTGAAAGTAATAAACGAATACAGAGCTTTCCGAGCATCGTTCCAGCTGTAAATCAGGATCCTATGAATATAAATCTGAAAAACCAAAACTACTAGTTGCCCGTGTCGAAAATAAGGGCACCCAGAGTTTTGGTTAAAACAATAAACTCCAGGTCAGTCATGTGACTGGTGTGAGAACTAAAACAGTTATTCAAAACTTTACTTTAAAAAAAGAGTACTTTCAGGGACCATGCCGTATAACACGGAACGGGTTTCCTTCCAAGAATACCAGTGCATAGAATAAACAACGCAATGCTTTTTTGAAAAATGAAGCTATTATAAGACCCAGGTCCCATTACACAATGCAACGCAAGCCGGAGGATAGGGTTTTCCCTTATAGTAGCCAAACATGCTTGGTACGTTTAAAACAAATCATTTGATACTATTATAAGTGTATAGTGTCAAAACAATTTCAATCATAAATATCAATCATATGCGGCATGGGTACCATCTATCATGTCGCCAATACTAGGCTCTACAGATAAAACCGAAATATCTCGTATTGGAAATTGGATTTCCGTCATGAGTCGAGGCAAGGGGCAAGCTCCTCTCCGCTTCGAGACACTCTAGCAAATGTCTTAGGACTACTCTCTCTGGGTAACCCTCGGATGCTTCAGGGCCGGTCCTCCCTTACATTTGAGGATTAATTATTCCTGAACACATGTTTCCCGGTCCTAACAGACCTAAAATCGAGGCGCCTCATTCCAACAACCACATAGGTAAAAATATATATAAATGTCAGCCAGTTCAAGCACTGACACCACCCATAGCTAGAAAGAAACGTCGTGCTCTCACTGCAGTCACTATCCCGTTTTTGACTCATACCGAGGTGTGAGGCTCGCGAATTCACGTTATACACAAAGCTATGCCACACAGGCCGTGCTTTGATCATCAACCACAAGACTTTGCTTTTCAACAGAAGCCTTGATCATCTGCCACTTAGGCATGCCACACAGGCAGTTCACTCCATGCGATTGACGTCCATCGATATACAACCCCTGAGCTCGTACGTCTCACAGAAGGGTGTTAAGCAAGAGAATAAATTCTCCGCCGCCAAACAGATGTATATTTAATGGAGATCAATCAGCACAGAATAAAATCCAATGTCAGACACACAGTCCATTACAAGTCCGTTCTGGGTCTGAACGAAACCGGAGGCACTTTCCTCGCATATCCATCGATCTCCAAGTACGTCCGGACGATCACCAACTGATTCCCTCATCTTGGGTGTACATCCCAATCAAGATCATCAGTAATCACCCAAACGATGTGAAGACTTCCAGTCTTCAACCACCGTCTTCTTCTTCGACTTATCGTCGAATCGGTTATTCAGAATGGGTATAAACTCGGCCTTTCTGAATAACCCGCGTATATAATAAACAAGTGTTACATAAACACAACATACGCCTCATTCCTATTCATCAGTCACTAACCATAAATTAGCAAGAGAACAGTTCCCCAAGTATTAACCCCGAAGGCCGAAACCAACAACAGATCAATACCCAGGAAACCATCCATCTTAGCTAACCTACAGTGAGCTTCTAAATTTCACATTCTTAGGGAAAGGTTCCCATTGATTTTACCAAAGATAAATTCTTTTAAATTTATTCTTTAATCCTCCCTGGGATATCATTTCAAACCATGTTAAGGTTTTCCAAACTAGTCGAGATTAGCGAACCACACCGAAGTAATTATTTATTTTATTTCCCAATCCCAACGTATTCATCCTATGAAGCAAAACTGGTAATACTTCATATCTAACACCACGGTGTTATCGGTAAAATTAATTATCATTTCACGTTCAAATCTAATTAAAGATTTAACTATCACTTTGGAGCAAAACTGGTGATACTCCATTCTCGATCACTTTCCAAATTAAAGATTCATTAAAACTCTAATTCAGTTTTAATCTCGAAAATCATTTCTTATTGATTATTCCTAGCTAAGAAATTAATCTTATCACTGGGTTCAAGAACCAATGTCCTTTAAAACATGGTTCACGATAAACCCAAAGTCACATTCCATTGTTAATCAGGTTAAAGAACAAGTGTTATTTAAAACACCGTTCATGATAAACCCAAAAATCACTTTCAATTCAATTCCAATTAAATCTAAATAAAAAGATTTAATCTTTTTCTCAACTGGGTTTAAGAACAGTGTTAATGAAGACACCATTCATGACAAACCCAAATCACGTTTGATATTAAATACAAGGCTCTGAATAGAAAATATATCGGCTTATATTCAATATCAAATTCTACGACCAACAAATATCGTATTGGAAATAATGACATAAATATATCTTTCAAATTTCCATAACAATATCTGTTATATCACGAAATTCAACATCGAAATACTCCAAAGACAATTTCGATTCAAATCCATTCCAATTCATATATTGGAAATTCTGGTTATTTAAAACCCATTTCAAATCCAATTTATTTATTTAAAAACAATTAGATTTTAATTCTAGTTCAAAACTAGTTCATTTCGATAAAAATCTATTTTTATCTTTTCAAATATGGAGTTTTTCATCCCAATTTTTCCCAAATCATTTCTTATGATTTTACACAAATTATTTCTATTTTTAATAATTTTATCAAAGCCCGTACAGTCGATTTCCATCAACGGCCATCGAACTGCACTTACAGCGACCTTTTCCAAATTTGATTTGGACATAATTCCAAATCCAACCGTTAGATTTCAAATTTCTAATATTCATTGGAAAGCTGTTTTCGATACGAACCCTACGGTTTCGGTTTCAGGAGAATCCGACAGTCGGATCTCCCGGAATATCCATTCGAAGTCAATGGTCGAAATTCACGAACTGCCGTGGCGCGACGCGTTCTATTCATGCCATAATATATAATATATATATATGTTGTATAAATTTCGTCGATTTCCTTTTAAAACGTATTTTATAAATCGTTTTAAATTCGTTTTCGAAACGATTTCAACTTCATATTCAATTCCGAATCAAAATTGAATATTCCACATCATCGATATACAAATGATAATATTTTCAGAACGTTATATTTTGAAATCACTTCCATTTCTATAATCATTATAAAAACGAATATAATCGATATAAATATCGTTCGCGTCAAAATAGCGCATCTCTAATCAACACAACTTTATATTTTTCAATAACTTCGTTATTCTATTCAACAAATGAATATTTATTCTATTCAAAACATGAATCTATATTTCTTTCAACACATGACTAATCTCAACACATGAGTACTGTCAACACATGACTATTTTTGTTATGTAATATATTTTATAAATTTTTTATTTCTATCGTTTAATTTTTTTATCAGACTCCAACCGTAAATTAGTAAGAGAACGATTCCCTAAATATTAACCCCGAAGGCCGAAACCAACATCAGATCAATATCCAGGGAGGCCACTTATCTTATCTATTTACCAGTTAGTTTCTAATTTTATATATGATAAAGATGTAAATTTTATTGTTAAAATATTTTACTCAATACATGAATCGATATTTCTTTCAACACATGACTATTCTCAACACATGAGTACTGTCAACACATGAATCTTTATTTTATAATATTCTTTATTTTCCCAATTGGAATGAGGCCCAATCAATTACCATATAATGTTAATTATATGGATACCATACAACACATGTATATAATAGCAACGATAAATAATCAACCATCATCCAAAGTGCACCACACAACTGCATAAGCATTAAATATAAATAATTAACGCTTACACAGCCTGTCAACCAAACGATTGACATACAACTAAATAATTGGGATTAGTGTACGCCAAATTTCATCCCAACACCCGTGTGGGGTTTCAATCCACAAACACCGAATATTATTTGTGAAGTTGGGCGACGTGTAAAATTTATCGTCCCAATCAATGTCCTTCAAATAGGTGTTCATAAACAAACCGTCAGGTTTGTAAATGAATATTTATTTATTCACATTCACGTTAAAAATTATATTTTTAACGATAATTAATTTATTTCAACACATGAATGTTTTATTATCTGTTTCACATCAACATCACAAACAAATTTCACAACACATCAAACAAGCATACAAGTCGTCCATGGTCTATGGACGACGGGTGTCGGGTGCTACTAAACACCGTCTGCATCCTAGTATATATTTTAACTAGAAATCAAGATTTAAAGTGAGAAGATCTCACCGACTAGCTAAACCAATTCACTGTGACTCTTCATATGTAGGAAGTCTTCATCGTGCTCGCCTTTTGTCAATTTCATTGTCCGTAGCCACTACATATATATAAAAATCACATTTTTATATTGTTGCTATTTATATAAAAATCACATTTTTATAATCATTCTACATGGAAAAAAATTCTATTTTTATACTGCTACTATATAGATAAAAATTCTATTTTTACACCGCTACTATATAGATAAAAATTCTATTTTTACACCGCTACTATATAGATAAAAATTCTATTTTTGCACCGCTACTATATAGATAAAAATTCTACTTTTATCTCGCCATTCTCTATATAGAAATCACATTTTTATATATATAGAGATCGTATTTTTGTATTTCTACTACCTATGTAAAAATCAAATTTTTATTAACTATATATTATAAAAATCATATTTTTATCCTTCCTATCATATAAAAAATATATTTTTACTCTACCTATCATATAAAAATTATATTTTTATTCTATAAAAATCCCGTCTTTATCACACACAAACATATGAAACTGATTTTTATAGATTGATTTTATAAATCAAAAACTGATTTTATATATATAATGAAAATTACCTTTCACCGTCGAAGGGGGGGTCGTGGATGGCTTTTGGGGCGGTGGTAGGTGGTCGGAGGGGTGCTGGAGAGGGCGGCTAGTGGTGGGCGCCGGCCAGAGGGAGCGGTGGCGCTATCTTCGAGTTGGGGTTCAAGGGTTTTGAGGGAGGAAGAGGGATCGGGGAATAAGAAAGGGAGGAGGGAGGAAGGAGGAGAGGGGCCCTTGCCCTGGCGGCAGCGCGCTGCTGGGGGGGGGGGGGCTCCTCCCTGTTTGTCTTTCTTTTTTTTGATCTAAATCTGAACGGGGGGTGTTTGAGGAGATAAAAGTTTTTTTTAACTATTTAATTTCAAAAAGTAACTTTTAATTTCGACCTCTAAACGAGACCCACCGCCTGTCGTCCATAGCTAATTACCCCCATTTCAAACACAATGGGATATGTTTCGAATGTTGATTCGATCGTTTCGATCAGTTTTCGTCAAAATCAAAATATAAATCTATACATTAAATTTAAATGCACATTTCAATTTACCGGGCCTACATACAGACTCTAAAAATTCCCGAAAAATATTTTCTAGCTTCCTATTGACGATAAAGTCTTAACAAAACTAATTTCGTCAAATTCTGAGACCGTCTGAAAAATGGTCATTTTCCAGTCGATTAAAATCAACTGAAACTGTCAAAACACGTTTTACTTTGCCACGCTGACATATTGATTTGAAAAATTATGAATTTTGAAACCTAGCAATAATTTGACATCGCGGATCCAACAAAAGTGATTTCGTCAAAAACCGACGTCGTTTGCAAAATTTCCATTTTTAAGGGCCAGAATTCCATAGCGACTATTCTAAATTTTCAACTGGGCATAACTTTTTATCCCCGCTATGAAATTTCAATTTTTCGGATTCGTTGGAAATATATTCTCAATTGGATTCTAATATTTTTGGTTTCATTAAAATCCGGTGTATTTTGCACCCGGTACATTCATTTGAACTTTGAAATCAAATTATCGAACTGCCGCGCCATTTTCAATTCCTTTTATAATTAAAATAAAATATTTATATTCTAATGACGATCTATATAAATATACGTTCTAATTCTATTCAAAATAAATTTCTCGTCGATATTATTTAAAATAATTCATTTTAAATATTCAAAATTCATCAAAATTGCCAAAATAAAATTTTTACATTGGCTCAGAATTTCCGGGTTGTTACAATTGAGGTGCAGCAAGTCGAAATTGTAAGAGGTGCATGAAATCCCATAATAGTTTTTCATTTTTGCATAGCCAACTTCAAATAGTCATATGTCACTCAATTTTGATTGGAATTTGATGATCTACCCATCAAATCGACCGCGATAACGAGAACTACAATCTGGAAAATGATTTGAGACAAAATGGTCTAACCTGTGGATGCAATTTGAAGATAGCCATTGATAGCTTTAGTTTCCTTATCTCTTTATTTATCAAAACTTCATTTGATCATTACTTGATCAATTCATGACAGATTTACATGAAACCAACGACATTCCGAAGAAAATGAAGAGAAGTACAGTACTGAATCTACTTGTAGATGAGAATCAAAAGTTTCTACTTATCTGGTACCTATTTCGTTGTTGGTTTACATTGTATATTTCCATTTCTTCCTCTTGATGTCTTTTCACCAACGGCCATTACTCTTCTCCAATTGTCCTTCAGAATTTGAATTCTCAACACCTATGTACACCAATTCGGAATTTGAATTTCCAATAGCCACCTTTTCAGAATTTGAATTTTCAATTGTCATCATTTCGGAATTTGAATTGTCAATAGTCACCATTTTAGAATTTAAATCACCCACAAACACTTTACCCATCTTTTCAACTTTTGAATTTTCAAAAGCCGTATAACACATCTTTTCCTGCAAAACAACACAATTTTTCAAAGAATCAAGTGATTGAAACGACCCAAACTCGCCCTTGCGAGAAAGCCCAGATTGAGTTGAGAACATAATATATCAGAACACAAGCGACAAAACATTTCATTGCTTATTACAACAATTTACATCAGAGTACAAGAATATAACAGAGTATGAATAAATATTACACATTGGAAAATATCAGAGATTAAAATACATTACATAGCAGTGGAAAAATAATACATAACGCAACTGTAAGAAATACATGGATACAGAGCATTCCAAATATAGCTCCAGCTGTAAACCAGGATCCTGTAAACTAGAAATCTGCAAAAACAAAACTACTAGCTGCCCATGTGGAAAATAGGGGCACCCAGAGTTTAGGCTTAAAAATTAAACTCCAGGTCAGTCATATGACTGGTGTGAGAAATAAAACAGTTATTAGCTTGATTTTAAAGTCAAGTAAATCATGGGACCACGTCATATAACACGGATTGGGTTTATCCCCCTATGAATACCAGTGCATAAAAATAACAGCGCAATGCTAAAGAGAAAAATGAAGCTATTATAAGACTTAGTTCCCATCACACAATGAACGCAGTCGAGGATAGAGTTTTCCCTTATAATAGCCAAATATGCTTGATATGCGAAATTTCATCGTTTATTATTACTATAAGTGATGAAATTAACTTAAATATAAATGTATCAATCATAGGCGGTGTAGGTACCATTATATTACGTCGCCATATATATATATATATATATATATATATATATATATATATATATATATATATATATATATTTACAACTAAAACCAAATATCACGTATTGAAAATTGGGTTTCCATCTATGAACCAAGGCAAGGGATTATCCTCACCGATTTCGAGACACACTAACAAGTGCCTCAGGATCCCCCGTAGTGAACCCCTTGGATCTTCATGGCTGGTCGTTCGCCGATGATTTGGTATACCATAAACTATATGTTAGTCGGTTCTATCGAATCTCTAAAATGGTCAGTATGTCGACCATATCCATCAGCCCTGTAGTGACCGACATAATATCCAACAGCCCCGCAGCGACCGATATATCCGAGGTACCTCGTCTCCCATCTAGTAATAATAGTATGCAACATCCATATGAGTAAACAGTCTAGGCTCCATACCATAACGTTACTCATCGCTAGAACTAACATATTTCCATTTCCATGCAGTCACTATCCCGTTTTTGGTTCACACCTGGGTGCGAGGCTCGTGAATTAACGCTACACAAAGCTACGCTATTTAAATCCATGCTTTGATCATCAACCACAAGGCTCTACTTTTCAACAAAAGCCTTGATCTTTTGCATCTCAGCATGTCACACTGACAATTCACGCCAGGCGACTGATATCTATCGATATATAACCTCTAAGCTCGCACGTCTTAGAGAAGGGTTTTAAGCAAGAGAATAAATTCTCCGCCACCAAACCGAAATATATTTAATAGAGATCAATCAACATAGAATAAAATCCAATGTCAGACACACATCCATTTACAAGTCCGTTCTGGGTCTGAACGAAACTAGAGGCACTATTCCTCATCCCATATATCCAATACAGGAGGGAGGTCCTCGCATATCCGGTCGATCTCCAAGTACGTATGGACGATCACCACTTATTACCTTGTCCTAGGTGTACGGCCCAATCAAAAAATCAGTAATCATCCAAACGATGTGAAGACCTCCAGTCTTTGACCACCATCTTCATCGTCGACTTATCGTCGAATCAGTTATTCAGAATGGGTATAAACCCGGCCTTTTCGAATAACTCGTGTATATTATAAAAAAAGTGCTACCCAAACACAACATACACCTCATTCCAATTTAGAATATTATTTTATTCAAATATTCACATCATTAGGGAAAGGTCCCCATTATTTTTATCAAAGATAAATTCTTTAAATTTATTCTTTAATATTCCTTTGGATATCAATTCAAGCCAAATTAAGGTTTATCCAACTAGTCGGGATTAACGAGCCATATCGATATAATCATTTGTTTAATTTCTCAATCCCAACCTATTCATCCCATGGAGAAAAACTGGTAATACTCCATATCTAACACCACGGTGTTATCGGTAAATTTAATTACCGTTTCACGTTCAAATCTAATTAAAGATTCAACTATAGCTTGGAGTAAAACTGGTGCTACTCCATCCTCGATCATTTCCCGAATTTGATATTTTAAATTATCACATTCTCTTTTCAAACTAATTAAAGATTCATTAAAACTCCACTTAGTTTTAATCTTCCCAAAAATCAATATTAAAGATTATTTAACTATGGAAACACAAACATGTCGTATCGACAATCTACACCGTACTATTAGTTTTTGCCGATATATAACCTCTAAGCTCGTATGTCTTAGAGAAGGGTGTTAAGCAAGAGAATAAATTCTCCACCACCAAACAGATATATATATATATATATATATATATATATATATATATATATATATTTAGCAGAGATCAACCATATAGTTCGAAATACAATGTTAGACATGTAATCCTGTCTTTAACTGGGTAAAGAACTAATGTCATTTAAAACATAGTTCAGGATAAATCCAAAATCACATTCCATTAATTATGGAATCTTCACGGAAAATAGATCGATATATATATAATCGATATCAATTTCCATATCCGACTAATAATATAAATGGAATAACGGTCAAGCCTTTTAAATTCCATATATATTACCAGTCTTCCTCCACAGAAGTTCACTTCGATTATTATAAAATCGAATTTCATTTCATTCCAATTTGTTGTATTAAACTGGAAAACTTTTCTTTGGAAAATTTCCTTTAAATCTAAATAAAAAGATTTATAAATTCCAAATCACATTTCATTGTAAATAGGGTTAAAGAACGAATGTCGTTAAAAACACAGTTCACAATAAACCCAATTCACATTCCATTTTAGTCAAATTATTAAATATAATTGGAAACTCTAATAATCTTAATTAAAAGATTTATTCTTTTCACACGGGGTTCAAGAATAGTGTTACTGAAAACGCCATTCACGACAAATCCAAAATCCAATTTGATATCAAAAACAAGGCTCTGAATAGAAATTGTGTTGGCTTATATTCAATGTCAAATTATGAAACCAACAAATATCGTATTGGAAATAACGATATAACTATATCTTCCAAATTTCCATAACAATATCCGTATAATCACGAAATCCAACATCGAAATATTCCAAAGATGATTTCCATTCATATCCACTCCAATTCATATATTTAAAATTCTGGTTATAGTAAAACCCTTTCTCAAGCCAATTCATTTATTTAAAAAAAATTGGAGTATAATTCTAGTTAATATCTAGTTCATTTCGATAAAAATATATTTTTATCTTTTCAAATATGGAATTTTCGTCTCAATTCTTTCCAAATCATTTATTCTGATTTTATACAAAATATCAATATTTTTAATAATTTTATTAAGGCCCTTTCAATCGATTTCCATAAAAGGTCATCGAACTGCACTTACAACGACCTTTCCTAAATTTGATTTGGACATAATTCCAAATCCAACCATTAGATTTCAAAACTCTTGTATTCGTTGGAAAGCACTTTTCGATTCGAACCCAACGGTTCTTGTTTTAGGAGAATCCGACAAGTTGAATCTCCTGTAATATCAATTCGAAATCAATGGTCGAAATTCGCTATTGGCAGCGGTGCGACGCATTCTATTCAGGCCATTAAATATATATAATATATATATATTATATATATTTCGTCGATTTCCATTTAAAATGTATTTTATAAATTCGTTTTAAAACAATTCCCACTTTCATTTCAATTTTAAATCAAAATTGAATATTCCTTATCATTATAATATTTAATTGATAATATTTTCAAAATATCTGATTTTGAAATAATTTCCTTTTTGATATTCATTATAAAAATGAATAAAATCGATATAAATATCATTCGCATCAAAAAGGCACATATCTAATCAACACGGCTTCATATATTTCAATCTTTTAGTGTCCATCCCAAATCGGACATCAAAATCATATTTTTATCCATTACTAAATATTATTTTAAAATATTCGTTATTTTCTGAATTGGAATAAGACACGATAAATTACCATATAATTTTGTTTATATGGATTTCACACGCATGTACATAACAATAGTCATACACAGTAAACCATCATCCATAGTGCCTTACACAACTGCATAAGTGTTAAAATATAAATAATTAACGCTTACAACAATCTGTCAACCCATCGATTGACATACAACTAAACAATTAGGATTAGTGTACGTCAAATATCATCCCAATACCTGTGTGGAGTTTCAACCAACAAATATTGAATATTATTTGTGCAGTTGGGCGATGTGTAAAATTATTGTCCCAATCAATATCAGTTAAATGGGTGTACACAAATAAATCGTCCGATTTGTAAATGAATATTTATTTTATTCATATATACATTAAAAAATATTTTTTTAACGATTTAATATTTTATTCAACACATGAATATTTTATACGGTTCATTTATACAATAAAAATGATATTTTTATCGTTCTAACATATTTTAGAAAATTTTAGCAGCACAATGGCGTGATACTTGAACCAGGATAAGGTCTAGCCTTATCCCTCGCCTAATATTGGCTCACGCCATACACATACTAATTCTAATCAATTCCATTTGCATCCGAAACCAAATTCCAACAAATAAATCAATCCAAACAAACAACCAAACATTCATGGTTTCAATCAAAGGTGTTGGGTGCTACTAAGCACCATCTGCATCCTAATATATATTTAACTGCAACATAAATTAGAGTGAGAAGTTCTCACCTTTGGTTTCCACTCCGTCATTCTTTATCCGATGATTGGATTCCGTTGTGCTTCCAGTCAGTTCCATCGCAATCTGGTTTACGCGGTATATATATTGAAAATCATATTTTGAGACGACCCCAAACCGCGTACGGACGAAGGCAAGGGTAATCCTTCGGAATATAACACAGAAACAGATAATAGCAGAACAGAATTAAATAAACACACTAGATAATGTACAATAGAATACACTCGATAAACGAAATCATCAGAGCTACACAGTATACAGGATCATACTTTGTACAAATACAATTCAGCTATACATAAATGTCTACAGCGGAAAACAAACATAATGTACAATAGGAGCTGAACAACATAAAAAGAGATAAATGATAGAATCCATCTTCAGCTCCAGCTATCCGGATAAAGCCTGCTAAACCTGAATACAAGGTTGCCCGTGTAGAAAAAGGGGCACCCGAGTTTGAAAGTGAAACAAACTACGAGTCAGTCATGGGACTGGTATGAGAAATCTACTCAACACATTTAATATATGGAAAAGCACAAGACCATGCCACTTTCGAGGAACGGGTTTACTCCATTGGATTGCCATTGTTTTAAAACATATCATTCTTTTAAACGTCGCAATGCTTTTTCTAAAAAATGAAGCCATTATAAGACTCAGTTCCCATCACACAATGCAACGCAAACCGGAGGATAGAGTTTTACCTTATAATGGCCAAAATATGATTGATACGAATAAAACAAAAGCATTTGATATTATTACTAGTGTTTATTTGTTTCAAAAACAATTTCAATCATAACTATCAATCATAGACGGCATGGGTACAATATATCATGTCGCCATATATATATACAATCAAAACCGCACAGTCACGTACTTGGAAATTGGATCTCCGTCATGAACCGAGGCAAAAGATAGTCCTTACCGACTTCGAGACAATATAGCCTACCATGTCTCAGGATCAGAGCTCGAGTGACCCTTGGATCGTCAGGGCCGGTCCACCGATGTGGATTAAAATGCCTGAGCAATACGTCTCCCCTCCCTATGGGGCGCAAATGAGCCAACGAATGACTCCATCAGACCCGGATCGTTCGATCTAACCGAGGCGCCTCGCAACAGTAACAACCACATAAGTAAAATGTCAGGCCGTGTAAAAACACTGACACAACTCCTAGCTAGAAAGAAACGCATGCCCTCCCTGAGGTCCTTCTCCCGTTTCTGGTTCATACCGGGGTGTGAGGCTCGCGAATTTACTTTATTCACATAGCTACGCCACACAGGCGGTGCTTTGATCATCACCACAAGACTTTGCTTTTCAACAGAAGCCCTGATCATTTGCCACTTAGGCATGCCACACTAGTAATTCATGCCATGCGACTGATGTTCATCGATATACAACCTCTGAACTCGTGCGTTTCAGAGAAGGGCGTTAAGCAAAAGAATAAATTCTCCGCCGCCAAACAGATGTATATTTAATAGAGATCAATCAACACAGAATAAAATCTAATGCCAGACACACTATCCATCTACAAGTCAGTTCTGGGTCTGAACGAAACTGGAGGCACTATATACCTCGCAAACCCATCGATCACCACGTACGCCTGGATGATCACCACTCATTATCCATATTTCGGGATGCCTCCCAATCAGGACCTCGGTTACCATCCAAACGAGGTGAAGATCTCCGGTCTTCGACTACCGTCTTCATCTTCGATTTCTTATCGTCGATTTAGTTATTCAGAATGGGATCAACCCGGTCTTTCTGAGCAACTCGTGTATATAATAAACAAGTGCAACACTAACATACACACGCATCATTTCAATTCATTAGTCACTAACCGTCAATCAGTAAGAGAGCGATTTCCCAAATATTAACCCCGAAGGCCGAAACCAACATCAGATCAATACCCGAGAAACCATTCGACTTAGCCAACCTTCAGTTAATTTCTAAATTTCACATCCATATCGTTTATAATATTTTATAACGATTTATCCCAATTTTTATTTATTTTAAAATAGCCAATTTATTCAAAACGACGCTTTGGGCCAAAACGTGGTCGTGGCGCTGTTTTTCTTCAGATTTGATTTACACATATCTGAAAATCTAACCGTTGGATCTTCACAAAATTTACATCATTAGAAAGATCTTTTCAAAACGAATCCAATGGTTCCAGTTTCGGGAAAATCCGACGGTCGGATCTCCTGGTATAATCGTTTGAAGTTTCGATTTCAAAATACGAACTGCAGCGTCGTTATTCGATTAAATATAATTATATATATATATAAAAATATAATCGATTCTGGCGTTGTTTTTCTTCGGATTTGATTTAAACATTCCAGACAATCCAACCGTTGGATTTTTACAAAGTTGGTGCCGTTGGAAAGATATTTCCAAAGCGGACCAAACGGTTGCGATTTCAGGAAAATCCGATGGTCGGATCTCCCGGTATAATCGTTTGAAATCATGGTTTCAAAATACAACCTGCAGCGTCGTTATTCGATATATTTTAATTCTATTCATATATATGTATATATATATATATCGATTCTTCGATTTCAAAACTATATTCTTTTCATACATTTGATAAAAATGATATTTTTATATAACTGTCTTCTATTTCAACACTTCACTATATTTAACAATTCATGTATATAATAAAAATGTGATTTTTATTGTAAAACAGTTCATTTCAAGACACAATTATTTTATATAGTTCATATAGATAATAAAAATAGGACTTTTATTATAAAACAATTTATTTCAAAACAAGATTATTTTATACATTTCATATTGATGTTAAAAATGGGATTTTTATTATAAAACAATTTCTTTCAAAATATGAATACCATTCAACACATGAATTTCTATCCAACGAATGAATATCGATTCAACACATGAAGGTTTTCTATAGTTTATATATATAGATAAAAATGTGATTTTTATATTTAAGACACGAATACCATTCAACACATGAATTTCAATTCAACGAATGAATATCGATTCAACACATGAAGGTTTTCTATTCAACGAATAAATATAGTTTCAACAAATGAAAATAATTCAAACACATGAATATTATTCAAAATTTCGACAGCATAACGACAGGGTAGTTAAAACCGGGACCGTCCCTAGTACGGCTCCTCGCTCTACCTTAAAACCTCGCGGTTTTTGACAATGGGGATCATGCATCTAGCTCGCACGCAGGCGGCATGTATATATTTATTTCATTTCCACAAATTAATCCTATGTGGTTTCAACCAAATATTTCTCAACCACAAATGGGTATTTTTCAACCACAATCAATCAATATCAACCACAAACAATTCCAATCAACCATTCACTATCAATCGATTTTCACACCAATCACAACCAATAAATATCGTCCATGGTTTGTGGACGAGGGGCGTATATATATATTTATATATATCGATTCACTTCTATTTAAACACATATATAATTTTTACAATGCATATATATAACTTATACATCGAACGTACAACTTATACAACGCTTATACATGAGGTATACAACGCTTATATAACTCATACATCGACTATATAATTTATACATCGTCGTTTTCCATATCGTTTATAAATTAGATATCTCACATTGGGTTCCACTCCACCAAAAATAGCAGAAGGCTCATAAAAATATGCGGTCTCCTCTAAAATGTAGAAGACGTCCACACGAGTCCACTGTCTCTTGTTTCACTGAATTTCGTCAAGAAACGAAAAAGATATGATTTTTACAGTGAAATCAAAAACTGTATCGCTTTAAACTGCTATAATATAGTTAAAATAAAAATAGCCGTATACCTTTCTGAAATGTTCAAAACTAGGTCACGCGATTTCGTGAAATCCGTGAATCGATAGCTCGATCGGGCTACGCAATGTCGAAGGGGGAGGAGTGGCGCTCAGGCGCCGGGGGGAGTTGGCCAGTTCGACGGCCGGAGGAGGGTGCGGCGGCGGTTGGAAGCTCGAAACTTTCGAGCTCGATATCTCCTTGAATGTTGAACGAAAAAATACAAACTATATTTGGATTTGAAGATCTTTTCGAGCTCTTCAAAATCTACAACTGGAGGAGGGGCTGATTTTGCTTGTAGGAGGCGCAATCGAGGGAGGAAGGGAGGAGTGGTTTATCGTCGTCGATCGGCTGATAATCGGGGAGAGAGAATGTTGCGTTGACCAATGGTTTTTTTTATTAATTTATATATTTTTAAATTATGAAAATACCCTCTTTCACACACGAACCCCAATTCAAACCCAACGACTGTCGTCCCTAGCTAATTACCCCCTTTTCAAACACAATGGGATATGTTTCATAGGCCCATTCGACTGTTTCAGTCAGTTTTCCTTCAAATTAAAATATAAAACATTCAATATTTGATTTGAACGTACATTTCAATTTTCCGGGGCCACAAACTGATTCGAAAAATTCCAAAAAAGTAAATCTGGCTATGTTTCGATGATACGGTACCAACAAAACTAGTTTCGTCGAATTCTGAGACCGTTTGCAAAAAGACCCATTTCTGGTCGATCCAATTTAACTATAATTGACCAAAACACGTTTTCCTTTGCCACGCTAACATACTAGCTTCAAAAATTATGAAATTTGAAACCTAGCAATAACTTCACATCCCGGATCCAACAAAAGTGGTTTCGTCGAATTCCGAGGTCGTATGCAAAATGACCAATTTCACGGGCTATATAAATGCCATAACGACCTTTCTGAAAATTCATTTAGCCATAACTTTTGCTTTCCGCTATGAAACTTCTATTTTTTAGATTCGTTAGAAAGGTATTCACTAACAGATTTAAATATTTTTGGTTTCACTCAAATCCGTTTTGTTTTGCACCCGCTACCGTCCGACAAAGTTTGAATTCAATTTTTGAAACTGCAGCGCCATTTCAGGCCTTGTTTATAATTAGAATTAATTATATTCATTTTCAAACGTCGATTCAAACTCAGTTTTCATTGCTATTATTTAAAATATTTATTTTAAATATTTAAAATCCATTATTTTAGCCAATTTTTTTTAAAATTGGTTCAGATTTTCTGGGTCGTTACAATCTCCCCCACTTAAAACTTTTCGTCCCCGAAAAGGAACAAAGTCGAAAGTGGTTTGATTAATCAACTCTACGGCTTCAATCCTCCAACTTTTCAGTTTTTGAGAATTTTCAAATTCTTCAAAAATTTGGCTAACACCCGGAATTTTCGAAAAATTTCGATATATCCTCCTTTGTACGGGGAGAGGTTTAGAAATTTATTGGGTCGTATTAGGTACCCAATAAATCCTAATAAGCATACACATATTTATAGTGATATATTCTGGTGTTTACAGGGGAGAGTGTATTGATAATAACTCCAGAGAATAAATTCTCGTCACCCTGTCAAAGCCTAAGGGAGTGTGTATTTTAAATGCTCCAGAGGATAAATCTTCGTCACCTCGTCCCGTATGGGAAATAAATAGTCCATGTGCCGTAGCTAATAACTAGAGAGACGTGGTTATTGTCAACTCCAGACCCGTGTGGGGTTTTTATTAATTTGGCAAATTTATCGTTACAATTTAAATAGTCCATATCAGTCATCAGTTCAACCTGTAAAATATAGTCATTGCCATACAAGCCTCTCGCTCGTATGGTAAATCTTCCACCTCGTCACACAAGCTCCAAATGCTTATGTGGTATATGATGAAGTATGCCTATCTTCCAGAAGTATGCCATGTAATGTAGTTCAAAATTAATTGTTACTATCCTATGGCGATATTTATTATTTCACACAGAACAACCAGCACTCCGCATCCAATGGCATTCACAGGAGTTGATATAATAATATTTCGTATCCAACTCATTAAGGTTTACCTATTTGTCAGGCATGCAAATAAAATCTTTACTCAACAGCTATCCATTTACCTGTTCAAACATATATAATGCACAAGTATATATATTTCCATCTATTTTAAAATCAGTTCAATGTGTGATTTAAATGAATAAATTCTACCATTATTCTCTTATTAATTAAATTAACTATCGTTTCAATAATTTAATTAATCTAATTTACTATCACACAACACAAACAACAATCAAATTGTTTTTAACTTTTCAAAATCATACTAATCAATTCCTATACTCTTTTAAAATCATTCAGACTATAGAATTAAATGCGCACATCCATGAAAAGAAAATAACAACTGTAACATCCCGTAAATTTCGACTGGTTTTTGGAATAATAAACTATATGAAATTTGGAATAAGTCAGTTAGAGACTTGAAACTCTATGATTTGTTAATGGAAATAAATTTGAATTTTTAATTCAGTTCTTGATTTAAATGGTTTGAAAATAAATTTTAAGGTATTATTAATTATAACAATTTCAAATTTTATTTTTAATAAACGACAATCTATGATAACATCAATAACCAAACAAACCATACGTGTTCATAAGATTTGAAACGATATTGTCAATCATGAAACAATAACCACATCGTATAGAAATGGTTGACGTTGGAATTTAAACTCAAACTTTAAATGTGAACATGAAATTACATCTATTTATTTAATTTAAGTAAATTTAAATAAAACATTAACAATGAAAATTTCAATGATATTGATATCAAATGGTGCAGTTACCGCAAGTAAAACGTAAAATTTTGCAGTCAAATCAATTAAGAAAATTTGATATTTAGAATACGTTCAATTTAATATAAATGAAAGAATTTCTGTAGTAACATACGAAATTTCATTTCATTTGCAACATAAAGAAAAAGTCAAATAATTTAAACCGTTAACATTTGGAAACGGTAAACATTAAATACACATTAATTTTGTTCCCAAATTGCATCGTTCAAAATTCCAAAGTTTTAATGTTTGTTGACAAACCCATGGTTTCCTTTCCAAAGCATATGTTACCCTTATACCTGCATGCATAACGCAAACATTTATGTTAGCACATAGTCCCATTTAATTCTTGCCACTTTTTTTTTTCTCTCGTGCTCCTTCCCTTTTCTATTTTCATTTTCAGTCGACAAATAAATACTTCCTATTTTTCCTATTCTTCCCTAAACATGCTTTAATGTTTGCATATTATATATAGTATAAAATGTTTAATATAACATAAATGCTTTCCTTTTAATATTAAGCACATTCATGAGAGAAATTAAATTAAATATCCATTGAAATCAGCTTATTGTAGACATTAAAAATTTGATTTTACTTGAATTGTAAATTATAATGGAATTTAAATAAGTTTATTTGAATTTGAGTTGTTTTATCAACAATAGTAGTATTTTAAAATTCATTGAAACATTTTATATAGATTTAAATATTTGTTAATTTAAACGATTGTAATATTTTAAATGAATAGAATATATTGGTTGATAAATTTTAAATTTGATTTTCTGTTTTACTTGAGAATTATAATTGAGTGTAAAAAATTTATTAGAGTAGAATTTGGTATTAAAATTTATTTGAGTTTTATTTAATTTATGTAGACTTAATTTTGTTTTAATAATAATAATGACAATTAAGGATTGTATTTGGAAATATATAAATACATTGTAGTTAATTGGCATTCATAGTAAATAAATGGTAACATTTGGTATTAAAAAAAAAATCTTTGTTTAATGGTTGTTGCCACATGTCCTTATTTAGCTGAGATTGTTTACACCGCATTTCCTTTTATCACGTGTGTTCCTTATTTCTCACGCTTCTCTCTTCTCTTTTATTTTTATTTGCGAGCCTCTCCTTCATTTTACTTCTCCGAATATCAGCTACCATACCAAATTGTTTTTCCCCTTTCAGAAAATTCACTTTCACCCAAAATCCAAGAAAAAAAAAACGAAACATCCTCAAATCCAAATCATGGTCACCGATTGGAGATGCCGCCATCGCCCACTCCTTGCTCCAGCCGTCGCCATAAGTCAACCCCACACGAGCCCTTTGAAAATTCAGCAATTTTGAATGCGATTGACTTCTGAAAACCAATCATGGTGAGAATATCTAATTTAATTATCCAATTAATTTAAATAATTATTTTATCAATGTTGAATGATTATTTGCATGTTGATCTGATCTGTGCTGGGTTGTATTGCGATTATGGTTGTGATATGGTATTGTTATTGAGATCTCTTTTCTAAACAAATTAATTATTTAAATAATTTGCTAGTTATTTAAATAATCGTCGAGTGATAATTTAGACTTGTATGTTGTGAAGTTGCTGGAATTTTTGTATACCGATTTGTGGTGTTTATTTGCTAGTTAATTATCCTGATTCGAATTTGTATGTGTCTGAATAGATCAGAATTAAACTGTGTGATTAAACATATAAAAGATTCACTTTTGGTTATTTTGTCGATTAGAGACGGATTTGTTTAAACACATAAAGATTCATTTTATTTTATTTTGTTGATTAGCAACAAAATTGTCTAAACATATAAAAGATTCACTTTTGGTTATTTTGTCGATTAGAGACGGATTTGTTTAAACACATAAAGATTCATTTTTGTTTATTTTGTTGATTAGCAACAAAATTGTCTAAACATATAAAAGATTCACTTTTGGTTATTTTGTCGATTAGAGACGAATTTGTTTAAACACATAAAGATTCATTTTTGTTTATTTTGTTGGCTAGTAACAAAATTGTTTAAACATCAAAAGGGTTCATTTGTATTATTTTGTTAAATAGAAACAAAATTGGACATTCACATAAAAAGTACATTCTTGTTAATAAGAACTAGAGTACCATTTTTAGGGAAAAACTTGATTAGCAAATAATGTAACATTTTAGTGTAAAACTTGATTAGCGAATAATATAACATTTTTGGTGTAAACTAGATTAGTGAAGAAAATCACATTTTTGTCAAAGTATATAAAAGAAATGAAAATCACATTCTTGCTTAGTGAAATTAAAGAACCTTTTTATGGTCGCATTAGAAACAACAAAAATAGTTGGAATAAAGTTTGCATGTCTTATAGTCACATTTTTTTTATATGGTTCTCATGCAAAGAATAGTTATATAAGGTAAACATTTTGTCAAAACCTTGATGTGAATATAAGATTAACAGTTTTGTCAAACTTGTTAATATACACATTTTTGTCAAATTGGTTAGTTGAAACAATATAGAAATTTACCAAAGATTATATTTTGTTTACAATTTTCAATGAGAACAAAATATTTACATTGAAATAAAAAGAAAGGATTATACTTTGGTTGCATCCCTCGATGCGAACAAAAATGTCAAAAATAGAAATTATCAAAAATTTACTTTTTATTTATTTACATTCTCACGATGTAAATAACATTTGGAATAAAACTCACTTTTTATTTTATTTACATTTTCAGAATGTAAATAACATTTGGAACAAATTTTACTTTTTGTTTCTTTTACATTTTCATAATGTAAATAACACCTGAAACAAAATTTACTTTTGCTTTATTTACATTTTCAGAGTGTAAATGAAACTTGAAACAAAAATCTACTTTTGTTTTTACTTCAAATTGTTAACATGAGTTGGAATAAAAACTTACATTTTATTTTGTGCTCTCAAAACACAAATAAAACTTGAAATATAAAAAAATATCTTCAAATTGTGTTTTTTAACACAAACATAGCATAGGAAAATAAACATATCTTCTAATTGTGGTTTTTAACACAAATAAAATCATCAGGAAAATTTAAACATCTTTTATACTTGCATTTACAATGCAAGTATTGTATAAGAAAATAAAAATCATTTTTTTTTGCATTTAAAATGCAAGTATTGCATAGAAAATAAAGCCATACTTTTATGTGTATTCTTAACATAAAATATTACATAGGAATAAACATCTTTATATTTGTGTTCTTAACACAAATACACATAGAAAAATGAATGTCTTTTAATTTTTGTCCTTTGACACTAATTTACATGTTATGTTGACATTGTTGCGATAACACCAATTTGTATGTAGTGTTAACATTTTTGCAATAACACCAACTCGTATGTTGTGTTAATTTAGTTGAGATGACACCAATTTATAAGTTGTGTTAACATTTACATCATTGTGTTAATATTATTGATGTGACACAAGATTATATGTTGTGTTAATTTTATGACTCAGAATTACATCGTTAAGTTAATGACATGGGAATTCACTCTTACGTATTAAAAATGTTATTAGACAAAATTCACATTCTTATGTGTTAAAAATGTCATAAGTTAAATTTACATTTTTTTTATATTGTTAAAAATGTAACTAAAGTTAAAATGCATTATATGTTAGGTAAAATATAATCAAAGTTAAATTTGCATTTTATGTTAATTGAAATGTAATTAAAGTTAAGATGCATGTTATGTTAGATAAAATGTAAATAAAGATTAGAATACATCTTAGGAGGTTAAAGTGTAGTTAAGTGAAATTTACATTTTAGGTTATGAAAATGTAAATAAAGTGAAAGGTAGCACTTATTTACATATAGCGTAAAATGATAGTCATTTACATATAGTGTAAATAAGTAAGTAAAGGTAAAGTGAACCTTTATGTACATTTAGGCAAATGAATAAGGAAAAGAAAAATAAAACATTTATTTCCAAATAGGTAAATGAATAAGAAAATAATATGCGTAACCCGAGGTTGGATTGAGTTGTGATGTAAATCTGCCCGGACCCGCCCGGCTGTCCAGTAATCACAACAATATCTATTCAATGTGAGAGGTTAAAGCATATGTAATTATTACAAATATTTAGTGTAAATAAATAAAACATAGACAAAGGAGTACATATATATTTACATTAGATAAATAAGAGATTAAATAAAGTACATTTTTATATGTAATTAAAAGAATATGTTTTAGGCTGTAAGGAAAATTACATTTTTATGTAATTAAGATTATAAGAAATAAAATTACACTTATATGTAATTAAGATTATAAGAAATAAAATAACATTTTTTGTAACTAAGGATAAATAGAATGTAAAGAACAAATATGTGAATAAGAATTTATTTATATTTTCTTATGTAAAAAAAAAAGAATAAAAAAGAATAAAAATAATAATTATGTGAATCGTATTTATTTACATTTTCTTATGTAAATAAAAAGGATTAGAATGACAATTATGTGAATAGGATTTATTTACATTTTCTTATTTAAATAAATCAGATAAAAGTAAAAGATGCGTTTATTTACAATTAGTGTAAATAAATATAGAAAAAGTAAAGGTAAACATTTATTTACATTAGGGTAAATAAATAAGATAAAAGAAGATGAAACCATTTATTTACATTTAGGTAAATAAATAAGAAAAAGATAAGAATATATTTATTTACATTTAGGTAAATAAATAGGAAAAGAAAAAGATTACAATTTATTTACAGTTAGTGTAAATGAATTGAAAGATAAATAAACTATAATTTATTTACATTTAGTGTAAATAAAACAGAGATGTTAAAAGTGATATTTTTATCGTCATTTTAGATGCGATAAAAGAATAGACGATAATAGTTGAAATCGCCAAACGATTTATATTTATTATATATATATATATATATATTAAATGAAACGCGCGCTGTAGTTCGCGTTTCGACAATCGTAACTTTAAACAGTTATACCGAAAGATCCGACCGTCGGATTTTCCCAAAATTGGAACCGTTAGGACCGCTTTGGGAAGATCTTTCCAACAATATAAATTTCGTCAAAATCCAATGGTTAGATTTCAAGTTATGTGTAAATCAAATTTGGTTGAAAACAGCGCCAGGGTCGCCCATTGACCCGAAGCGTCGTTAAATTTATTCGAGCTATTTTTATATAAATAAAAGTAGCGATAGGTCGTTATTAAATATTAATAACGATATGAAGTGATTTTAAATTATATATATATATATATATATATGCGAGAATCATTTGAAAAGTCCGAGTTCAATCTCATTTCAAATGATTATACGACGTTCTAAGTCGAAGATTTAAAGACGGTGATTGAAGACCGACGATCTTCACATCGAATGGATGTGTTGCTACTGAGACCCATGAGAGGAGTAGCTACCTTGAAAGGGCTTCAGTGGTGGCCGTTCGGACGAAGTGTTGATTTGTACGGATTTGACTTTCGCTCAGACCCAGAGCATAAGTTATCAATGGAATGTATGTCTGACGTTGTAGTCCTTTATACTACATTCGTTGATCTCTCTTAATATATATCTGTTTGGTGGTTAACACCCTTCTCTGAGACGTACGAGCTTAGAGGTTATATATTGGTAGAAATTAATGGTATAGTATGGACTGACAATGTGGCATGCTAAGATGCATTGATCAAGGCTTTTGTTGAAAAGCATGCCTTGTGGTTGATGATCAAAGCACGGCCTGTTTAGGCGTAGCTTTGTGTATAGCGTGACTTCGCGAGCGTCACACCCCGGTATGAGTCAAAAACGGGATACAGACTGCAGGGAGTGCACACGTTTCTTTCTAGCTAGAGTGGTGTCAGTGACCTACCAGCCCTGACATATTACTTATGTGGATAATGGATTTTGAGGCGCCTCGTGTTTTATAGGCCGTTGGTGGTCATACTATAGGTCCAAAGGGAACGGGAAGCGTGTGTTCAGGCATAACTAATCCACTGCCCATAGGCGGGGACCAGCCCTGAAGATCCAAGGGTTCACTGCGGGGGATACTGAGGCATTTGGTAGAGTGTCTCGAATCGGAGAGGAGCTTGCCCCTAGCCTCGACTCATGATGGAATCCAAATTCCAATACGACCTTGCGGTTTTGATTGTAGAACTAGTATGGCGACATAGTAGGATGGGGTACTATGCCGTCTATGATTGATACATTATGATTTAAATGTATATTATATATATACCTATATATATACACACTAATAATAATAATATCGTTTTCACGTATCAAGCATCTTTTG
This sequence comes from Allium sativum, assembly GCA_030737875.1. NCBI lineage: Eukaryota > Viridiplantae > Streptophyta > Magnoliopsida > Asparagales > Amaryllidaceae > Allium > Allium sativum. The sequence continues at coordinate 830,631,064 of CM060924.1, forward strand.
ACCATTATAAGGTAAAACCCTATCCTCTGGTGTGCGTTGCATTTTGTGATGGGACTTGGGTCTTATAATGGTTTCATTTTTCCAAAAGACATTGCGTTATTTCTCGATTTACTTTGGTTTATGCACTGGCAATCCATAGGAGTAAACCCGTTCCGCGAAAGTGGCGTGGTCCTTGGATTTGTCTTATTAGTTATATTAGTTTAGAATTCTCACACCAGTCCCATGACTGACTCGTAGTTTGTTTCACTTTGCAAACTCGGGTGCCCTCTTTTCCACATGGGCAGTCGAGTAGCTTTTTGCAGATATCTATTCTTTTAGCAGGATCCTGGATTGAAGTCTGAGGACGGGTCCAGAATATTGATGGCCTTCCGCTGAGATTAATTCCGATGCAATGTATTTAATTTATTTTAAATGTATCTTCCGCTGTATTATTTATCGATGTACTCTGATATATTCTGTACTCTGATGTAACATTTATTATTGATGTTATAAAAGTCTTTGTTTTTGTTCTGATGTGTTGTATGCTCAAAGTTAAAGTATTCGAAGATTTCCAACCTTTGGGTCAGACATGTGTGGTTTATGGTCGATTCAAAGAGCGGGAATTTCCGGGTCTTTACAACAACAGAGTAGAGAACTAATTGGTAATGCAAAGTACGGTAAATGTACCTTGCACCGGAGTCAATCAGAGATAACCACTCGGCATCTAGGATAAGCTTTCTGAATGCTCTCCTCAGTTTCCCAAGTGCAATCTCGCGGATCTCCACTCCATTGCACTTTGACTAAGTGAACCTTCTTGTTCCTCAGCTCTTTGGTTTCCTTGCCAATAATCTTTAGCGGCTCTCTTCTCACAGCTAATTCTAGAGTAATTTCAATATCCTGTTGAGCTGCTCCTTCCACGATCAAGTCTGGATCATGAACGTGCTTTCGGAGTTGAGATATGTGAAATACATCATGAACTCCAGGAAACCAATATGGCAGTTTAACTCTATAAGCGAGCGTTCCGATCCGTTCCAGAATAGGAAACGGACCAATGAATTTGGGCGCCAACTTTCCAGTTTTACCGAACTGGATAACTCCTCTCATCGGCGATACTTTCAAATATACATAGTCGCCAACAGCAAATGATATATCTCTTCTTCTCCTATCGGCATAACTCTTTTGTCGGCTTTGAGAGGCCAATAATTGTTTCTTAATAAAATCGACTTTGTCGGCAGCTTCTCGGATCATCTCGGGTCCCAATACAAGTCTATTACCGGGTTTGACCCAACAAGCAAGAGATCGGCACGGTCTACCATATAATGCTTCGAATGGCGACATTGTCAGGCTCGCCTGGTAGCTGTTATTATACGAGAATTCAGCCAAATGCAGATGGTCTTCCCATGATCCACCGAAATCTAGAACACAAGCCCGCAATAGATCATCTAAAATACGATTCACGCTCTCAGTCTGACCGTCTGTCTGAGGATGATAAGCGGTACTCAAGTTCAACTTTTTTCCCAGCTCTACTTGAAATGCCTCCCATAATTTGCTAGTAAATATTGTATCTCTATCACTGACTATACTGAGCAGCACTCCATGTAGTCTAACTATTTCCTTAAAGTATATCTGCGCCATACTATGAGCAGTTCTGTTTGATCTGACCGGTATGAAATGGGCGGTCTTCGTGAAGTGATCTACGATCACCCAAATACTGTCGTTTCCTTTTCTGGTTCTGGGCAGACCATCTATAAAGTCCATGGAAATATGTTCCCACTTCCAACCAGGAACGTCTAGCGGTTGTAACAATCCAGCCAGTTTCTGTTGGTCGCTTTTGACTAGCTGGCAAGTAGGGCATCGGCTAACATATAAAGAAATGTCCCTCTTCATCGACTTCCACCAGAAAGTGCGTTTGATGTCGTTATACATTTTGCTTACCCCTGGATGGATACTTAGTTTTGACTTGTGGCATTCATCCAGTACTTCCTTTCGGAGCTCAGGAATGTAAGGAACACAAATTCGACCTTTCAGCCTTAGAATCTCCTCATCATCAACTTGAAAACTTGAGGGTTCGCCTTTCTGAATTATCTCTCTAATCTTCTGAATGAAGTGATCATCCTTCTGAAGAGCAGATATTTTATCTATCAATGAAGTCGTGATAATAGAACTGGTGATCATTTCATTCTTTCGGCTTAACGCATCGGCCACGACATTGGCTTTCCCTGGGGTGTATATAATTTCAAAATCATATGCTGCAAGAAACTCCAGCCAACGTTGCTGCCTCAGATTCAAGTCCTTCTAGGTGAACAGATACTTTAACGACTGGTGATCTGTAAACAGTTCAAATCTCTCACCCAGAAGATAGTGCCTCCAGATTTTCAAAGCGAATACTATCGCCAATAACTCAAGATCATGAGTGACGTAGTTTTTCTCGTGCGGCTTCAGCTAACGGCTAGCATAAGCAATCACTTGGTCCCTTTGCATTAACACTGCGCCAAGGCCTTCTCTAGAAGCATCAGTCCAGACTTTCAAATCCTGATTACCATCGATGATGGTTAACACTGGAGCTGTCGTTAATTTTAACTTTAGCTCTTCAAAAGCCTCTTCACTTTCTGGAGTCCATTTGAACTTAGAGTGCTTTTTTGTAAGCTTCGTTAAGTGACCAGATATATTCGAAAAGTTTTTAACGAACTTCCGGTAATAGCTAGCTAATCCGAGAAAACTGCGGACTTCTGTAGGGGTACTGGGCTGTTTCCAGTTTTGAATAGCTGTGATTTTACTTGGATCCATAGCAATTCCTTCTTTCGATACGACGTGGCCTAGAAATTTGACTTCTTCTTACCAGAATATACATTTGGATAGTTTGGATTTTAATACATTCCTTCTGAGGATTTCCAGAACCTGTTCCAAATGCTTTTCATGTTCGGCCTTTGATTTAGAGAAGATTAGAATATCGTCAATGAAAACCAGAACAAATTTATTCAAAACCCCTCTGAACACTCTATTCATCAGATCGACGAAGTAGGCTGGAGCGTTACATAAGCCGAACGACATTACTAACCACTCGTAGAATAAGTCTGGACCTCTGAATGCTGTCATAGGAACACATTCTTCGGCAATACGAAGCTGATGGAAGCCTGTAGCTAGGTCCATCCTTGAGAATACATGTGCTCCATTCAGACGATCCAATAAATCATCGATTCGCGGCAATTGATACTTGTTCTTGATTGTCTGCTTGTTCAAATCACGATAATCCACGCATAGCTGTAGAGTACCGTCATATTTTGGAACAAACACCACTGCTGCTCCCCAATCTGAGAAACTAGGCCTGATCAGACCCTTCCATACTAGCTGTCGTGTTTGATTGTCTAATTCCTCTTTCTCCTTCAAGGAAATTCTTCGAACAGCGTGAACTACCGGCCTTGCATTAGGAATCAAAGCGATTTTGAAATCTATTTCCCTTTGCGGAGGTAAGCGAACAACTTCTTCAAACACATCCGCATAATTCTTGACGACAGGAATGTCTTTAATGAGGTCAGGAATATTCTCTGTGACTTCAGGGATATTTTCTATTTGAGCCGGAGAAACATCCAAAGCTTCCCAGAAGTCCCTTCTATTAGCATTCTGACCTTCATAGGGGATGGTTATATAATCACCGGATTTAATCTTCACCTTAACGACTCTGTCGGCACATTTAACCTCAGCTTCATACTTGGTCAACCAGTCTAACCCCAAGATAAGATCAAACTCGGTAAAATTCATGACGGCTGCGATGGTAGGGAACCGATAACGAGAAAAGGAAACCGGCACTCCACAAACCCAACTGAGATCAATAGAACCCCCAACCGGATTCTGGACAGTCACTGGTTCTTTGAGCTTCTTCAAATTCAAATCTAGTTTCTTAGCTGCATTCTTGGCAATGAAGCTTCGTGACGCGCCTGTGTCAAACAGTACTTTAACTGAAATATCTTTGACAGTAAGCGTGCCTTCTAAAACATCAGGCCTTTCCTGAGCAGACGAAGATGCAGTCACTTCTGCCACTTCATTTACATGTACTGCTTCAGGTTTTCAGAATAGCGGGCATGCCTTTAAAAGATGACCGGCCTGTTGGCATTGACTGCACTTTCTGTTCTCTTGAAAATTCATCCTGGATTTAGACCCATCACCCTTTCGTCTATTTGAAGATCTACAGTTTCTCATCGAATGCCCTTGCTGATCGCACTTTAGACATACGACTGTCTTTACCTTTTTCTGATTGATCTTTGGCCTCTTTTTGACTTCATCCTTCGTATTAGCCTCAGGCTGCACACTTGTCTCTAGGCTATCAGCTTCAAATTTTCTTTTGCTGCTAGAACCGATTTCTTCTTCGTACTGTAGCATACCTTTCTTGTCTAGATCTTCGTACTGGTAAGCCATGTGTATCATTTCAGAGAAAGGAAGCTTCACATTCCTCATTACACTGTTCTGATATTTCCTTTGAAGCCCGTTGATAAATCTCAAATTCTTCCTCTTCGGATTTTCAATTAGATGAGGGGCAAAGTGAGAAACTTCGTTGAATTTCTTATGATATTCTGGAATGGTCATATCTCCTTGTATCAGATAAGAAAATTCATCACATAGTCGATCAATCGCTTCAGGAGGAGTAAATTTTTCCAGGAAGATCACTTTGAACCTATCCCGGGTGATATCACCTTCTGGATTATCCTTAATAACTAAATCCCACCAGAACAAAGCTTCGTCTTCGAGTGCCCAGGAGGCCAGTAATCTTTTCTGGTCATCTCTTAGCTTTAACCCTTCAAAGATTTTCTCAGCCGAACGAATGCAGGCTTGTGTTTTAATAATTGATTCTTCACCCGAGAACGGCTTTCCACCCAGATTCCTATATTTTTTAAATAGAGCTTCTATATCCGGATCAGTATTACTTCTTCTGTTTCTAGCACTCATTTTCTAGTACTTCTGCAAACAGCAGCTCAAGTGTCAGGTCAACAGAAAAGATATTTCAAAATATAGAAACATATACTTCAAATGTAAATGTATCTATCGAGGTGTTATTTCATTCTGTTACTCATACTAGGATATTACTGATCCTATCCGTATAGAGTTACCCGTCCTAGAACACTACTGGTTCTATTTCTGAAGAGTTCGTTCATATGTTATATTCCAGAACTAAGCTTAACCAAAGCTCTGATACCAAATGAGACGATCCCAAACCGCGTACGGACGGAGGCAAGGGTAATCCTTCGGAATATAACACAGAAACAGATAATAGCAGAATAGAATTAAATAAATACACCATATAATGTACAATAGAATACACTGGATAAACGTAATCATCAGAGCTACACAGTATACAAGATCATACTTAGTACAAATACAGTTCAGCTATACATAAATGTCTACAGTGGAAAACAAACATAATGTACAATAGGAGCTGAACAGCATAAAAAGAGATAAATGATAGAATCCATCTTCAGCTCCAGCTATTCGGATAAAGCCTGCTAAACCTGAATACAAGGCTGCCCGTGTAGAAAAAGGGGCACCTGAGTTTGAAAGTGAAACAAACTACGAGTCAGTCATGAGACTGGTATGAGAAATCTACTCAACACATTTAATATATGGCAAATCACAGGACCACGCCACTTCCGTGGAACGGGTTTACTCCATTGGATTGCCTGTGTTTTAAAACATATCATTCTTTTAAACATCGCAATGCTTTTTCTAAAAAATGAAGCCATTATAAGACTCAGTTCCCATTACACAATGCAACGCAAACCGGAGGATAGAGTTTTACCTTATAATGGCCAAAATATGATTGATACAAATAAAACAAAAGCATTTGATATTATTACTAGTGTTTATTTGTTTCAAAAACAATTTCAATCATAACTATCAATCATAGACGGCATGGGTACCATATATCATGTCGCCATATATATATATATATATACAATCAAAACCGCACAGTCACGTACTTGGAAATTGGATCTCCGTCATGAACCAAGACAAAAGATAGTCCTTACTGACTTCGAGACAATCTAGCCTACCATGTCTCAGGATCAGAGCTTGAGTGACCCTTGGATCATCAGGGCCGGTCCACCGATGTGGATTAAAATGCCTGAGCAATACGTCTCCCCGTCTTATGGGGCACAAATGAGCCAACGAATGACTCCATCGGACCCGGATCGTCCGATCTAACCGAGGCGCCTCGCAACAATAACAACCACATAAGTAAAATGTCAGGCCGTGTAAAAACACTGACACAACTCCTAGCTAGAAAGAAACGCATGCCCTCCCTGAGGTCCTTCTCCCGTTTCTGGTTCATACCGGGGTGTAAGGCTCGCGAATTTACTTTATACACAAAGCTACGCCACACAGGCGGTGCTTTGATCATCACCACAAGACTTTGCTTTTCAACAGAAGCCTTGATCATTCGCCACTTAGGCATGCCACACTAGCAATTCATGCCATGCGACTGATGTCCATCGATATACAACCTCTGAACTCGTGCGTTTCAGAGAAGGGCGTTAAGCAAAAGAATAAATTCTCCGCCGCCAAACAGATGTATATTTAATAGAGATCAATCAACACAGAATAAAATCTAATGTCAGACACACTATCCATCTACAAGTCCGTTCTGGGTCTGAACGAAACCGGAGGCACTATATACCTCGCAAACCCATCGATCACCACGTACGTCTGGACGATCACCACTCTTTATCCATATTTCGGGATGCCTCCCAATCAGGACCTCGGTTACCATCCAAACGAGGTGAAGATCTCCGGTCTTCGACTACCGTCTTCATCTTCGATTTCTTATCGTCGGTTCAGTTATTCAGAATGGGATCAACCCGGTCTTTCTGAGCAACTCGCGTATATAATAAACAAGTGCAACACTAACATACACACGCATCATTTCAATTCATTAGTCACAAACCGTCAATCAGTAAGAGAGCGATTTCCCAAATATTAACCCCGAAGGCCGAAAACCAACATCAGATCAATACCCAAGAAACCATTCGACTTAGCCAACCTTCAGTTAATTTCTAAATTTCACATCCATATCGTTTATAATATTTTATAACGATTTATTGCTATTTTTATTTATTTTAAAATAGCCAATTTATTCAAAACGACGTTTCGGGCCATAACGCGGCCGTGGCGCTGTTTTTCTTCAGATTTGATTTACACATATCTGAAAATCTAACCGTTGGATCTTCACAAAATTTACATCATTAGAAAGACCTTTTCAAAACGAATCCAACGGTTCCAGTTTCGGGAAAATCCGACGGTTGGATCTCCCGACATAATCGTTTGAAGTTTCGATTTCAAAATACGAACTGCAACGTCGTTATTCGATTAAATATAATTATATATTTACATATATAAATATATATATATATATATATAATCGATTCTGGCGCTGTTTTTCTTCAGATTTGATTTAAACATTCCAGACAATCCAACCGTTGGATTTTTACAAAGTTGGTGCCGTTGGAAAGATATTTCCAAAGCGAACCCAACGGTTGCGATTTCAGGAAAATCCGATGGTCGGATCTCCTGGTATAATCGTTTGAAATCACGGTTTCAAAATACGAACTGCAGCGTCGTTATTCGATATATTTTGATTCTATATATATATATATATATATATATATATATATATATATATATATATATATATCGATTCTTCGATTTCAAAACTATATTCTTTTCATACATTTGATAAAAATGATATTTGTATCTAACTGTCTTCTATTTCAACACTTCACTATATTTAGCAATTCATGTATATAATAAAAATGTGATTTTTATTGTAAAACAGTTCATTTCAAAATACTATTGTTTTATATAGTTCATAAAGATAATAAAAATAGGATTTTTATTATAAAACAATTTATTTCAAAACAAGATTATTTTATACATTTCATATCGATGTTAAAAATTGGATTTTATTTTAAAACAATTTCTTTCAAAATATGAATACCACTCAACACATGAATTTCTATCCAACGAATGAATATCGATTCAACACATGAAGGTTTTCTATAGTTTATATATATAGATAAAAATGTGATTTTTATATTTAAGACACGAATACCATTCAACACATGAATTTCAATTCAACGAATGAATATCGATTCAACACATGAAGGTTTTCTATTCAACGAATAAATATAGTTTCAACAAATGAAAATAATTCAAACACATGAATATTATTCAAAATTTCGGTAGCATAACGGCATGGTAGTTAAAACCGGGACCGTCCCTAGTACGACTCCTCGCTCTACCTTAAATCCTCGCAGTTTTTGACAATGGGGATCATGCATCTAGTTCGCACGCAGGTGGCATGTATATATTTATTTCATTTCCACAAACTAATCCTATGTGGTTTCAACCAAATATTTCTCAACCACAAATGGGTATTTTTCAACCACAATCAATCAATATCAACCACAAACAATTCCAATCAACCATTCGCTATCAATCAATTTTCACACCAATCACAACCAATAAATATTGTCCATGGTTTGTAGACGAGGGGCGTATATATATATATATATACATATATATATAGCAATTCACTTCTATTTCAACACATATATAATTTTTACAACGCATTTATATAACTTATACATCGAACGTACAACTTATACAACGCTTATACATGAGGTGTACAATGCTTATATAACTCATACATCGACTGTATAACTTATACATCGTCGTTTTCCATATCGGTTATAAATTAGAAATCTCACATTGGGTTCCACTCCACCAAAAATAGAAGAAGGCTCAGAAAAATATGCGGTCTCCTCTAAAATGTAGAAGACGTCCACACGAGTCCACTGTCTCTTGTTTCACTGAATTTCGTCAAGAAACAAAAAAGATATGATTTTTACAATGAAATAAAAAACCGTAGCGCTTTAAACTGCTATAATATAATTAAAATAAAAATAGTCGTATACCTTTCTGAAATGTTCAAAACTAGGTCACGCGATTTCGTGAAATCCGTGAATCGATAGTTCGATCGGGCTACGCAGTGTCGAAGGGGGAGGAGAGGCGCTCAGGCGCCGGGGGGAGTTGGCCAGTTCGACGGCCGGAGGAGGGTGCGGCGGCGGTTGGAAGCTCGAAACTTTCGACCTCGATATCTCCTTGAATGTTGAACGAAAAAATACAAACTATATATGGATTTGAAGATCTTCTCGAGCTCTTCAAAATCTTCCACTGGAGGAGGGGCTGATTTTGCTTGTAGGAGGCGAAATCGAGGGAGGAAGGGAGGAGTGGTTTATCGTCATCGATCGGCTGATAATCGGGGAGAGAGAATGTTGCGTTGACCAATGGTTTTTTTTAATTAATTTATATATTTTTAAATTTCGAAAATACCCTCTTTCACACACGAACCCCAATTCAAACCCAACGACTATCGTCCCTAGCTAATTACCCCCATTTCGAACACAATGGGATATGTTTCATAGGCCCATTTGACTGTTTCAGTCAGTTTTCCTTCAAATTAAAGTATAAAACATTCAATATTTGATTTGAACGTACATTTCAATTTGCCGGGTCCACAAACTGATTCGAAAAATTCCAGAAAAATAAATCTGGATATGTTTCGACGATACGGTCCCAACAAAACTAGTTTCGTCGAATTCTGAGACCGTTTGCAAAAAGGCCCATTTCTGGTCGATCCAATTTAACTGTAATTGACCAAAACACGTTTTCCTTTACCACGCTCACATACTAGCTTCAAAAATTATGAAATTTGAAACCTAGCAATAACTTCACATCCCGGATCCAACAAAAGTGGTTTCGTCGAATTCCGAGGTCGTATGCAAAATGGCCAATTTCACGGGCTATATAAATGCCATAACGACCTTTCTAAAAATTCATTTGGCCATAACTTTTGCTTTCCGCTATGAAACTTCGATTTTTCAGATTCGTTAGAAAGGTATTCACTAACAGATTTAAATATTTTTGGTTTCACTCAAATCCGTTTTGTTTTGCACCCGGTACAGTCCAACAAAGTTTGAATTCAATTTTTGAAACTGTAGCGCCATTTCAGGCCTTGTTTATAATTAGAATTAATTATATTCGTTTTCAAACATTGATTCAAACTCAGTTTTCATTGGTATTATTTAAAATATTTATTTTAAATATTTAAAATCCATTATTTTAGCCAATTTATTATTTTTTTAAATTGGTTCAGATTTTCTGGGTCGTTACATATTTCTACAACGCTATATATGAAAAAAAAAATCATATTTTTATAACGTTACTAAGCATATAAAAATCACATATTTATAATGATATTATATATATATATAAATCATATCTTTATGTAATGAAAAATCATATTCTTATGTAATGAAAAATCACATTTTTATGTAATGAAAAATCACATCTTTATGCAAGGAAAAATCACATTTTTATGTAATGAAAAATCACATCTTTGCGCAATGAAAAATCACATTTTTGTCTAATGAAAAATCATATCTTTATGTAATAAAAATCACATCTTTGTGTAATGAAAAATAAAATTTTTGTGTAATGAAAAATCATATTTTTATGTAATGAAAAATCATATCTTTATGTAATGAAAAATCACATCTTTATGTAATGAAAAATCATAATTTTATGTAATGAAAAATCATATCTTTATGTAATGAAAAATCAAATCTTTATGTAATGAAAAATCATACTTTTATGTAATGAAAAATCATATCTTTATGTAATAAAAAATCACTTTTTTATGTAATTAAAAATCACATCTTTATGTAATGAAAAATCACTTTTTTATATAATGAAAAATCACATCTTTATGTAATGAAAAATCATAACTTTATGTAATGAAAAATCACATCTTTATGTAATGAAAAATCACATTTTTATGAAATGAAAAATCATATTTTTGTGTAATGAAAAATCATATTTTTGTGTAATGAAAAATCATATTTTTATATAATGAAAAATCATATTTTCATGTAATGAAAAATCACCTTTTTATGTAATGAATAATCACATCTTTATGTAATGAAAAATCACATCTTTATGTAATGAAAAATCATATTTTTATGTAATGAAAAATCATTTTTTTTTGTGTAATGAAGAATCACATCTTTATGTAATGGAAAATCACTTCTTTATGTAATGAAAAATCACACCTTTATGTAATGAAAAATCATATTTTTATGTAATGAAAAATCATATTTTCTTACAATGAAAAATCATATCTTTATGTAATGAAAAATCACATCTTTGTGATCCAATGCCATAATATAATATATAAAAATTGATTCATAAAACTATGCTATTTATATTTTAAAACTGAAATTAAAATCAATAATATTAAAAACTCACCATTTTCAGTTTTTGGTGGTTGGAGGAGGCTCGAGGGAGGGCGTAGAGGATAGCTGGAAGCGGCGACGACCTTCTGGTGGTTGGATAGGGGGTGGCGGCGTTGAATTAGGGCCTTGGGGGGGGGGGTTTGGGCGAGCTTTGGAGAGAGGGGAGAGAGGAGTGGAAGAAGGAGGAGGTAGAGAGAGGGTTGTGGATCTGGCGACGGCGGCCTAACGTGAGCGGAGGCGTTGTTGGAGGCGCGACACGCAGATCGGAGGGAACAATGATGAATTTTTTTTTTTTACTTTTTTGATTTCTGATCGACGGGTATAAAGTGAGAGGAGAGAGAGAATAAAGGGGGAGGGGGTTTGACTTCTATAAAAAAAATATTTTATTTTTAATTCCATAAAGTTACTTTTTCATTCGAACTCCAAATCGGACCCAACGATTGTCGTCCCTAACTAAATAACCTCATTCCGGACACAATGGGATATGTGTCGTTTGCTGATTAGACTGTTTCGATTAGTTTTGCTTTAAATTAAAATATAAATTAATATATTGTTTGAATTTGATTTTAACGTACATGTTAATTTACCGAGGCCACATACTGACTCAAAAATTTCCAAAAAAATAAATCTAGTTATATTTTGACGATACGGTCGTAACCAAACTAATTTCATCAAATTTGGAGACCGTCTGAAAAACGGTATTTTTCCAGTCAATTAAATTCAACTGAAATTGATAAAACACATTTTCTTTTGCCACGCTCACATATTAATTCCAAAAAGTATTAATTTTGGAATCTAGAAATAATTTGACATTCCGGATCCAACAAAAGTGGTTTCATTGAAAAAGGAGGTCGTTTGCAAAATGGCTATTTTTAAGGGCTATATATATATATATATATATATATATATATATATATATATAAACTCCATAGCGAATGTCCTGTATTTTCAACTGGACATAACTTTTTACTCCCGTTATGAAATCTATATTTTTCACATTTGTTGGAAACATATTTCCAAAAAGATTCAAATATTTTTGGTTTTACTGAAATCCGGTTTATTTTAAATCTTGTACATTCAATTGAAATTTGAAATCGAATTTTCAAACTGCCGCGCCATTTCAGGCTCGTTATATAATTAAAATAAATTTATTCGTTCTAACTTCGATTTAAATAAATTTTTATTCGTTATTATTTAAAATAAATCTTTTTAAATATTCAAAATTCATTAGAATTGCTAAAAAAAATAGTTCTGATTTTCCGGGTTGTTTCAATTTTCAAAATAACTAATTGTAATTTGAGATAATAACATTATGATGATTCCGTGATATATTTATTTAAATTTTTCAAGAAATCATATCATGATAACTTGAATTTTGAATCAAATTGAATGCAGACTCATCTAATACTGATGCAAGGCATGAATTTAAACTAGTGTTATAAATCATTTCAAAATTTGCAATTTAAAATTTTTCAAAAATCAGATTATGAACTTTTTGAAAAACCTTGCTCTGATACCAATTGTTAGGGATGGCAGAATGGATCGTTAAGGTAAAACAAACACTAGAGGGGATGAATAGTATTTTTGAGAATTTAAACCAAATCTAAACTTATATAAACTACTATATGAAACAAGCACCACCGAAACAATCACAGACACAGAATCAAACACAAATGCAAAGATAAACAAAAGTAAAGTGCAGAAAAGGAAAGAACACACCGGATTTTATACTTATTCGGAATTGCTCCTACATCGAGTCCCACGCAACGCTGGATTGTGTAGAGTTTTATTACTATATCAATATCCAATTACAACCTCCTTGATTTTACGGGTACAAGGGATATCATCGATTCCAACCTCCTTGATTTCATGGCTACAAGGGATACCACTGGTTACCCATCCTTGATTTCACGGCTACAAGGGAAACCTTCGATTTCTTAACAACCCAAACAATTACAAACAACCCTATAACTCTTCGGTAGCACTTGATTTAGAGAGTATTGAGTGGAGAGTGAGAAGAGAAGAAAATTAATGAAAACATAATTGAATTCAACAGAGTATAGGTGTAGAAGTCATAAAAATGATAGAGAATAATGGTGTAATGAAAGGGAATGAAGATGGAGAGGAAGAATTAATAAAAAAAATCGAAACTAACCCCTATTTATAACATTTGAAAGGTTGCAACATTACAAATGGTGAAAAGACACTTCCTTTCAATTTTGAAAAAATGATGGTTATATGTCGACATATACATGTACAAAATTAAAGTTTGAATATTTTTCAAGTGTTTATATATATATATATATATAATTCTAGAAATTCAGGAATTAAACTATAGTGTTATAAATAAATATTATAAAGTGGAAAATCATATGAAAACATAAATATAAACTATATAATCATATTTATAAAATTATAGAGTTTAAAACTATATAAATATAAAGTATACAAAATATAAAACTTATAAAGTATAAACTTATAAAACTTAGGTTTAAAATCAAATAAAATAGAAAGTAAAATAGAGAATTGAATATAGAATTTGAAAACAGAATTTGAAAAACAGATTTTGAAATTATTTTGAATTTGAACCTGGAGTGCTATTCAAATTCTTACATAATCTAGACTCTATAACTATATTTATCTTGAACTCTTGAAATCTAGAATACTCATAAGTCTTGAAACATCTCTGAATTCTGAATCTCTAACATCTTTAAACTATGCAGTCTTCAATAATAATTCATGTACATAAATCCTGCATATGTGTGTATATATATATATATCCTAGACCAAAGTGTTAGTATATATTTTATAATCAATTAATATTGAAATAAGGCTGTTGTCATCAAAACTTCATTCTCCAACAGCATGACCCAGTGGGAATCATGAAAGGATGGTGGCTATAACACCTTGCAATTGTAATAATCAATTATTTAAATATTTAATCCTTAATAGATGGAATGCTCATTACAGTTTATTTTTAATAGATGACAGAGTTCTGTATGGAGACAGCCTTAATGGAGACTTCTTTTCGATTTGAAAATAAATATAAGTTTTGTTATATATAAAGTCGTTGAGTTTTGAAAATGAATAGTGTCAGACAAAGGGAATTTAGGATGAAGCCCGTTTCTTTCCTATAAGTTATTTCATCTTCATGTTTCCACTCACCTTTTCATTTCACTGGTTCCTTGTCTCCCTGTTCAATAGTCTTCTTTCGATTACCTTCTCAATCCTCTAAACCTAAATCACTAGTCCTTACGCCAACAAAATTATAAAATTCATGAAAAATAGCATAATTCCTCCCTATCTATTATTTACAAAGCCGACAAAGGAAGTACCTTAAGTCAGAGATTGGAAGTTCATCTCAAAATTTAAGAGGGCTAAAGATGGTTTTTAGTGATCTATAGTTGGATTTGGTGAATAATAAGGTGAATGAAATGATTCTCTTCCCTAGTTTACATTTTATATTCTGTATGTTGATATATGATTTTTGTTGGCTAGCTTTTTGACCAAGCCACCCAGGATCATTCATAAAGAGAAAGCATGAAACCACTATGTTTAAGGACATGGAGGAATGGATCGCACCATCGTCTCGCCCAATGTCGGATCGCGCACCATCGTCTCGCCCAATGTCGGATCGCGCACCATCGTCTCGCCCAATATCGAATCGCGTCCCCATGGATCGCCCCATCTCATCAGCGAATGACGCATCCGGGCGATCCGATCCAAACTTATATTGTTGCCCGGAGCGAACCGATCCGATCCCCTGGTGCATGGCGAACCCTCTGACCCGTTCAAGCGCGAGCTAGTCTTCAGCGATCCGAATCGCACGGATCTGGCGACACGTGTCCCTAACCGTCACCTGGACCGATTCTCCCCATCTGCACGATCCGATTTTCAAGCAGATCACGACACCTGTCCACAACGGCTAATTTGACTGTTTCTTCAACGGTGGCGGTGCGATCCGATGTTCTCGGGATTCGTGCCACGTGTCCACGATCCGCCTGACAAAATCAGCTATAAATAGCCCAGAGCTTGGCATTTTTTGGGATCTTTTTGGCAATATTGAGTACTGAATCCGCCATTGTTGTCAAACTACTGAAATATTGAGAGAAATCCTTGTTGTATTAGCTTTCAAAGCATAATCAATAATATATAAAGTGGACGTAGGCTCGTTAACGCCGAACCACTATAAATTCTGAGTGTTATTTTCCTTTTCCTCGTTCTTCATTTGAAATTCTATAACATTCATAACAATTTGGGTGTTAGGTCCAAATTTCGATCTAACATTTTTGGTGCTTTCACTGAGAAACTCAGTCCTAAAGTTTCACTATTCGCTTCTTTGAAGATTCCAGCGATTCGGATATCATGGCTGGAAAAAGATCTAAAGCTTCACAGACCAACGAAACGATTGAAGAGAGTGTGCACGAACTGGGCAACGAAGAAACTCTAGATCGCAGAGCGCAGGGGGCGAACCGATCCGATGAAGACACCGCGTTCCGAGTCGAAGAGAACGAGACGATCCAGGCCGCTGAAGGGGTTGTTACTCGATCCCGAGGTAACGCCTCATAGCCTCCGCGTACCACGACCACGAGTCGACCTCAGGGGGGCGCAGCGAGTCGCCATCCACGAACCGCAGCTATCCGAATTGATGATCAAACTACAACTCGACCTGGAAAGGAACCTATGACCCGCTCCTATCGTCCTGGAACCTCTGCTCGACCCGGTTCGAGCTATTTGCGCATAAGAGAGAGTGATGATGACCAATATGATCCTGCTGCTCCTGTCATGGAGGGGGATCTCTCTCGCTTCGCCGATATGTGGGACAGGTTGTTTGATGAGTTGGCTGCCCAAAGGCAGGAAAGTTCCATCCTGCGGCAAAATTTGACGGCTATGGATAGAAGACTTGATGAGCTAGCAAGGCAAAGAACATCGCCGGTTCGTCCACTCACCCCAGTATATTCTTCTTCATCTGAAGAATCGCCGAGACCTCCGCGACGACCGTATGAGAGAGCCGAAAACATAGAACAGCTTCGGTTCGGAACCCTGCCATCTCAGGAAGAAGAAGCGCTAGGGGCGGGGCCCTCAAACCGTAATGTGAACGATCAAGCCACAGCTCTCAGGACTCGAGATGTGAACAGTCCTGTGCATAACAGACCACCTCAGTCCCGTCGCCGCACACATACTCATGATAATAGGGGGCAGCGAAGCCCTGTCCGAGCCCCGGATTTTGTGACTGCTTCCCGAAGAGAGATCAGAGAACCTCGTTGGGCCAGAGGCACTGACCCTGAACCTCCTTTGACCAGTGCAAATGTTGCAGCCATGGTCCACCAGATCCTGGCAGACAACTGTGGACAGCGGAATGAAGATTGGGGGATCGACCGCAGTCACACCCCTTTCACTGATGATATTTTGGATGCGACTTGTCCAAGGCGTTTCAATATGCCACAAATGAACCGATATGCGGGTAGATCTGATCCTGTCCAGCACCTAATGAGATACTCTTGGTCGATGACCGCTGCCGCAGCCTCTGACGCTGTTAAGTGCAAAGCGTTTCCCATATTCCTGGAGGACGTGGCTTTATTATAGTTTACTCGCCTGCCGGCGAGATCGATTTCTAGCTTCAGGAAGCTGAGCGAGAAGTTCGTAGAACAATTCCGTATCTACGCACAGAAGACAAAAAGTGTGATCGATTTATTCCTTGTCAAGCAGCGACCAGGCAAGAGTTTAAAGGTGTACCTGGATCGTTTCAATTTGGCCGCTACTGAGGTTAAAGATCCTCATGAACCGACCGTTGTCGCAGCACTGATTGACGGAGTAGATAAGGACACTGAATTCGGGAGGTACCTGGCAGGAAAACCGCCCCACACTAGAGAGTTATTCTACGAGAAAGCCCACGTACATTTACTCCGGGAAGAGGTATATGCTAACCGAAAGGCTAAAACAACTGATAAGGAGGAAATTCAGAGCAATGTCGCCATCAAACAGACGGAAGACAGCTCGGGGAAAGTTGAAGTTAATGTCGGAAATCAGAATCAGGGTGGACGCCAGCCAGGTAACAACAATAATAATGGTAACGGCAATAACCGGAAGAGGAACCGAGGGAACGACTCCCAGAGAAGGACTCGTCCTAGGGCCTTTGAAAGTTATACACCAATAAGTGATACTCTAGAAAATATCTTCATGGATGCGTACGAAGTCCTCCAGAATAAGAGGCCACCTCCCAGAGAGTCGACAGAGAAAGAGCGTGAAACAGGGAAGTTTTGTCTCTTTCATCAGATTCACGGCCATTCGACGAATGAATGTCGTCACCTAAGGGATGTAGTCGAAAGGCTGCTTCGAGAAGGAAAGTTAGATGAATACAGAGTAACGCCCAGGGACAGGGGGCAAGCAGTGCAGGCCCCGAATCAGAACCAAAATCAACTTGCTGCTAGGCCGACTGCTCAGCAAAAAGGAAAGAATATTGTTATCAATACCGTGATCGGAGGACTTTATCTCGCTGGGCACAGTTCCAAAGCATTGGATCAATACGTCAATGCGGCCAAACAACACCTCGAGGTAGGGGAATGTAGCAACCCCGAGGACAGTACCCCGGTGAAGCAGCAGAAGATGATGACCGATGATGTTGTTTTCCGAGAACGAGAAAGCATCGGAGTCCATGCTCCAACTGAAGATCCACTTGTAATTACGGTACCCATTGGGCCAGCCACTGTTCATAAGGTTCTGGTGGACAACGGGAGTTCCGTTAATATTCTTTTCAAAAAGGCCTTTGACCAGATGAATCTCGAAATAAAAGACTTGAAGCCCTGCCAAGGATGGATCCGTGGATTCAACGGAGCATCCACCGCTCCAATGGGTTATGTAGAGTTACCAGTTACACTTGGGGAAGGAGAACGCCAGAGAGTGAGAATCCTTCCCTTTGTGGTTTTGGATGTTGAATCGCCCTACAATGCCTTCTTGGGCCGACCGGCCCTCGCAAAGTTCAGAGCCTGTATAGCCCCCTGGTGCTTGTTATTGAAATTCCCCACAGAAGCTGGCATTGGTATCATTAGAGGGGATCAAGTTGCTGCGCGAGCGTGTTATGTTGCCGAACTAAAGTTACTTCGCAATGGAGGGGATATCGAAACTAAAGGCACCTCTCCCCCTTCGGGGGCGGAGACCTTATAGCAACCAAAGAGGATAATCGTTGGAGAGTCGCCCAGAGAGATGCCCGAGGATATAGATCCCAGAGAGGATCAAGAACCCGGGGGCAGAATGGCGACTCCCAACGAGACAACTGTGGATGTACCGATCGATGACAGTGACCCGGAGAAGGTCCTTAAGATTGGATCCCAGTTAAGTCCGAATCTTGCTAAAGAATTGACGGATTTCTTAAAAATCAATTTGGATGTATTTGCTTGGACCCACGCGGACATGTGTGGGATATCCCCATCAATCATAAGCCATTCCTTGAGCATTGACCCAAAACATCCTCCAGTAAAGCAAAAAAGGCGAATGCTGGGCCCAGAGAGGTCCGCTGCCTTGAAAGAAGAGGTTGAAAAGCTAAAGAGTAATAGATTTATCAGAGATTCGACCTACCCAGACTGGATTTCGAATCCAGTCCTGGTAAAGAAGGCCAACGGGAAGTGGCGAACGTGTATCGACTTCTCGGATTTGAACAAAGCCTGTCCAAAAGATAGTTTCCCGTTACCTCGGATTGACCAGTTGGTAGACTCGACGGCAGGTCACGAGCTTCTCTCATTTATGGATGCTTATTCAGGATACAACCAGATTCCGATGCATGTTCCAGATCAAGAGCACACTAGTTTTATCACTGATCTGGGATTATATTGTTATGTGGTGATGCCCTTTGGCTTGAAGAATGCAGGCGCTACATATCAGCGTTTGGTCAACAGGATGTTTTATAACCAGATCGGGAAAACAATGGAAGTATATGTCAACGATATGTTGGTTAAGTCCAAGCAATCTTCTCAACACACTACTGACTTGGCAGAGATGTTCGGCATTCTTCGAAAGTATGGAATGAAACTCAATCCGACCAAATGTTCGTTCGGTGTTGCTTCTGGAAAATTCTTGGGATTCATTGTCAGTTCCCGTGGTATTGAGATTAATCCAGACCAGATCGCAGCAATCAGGAACATTCAGGAACCTAGGCAGATTAAGGATGTGCAAAGCCTTGCCGGAAAAGTGGCCGCGCTAAGCAGATTTGTCTCTAGGGCTACGGATAAGTGCATCCCATTCTTTGAATTAATAAAGCGAGGAAAACGCCACTTTAAATGGACACCTGACTGCGTAGAAGCATTTCAGAATTTGCTCAGGCACTTGGAGAAACCTCTGATTTTATCTAAGCCAATAGATCACGAGGATTTATTCGTGTATTTGGCAGTGTCATCCCATGCGATCAGCTCAGCATTGGTAAGGGAAGAGGATAAGGTCCAAAGACCTGTGTATTATGTGAGCAAAAAATTGACAGCAGCAGAGCGTAATTATCCACGGATAGAAAAGTTGGCGTATAGTTTACTGATTGCCTCTAGAAAACTTCGTCACTATTTTCAGGCACATCCTATCACCATATACACCGATCATCCACTCAAGCAAGTTCTATAGAGACCGGAGGCATCTGGAAGTTACTCAAATGGAATATTGAGTTAAGTCAATTTGATTTGAACTTTCAGCCCAGACGATCAATTCGGGGGCAAGTGATAGCTGACTTCATAGCAGAGTTCACTGTCCCTGAGGAAGATATAGCAAACGAGGAAGTTGATCCTTCAAAGTTACTTTTCGATCCTAATGCCTGGAGATTGTATACTGATGGTGCTAGGAACGACGAAAGATCCGGCGCTGGAATAGTGCTTGAAACCCCCGAGAAACGATTGATAACCTATGCAATCCGAATGGAGTTTCATGCCACTAACAACGATTCCGAATATGAAGCTCTGATAGCCGGATTAAAGATTGCAAAGGAACTAGAAGTCACAAAGTTGAACATCTTCTGCGACTCCAAGTTAGTTGTGAATCAAGTCACTGGAAGATTCCAAGCTAAAAGTGCAAGATTGATTTTATACTTAAAGAAAGTGAAAGAACTGCTGAATGATTTTGATCACTACAACATATCTCATATTCCGCGGTCAGAGAATCAGCAGGCAGACAAGTTGGAAAAGATGGCTAGTTCTGACGATCCTGAAGTGACTGGGCTAGCCCCCGTTGAAGTACTTCGGTCCCCTAGCATAGATCAGATGGAAATCGACCTAGTACTGGAGACGGAACCAGAAAGGGAGTCCTGGATGACCCCTATAAAGAATTTCCTAATGGATGGAACGCTTCCGACCAAGAAAAGCGAGAGGCGTAAAGTGATTCGTAAAGCCGCCCGATACGTTCTGCAAGGCAGAGTTCTTTACAGACAAGGGTTTTCAATGCCCCTCCTTCGGTGTGTATCCCACGATGACATTAAACGTGTGCTGCAAGAAGTACACGAAGGCGAATGTGGCGACCACACTGGAGGGCAAACTTTGGCAAAAAATGTATTGCGGCATGGTTATTTCTGGCCTACCATAAACAAGGATGCAGTAAGATATGCACGACGATGTGATGCGTGCCAGAGATTTTCAAAGATACCTAGAGCGCCTCCAAGTCAGTTAAAAACAATGATGAGTCCATGGCCTTTCGCTATGTGGGGAATTGATATCATAGGAAGTCTCCCCATAGCAAGGGGCGGAGCAAAGTTCGCTATTGTGGCCGTAGATTATTTCACTAAGTGGGTCGAGGCTGAACCACTAACTACAATCACAACTAAACGAGTGATCAACTTCATCGTGAGAAACATCATCTGTCGATTTGGGATTCCAAAGATTGTAATAACAGACAACGGAACTCAGTTCGATAGTGCTGAATTCAGAAACTTCTGCCAAAAATACCACATCGAGAATCGGTACACCTCTGTGGCGCACCCACAATCGAACGGACAAGTCGAAGCGGCAAATAAAGTAATTAAGTCCATTCTGAAAAGAAGAATGAAGCGGGCTAGAGCCATGTGGGCTGATGAATTGCCCTTGGCACTATGGGCCTACAGTACAACATATAAATCGGCAACAGGACATACCCCGTTCTCCCTTGCTTTTGGAACGGAAGCAGTCATCCCGGTCGAGATAAAGGTACCTTCTCATCGGGTGACTTATTATGAACCAATGACCAATAATGAATTGCTCCTTGAGTCCCTGGATATGATCGAAGAAAAGAGGGATGAAGCAGACCTGCGTGCCTTGAGATGCAAACAACAGGTCGCCCGATATTACAACAAAAAGGTTCGAGCCCGAACATGGGAACCCGGAGACTTGGTTCTGAAGCGTGTCTTCCCACCCCCAACTCATATGGGAGCGAAGTGGGAAGGACCATACTCCATTCTGAGCAAGCTTGATAATGGAACCTTCAAGCTGGCAACCGTAGATGGAAAGGAAATCCCCAGAGTGTGGAATGCCCAACATTTACGGCCATATTTAACATGATAGTTTCAAATTGATTCTTTTGCTTTGTTAAAAAGCTATGTACAGGGCATGACTTGCCTAGAATAGTCTGATTCCTTAAAGTAAGAGATTATAAAGTGGACGTAGGTCATGATTCGACCGAACCACTATAAAAATACTGTGTGTCATTTGCCTTTATTGCATCTTTATTTATTTGCCTGTTTATTTTTATGAAAATCAATGTGAATAATGCAGGTACCCGAAGTCCGGTGCCAACCGTTCCCTCCGTAGACTAATCGGAGGAACCCAAAGCCTTGGCAAAGACTCCGACTGTTTGTCCGACTAGTTTTAATCCACGGAGCATGGGTTAAAGTATACACCTAGGATGAGTTTGATGAGCATGCATGATTGCAGACTGCTTGATCCGAACTCTAACTCTCTAGAGAGAGAGAGAGTATAAAAGCATCTCTGATTGAGCGCTGAGAAATAGCTCCTTCCCCGCTGAAGGATCGGGGAGCGAATGAGTCGCTGAGCATGAACTCTAACTCTCCAGAGAGAGAGAGAGAGTATAAAAGCGTCTCTGATTGAGCGCTGAGAAATAGCTCCTTCCCCGCTGAAGGATCGGGGAGCGAATGAGTCGCTGAGCATGAACTCTAACTCTCCAAAGAGAGAGAGTATAAAAGCGTCTCCGATAGAGCACTGAGAAATAGCTCCTTCCCCGCTGAAGGATCGGGGAGCGAATGAATCGCCGAGCGCAAAACTCTAACTCTCCAGAGAGAGAGACAGTATAAAAGCGTCTCCGATTGAGCGCTGAGAAAGAACTTATTCCCTGCTAAAGGAACAAGGGCTGACTGAACTACTGTTATCCCATGAAATCTCCTATGCCCCCATATTCAGAAATAGGAGGCAACTTGCCGACAGTACTAATCAATCCTTAATAAACCCCAGTCAGATGCTACAGTAACAACTGATTGGGGGGCACATGCAATCGTATACATACACTGAACTTTGATACGGCAGTGTAACATAGCATGAAAATTCTTCTTCCTGTTGATTGACTGATTTGTAGTTATTATTAGTTAGCTAATGACTAAACATGGAAAGTTTATCTGGATACAGGTACACAATGATGTAAGGAGAGATAAACTTTTGTTTATATACTGCGAATCAACAAAGTGAAAAACAACCTAGAAACAAAAGTGAGGACCAGTCTCACAATTACACTTCCTGGCCAGTGGAAAACCTAAAGACAAAATATCAACAAGCAACAAATATCCTGTTTACGCTTTGACCTCTTCTCTTGCTTCTGCCTCTCCAGCTTCGCCTTGTCGGTATCAGACGGATCCCCTTTCTTCCTCTTCCTTTTGTCGATAAGAGGAACGTCCGACTCCTCTGAAGATTCCTCTTCCACCTCTTTTCTCTTCCTCCTATCAGAAAGAGAAGCCGGGAAGTCATCGGGGTTTGCAAAGTGAAGCTGTCGACTGATGGATTTGGGCTGAATCTTCACAATCATCCCAGTTTTGGGATCGAATTCTGCAAGAGGGACTACGTCCAAAGCCTCATCTCCCACCTTCCTTGAAGCCGACTCTTTCTCCTGCCTGGCTTTTCGGCTGGCCAAGGTTTCCTCGTCATCATCATCGGCCTTTTTGGTGCCGATAATGTCTTCTTCGTTATCTACATGGCGCGCATCCATGTCTCTTAAGGCTTCGATGGTCTCAGCATCTTTGGGCGCATCAGTCCTAGGTGCCGGGATGCTTTTTTCTGCTGTTGTGACCTCTGCCTGCTCTGGTACATCAATACCAGCACCTGGCAAGACAGCCTCCTTCTCCACCTCCTTTTCTTTTTCAGCACCCATGTCGACGGGCTCGCCACCTGTATTACGAGGAGCAGATGTTACTAACTCAAGTGGTTGTTCCACCAAACGACGACAATTCACAATTGCTTTGACAAATTGCGGGGAGAAAAGGGAGATACCTTCCGCAGACCCTCCTTCTTGGATAGTCGTAGGAGCTCCAACAATAGCGGGAGTTAGGCCCAAAGGGATTAGCGGATCATCAGGATGGTACTCCTCAACTCCGGAGGTTTTAGGCTTCGCGGCGGAACTGGAACCTTCATCAATTTTGCTTTTACCTTTAGCCAAGGTTTTCTCCTTTTCCATCTCCGCCAGAATCAGGCGACGACCCTCTGCCAGGTCCTCAGGTTCATTGTCTCTTAGGATGCTCTTTATCAGTTCATCCTCATCGATTTCTTCGACTCCCAATCTATGTTTTTCACCCTCCACAATGGCATCCCAAAGATTGGCCAAAGTAACATGGTAATCCGGGATCCACAAGATGTTGCGAGTCTTGAGAACCTGGCCAAGGAAATCGAAAATCATCTCTTCAAACCCTTCGATCTCTTTCTCTCTTTCGAGGAGCTTGTTGTTAGAAGCAGTGGCCAATTCAATGGCACTTTCAACGTTCTTTTCGGCAAGGGCAGCCCTCCTCTCCGCATCCGAGACCTGGTCGTTCAAAATCACCTTTTCTGCTTTAGCCAGAGCCAAACTTTCTTTTAAACTCGCTTTTTCTGCCTCCCAAGCAGCCTTCTCTGCTTCAAAATGGCCTTGTGCTATTTTCAACTCGATGTTGGCCATTTTGAGATCTTCAACCTCCTTCTTTAAGGCCATTTTCTCTTGGCTATTGGAGTCCAGTTCTAAATGAAAGCGCTGCTTGGCATTCTCTAATTCAGTCTTATAATTTTCAGCGTCCCTCCGTGCTAAAGCAAGCTGGGACTGAGCATCTTCCAGGTCCTTTTCCAATTTTGTCCTAGCCCTTTCGTTATTTTCAAGTTTTGCTTTAGATCTATGTGCTTCTATTTCGAGTGTTCGGATGACTTCCGAAAGGTTAACTGCGTGTTTTTTCATCATCTCATATTGCCTGGCTGCGTGCTGGATGTGCCCGATAACTTCATTATCCCAATTTTTAGGGACCGGTTCCAAGGCAGGAACAAATACCATCCTGTCAAAGAATATGCCTGGAAATTGTTCCCGCAGCTTTTCCAGCCTACCTTGGATCTCGGGACCATGGACGTAATCCCGTGACCCGGGGGCAGCTAACTCTGGTTGGCTGGTGGGGACAATGTCACTTCTCTCCTTCTCAGTCTCTGTGGATGAATCTTTGTCCCTATCTTTAGATTCATGATGCCTTTTGGACGACCGACTGTGGGAAGGTGCACTCTTTGGAGGAGTCAACTCTTTTGGAAGTTTCTTTCCCCCTGTCGGAATTGTCGGATGACTCGAAGGCCTGGTAGAGGTTGATTTGGGTGGAGATCGAGGTTGCGAGGAACTCGGCCTATGAGAAGGACCGCGAGAGCGCTCAGTATCCGGGCGAAGGCTGGGTGTGCCCTCACAAAGAGAACGATACGAATAAGATTTCCTGTGGGACATCGTTCCTGTTAAAAAAAAAAGAGAAGAGCATATTAAAACTTTGAATACCCATGATATAAGAGTGCAGGGTCAGATAGTGTGAGTGATGTGTGCATCCCATATAATTCCCCCTAACAGACCCGAGCCCGAAGACAGGCTCGTCTGACCAGTTTCTCGTCCTCTAATTGGAACACTGATCTCTTCAGGAGCAAGGAAGAAAGGCCCCTCTTCAAAGTCTTTTTCTGTATATACAACATCGGGTAGAGGGATTTTATTCAGCTCGTCAAATAACTGCTCTTCTGCCAAGTCATCGGGAGCAACGGTTTCAATTGGAGAAGAGATAGGAATTTCCTTGGACACGTCATCGCGGAACTCATCCCCTCTGTATATGTTCAGGTCCTCATCGTCTTGGATGACTATCGGAGAAGGACTCTTGCGAAACTTAGTTGTTTCTGCCGCTTGCGAAGTTCCCTCTCCTTTCGTTGGGGGCACATACTTATAAGGTTTGCCGCCGGTCCCAAGTCCAAATCATCTGTCCAGAAGACGATGCTTATGAAGATTGTCATCAGTAATGCATTTTTTAATCCTTAAAAAGTCGGATCTGCTTTGATGAAGAATAGATAACCGATGGTTGTATAACGGACCCTCCGTTTTCGGGAAGATGTGATCTGTTTAAGACAAAGGAAAAAGCGGAAGAATGTTAATACTTAGACTCCTTGAGCAAGATATTCGACTAGGTGATCAAAGTTTACTTGATTTGAGCCATCTTCGTGAGCATCCAGCCTGTTTCCTTATATAAAACCAGTCGGACTTAGGATCCCCAATGTTGCTGTATCCGTCGTACAGAACTTTCCTATTCGCAACCGATTCAAAGAAAGAGAAATTTGGAGTTGCCGAAGAACGGTGCTTGAAAAGAAAGAAGAACACCAGATCTCTGAATTTAAGTTCGGCGTGCAGGATCTCCGCATATGCAAGATATAGAGAGTATAGAGATGCGTAGGCGTTTGGATGAAGCTGCATTGGGGCAATACCTAGTCGTCTTAAAGTTTCGATGGCGATCGGAGGAAACGGAGGAATAGCTCCTACTAGACACATTGTTCGACTGATCACCATATACCCTTCCGGTGCTAGGTGGGGTCTATCTTCGCTTCCAGGCATCAAGACATCGTCCCAAGGAATTCCGTGTCTTAAGCAGATTCTTTTAAGTTTTATCTCGTCAAGCTTGGATGCTAAAGAATCAGAAATTTTATCTATCCCGAGTGCGCCTGGGATCTCGTCAGGAGCTCACTCATCAGTCTCAGAATTGTTGCTGGATGAAGTACTTTCTGTCAGATCTGATTCTGTGGCTTCGTACTCAGATCCAGAATCTTCACCTCCCGGATTGATTGGAGGAATTTCAGGGTTGTCCTGTTCAGGAATCTCGGATTCCGCTTCTGTCACGGATCTTGAAGAAGAGTGATCATTCGACATTGCTGCTAGGATGAGAAAATATGAACAATAAGATTAACACTACCCGTCCCCCGTGTGTGCAAGTACTGGTGTGTGTACTCGTGTGTGCATTAAAAATAAAGCGTGAAAGCAATCAAGATCATCAAAACATTAGTCGTCGTATGCAGTCAAATTATGAGGTCATTTAGTCCAGAAAGTCCAACGTCAAGGCTCTATCCTAACTGTTCAGAGTTTTATGGTGACAAGGCGTTTATTAAAGTCTGAAATTTCTTCGTATCGTCAGCTATGAGTCGGATCGCAAAGCAGTGGGATCGCCTCTTTCGGATCGCATGGCAGAGGGATCGCCCCCTTTGGATCGCAGGGCAGAGGAATCGCCCCCCATCGAATCGCCGGGCGAAGGGATCGCTCCTTCACGAACCGTTGCGACCCCCACGATACGTCCATTTGCTGCCACCACGATCTTTCGTCTCGCCACTCGCTTTCGTCTTCTCTTCTTGACCACGACCCGAACCGGCCTTCCCTCTTCTTCTTCTCCCTCCTTCGTTTTCCTCCTCTCCTTTCCATCCTCGAACTCTGAGCTCTACGTCTGTTGGCCATGGCGTTTTGATGATTTCGTCAGAAAAGCACAAATTTCCATCGTTTCTAGTCGAGAAAAGTTCGTGAAAGAGCGGCGTTCACGAATAAGAATACTTTTTGTGGAGTTACCTTTCTAAAGATTGAGAGAATGCTCGAATTTTCAAAGGTTTGAAAAATTTGGGTTCGTTCTTCGATAGTGCAGGCGAAACGATTCGGCAGAAAGAAAGAAGAAGGAGAATGAAGAGGAGAGGGTCGGCTTATATAGGCAAAGAGGGCGACCATTTGTCTCCCTTTCTTTGTCCTATTCGGTCCACGAAACACCATACAGGCCACGATCCAAAGCTTGTGTCGCATAGAAGCCCACGGACCGCCTCAAACGATGGCCCACCAAGCTCGAAGCCCGACACGGCTCGAAGAAAAGTCCGCCGCGTCTCGCACAAAAGCCTAGATACTCAGCTCGAGACGAGCACGTGACCACTCGGCCCGTGGCGCTCTATGGCGATCTGATTCAAGCATACATTGATTTGAACCAATGCGACTGTTGATTTGCGTCTCTTCAGGAAAAGGTAGATCAGAATCTTCGAAGCAGGTTCCATCATCGATAAAACATACTTCGAGGGGGCAAAATGTTGGCTAGCTTTTTGACCAAGCCACCCAGGATCATTCATAAAGAGAAAGCATGTAACCACGATGTTTAAGGACATGGAGGAATGGATCGCACCATCGTCTCGCCCAATGTCGGATCGTGCACCATCGTCTCGCCCAATGTCGGATCGCGCACCATCGTCTCGCCCAATATCGAATCGCGTCTCCACGGATCGCCCCCATCTCATCAGCGAACGACGCATCCGGGCGATCCGATCCAAACTTATATTGTTGCCTCGAGCGAACCGATCTGATCCCCTGGTGCATGGCGAACCCTCTGACCCGTTCAAGCGCGAGCTAGTCTTCAGCGATCCGAATCGCACGGATCTGGCGACACGTGTCCCTAACCGTCACCTGGACCGATTCTCCCCATCTGCACGATCCGATTTTCAAGCAGATCACGACACCTGTCCACAACGGCTAATTTGACTATTTCTTCAACGGTGGCGGTGCGATCCGATGTTCTCGGGATTCGTGCCACGTGTCCACGATCCGCCTGACAAAATCAGCTATAAATAGCCCAGAGCTTGGCATTTTTTGGGATCTTTTTGGCAATATTGAGTATTGAATCCGCCATTGTTGTCAAACTACTGAAATATTGAGAGAAATCCTTGTTGTATTAGCTTTCAAAGCATAATCAATAATATATAAAGTGGACGTAGGCTCGTTAATGCCGAACCACTATAAATTCTGAGTGTTATTTTCTTTTTCCTCGTTCTTCATTTGAAATTCTATAACATTCATAACAATTTGGGTGTTAGGTCCAAATTTCGATCTAACAATTTTGAAGTGATATAAAGTGATTTAAAAATGCTAGTATTGCAAGGGGATACGTTCATGTCTAAAACATGTTTATATCATCATATTACTTACTAAGATCCTCAATTATCACATTTTAGAAGATTAGCAAGCTTTGGATTTGAATTTGGGTTGATTAATGAATTATGAGTAATTGTTTACACTTAATTATGTGTTAATAATATAGGTTGATAATTATATATTTGTATTGAAATTATATATGAGCATAGAAGGAAAGTTAGTAAGCTAAATAAATAGTTAAAGAGTTCGAATTTATTATTAAAGTGATTGGCTAGATAAAGCTTAAACAATACTTATAAATATTATTTACATAAGAAATAATTTTATAGTAAAAGATTTATGTAACGACCAGACGATTTTCGGCCCAGGAAATCGACATAATTACCTTTACCGTAACTCATGCCGACCTTACAAACACCGAAAACACTGGACGTTATTAGAAAGAATTTAGAGGGTGAGATAAGAAAGAAAGAAATATTAGAATAGAAGAAGAAGAAACAACACAACCCAGAATCAGAGTCTCACATCACAGCGGAACAAAATATAATATAGAATTAAATCTTTATTGAGAGCTTAAAATAAAACTTACAATATCAGAGTACATCACACAATGGGACAGTTATAATAACCTGTTCCCATATACAACTCACAGCGGAATAGTAGCGATATAATATCATACGTCTGAACATCTCCAGCTCGTCTCTGGACTTCGCAGAACCTGATAACTTGAACCTGTACATCCGGGCTAACCCGAGCATTTACAAAACACCGGGTCAGTCTGGTGAACCAGAGTGAGTAAAACTCGCACAGTATTAAGGGTAAATCATCTAACATGATTTTAAAGTTCAAAATCTTTTCAAAAGAAAAGGATAATCATAAGACCAGATCTACGCATAAACACGGACGGTTTTTACCTTACGATAACCCAAAATAGTTTTGAAATCAGTATCTTGTCTGTTATTATCATAATTTCTAAATACAAGTAAATAGAATCTAGTAGAACGCTTGCATCTCACGCTCTACATACATAGTATACAAACAAAACCGCGGGCGCTTATTGGAGATTGGATTCCGACCTTGACAAGGTATGGGACCACCTGCCGCTAGTGTACCTCTAGAGGCGAATGTTCAACAAGAACGTCTTGCAACCCGGCCCTCACATGACCGACCACTCATTTCGCTTGAGTGTATCAAATGTATATCACCAACGGTTGGGCTCAAACCACCGTTTCCCGAAAAGGGACAGCATCGATAGATTTAAGAAGCAAAAGGAATTTCTCTAGATAGGTGATTATACACTCTAATGGGAGCGACCCACATAGCCATGCTGCCTGCCCGATTTTTGTCATTCCCCCGTTGATGAGGCTTGAGTCTACACTTTATCAGCACATCATATTTTCTTCGAATGTCACATCGTCAGATCCATCAATAGTCACTAATTGACATCCACAACAATAAGTTACGTGTTGGCTAAAAGAAGTTTCCTTCTCCACCTCCACTCTTGGTACGGTTGAAGAAATCAATGTACGTGACCTTTCTGGAAATACTCTGTCAGACATTCATCCATACAAGTCATCCAGGAACAGGATGAACCGAAGGTACTCCCCTACTGCATCCAATATAGGAATCACCCCATGGATCAGTAGCGAGAAGTCCTTGCATCCCGTAGATTCCAATCACGACAGAATCACAGTATATCTCTGGTTGCAAGTCAGAGATTTTAAGTAATCCTTCCGCTTATGAAAATCAACAGTCTTCAATAGCTCCATCTCGAACCAGCCTCTTCAACGTATTCGTATTTGCTGGACGGAATGGTTTTCGAATAAATTCGATTCCGGTCTTTCCGTACCAACAATCGTATAGGCAAATTTTATAGTCGGTTATTTAACCATCGAATTAACAAACATTCATCCATAAAAGAAAATGGATTCACTGATTCAATACTCAGTATCATTTAGCCTCTCTAACGAACCGCCCGTTAATTCTATTCTTTAAATTTCCAATATTTGAAAACATCCCTTTCACTTCTTATTTTGAAATAAGACTATTCTCCAAATTCATTTTTTCCAACCTATAAACTTTTTCCGGAAACAGTTTATAATATCATTTATGGAAATCATAACTTATGTTTTCCTCAACTGTTCTCGTTCATAAACTAATACCATCCTTGGATAATCATGGAGTCGTTCAAGTTGGGGTATTTTATTTACCTCTCAGACCTTGACCAACAACATTCATATCTTCGGAATAAATAGAAGTTTATTAACAGCATATTTCCCTTTGAAATTCTCATTAAATTTTGACCATGTTTACTTAACTAATTGTTAAGTAAACTCTTATTAAATCTTTTTTTTATTTATATTAATAACCACTTACAATATTGTATACGAACATTGATTCTGTTATAAATAAATTCTTTATGAAACTTCCTTGATATCTCCTTATTACAATATTACCATTTATTTCGGCAATTCAAATTCATTTGTTTTAAAACCATATAAACAACGCTTTTAGAAATCTTATATTTATATCCTATACCATTGTTATATTTTCAAATCCTTATCTTGATATGCATCAAAACAATTCAACTTATACTTATCCCAATTCTCTTAAACCATACTCGCCGCTTATTCGTTGTTTAGGAAACATATGATAATCCTTTTTAAAATCTCATGTCCAAAAATGGTTCGTCTCCTTTGTAACAAGTGTTACAAATCACATTTCATAAACCCTTACCTTTATTTATTAACTCGATTCCATTTTCAAAACTTTAAATTTCCATTTATAATATCTTGCCATTCATTTTCATTTCCATAACTTTACTTTGCCTACAAATCTCTTTTGCAACTCATTATTGACAACTAATATTCGTTGTCGTTATCCAAAACTTTAACTTCATTTAAATTCTTGCCTTCAGTTAACATTCCGAACTTCGGAATATCACATTCCGAACCTCGGAATAGATCTCACTTTGATTTATCATTCCGAACTTCGGAATGCCACATTCCGAATCTCGGAATAAAACTCGCTTTGATGAATCATTCCAAAGTTCGGAATACCACATTCCGTACCTTGAAATAAACTCACTTCCATTTATTTAACTAAATCTCATTTATAAATTTCATTTATAAATTTATATTCGTAATGTCAACTTCAATTTCATTTAAAATATGAAATCCCATTTCAAAATCACACTCATTTTCAAATTCGTTGATTTGTTAATCTCATACACGAAATGTTATCACATTTCGTATTATTTAAAACACCGTTTGGTAAAAACGATCATTCATCACAAAACATTTCTCTTTGAACTCTTTTACACATTCTCGTATACCCATGATTTAACTATTCCATTTTCTACTTTGAAATCTGTTTAAAACTTCTTTTACGACCGTAAGGCCTTCACAAAACCATTTCAATATTTGAATAATCAACACGATAAATTATATCGTTTAACCGTTCATTTAATACATCTTGCATCCCTACTAGTTATATTTATGTAAAATTGATAAATTTAACTTCGACTATTATTTTTACAATAAAAATCGTATTTCAAAATCCTATAAAAATATATTTATATCTTTGAAAACATTCAAAATCTATTTACTACTGATTTCGAAAAGTCATTCCTTTTAGTCGACGGTATTAAAGAGGCAAATGGTTACTACAGTACCAAACGTGAAATATAAATCAATTTCACATTACCTAACAAACAATAAAATCATATTGATAACGTTATTCAGTTCAAAATGGCCAATCCATATTTGGTTTCCATCTAAATAGATGACATGAACAGTTTAATAATAACGGACAATAATAAATGTAACAGTCAATACTGGGATAATAACAGAATTTCAAGCATTCAACCATTTATGTATAACGTTTATAGTGTTATAAACGTAACCACTGAGGTAAGTTACCTCAATTGGATTCAATCGTTATAAATAACGATTTGGTTTAGTTAATTTAAACAACGTTCAAATTAATTGTTTCAATCAATATATGAATAAAATCAACAATCAAACAAACGAATGGACAATCAATAACAATCATAGCACACAATTATAAAACCCGATTTATATAAAATATAAATGGGAAGAGCTGAGTGAGTTAAACTCACCTTGGATTTCATCTGTCGTCAAAACGATTTGTTATAATTAATCTCAGCTATTTCCACCTCTGTCCAACCTGGCTCACCATGAAATGCTCATCGACTCGGTTCCAATGTCTCTGGTTTGATCCCATTCTAACAAGTAATAAATAATATAAATTTATGATTTTAACTTAAATAATTAACTTTGCTAATTATAGTTTAACTTAAATTTAATTTTTGGCACTAGCGCTTATGCACTGATCGTTGGGTTGATCTTAACTATGACTATGTTGTTCATTTAAGTTCGCTCGTTCACATACAACATGCATGCAACTATAGTGGAAACATTGTACTTTCCAAGTTTCGATTTCTATATTTGTTTAAACTTTAATTAGAAATTAATGATAGTTATAACTTACACGGTTATGGTATTAGATTTAAATTTAACTAACACCTAATTAAATCCTAATTAAATGTTATTTACGTTATTATTAAAATAATAACCGGCCACGTTGAAAACTGATTTAGTTCTAAGATATACTTATATAAATGGGCTACCGTTAAACCAACTTTGCTTCAATAATTCATGTAAAAACTGGTCATGATAGGTGATTAGGATATTTCAAACATTATAAATAGGGACGTGTTCAACTTGGTTAGGTAACACTTAATAACCAATTATGCATGATCAAACATTTCTCACCGCTACTGTTTCCTTTCCTCTTTGCCACGTGATTTTTGAAAGTCCATCAGGTAATAAAATTCGAACCCGTCCTCCCCATACTTCAGCAAGAAACAAACCCATGCAATGTTCACACCTTCTCCTCAGTTCGTAACTTCTTTTTCCTTTTTTTTTCCTTTTGCATCGTGTTCAACATTAGCCTCATAAAAACCAACCCCACAGATCTACTACCAGTCTACATTTACACATCCTATCCTTCTACCGCCTCTAACTGTTTTCCCCGTCTGCCTCTCTATCCTTCACAAAATGACATACGCAGAACCATCCTCCCTCCCTAACGCACCCTTCACTCCTCTCTTTTCCTTTCCCAAACAAAACGCCTGAAACTCCCCTCCCATATACATACCAAGCACCACATACATGACACCGAAAAGTACTTCAAACTTACTTCTTCTATGCGCCATTTTCCACTCCAACCTGCTGCGTTTTTTTATTTTTAGAAGTTGGGTTCATTTCGCATTGAGGATGTACGCTTGCTGAAACAAAATGAGATGGAAGGTGGTGATAGCAGCGCGGATATGTTTATATATTTTGGATTTTATTTGATTTCAGGAAAGTCAGTTCTCACCATGGAATAAGATGAAACAAATGGAGCAACTGCGTGTTTAAATAGAGAAGAAAACCGTGGTGGCCAAGTTATCAGTTGCAGGGTTGCAGAGAAATCATAGGGTAGGTTGGGCCTCCAAAATTTACTTTGTCGGCACGAAAAGGGTAAATTGGCAGCCAAGTAACTGAAATTGGGACGGAAGAAAAGATTTGTTTTGGACCCAAAAACTTTGATGCACAGGAAATGATTTACAATATTCATGTTAACACTCAATCAATGTATTTTTTTATTATTATTATGGTGTGAAAATTCATCATGAAGTAATATGCAGAAACTACCACAATTGACTTTCGTTTTCTGATAAAAAAGCTAATCTTAGTATAAAAAAATATTCTGGACCCAATGGGACAAGTTTCGTCGAAATCCGACTTCGTTTGAAAAAAAAAACCCTTATAAAACCAGAAATAAACACGCTTTTTAATTTACCACGGCCACCAGCTAAATCGAATCAGCTTGAAACCTTGATATCTTAAAATAACTTTTCGATACGAATCCAACGACACTAGTTTCGTCGCATTCTGAGACTGTTTGCCCGATAGGCTGTTTTTACCCCGAACCGCCCTACCCATTTTAACGCCAAATTTCTCGATCTCTAAAAATAACAAACTATATACCTATCCTGACTCTAATCGACGATACGAACTCAACGGAACTGGTTTCACGGCCTAATTCGACTGTCTGCTCAAATTACACTCAAAAAATCCCTTTATTACATTAATTATACGCTATAGAAAATGAACGGGCGTTTACGTCTACCGTGGCCACATACGACATCAGTTTGCCACGCAATTCAACAACGTACAATAATTTAACGCTACGGCCCCAATGAAACTGGTTTCGTCGAAAACAGAGTCCGTTTGCAAAATGGCCATTTTTAAAGGCCTGTAATTTAATAACAAATTTCACAGCGACTATTTTAAAATTTGATTTGACCATAAATAACAAACTAGAACACCGAATCTAGATTTTTCTCTTTCGTATGAAAATTATCATCAACACGGTTCTAACATTTCTTGTTTCACAGAAATCCGACTTATACCGGGTCTTGTATATTCAATTGAAGTTGAAAATTCAATATTACGAACTGCACGCCATTTTCAAGCTCGATTTATAATTATATAAATATATAACGTTCAAACTTCGTTTTAAATAACGAATTAAATATTAAACTCCATTAATATCTCCAATATAATATTTAAAATAAATAAATTAAATTAAATATCTGATGGCAAAAACACGGGTCGTTACATTCTTCCCCCCTTAAAATAATTTCGTCCTCGAAATTGCTAAGGTAAGAAAGAACGTTATAAACCCATTAATTTTCCAAATCCAATTTAGTTTAAATCAAGAATCAATTCAATACTGTAAATAAATATTTTCAAAATATTGAAAATTTTCTAACACCTTAAATTTTCGAAAATTTTCGCCAGCACCTCCTTTGTACGGCTCAATCGGTAAAACCACAACTCGCCTTTCTAGGCCTTCTCCATTCCAAAAGAAAATAAACCAGCCATGCGGCTTGCCAAATAGGCTCATAAATCATGAAACCCATACGAAAATAAACGTGTACCTTTTTGTCGGGCATATCATCATGTCCTTTTCATCTGCTACCCTGACAGCATATACAAATGCATTCCCAAACAAAATTCCAATTTTATTCTCAAAACCAAATCCTTCACGCGTCCAAGCCAAATCCCATTCTTAACTCAATCCTCATCCATTATCAATTTCAATTCTTAACTTACCAGTCCAATACCATTTCAGATTCCTTTCTCACAAGTCAAAACCTGATTCTACTCGATATATTATATCCCGATTCAATTTCCAGTTAATTGGTTTCAATTCAATTCATATTTGTTTTCACAAATTTCTAATTAATTTTGTTGTTCTTTTTTTTCAATTTTTCTAGGAGTTTTTAAACAGTTCAGCTCTTTCAAAAATCAAATATTTCTTTTCAGGCTTCAAAACAACTTGTTTTTCTCAAAGCTATTCAAAACAAGATTTTTGGTAGTAATCCATCACTTAGAACTCGGAAATGAACACTGATGAGGTGGCCGGCATCCTCAGGGTTATTTCCCAGCGATCGAAGTGAGTTCAATACTACATCATTTCTAAGCTCCAATTTTAAATACTTTCATTTTGAAATCTATTTCAAAATAAAATTCACGATGTTTGTACCACTTTAAAATCTCCCAGGATTTTAAAATTCTCATATATTTAATCCAGGTTCATTTTCCAACAACTTTCCCACTTTTGGGAATTTTAATTCCAATTCTGATCTTAATTTCAGAATTAATAAATTTGCTTTTATATTATACGAATTCTAATTGGTTATTAATATAACCATTACAATTATAATCAACCGACACATCCAATATAGTAAAATACTTCAAATATTAATCATTCTTTTATATTAAAATATCATTTGGGTAAAATTATTTCATTTACCCTCTTTCCAAACATACTGCGTCAGTTTATCGCACTTGAGTGTTTAGAAACCCCTATCGATACTGTGGATCAAACTGATCGACCAGAACTCATAACCAACTCAGCCAATAAATCTTCACAATATAAAACATTTTTTTATAAAAACTACAAATATGTCCACTCATATATATACACTCAACTCAATCTAGGGTATTGTTAACCCCATCTCTACCGAGTCACGCCACAGAGCCAAGGTAATTACTTAACCTGGCTCTGATACCACTGTAACGACCAGACGATTTTCGGCCCAGGAAATCGACATAATTACCTTTACCGTAACTCATGCCGACCTTACAAACACCGAAAACACTGGACGTTATTAGAAAGAATTTAGAGGGTGAGATAAGAAAGAAAGAAATATTAGAATAGAAGAAGAAGAAACAACACAACCCAGAATCAGAGTCTCACATCGCAGCGGAACAAAATATAATATAGAATTAAATCTTTATTGAGAACTTGAAATAAAACTTATAATATCAGAGTACATCACACAATGGGACAGTTATAATAACCTGTTCCCATATACAACTCACAGCGGAATAGTAGCGATATAATGTCATACGTCTGAACATCTCCAGCTCGTCTCTGGACTTCGCAGAACCTGATAACTTGAACCTGTACATCCGGGCTAACCTGAGCATTTACAAAACACCGGGTCAGTCTGGTGAACCAGAGTGAGTAAAACTCGCACAGTATTAAGGGTAAATCATCCAACATGATTTTAAAGTTCAAAATCTTTTCAAAAGAAAAGGATAATCGTAAGACCAGATCCACACATAAACACGGACGGTTTTTACCTTACGATAACCCAAAATAGTTTCGAAATCAGTATCTTGTCTGTTATTATCATAATGTCTAAATACAAGTAAATAGAATCTAGTAGAACGCTTGCATCTCACGCTCTACATACATAATATACAAACAAAACCGCGGGCGCTTATTGGAGATTGGATTCCGACCTTGACAAGGTATGGGACCACCTGCCGCTAGTGTACCTCTAGAGGTGAATACACTGGGTTCAACAAGAACGTCTTACAACCCGGCCCTCACATGACCGACCACTCATTTCGCTTGAGTGTATCGAATGTATATCACCAACGGTTGGGCTCAAACCACCGTTTCCCGAAAAGGGACAGCATCGATAGATATAAGAAGCAAAAGGAATTTCTCTAGATAGGTGATTATACACCCTAATGGGAGCGATCCACATAGCCATGCTGCCTGCCCGATTTTTGTCATTCCCCGGTTGATGAGGCTCGAGTCTACACTTTATCAGCACATCATATTTACTTCGAATGTAACATCGTCAGATCCATCAACAATCACTAATTGACGTCCACAACAATACGTTACGTGTTAGCTAAAAGAAGTTTCCTTCTCCGCCTCCACTCTTGGTATGGTTGAAGAAATCAATGTACGTGACCTTTCTGGAAATACTCTGTCAGACATTCATCCATACAAGTCATCCAGGAACAGGATGAACCGAAGGTACTCCCCTACTGCATCCAATATAGGAATCACCCCATGGATCAGTAGCGAGAAGTCCTTGCATCTCGTAGATTCCAATCACAACAGAATCACAGAATATCTCTGGTTGCAAGTCAGAGATTTTAAGTAATCCTTCCGCTTATGAAAATCAACAGTCTTCAATAGCTCCATCTCGAACCAGCCTCTTCAACGTATTCGTATTTGCTGGACGGAATGGTTTTCGAATAAATTCGATTCCGGTCTTTCCGTACCAACAATCGTATGGGAAAATTTTATAGTCGGTTATTTAACCATCGAATTAACAAACATTCATCCATAAAAGAAAATGGATTCACTGATTCAATACTCAGTATCATTTAGCCTCTCTAACGAACCGCCCGTTAATTCTATTCTTTAAATTTCCAATATTTGAAAACATCCCTTTCACTTCTTATTTTGAAATAAGACTATTCTCCAAATTCATTTTTTCCAACCTATAAACTTTTTCCGGAAACAGTTTATAATATCATTTATGGAAATCATAACTTATGTTTTCCTCAACTGTTCTCGTTCATAAACTAATACCATCCTTGGATAATCATGGAG
Source organism: Allium sativum (assembly GCA_030737875.1). Taxonomy (NCBI): domain Eukaryota; kingdom Viridiplantae; phylum Streptophyta; class Magnoliopsida; order Asparagales; family Amaryllidaceae; genus Allium; species Allium sativum. The sequence continues at coordinate 830,669,733 of CM060924.1, forward strand.
TCGTTCAAGTTGGGGTATTTTATTTACCTCTCAGACCTTGACCAACAACATTCATATCTTCGGAATAAATAGAAGTTTATTAACAGCATATTTCCCTTTGAAATTCTCATTAAATTTTGACCATGTTTACTTAACTAATTGTTAAGTAAACTCTTATTAAATCTTTTATTTTATTTATATTAATAACCACTTACAATATTGTATACGAACTTTGATTCTATTATAAATAAATTCTTTATGAAACTTCCTTGATTTCTCCTTATTACAATATTACCATTTATTTCGGCAATTCAAATTCATTTGTTTTAAAACCATATAAACAACGCTTTTAGAAATCTTATATTTATATCCTATACCATTGTTATATTTTCAAATCCTTATCTTGATATGCATCAAAACAATTCAACTTATACTTATCCCAATTCTCTTAAACCATACTCGCCGCTTATTCGTTGTTTAGGAAACATATGATAATCCTTTTTAAAATCTCATGTCCAAAAATGGTTCGTCTCCTTTGTAACAAGTGTTACAAATCACATTTCATAAACCCTTACCTTTATTTATTAACTCGATTCCATTTTCAAAACTTTAAATTTCCATTTATAATATCTTGCCATTCATTTTCATTTTCATAACTTTACTTTGCCTACAAATCTCTTTTGCAATTCATTATTGAAAACTAATATTCGTTGTCGTTATCCAAAACTTTAAATTCATTTAAATTCTTGCCTTCAGTTAACATTCCGAACTTCGGAATATCACATTCCGAACCTCGGAATAGAACTCACTTTGATTTATCATTCCGAACTTCGGAATGCCACATTCTGAATCTCGGAATAAAACTCGTTTTGATGAATCATTCCAAAGTTCGGAATACCACATTTCGTACCTTGAAATAAACACACTTCCATTTATTTAACTAAATCTCATTTATAAATTTCATTTATAAATTTATATTCATAATGTCAACTTCAATTTCATTTAAAATATGAAATCCCATTTCAAAATCACACCTATTTTCAAATCCGTTGATTTGTTAATCTCATACACGAAATGTTATCACATTTCGTATTATTTAAAACACCATTTGGTAAAAATGATCATTCAACACAAAACATTTCTCTTTGAACTCTTTTACACATTCTCGTATACCCATGATTTAACTATTCCATTTTCTACTTTGAAATCAGTTTAAAACTTCTTTTACGACCGTAAGGCCTTCACAAAACCATTTCAATATTTGAATAATCAACATGATAAATTATATCGTTTAACCGTTCATTTAATACATCTTGCATCCATACTAGTTATATTTATGTAAAATTGATAAATTTAACTTCGACTATTATTTTTACAATAAAAATCGTATTTCAAAATCCTATAAAAATATATTTATATCTTTGAAAACATTCAAAATCTATTTACTACTGATTTCGAAAAGTCATTCCTTTTAGTCGACGGTATTAAAGAGGCAAATGGTTACTACAGTACCAAACGTGAAATATAAATCAATTTCACATTACCTAACAAACAATAAAATCATATTGATAACGTTATTCAGTTCAAAATGGCCAATCCATATTTGGTTTCCATCTAAATAGATGACATGAACAGTTTAATAATAACGGACAATAATAAATGTAACAGTCAATACTGGGATAATAACAGAAGTTCAAGCATTCAACCATTTATGTATAACGTTTATAGTGTTATAAACGTAACCACTGAGGTAAGTTACCTCAATTGGATTCAATCGTTATAAATAACGATTTGGTTTAGTTAATTTAAACAACGTTCAAATTAATTGTTTCAATCAATATATGAATAAAATCAACAATCAAACAAACGAATGGACAATCAATAACAATCATAGCACACAATTATAAAACCCGATTTATATAAAATATAAATGGGAAGAGCTGAGTGAGTTTAACTCACTTTGGATTTCATCTGTCGTCAAAACGATTTGTTATGGTTAATCTCAGCTATTTCCACCTCCGTCCAACCTGGCTCACCATGAAATGCTCATCGACTCGGTTCCAATGTCTCTGGTTTGATCCCATTCTAACAAGTAATAAATAATATAAATTTATGATTTTAACTTAAATAATTAACTTTGCTAATTATAGTTTAACTTAAATTTAATTTTTGGCACTAGCGCTTATGCACTGATCGTTGGGTTGATCTTAACTATGACTATGTTGTTCATTTAAGTTCGCTCGTTCACATACAACATGCATGCAACTATAGTGGAAACATTGTACATTCCAAGTTTCGATTTCTATATTTGTTTAAACTTTAATTAGAAATTAATGATAGTTACAACTTACACGGTTATGGTATTAGATTTAAATTTAACTAACACCTAATTAAATCCTAATTAAACGTTATTTACGTTATTATTAAAATAATAACCGGCCACGTTGAAAACTGATTTAGTTCTAAGATATACTTATATAAATGGGATACCGTTAAACCAACTTTGCTTCAATAATTCATGTAAAAACTGGTCATGATAGGTGATTAGGATATTTCAAACATTATAAATAGGGACGTGTTCAACTTGGTTAGGTAACACTTAATAACCAATTATGCATGATCAAACATTTCTCACCGCTACTGTTTCCTTTCCTCTTTGCCACGTGATTTTTGAAAGTCCATCAGGTAATAAAATTCGAACTCGTCCTCCCCATACTTCAGCAAGAAACAAACCCGTGCAATGTTCACACCTTCTCCTCAGTTCGTAACTTCTTTTTCCTTTTTTTTTCCTTTTGCATCGTGTTCAACATTAGCCTCATAAAAACCAACCCCACAGATCTGCTACCAGTCTACATTTACACATAGATAGCAATTATTTAGCCCACAAAGTTGCTTGAAAGCATCACGTTGAATGATCACTTCGGTGAAGCTCAAAATAAGATTTGTATTGCAGAAGCATGTTCATGTGTGCATGTGAATGCATAAATAGGCATACCTTGAGCAGCACGTAAACCGAAATTGTTGACTATGTTTGTTTTGGCATGTTAGAGGAGGTTGATTGAAAGAATCACCCCACTTGAACTATGCATGTAAAACATTGATTTTCTGTATTAAAATTGGTTTTCGAATACATAAGAATTCAGTTTCAAAATATCAATTAACGGGTTCCAAAAGAGTTTCGACATCGTAAAAGTAGACTATATAGCTCGATAACTCATCGCACAAAGCAACAGAGAGGATGAGGTTGATTGGCAGCTTATAAGCTACCTACTAAGGCTTTACTACTTTCGAATAGGCAGCCATCTGTTAATCTGCGGAAGACCACTTAGTGATGCATTGACCTCGACAGTAAAGCCCGGGATATCTTCTTCCATTTCATATATGGTTTATATCCAGCATCAATACAACTTCAAAGAAGATTATATGATACTCAAGGACACAAAAATTCAACGTGAAGCTTGGAATCTCGATGAAAACGAATTCCTATGGGATAAACAATTATTGGACTTAGGATTGGAATAGCGATTGGTCACATGATCACATCCAACTAATACGTACGATCGAGTAAAGTAAATCTATGCCTTCATGTTTTGACCTTGAGATACGTATAGTTATTTAAATTGTATCATTCTTATATTCATCACATACATAGAGTTGATCGCGTATTAGTTATCATACATTGTATTGGCCTTATATTAGTGACCATACATATTATTGTTCTTTTAGTAGAAACCACCTGTATTGTTAAACAATGACGAGATATTGGTCTTTGTTTCTGATAGGAATATTTAATTACAACTTTGAATTTTTATATTTTTATATATTTATATGGCATAAATGCTCTCTTGTTCTCTTGATAGTGTAATACATAGGACACATCGATTGTTCTCTTTATATGGGCAATATGTGAATTTGGTTAGAAATATGCAATGATTTATATGGAGATCATGGGTATCATCCATGGTTGGATCATTTATTACTTATGCTCAGTATAAAGTACAATGAGGCCCACATAGGTTTCAGATATGCAGAGTAAGTCACGTACAACTTATCCTCGATATAGAGTATGCTGAGAGCTGCATGAGTTAGATGTAACTCGAGGTCTATGATATGATTTAATAATGGATGTATTCATATTTCACCTTTTAACACGAATAATTGAATTGTACTGAGATCTTTAGAGGTGTTTATAACGACCCGGAAATTCGATATTTTGAAAAAAAAATCAAATTTTTAAGAATTTAGAATAAGCGCACATGATTTTGAATAGATACACTCATTTTTGAATACGATTTCAAAGAGTATAACGATAAGATAAGATAAATATATCAAGTTTATCAACTTACCAGTTCAAACAATTTATCGTATATCGCTAGAAAATCAGAATTTGACACATTTGGTAAATTTTGTCAACTAGGTCTCAGAAGCGTAGAAATTGGAATTGATGTTATACGACTTTTTAATTATGAATAGTCATGTTTTAATTTATATAAAGAAGTAGGATATTCATTTTGCAGATTTATTAGATAAACAAATAGTATTAATATAACATCAATATATGACTGTTAATTGTTTTTGTCGAAAATCAACGGTTCAACCCGAATAAGTTATACGAACATTTTATGATTTGAATAGTAATATACAAATATGTTTACAAGTATCTAAATCTCTCTTATGTTAATGTAAGATTAATTAAACTAGGAAATAAATGATTAAGTTAAGAAAAATGTGATTTGATATAAAGTGAATTCATAATTACTAATCAAAGAAAATATAATCATTAGATTCTTTACTTAACTTTAAATGATTAAGACATAAAGAGAATCATCATTACAACTTTCCTAATCAATTGAAAAGGAGCAAAGGAAAGTGTAATCATTTCATAACCTTAACATCACCCTTAATGCACATCTTATCACTAAAAGCAAACACAAAATCAATAGAAAAAGAAATATAAAGTAAAGAAGGTTAGAAAGGTAATTAACCAAGTTTGTTGAAATAATAAATACCTCACCCCTTCCTCCATTTTCACCACCTCATTCACAATTCAAAATCATCTTCTTCTCCACTTTCTCTTCTTCATTTTAATGGCTTCCAAAATAGCTACCTTGTTTCCATATCCAAAGTTCCACCAACCATGGCTGCAACTTCTTCCACTTACGATCAAAACTCTACCACTTAAAACCAAGTTCAACAACAAATTTCACTCTTTTTCACCCAACTTTAAACTATCATAATTTTTGTTCTAGACAACAAAATACAAAATTCTTTTTTGGTAACTATAAAAAATTTCAACCGCAAACAACTTTCTAGTTCACTACCTTTTCCAGTTTCAAGTCTATCTAGTCCAAAATCACTAACTTTCCATTGCATTTCTATGGCCCGAAATGTAGTCCGAAAACACCCCATTTTCAATCAGCTATAACTCTGTTAAAACCAAATAAAATCACAAACTATTTTATCTAAATCATGTATACTGGCTACAACTTTCATGTTGAGCACTTCTTCCTGTTCTGAGCATAGGTGGTTCAAAAACCCAGATCTTTGAACATCATTTTCTGGTTTGAATTTTTTGTTCAATTTGAAAATGCTCTATATTCTTTCAATCATAACTTCCTAAAAACTCAACTAAATTGAGAAATTCTATTTTCAAACAGTATAGAAAAGAAAATTCTATACCCAAATCCATATCCTTCTACATCCCAACCAAGCCATCTTTCCTCTAAAACAATAATATAAAATTAATAGAGAGAAAGAGTGTAGTGAAAGAGGAAGGAAGAAAGGAGAAGAGGAAGAAACTAGCTCGAAGAAGTCGAGATGTTAGTCGCAATTCGAGAGCATTCCAACCATGAACGACGGAATGGAAATCAAAGGTGAGAAAACTATCTCATAGTTTTTGGGTTAATTAAATAAGTGAGATAAAAATCTTAGTTATAATAGTTAATCACTTTAAATCATATGCTTTATAAGTAAATACACGTTGTTTGGTGGTTTATATGATTGTTGTGACATGTGGTGATAATTTAGATTTTACTGTGACTGGATGAAAAGTGATAAAAAACACTTTATGATATGTTTGGACTAGTAGATTTATGATATTGTTATTGAACATGTTCAAATTTATAGAATGATCGTTTTTTCATATAAGCAAATTATACCTTGATTTAATATGCTCACTTATAATGCATGTTGAATGCTATATGATTAGTTATGAATATTGATGTTACTATAATCATACACAATTTGAGTAATTATCCAAGTTACATTATGGAATATATATTCAGAGTTGGTTTAACTCGCCTTTCTGAAAAGTTAGTTAAAACCAAGCAAGAATAAACAAAATTTTAATTTTGAACTTTAGATAAGAACATAAACAAAATTGAAATTAAAGAAATATATATTTCAATGAATAAAATGAATTTGAAATGGAGTTTGAATGGGTAGTAAACCAAATTTCAAACTTTAATGAGTAGTGAACCTTAAATCGAATTTGAGTTAGCTATATAATGTAGTATAAAACATGATTTGAAAACACTAGTGAGCTTAATTTATTTTTAATTCGACTTTAGAAGGATTTAGATTCGAAAGTTAACATTTGAAAAATATTAACATAATAAAATTATTATGTAAAATTGGTGAAAACCTATTTTAAATATTTTAAAATTTGAATCTTTATTTGAAATTGATTTAAGAAGTTATTATAAGTATATGTAATAAATTTGGAAGGTTTATTTCAAATGTCAAAAATCTTTATATAAATGGATATTTTAAGTATAGAAAATTTTGGAATAATTTTGATAAAGCATTTAAAATAGATTTGAATTAGAGAATATGTATTTTCAATTGTTGAAAAACATTTAATTTGAATAAGCCATATTATCACTTACCACAACACTTTTAAAACGTTGTGAATGCTATAGCATTGAAATAAGAGTTTAAACTTAATGATTCTTTCTTGAATCAACCGTGAATGTTTTAAACTAGTAATACGAATTGTAATGATGATTTAGAAGACTTATAACTTATTCAAAGTTAGATTTATTAAATCATTAATTATTATGTAGAAACGACTATACATCGGGTACCATTTATGAGAGTGAATTTACTGACCATGGAATTGAACTTATCGAAGCGAAAGCCCAAATACTCTATAAATTGAATAGATGAAATAAGGGCTTAGAATCGATCAAATAACCTAACCACCTAAGGGTGACAGAATGATAGTGTCTAGGCTTAGTTTTAGAAAACCAGATTCATTCTCTCCCTAGATATCTAAGCCAGTCCGCTGGAGGGAATTGTGATTTTGATTTATCTGGATCAAAAAGTTCTAAGAACAATTTACTTAGGATATATTAGTATCGAATAAAGAAATGAATTTACTTAGAATTACTCTAAGTCTAAAAGACTAGATTTTTTATTAAAAAATGAATTAGTCTAATTGAATTAGATTTTAATAAAGAATATTATTCACAATTTTGGATAGTGAATATTCCTTTGGAATTATTAAATTTATGATAAATCGATTTGATTAAATAATTAAGTATCGAGATTTTAAAAAAGGATTATATTCATGATTTTGGACAGTGGATTACCCTTTAGATTTAAACAAATCAAAGTAAGGAATTTGGTATGATTATACTATTCATGGTTTTAGACAGTGAATATGAAATGAAAATATCTATGTATAAATGAGATTAGTTTAATGGGATCAATTGAATTGGATCCCTTAAATGAGTTTCTTAAATGGAAGGTTTATCAATATGGATTAAACTAAGATTAACAAGAAATGTAAAGAGAAATTTCTTTTAATTAAGAAAAGAAGGATTATTCAAAATCTGATTATGATCCATATGTCTTTTTATTTTAATCAATAATTGGATTTTAAGGAACCATGATCAGATTTAATTAATGTCTATCTAAAAGATGCTTCGAACCAATTTTCTTTATGAAGAAATGAATGAAGACATATGAAGAAAGTGGTTATTGAAGACTGAGGATCTTCACATTGGAAGGACTGCTTGTTGACTTCTCGGGAAGGTCGCCCATTATGAGATTACTTATAGCAGTGGTCCAGAAATATATGGAATCTTCGGATTACAAGGGATTCTCGCCAGATAATGGCACAGGAAAAGCGCCCTCGGTTTCGGTTACTCCCAGAACAAACTTGTATGGAAGATTGTCTGACGATTGCATTTCTAGACCTCATGCTTTAACTTTTAACAATTGTACATCACAGTGGCGGAGAAGGAAACTTCTGTTAGCTTAACACTTCCCTGAAACGTATGAGCATAAGGGGTTGTTCACATTGCGAAAAAGTGGGAAGTAGTAAAAAAGAATATGGCAATGTGGCATTCAAGTTGATGATGATAGATATGTGAAAGGTAAATCATTACCTTTATTGAGCCTTACACATGGGAAATGACCAAACGCATTAATGTCGCAAGGCTATATGGGTCGCTCCCATTAGGGTGTTATCATTTCCTTCTAGATAAATTATTATGGTTTGGAGATCTGGTATATTTTGAGTGTGATGTATGGAAACTTTGGGCGCTTGGTAAAAGGTCGGATATGAATGGTAAAGGAGGTATTTGGTACCATCTAAGTTCAAGACACAAAAGTGGGACGGTCTTGTGTTGGCAGAGAATCCGTGGTTGTGTTGGATTCTTGGGACATCCCTCTGAGGTATTCCCAACCATGGAAAAGGGAAATCTTTAGCTGGGTCAGTTATATAGAAACCCAATTCTAGAGTAAGTACCTACGTTTTAGATTATACGACATAGTAGCCTTGGAATTTAATAGTGGTAACAATTTCGGATATTTGTATATTTATATTCGAAATGATTTCAAAGATTAGACATTAGTAATAATATCAAATGTTTCTATAAAAATGTTTTAGTAATCATAAGGGAAAAATCCCTATGTGTTTATGTGTGGACGTGGTCTTATGTGATGCTCTTTCTTTCAAAAGAATTTTCGTTCATCCCGAAACTGATATATGACACCGTCATTTATTATTGAAATTTCTTATGTTTGTTTATTCAAGCCTGATCCGAGTGTTGTTATTACTCGAGTCAGATTCAAGTTGTTTTAAAATTGTTGAAAGTTACTCAAAGTTTTCAGAGAAGAGCTGGAGATCTTCGTTAGACGTATTGATGTGTTCTATTATCGTTTGTGCATGTATGTTATATTTATTTATGTTATCAGCAATTGTAAGGCAAGGTATTGTAATTATCCAAGAAAAATCTATGTCAGACTCTGATATGTATTTTAAAGTTTCCTACTATAAAAATATTATTTAATATTATATATTGCCCCACCGTTGAGATTCCGTTATGTTCTATTTTCTTGTACTACCCCAAATGATCCAATGATTCATGCTATTTAAATCGAATAATGATTGATATTGTCGGTTTAAAGGATACAGGCTATTGGGACATCACAACGTAATATATTAGAGTGGTCTTATACAATATATGCATGATGTGAGGTATGATGTAGCATATATGGTCTCGATCACACATATGCGACTTGGGGTCTTTGTTATAACAAGGTACTAATTCTACTTATTTTGGACTCCTCATAGGGATCGTTAAATTATGGTAAAAGCATACTTCAAACTTACTCATCTGCAATAATGAATACTAATTACATACATTGTTTGTTTTGCGTCATTATTACTGTGCATGCTATATTAGTAGGTTGATGATATTGTTATAGGATATACTTATATTGTGATATTTATATTGTCTCTACATTTGTATATTGAATCACCTTATAATGTTATATTGTTATGTATCAGTCTCATTATATTAGTTGTGTTGATTCATTAATTGCAATTAAAGAGAAGTGTACGGTACAATTCAATACTTTTGTGACAATTTTATTTGTTTATAGATGATCCATATTGCCCCAACCACGATTATGGAGAAGACTGGTTATGCTTTAAAAAAATCCTATTATATATGTTTGTATTTTCAATATACAGTATTTTGAGATAGTTCCTTTGTTTCTAGGATTTAAGCACGACCTGCATTTCAATTTTGTTAGTTTTGTCATGACAACTCTTAAATACTCAATTGAGTCATTTGAAAGTCAGGAGCTTTTCGGAATACACTACTGGGATGTGCAACTAGGGCATTTTTTAAGGCGTGACATCATTATTATAGAGATGTGTACTTGATATTTTACTACTACATGATAGCCTTGTTATATGGATATAAGACCTATTATATCAAATAATTTTTCAGAACTCAGTGTTACTAGAGGTTGATGTATTATGAATTTTTGTATGTATATTAATTTATCAATATTTCACACAAGCGCATTCTCTTATATATCATCTATATGTTATATTTCACGTATATTTAGTATATTATATTTTATCATTTCACTATGAGATATAAACAATGTCTTGGTTTAGTATTCTATTCTAATCATACCCCGATAATCTATCTTTTGTGATATTTAGAAGGCATATGTTATTGTGGAGAAATGATTCTTGGGTATTCCAAAGGGCAGATTAATATGTTTTGTATTGTAGCTTTGGCTCAACATTTAGGCTAAGTAGACCGGTTCGAGTTAATCAATCTGGTTAATAAAGATGTGTTAAGAGAGCGTACTTATAAATTTCTTCTATGTTAAAACATATATACATGCACACATCACTTCTCCTTTGGACTGTGATTTATCTCTATCAATGGTCACTAATATATCTTCATTTGTGTAACGTCCAAGAAATTTCGACAGTCGAAATGTGAGATTAATTGAATGTTTAATTATTAATGATCATTTTTATATTGATACTAGAGTTGGAAATTTAAAATCAAACATATCGTTTCGTGTATGAACTGTACTTAATGTTTAACTCAGAACGGTTGGTGAAAATTAAATATTTATTGTTGGAAAATTGAGTTGGATGCAATTAGGTATTTGAATTTGATTTGAAATTCGATTGGAAATATAAGTGTTGAATTTAAAAAAAAAATCAAAATCAACTTTCAAAGCTTCTCTTTCCCTTTTAATGGCGGCATCCTGAAGCGCGAGCAACCAAATCCATCGCAAATCTCCCTCTCCTAAAACCTGAAGTGAAACCATTTTATCGAAGCCCCAAAACCCTTCTGCCTAAATAAAAATCCTTCTTTTTCCTTCTACAAATCGCAAGAAAACTAATTTGCCTAAATTCCATCGTCATCTCCATCTACGTCTATTGCTGCCACGCAAAATCAGTTTCGCCGTTCCAACCATGGAGCTTGCATCAAGGAATCGAAGCCACCAGCTTTCGATTTTCTAGACCTTAGCAACACGGAAGCCGCAGCCTTCAGTGAAGCCGAGCGCCGCCTTGTCTAGGACCAATACGACAGTAAAGGTGAGCATCTCACTCATGATTGATTCTAGTTCAAGAATTTTGACTTCGGTATGAAATAAATTAAATAGTTAAACCATAGTTGGATTACCAATTTTTGTTCTAATTTAAATACCCTGAAGTATGGTTGCTATCGATGAATGCTTGCACATACTTCGTCTTCCTATGCTAAACATGCGTATACGAATCGGTTATTGGGCATCAGGGCTCATGACTATATGAATTCATTTAGTAGAGCCATATATGTAGTTCTTTTAAAAAAAAAACTAAAACACCTGTAGTATTTGGAGAAAAACTGAAGCGAAGTATCCATTTCTTATGAGGGCTTGAGCATTAGGGCTTGTATCTTGTATATTTGTTCACCATTGAACTGGATGTTGTCTCACCTACTTTCCATCGATTCGTATGTTTTTAAGCCAAATGCGTCGGGAACATACCATTATGAATGCTGCCAGTAAAGACTCGTTTTGCTTTGCTATTAGAACAACATGCTTATGCTCTTAGACAACAAGTTTATACATGTATAACCCTGTTTGGAAAAATCCGAACCATTGATGAACAACGCACACGTATGTATTCTCTGTCCCATTTCTTACTACGTTACATATATGACCTGAATTATAATTGGAATGTCCACATTATAACGGCCATCTAGTCATATACCCAGTCTTATATTACACTTTTACCTGCTGTCTTGATCGAGTTGAAAGGCGGACAACTGAATCCACGTCTTGTTTGAGTTCTTAAACAAATGTGATTATTGGACTAGACATATATTTTTAGTTCTTTGTGCCTTATTGTGACGACACCAAACCCCGAACTGACGGCGGCAAGGGTAATCTTTGGAATATAACACAAAAACAAATAATAGCAGAACAGAACTAAATAAATACACCAGATAATGCACAATAGAATATACTGGATAAACATAATCATCAGAGTTACACAGTGTACAGGATCATACTTAGTACAAATACAGTTCAGCTATACATAAATGTCTACAGAGGAAACAAACATAATATGTACAATAGGAGCTGAACAGCATAAAAAGAGATAAATGATAGAATCCATCTTCAGCTCCAGCTATCCAGAAAGAGCCAGCTAAACCTGAATACAAGGCTGCCCGTGTAGAAAAAGGGGCACCCGAGTTTGAAAGTGAAACAAACTACGAGTCAGTCATGGGACTGGTATGAGAAATCTACTCAACACATTTATAATATGGCTAATCACAGGACCACGCCACTTTCGTGGAACGGGTTTACTCCATTGGATTGCTAGTGCTTTAAAAATAAATCATTCTTTTAAACGTCGCAATGCTTTTTATAAAAATGAAGCCATTATAAGACTCAGTTCCCATCACACAATGCAACGCAAACCGGAGGATAGAGTTTTACCTGATAATGGCCAAAATATGCTTGATACGAATAAAACAAAAGCATTTGATATTTTTACTAGTGTTTATATGTTTCAAAAACAATTTCAAATCATAACTATCAATCATAGACGACATGGGTACCATATATCATGCCGCCATATATATATATATATATATACAATCAAAACCGCACAGTCACGTATTTGGAAATTGGATTTCCGTCATGAACCAAGGCAAAAGATAGTCCTTACCGACTTCGAGACAATCTAGCCTATGTCTCAGGGTCAGAGCGCATCGACCCTTGGATCGTCAGGGCCGGTCCACCAATGTGGATTAAAATGCCTGAACAATGCGTTTCCCCGCCCTTTGGGGCGTAAATGAGCCAACGAATGACTCCATCGGACCCGGATCATCCGATCAAACCGAGGCGCCTCGCAACAGCAACAACCACATAAGTCAAACTAGTCAGGGCATGTAAAACCACTTACGTCACTTCTAACTAGAAGGAAACGCATGCCCTCCCTGATGTCCTCTCCCGTTTCTGGTTCATACCGGGGTGTGAGGTTCGCGAATTCACGTTATACACAAAGTTACGCCACACAGGCAGGATCTTTGATCATCACCACAAGACTTTGCTTTTCAACAGAAGCCCTGATAACTGCATCTTAGCATGCCACACAGGCAATTCACATCGTGCAACTGATAGCTATCAATCACATAGAATAAATTCCAATGTCAGACACACTGTCCATTTGCAAGTCCGTTCTGGGTCTGAACGAAACCGGAGGCACTAAATACCTCGCAAACCCATCGATCACCACGTACGTCTGGACGATCACCACTCATCATCCATATTTCGGGATGCCTCCCAATCAGGACCTCGGTTACCATCCAAACGTGGTGAAGATCTCCGGTCTTCGACCACCGTCTTCATCTTAGATTTCTTATCGTCGATTCAGTTATTCAGAATGGGATAAACCCGGTCTTTCTGAGCAACTCGTGTATATAATAAACAAGTGCAACACTAACATACACACGCATCGTTTCAATTCATTAGTCACTAACCGTCAATCAGTAAGAGAACGATTTCCCAAATATTAACCCCGAAGGCCGAAACCAACATCAGATCAATACCCAAGAAACCATTCGACTTAGCCAACCTTCAGTTAGTTTCTAAATTTCTCATCCATATCGTTTATAATATTTTATAACGATTTATCGCTATTTTTATTTATTTTAAAATAGCCAATTTATTCAAAATGACGCTTCGGGCAATAATGCGGCCGTGGCGCTGTTTTTCTTCAGATTTGATTTACACATATCTGAGAATCTAACCGTTGGATCTTCACAAAATTTACATCATTAGAAAGATCTTTTCAGAACGAATCCAACGGTTCCAGTTTCGGGAAAATCCGACGGTCGGATCTCCCGTTATAATCGTTTGAAGTTTCGATTTCAAAATACGAACTGCAGCGTCGTTATTCTATTAAATATAATTATATATATATATATATATAATCTATTATGGTGCTGTTTTTCTTCAGATTTGAATTAAACATTCCAGACAATCCAACCGTTGGATCTTTACAAAGTTGGTGCTGTTGGAAAGATATTTCCAAAGCGGACCCAACGGTTGCGGTTTCGGGAAAATCCGATGGTCGGATCTCCCGCACTAATCGTTTGAAATCACGGTTTTAAAATACGAACTACAGCATCGTTATTCGATATATTTCAATTCTATTTATATATATATCGATTCTTCGATTTCAAAACCATATGAATTTCATACATTTGATAAAAACGATATTTTTATCAAACTGTTTTCTATTTCAACACTTCACTATTTTTAACAATTCATGTATATAATAAAAATGTGATTTTTAATGTAAAACACTTTATTTCAAAACTCGACTATTTTATATAGTTAATATAGGTGATAAAAATAGGATTTTTATTATAAAACAATTTGTTTCAAACAAGATTATTTTATATGGTTTATATTGATGATAAAAATTGGATTTTTATTATAAAACACTTTCTTTCGAAACTCGACTATTTTATATAGTTAATATAGGTGATAAAAATAGGATTTTTATTATAAAACAATTTATTTTAAAACAAGATTATTTTATATAGTTCATATCGATGATAAAAATTGGATTTTTATTATAAAACACTTTCTTTCAAAATATGAATACCATTCAACACATGAATTTCAATTCAACGAATGAATTTCGATTCAACACATGAAGGTTTTCTATAGTTTGTATATGTAGGTAAAAAGATGATTTTTATATTTAAAAACACGAATACAATTCAACACATGAATTTCAATTCAACGAATGAATTTCGATTCAACACATTAAGGTTTTCTATAGTTTATATATATCGATAAAAAGGTGACTTTTATATTTAAAACACGAATACCATTCAACACATGAATTTCTATCTAACGAATGAATATCGATTCAACACACGAAGGTTTTCTATTCAACGAATAAATATAGTTTCAACAAATGGAAATAATTCTAACACATGAATATTATTCAAAATTTCGGCAGCATAACGGCAGGGTAGTTAAAACTGGGACCGTCCCTAGTACGGCTCCTCGCTCTACCTTAAAACCTCGCGGTTTTTGACAATGGGGATTCATGCATCTAGTTCGCACGTAGGCGGCATGTACATTTATTTCATTTCCACAAACTAATCCTATGTGGTTTCAACCAAATATTTCTCAACCATAAATGGGTATTTTTCAACCACAATCAATCAATATCAACCACAAACAATTCCAATCAACCATTCGCTATCAATCAATTTTCACACCAATCACAACCACTAAATATCGTCCATGGTTTGTGGACGAGGGGTGTATATATATATATATATATATATATATATATATATAGCATTTCACTTCTATTTCAACACATATATAATTTTTATAATGCATATACAACTTATACATCGAACGTACAACGTATACAACGCTTATACAAGAGGTGTACAACGCTTATATAACTCATACATCGACTATATAAGTTATACATCGTCGTTTTCCATATCGTTTATAAATTAGAAATCTCACTTTTCACATTTCGTTTATATATACAATTCACAGTCACAACACAATCAAATAAATCGTCCGTGGTCTGTGGACGTATGTGAATAGTTCAGATATGCAGTTATAAAATTAATAACTGTACAAGAAAATTTATAGTGAGAGAATTCTCACTTTGGGTTCCACTCCACCAGTTTTATCTGAATTTCTGAACAGTTTGCCTTTGAATTTGCTCGAAAACCAAACTGCCCCCGTCTTCGCTCTAGTCAGTTCTGAAATGTAGTGCTTCTCAAGACAAGTCCAACGCAACTGACCGTTCACCATTCCGACCTCGTATGAAGAAGATATCGGGTTATATACATTTAATTCCATTCAAGATAATTAAACAATTAATAATATAATTAATTAATTCCTAATTTACCCTTTCTTCTTCATTTTAATACTGCTCGGCGTCAAAACCCTCATTCGATTTTAGGGTTCCAGTTTCCGGTCACCTCAGTCGCCTTGGCCCCGATCGGACTTCACCATGACGTCGGGCTACGCAACCTCCGCCATCGCCGATCTTCTGGCCCAACTCGCCGCCTCCAGTTGGACGGAAAACACCCCCGACCGGTGCAACTTCACACATAAAATTCCAGTGAACCACTTCATATAATCCGATCATGCCCGTTGGATTTCGAGACCTCACTGAGATGAAGATTTTCCCTCAGGAAGTTTCGATTTTTATCATGTGAAGAGGGAGATCGGAGGATGAAATGTTTGGAAGAAAATCCGCCGTCACCTGGGAAGAAACGCGGCCCAGAATTAGGGTTTAATTTTCTGAATTCTCATTGGCCGATATTTATAGAAAAATATATTTTTATTTTATTAAATCCCAAAAATACCCTCTTATTCATACAAACTTCAAATCGAACCCAACGGCTGTCGCCTCTACCTAATTACCCCCATTCCGAACACAATGGGATATGTTTCATAGGCCCATTCAACTGTTTCAGTAAGTTTTCCTTCAATTTAAAATATAAAACATTCAATATTTAATTTGAACGTACATTTCAATTTGCCAGGGCCACAAACTGATTCAAAAAATTCCAGAAAAATAAATCTAGCTATGTTTTGACGTTACGGTCCCAACAAAACTAGTTTCGTCGAATTCTGAGACCGTTTGCAAAAAGGCCCATTTCTGGTCGATCCAATTTAACTGTAATTGACCAAAACACGTTTTCCTTTGCCACGCTCACATACTAGCTTCAAAAATTATGAAATTTGAAACCTAGCAATAACTTCACATCCCGGATCCAACAAAAGTGGTTTCGTCGAATTCCGAGATCGTAAGCAAAATGGCCATTTTCACGGGCTATATAAATCCCATAGCGACCTTTCTGAAAATTCATTTGGCCATAACTTTTGCATCCCGCTATGAAACTTCGATTTTTCAGATTCGTTAGAAAGGTATTCACTAACAGAGTTAAATATTTTTGGTTTCACTCAAATCCGTTTTGTTTTGCACCTGGTACAGTCAGTCAAAGTTTGAATTCAAATTTTGAAACAACCTCGCCATTTCAGGCCTTGTTTTATATTTATTTTCAAACGTCGATTCAAACTCACTTTTCATTGCTATTATTTAAAATATTTATTTTAAATATTTAAAATCCACTATTTTAGCCAATTTAAAAATATTTAAATTGGTTCAGATTTTCTGGGTCGTTACAATCTCCCCCACTTAAAAAATTTCATCCTTGAAAAGGAACAAAGTCGAAAGTGGTTTGATTAATCTACTGTACGTTCAATCTGGCTTCCATTCTCCAACTTTTCAGTTTCTGAGAATTTTCAAATTCTTCAAAAATTTGGCTAACACCCGGAATTTTCGAAATTTTTTGCCATAACCTCCTTTGTACGGGGAGAGGTTTGGAAATTTATTGGGCCGTATTAGGTACCCAATAAATCCTAATAAGCATACACATATTTATAGTGATATATTCTGGTGTTTACAGGGGAGCGTGTATAGATAATAACTCCAGAGAATAAATTCTCGTCACCCTGTCAAAGCCTGAGGGAGTGTGCATTTTAAATGCTCCAGAGGATAAATCCTCGTCACCTCGTCCCGTGTGGGAAATAAATAGTCCATGTGCCGTATCTAATGACTAGAGAGACGTGATTATTGTCAACTCCAGACCCGTGTGGGGTTTTTATAAATCTGGCAATTTATCGTTACAATTTAAATAGTCCATATCAGTCATCAGTTCAACCTGTAAAATATATTCATCGTCATACAAGCCTCTCACTCGTTTGGTAAATCTTCCACCTCGTCACACAAGCTCCAAATGCTAATGTGGTATATAATGAAGTATGCCTATCTTCAGAAGTATGCCATGCAGTGTAGTTCAAAATTAATTGTTACTATCCTATGGCGACGTTTATTATCACACACAGAATAACCAGCCTATCTTTGGAATATAACACATAAACAGATAATAGCATAATAGAATTAAATAAATGCACCAGATAATGTACAATAGAATACACTGGATAAACATAATCATCAGAGTTACACAGTATACAGGATCATACTTTGTACAAATACAGTTCAGTTATACATAAATGTCTACAGCGGAAAACAAACATAATATGTACAATAAGAGCTGAACAGCATAAAAAGAGATAAATGATAGAATCCATCTTCAGCTCCAGCTATCCAGGAAGAGTCTGCTAAAACCTGAATACGAGGCTGCCCATGTAGAAAAAGGGGCACCCGAGTTTGCAAGTGAAACAAACTACGAGTCAGTCATGGGACTAGTATGAGAAATGTACTTAACACATTTTATAATATGGCTAATCACAGGACCACGCCACTTTCGCGGAATGGGTTTACTCCATTGGATTGCCAGTGCTTTAAAATAAGTAAATCTTTTAAACATCGCAATGCTTTTTATAAAAATGAAGCCATTATAAGACTCAGTTCCCATCACACAATGCAACGCAAACCGGAGGATAGAGTTTTACCTTATAATGGCCAAAATATGCTTGATACGAATAAAACAAAAGAATTTGGTACTATTACTAGTGTTTATATGTTTCAAAAACAATTTCAAATCATAAGTATCAATCATAGACGGCATGGGTACCATATATCAGGTCGCCGTATGTAGGTATACAATCAAAACCGCACAGTCACGTATTTGGAAATTGGATTTCCGTCATGAACCAAGGCAAAAGATAGTCCTTACCGAATTCGAGACTATCTAGCCCGAGTCTCAGGAACAGCCGCAACTGCACCTTGGATCGTCAGGGTCGGTCCACCGATGTGGATTATTATGCCTGAACATTGTGTTTCCCCACACTTTGGGGCGTAAATGAGCTAACGAATGGCTCCATCGGCTTCACATAGTCACCGACATATTCGAGGCGCCTCGCAACAGCAACAACCACACAGGTGGAAATAATATAAATGTCAGCCAGTTTAAGCACTTACACCACCTCTAGCTCGAAGGAAACGCATGCCCTCCCTGATGTCCTCTCCCGTTTCTGGTTCATACCGGGGTGTGAGGCTCACGAATTCACGTTATACACAAAGTTATGCCACATAGGCCGTGCTTTGATCATCAACCACAATACTTTGCTTTTCAATAGAAGCCTTGATCACTACATCTTAGCATGCCACACAGGCAATTTGCGCCATGTAACTGACGCCTATCAGTCACACAAGATGAAATCCAATGTCAGACACACAGTCCATTTACAAGTCCATTCTGGGTCTGAACGAAACCGGAGGCACCACATACCTCGTATATCCATCGATCTCCATGTACGTCTGGACGATCACCACTTATTATCTATATTTCGGGATGCCTCCCAATCAAGACATCAGTTACCATCCAACCGAGGTGATGATCTCCGGTCTTCAACCACCATTTTCATTATCGACTTCTTATCGCCGATTGATTATTTGAAATGAGATTTAACTCGGCCATTTCAAATAATTCACGTATATTTAGAATTTAAATCAATTCATTTCAGTGGTTAAATTATTCGCCAATAATTCATGCCAAACACATTCAACCATCAAATATCACATAAACCAAGCAAATTCAGTTTATTTCCATTCCATATCGTTTATAATATTTTATCACGATTTATCGCTATTTTTATTTATTTTAAAAATAGCCATTTCATTCAAACGACGCTTCAGGCCATAACGCGGTCGTGGCGCTGTTTTTATTCAGATTTGATTTACACATATCTGAAAATCTAACCATTGGATCTTCACAAATTTTATATCATTAGAAAGATCTTTTCAAAACGAATCCAACGGTTTTAGTTTTGGGAAAATCCGACGGTCGTTATTCGATTTAATTTAATTATATATATATATATAATCAATTCTGGCACTGTTTTTCTTCTGATTTTAATTAAACATTCCAGACAATCCAACCGTTGGATTTTCACAAAGTGGGTATCGTTGGAAAGATATTTCTGAGATGAACCCAATGGTTATGGTTTCGGGAAAATCCGACGGTCGGATCTCCCGCACTAATCGTTTGAAATCACGGTTTCAAAACACGAACTACAGCTTCGTTATTCGATTTATTTTAATTATATATATAATCTATTCTTCGATTTCAAAACCATATTGTTTTCCTACATTTGATAAAAAGGATATTTTTATCCAATAGACATTTATTTCAACACTTCACTATTTTTAACAACTCATGTTTATAATAAAAATGTGATTTTTATTGTAAAACAATTTATTTCAAAACACGACTATTTTATATAGTTCATATAGATGATAAAAATATGATTTTTATGATAAAACAATTTATTTCAAACACGACTATTTTATATAGTTCATATAGATGATAAAAATATGATTTTTATGATAAAACAATTTATTTCAAAACACGACTATTTTATATAGTTCATATAGATGATAAAAATATGATTTTTATGATAAAACAATTTATTTCAAAACATGAATGTCGTTCAACACATGAATTTCTATTCAACACATGAATTTCTATTCAACACACGAATATAGTTTCAACACATGAAAATAATTCTAACACATGAATATTATTGAAAATTTCGGCAGCATAATGGTAGGGTAGTTAAAACTGGGACCGTCCCTAGTACGGCTCCTCGCTCTACCTTAAAGCCTCGCAGCTTTTGACAATGGTGATTTCATGCATCTAGTTCGCACGCAGGCGGCACGTTTATTTTTTTCTTTTCCACAAACTAATCCTACGTGGTTTCAAACAAATAATTCTCAACCACAAACTGGTATTTTTCAACCATAATCAATCAATTTCAGCCACAAACAATTCTAGTCAACCATTCGCTATCAACCAATTTTCACACCAATCACAACCAATAAATATCGTCCATGGTTTGTGGACGAGGGGCGTATATATATAAGTATATTTCACTTCTATTTCAACACATATATAATTTTTACAACGCATATATAACTTATACATCGAACATACAACTTATACAACGCTTATACATAAGATATACAATGCTTATATAACTCATACTTCGAATATTTAATTTATACATCGTCATTTCCATATCGTTTATAATTCAGAAATCTCACATTGGGTTCCACTCCACCAAAAATAGCAGAAGGCTCAGAAAAATATCGTTCTCTTCTAGAATGTAGAAGGCGTCCTCACGAGTCCACTATCTCTTGTTTCACTGAATTTCGCTAAGAAACGAAAAAGATATGATTTTTATAGTGAAATCGTAAACCGTGGCGTTTTAACGTACTATTAAATAGTTTAATATAATTTATACCGTTACCTCTTAGAACTGGTTCGAAACTGGGTATTGATTTTTCGCGAAATCCGTGAAAGGGTTGGACGATCGTGCTACGCAGCGTCAAAGTGGGGCGGAGGGCGCACCTGCGCGCGGTGGAGTGGGCCCACTCGGTGGTCCCTACCGTCGGTGGCGGCGGTTGAAAGGCCGAACCTTCCCGGAGGTGATTCTCCTCCAACTGGCGACGAAACTGATGGTGGTGGTTATGGATTTGAAGCTCTCGCCGAGCTCTTCAAAACCCTCAATTAGGTCGAGGTCTGAATCGAAGTGGTTTGGCTAGAAAATGGATGGGAAGGATTGAGCTACTTTCCGCCTTCGATCTGAAGGTTTGACGGGGAGAGAGAAAAGTGATTGGCCTATTAGATTTTTTTATTTAATTTATATATTTTTAAAATTCTAAAATACCCTTATTTCATGCGAACTCCAATCCAAACCCAACGACTGTCGTTCCTAGCTAAATACCCCCATTCTGAACACAATGGGATATGTTTCGTAGGCCCATTCGACTGTTTCTGTCAGTTTTCCTTCGAATTAAAATATAAAACATTCAATATTGTTTTGAACGTACATTTCCATTTGCCGGGGCCACATACTGATCCCAAAAATTCCAGAAAAATAAATCTAGCTATGTTTTGACGATACGGTCCCAACAAAACTAGTTTCGTCGAATTCTGAGACCGTTTAAAAAATGGCCCTTTTCTGGCCGATCCAATTTAACAGAAATCGACAAAACACATTTTCATTTGCCACGCTCACATACTAGCTTCAAAAATTACGAAATTTGAAACCTAGCAATAATTTGACATCCCAGATCCAACAAAAGTGGTTTCCTCGAATTCTGAGGTCGTTTGCAAAATGGCCATTTTCATGGGCTATATAAACTCTATAGCGACCTTTCTGAAAATTCATTTGGCCATAACTTTTGCTTCCCGCTACGAAACTTCGATTTTTCAGATTCGTTAGAATGATATTCACTAACAGATTTAAATATTTTTGGTTTCACTAAAATCCGTTTTTTTTCTCCCGGTATAGTCAGTCAAAGTTTGAATTCAAATTTTGAAACTACCGCGCCATTCCAGGCCTTGTTTATAATTAAAATAATTATATTTATTTTCAAACATCGATTCAAACTTGCTTTTCGTCGTCATTATTTAAAATATTTATTTTAAATATTTTAAATTCACTAAGATAGCCAATTTAAAAAAAATTAAATTGGCTCAGATTTTCCGGGTTGTTACAAATTGAGTATACCGAACTCAACTGATGTCGGGATTCTTTGAAATAAGAATTGTCGGGACCAATTGAATAATAGTTTCTAATGAAAGAGAAAAATTTGGATTTCGTCGTATAGATTTTGAGTTATGTCAAAATCAATTCTTCAGAAAAAGCACCATAATCATTATATAAATTATAACGGTTCATTTAAGTAAATAAAAGGATTTTTAGGAAATAAAAATCTAAATATTCATTAGAAAAATCTAGACTTGAGTTATAAAAATATATATGAACTCAAGTGAAGTAAATGAAATGATTTTTAAACAATAATCATATTTTTGATTATTTAATAGAATTAACTAAGTAGAAGAGAAATTAGTTAATCTAAGTTTTGAATCGAAATAAGACCTTGAAAAGTGAATTGGAATTGTAAATGTATATTCGAATCAAATATTGAACCTGAGTTGGAAAATGGAATTCAATTAGTTTATGAGTAAGTTAAAATATATTTGAAACATGTTATACTCAAATATACAAGTGAAAAAGGCAAAGAGTTAATTAACGAATTAATTAACGAGTTGAGTTAAAACGAGTGTATTAAGTTGAAATGAATTAGAAATGTATGTATATACATGAGACAGGTATGAAATGAAGTGTTAGAAGAGATATAAATAGAATGCTCGACAAGAAGGTATGTATTTAAATTGAATATGAGGTTTTATGCACCGTATCGGCAAGCCGCTAGGCTTTTTGATTTTCTTTTTGAATAGAGAGGCCTGTGTGGCGGTTTGGGGATTTTCCCAATGCTCTCGGTACAAAGGAGGTTATGGCGAATTTTTCCGGGAATTTAAGGCGTTAGAATATTTTTAAGATAATTTGATAGTTAGAAATTAACGTATCGATATATATAGAATTCGATAAGGAAATGAACTTGAAAATAGAATATTATAAACAAAAAGGAAATCGATAAATCTGGAAATAGAAAGAGAAGCGTATAAGTGTTTTAGAAAGGGAGGATTGGTTTTATATGATGTTAATTATTCGAGGTAAGTGGTCTTGTCCGTTTTGAAGTTAAGGATGTTTTCAGTCAAGGTCTGAGAGGTAACTATACCCCAACTAGATTGATTTCATTTTTAACTAATAAATAGCCAAATCCAGTCTCGAAGAGGAATGTTTGAAAAAAAGTTAGTTGAGTGCAGTGTTTTGGATTGTCGTAACGATGTTTTACACAACATTCGTTTTAACCCAAGGAAGTGAAAGTTTGGAAATATGATTATAAATATTTCCTAAGTCTAAAAATGAATGGTCGTGAAAGAGATAAGTAATTGGAATATTTTCCAATTATAAATAGAATATATTTTCTACTTATAGAAAATAAAAGAAGGCGATATATGGAAATGTTTTCCAGTGTTAATAACTTATATTTTCTAAACATAGAAAATATGGAAATATGAATATATATATATATATATATGTTTGATGATTTGATCGATAATTCCATTTGGAAATAAGATCGTTGTGTGTACACAGACTTTTTTCATTTGATAGTTAAATCACTGACTATCAAAGTTTTTGACCATTTTAACGTTGTTAATATAGAGAGACCGGTTGGATTATTATCCGAAGAACCACTCTGTATTGGCATAAGTGTTGCGAACCAAGTATGCTGATTATATTGAAGACGAAGTAAAGTGCAAGGGAAGTTGTATAAGTCCTAGGTAGAGATTGCCTAGGACGGATGTACTGAATAGTGTCTTCAGTTTCGTTCAGTCCCAGAACGAACGTATATGGACGAATGTCTAACAGAATATTTCGAATGATCGCATATGTTGGACTGTACAAATATATATGGTGGCAACGGATTTATTCCCTTAGCATAACATCCAGAATATTTGTGTAAACCAATTACTGATTAACGGATCTGATAATGTAGCATTCCAAAGTAATTGTGTTATCAATGAGAGAAATAATCGTAGCCTCAGTCCTCAACAAACGGGAAATGACAAAAATCGGGCAGGCAGCATGGCTAGTGGGTAGCTTCCATTAGGGTGTATAATCACCTATCTAGAGATTCATTTAATTCCTTATTCTATTCGATGTTGTCCCATTCGGGAAACGGTTGTTGATCCCAACTGTTGGTGATATACATTCGATACACTCAAGTGAAATGAGTGGTCGGTCATGTGTGGCTGAGTTGCAAGATGTTCTTGTTGAACTCCGTGTATTCTTCTCTAGAGATACACCAGCAGCAGGTGGTTCTATACCTTGTCATAGTTGTAATTTCATTACCCAATAAGTGCTTGCGGTTTTGATTGTATATTATATATGTGGAACGTGAGATGTAAACGTTCCACTAGATTGTTATTTACTTGATTTAGACACTACTATAATATCAAAAGAGTTTTGATATAAAGCTATCCTTTCTTTCAAAAGGGTTTGAAAGTTAAATCAAGTGGTTTGGATTCTCATAAGGGAAAAACCCGTTCTGTGTTATACGGCATGGTCTTATGAGATATCATTTAATTTCTAAAACTGTTTTAAACTGTTTACTCATACCAGTCCCATGACTAACTTAGAGTTTATTTGTTTTGTTTTACCTAAACTCTTGGGTGCCCAAATTTGTATGGGCAGTCAAGTAGTTCAGGATTTTACAGATTTATCTGAAGAACCTTGGAGCAGGAGGCTTCAGTGTTAGTTATATAGAGTTGTGTTCCGCTGTGTTATAAGTGATGTACTCTGATAATGATATGTGTATACAGTACAAATTTGGTATTTCAAAAGTTATGATATAGTATATTTTGTTCCGCTGCGATGTGAGATCCTATGTTGTTACTTCTATTCTTCTTCTACCTTTTTCTTCTAAAAAAAATGATTCGTATTTTTGTGATATTTGGGTTGGATGTATGGTGTGTGTTCTATTACAGATCGGTTACCTTGCATGTCAGCATAGACTCTTTCAGAGTTATCCATTATTATTTATGATTTTGTTGCTTATTTATATGATAATTGTTTTGTGATTTTTTATTGTTAATCAATTTATCTATATAATAATTCCCACTAATCTTTAATGATTAATAATTGGTCCGACCGTAAAATACCCAAATTATCCATATTTACTTTTTTTAAATCTTTACTATCCTACTATACTATTATTGTTTCCCAACTTAGATACAATGCAAGGGATATGAAATTATTTATATTCTATATATAACACATGAAACTATTATACTAAGATCGAGCCTTGGTATTATAATATGTGGCTATATGAGCATACCTTAGTTGGAACAAAATTAAATTGATTTTTTTATTTTTTATTTACTTTTATTCCCCTATCTAAATATTTAACTCTCCTATATTAAAATACCTTCATATGGGAATCAACCAGCTGGAACGAAGACTAAATCTGGTATTATTTTAATTTTCCCCTTTCTTCTATTATTTTACCATAAGTACTAAGCAGAGAAATATTCGACTATCCTATTTTATATTCGAATTCAAGTGGATAAATATCCTATGACCTGGATTTTGGCATGAAATATCCATATCGACTTGGACGTCACTGTCCTATAAATACTTTGTTACATGCAATGCTATTCATATATCTCCCCCGCAGATTCTTCTCCAGTGCTACTCCCCCAACCTTTCTGCATTTATTCCTTTCTCCATCAATATTTCCTTCCCAGCAATTTCAAGTAACTAAAATTATATACAACAAATGCATATGCTTTCAACTGCCTCTGGTTCAGATGTGTGCTTTCGGCAATTTTTTTCCATCTTTACGTTATGCTTTGTCATTTGCTGAAGCTGTGTTTGCTGTAGAAGGCTTTGGAACTAATCCATATAAATAGAGGACATCTGCAAAAAGGGTTTAGTAATTTACGTAATAGCATAAGCAGTCTTGATTATTTTATTATTGTTGTTTTTTCCCAAGTATGTTGATTGTAACATGCCTTAATTGTTCCAGCTAATTTGGATGTTGTTGTGCTCTGTTCAAAAAGGATGATTATTTAATGTACCTTTCTAATCTATTAGTATTTTGCATGTGTCAAATTCTATGCCTTTTTAAAAAATTGATGCAAACCGATATGATATGTTATAAAAATTGGGTTAAGAAATTATAATATTTCAACCAAAGCTCTATCAATGTACTGGATAAAGGACCTGATAACGCATAGAATAACAAAGCAATCATCAATTAAATTTAGCATGTGCTAAGAGTTTTGAGAATTTTTCATTTATTTATTTACTCGTGTTGATTTAACTACCAAATATTTAAATTTCTCGACTTTGTAGTCTCCCTGATAAATCCCCTACAAAGTTGTCCTCCCATATGTCTAGATTTATTAAGGAGCAAGTTTGGTTAATTAATTAATTTTTTTTTCCAAAGAGCCATTTGTGATTCTATGAATATAAAGATGCATATTTTGGCCAAATTTTATTGAGTATGTGCACCTGGATGTATATGCACACGCACGATTGTGGAGTTATTTAATCTACATTACGAAAACCATGTTAACAAACATTAGTATTATTTCAAAACTTCTAGCATATTCAGAACTTCACAGGAAACTTTGGAACTGTTCAGTCAGTAAGCTATGGATTATGTTAAGAGGATGAGTAAGCTTCAAAAACTTCTATCATATCCAAAATGTTAATTTGGTATCATCTATAAAACGTTTGATTTTACTGTAGATTTAAAATAGTGTTTAAATATGTTAGAATTGTGCAAATTAATTAAAGCTTTGTGAAGATGAGCTTGAGTCATATAATAGCATGCACTAAGTTTTCTTTTGGTGTCCAGCAGTGTAGCATTGGGTTAGTAGGTACATATAGGATGATTGGCGTATTGCAGCAATCTTTCCATACGATTAGCAAGTAAAGAATATAGATTTTCTTTTATAAAAAGTAATTTATATGGTATTTATTTAATTAATTTTTAAAGAAAATCTATAGCCATTTGATTGCTATTTTTAATTTATTTGATTAATAAAAAGAAACTGACATTGCCACATGCATGTATACATTTATTTGATATACTTTTTATAAACTGACTCGTATGTATGGCATAGTATGACTCATATATCTATAAAAGGAAATAGAAGAAAATCTATAATTTTAACCTAGTTTGCTATTTGTACAAATAAACTGAATCATATATATGGCACAGTGTGATTGATGGATAACCCGATTTGTGTGTAGATGGTTAGGAAAGTCAATTTATAATATTAACTAAATTTATTTTCCCCATGAAGCTTAAGATTTTTTTACATATACTTGCTTATATTTTGTTATCCCAAACAAAGCCTCCTCCTAACTTTAAAATGGAAAGTGATTATTAGTTTTATAATAATTTAACCTTTGTACATTGATATATGTAACATCTGTTAATATCACGCACATTTTTTTTTAACTTAGACTTCACTTTGAACCTAATGAATTAAGATATGCTGTTAGGTGATGTAAAGTGAATATAGTTACACTTTATGATATGATGTTAGGTGAATATAGTTAGATTTCGCTGAAAACATTTTTTTTCCTTTTTCTTCTTGGGACATGAATCCAGATTGATTTCCCCGGTATTGAAAAATCTACAAACACTAATAGTTTGAAGGGAAAAGCAAAGAGATTGATAATGATGTCAAGCTGCCATATATTTTTGACAACTTTAATGATAAAAAAGATGATGAAAATGGATTTATTTCAAAACTGAAAGCAATTAAAAAAGAAAAAGTAAGTTATATATATTTGATGGTTATTTTATATACGGTGTAAATATTATTATTATTTTGGTAAGGAATGACTAATTAATATTGTGTATCTATTCAAATGTTTATTGCACTGCAGGAATGAAAAATATTCAAAAAAAGTGGAAGTCATGAAGTTATGCTGGAAACAAGATTGGACATGAACATAATTGTAACACCCTACGTCCATTAATGTCACTCACTAAGGGAATGCATTAACTTTCATGGAGTATTATAAGAGTATAGAACAGAATATCACAAGACAGATATATAAAATGGTACTTAAGAAAATTCAAAATTTATTCATTGCAGCGGAAAAGCAAAACATGCCTGGTTACAACATCAAAACCATATACTAAAGGCAAGTACACAAATATCCATCTTGTACAAAATAATTATCAGAGTACATAAAAGTAAAACCATAATCCCACTCCAAATAGCCACAATGGAAAAGAGATAAAGCTGAGCATTACTTTCAACACTTCCAAATACTTTCAGAAGAAAGGAATCCAAGTCAAGCTTCACTAATCCCACCCTGAGGACCTCGGAGGGGGGAAATAAAGAAAAGAGGCGAAACAAAATGGGTCAGACAAAAGTCTGGCGAGTCTAGTGACTTTAACAATATAATCAGTAAAGTAACAGGATAAGAACATAAACTTGATACAAGAGATGACTGTAACATAAGCAGATATGACAAGGTAAACAAGATGAACAAGACATAATGTTGATTGCGCTTCTAATCACTATAAGATAACTGCTACTCTGCAACAATGCTAGTTCCATATTGAAGGTTGATCCCTCTTACTAAACATAGTAATAATTATAATGATGGTAGTTTCGTGTACTCCTAGCTGCTGTCATAGGTGCCACCTGCTCCTATCTCCACTAGTTGTACCCACTACCCTCCCCATTCGATCGGCTCCCTAACTCGTGGATACCCGTGCTAGTCCCACAGTAGGGTGTATCACTCCATAAAGTGGCGACCCGATACTACGAAAATGCACGGCTTATACCTACACGATGCAACAACGTCTTACCTACCAGCCCAGACCCACGCACACACATGACTCCGTTGGACTTGCACTGCCATCGCTAACTCTTTATTGACCTCTTACAATCAACCCCAGTAAGTGTGTCCCTGTCCTCGACCTAGTTCGAGCTCATATAGATACTGAAATGAGTTACTAGTTGAAAAGGGTCCACCCACTTGACATAAGCTTGCCTCCTAAGCTTGGTCCCCACTAGGAATTCTCACTTAACCCCTCTTTATCCCCATGTCTAATCACATGTCTCACCTTGGTTAAGTGTTTTAATTATGTTTCTCATGCTACCCATGTTACCCACTTAACCCTTTTATCATTCCCATGCCTTACCATATGTCTTATCTTGGTTAAGTGTTCATTAATTTATTATAACTATAATCTTGCAAGACCCCTCACATTAGATTGTCGTTTTGCGGTTGCTGGATATGTTGGGCGGTTCTGGGCGGGCTTATACCGCAAACCGAATCTAACCTCATGCCTTTGCATTATTACACATCTAATTTATGCCTTTGACCTCTCACATTAGACTGCCATTGCGGTTGCTGGATATGCCAGGAGGTTCCGGGCAGACTTCTACCTTGCGGTTGCTGGATATACCGGGCGGTTCTGTGCAGACTTCTACCGCAAACCAAGTCTAACCTCGTGTCTTAGGCGTTCATTATCTCTTCTTTTCTACAAACCCAAATTCAAGTTCTGACTTATTACATATATTCCAATTGCCCATAATTTCCAATTCAAGTTACGTTTGTAATTCCAATCCAAGTCATGCCTATAATTCCATGTATATAAATTGTACCAATTTATTCCCCAAATCAATTACATGATTACAAATCAATTTATGCCCAATTACGTATTGTTTAATATTTTCCCAAACTTTTCCCAATCGTTCCAACGTTATTCGTACGCAAATCTCAATGCAATATGTTAGGCTCGAAGTTAGCCTAATATCATAAAGTAAGCGGAAAAGAAGAAGGGAAGAGAATCATGACATCAAAATTGGCATAAAATAGGCATATGAAACATGAACTGGCATAGAACAATAAAATAGATCCAATAGGCATATGATAACAGTAATTTGGGTATGAACCTGAAAGATAAGAAATCTACAAAACTTGATATGATTCGTCTTACTTATAGGCATGATCATTAAATCCAATTTACAATCCTATCACAATTACTTTTTAATTATATGTGAAAGTAACATAGACTCACAGCGATAGGATTTAGGAGAGAGGATAGAACTGAATTCTAATTTCTGAATTTAATTAGCTAAACCGTTGTTGTAGAATTTGATTCTTATCTTCCAATTTGAATACTCTTATTCTGATTTGCTTTGGTGGAGAAGAAAGGTTAGGTTAATTTAGATTTGAGCTGCATGGAGGCACCATGGATTAGTGTAATGAAATTAGGGTTAGGTTTAGGTGTCTATTTATAGGAGTACTAGGTGTATTATGACCTTTAGATTAGATTAGGATCCATCTGAACCATCCAGACTAGAAAGACACGTCATCCAGCCAATCCCAGAAGGACACATCAGCCCTAGATCTCCAAAACACGTCGGCTAGATCTCGGCAGATGGGGGGTCGACACCCCTATAAGGGGGTCGACACCTATGTCGACTCCCCTCGGGGGGTCGACACCCTAGAGCGGGAGATTTCCCGCTTGCCCAGATTTGGCTGATTTTGATTTTTGAATTCGTTTTTGATTTTTAATTATTATTTTAATTTAAATTCTGCTTAAACTGAAATCTTCTAAGCTTCATAACTTCTTCATATTGTATCTGTTTTACGCAAACTCGGACTCTATCCCAAGCAGAATTTCGAGACGAACGCATTGGCGCAACCCGTTTCCCTAATTCTTATTATAAAAATTAAGTATTCTTTAATTATCTCTTATGTCATATTTTAAAATAACGGGTTGTTACATTCTCCCCTCCTTAAAGGATTTCATCCCCGAAATCTTCAAGTTAAGAAGAATGTATCCTACCATCCAATCATCCATCTACTCATCCATCATCTACAAGCATCCATTTTCCTTAAAAGATTTCTAATGCTATATGAACATATGAAAAAGTGTGTGTATATGTTCCTTATCTAATGCAAAGATCAGGCGGTCTACTTATTCGGTTGGCCTCCTTAATGCAAAACATGATAGTGACATGTGTCCATTATGTATGAAAAAGAATCCTAATGATACATATCATTTCTATATGAGTGCACAACCATTCATTCAAATGCAGCATCCATATGATAACACATTAAATATACATCCATTAATATAAATATGCACACTCATTCATATGCAATATGAAAGTGATTGAGCCGATCTAGTGCCTAATGTGTGTGTAAATGCATCCATGAGCAACCACTAGCAAACACTTGCATCCACCAAACATAACATGTCTCAAACACATGTTTACAACCATAGGATTTTCTACCTAAGGGTCGAAGATATAATCGAGAGGATACACTAAACGATAGAACAAGTATAAACAAAATGGTAGAAAAAGGAGTAGTTAAGAACATACCCACAAAAAGGAAAGGGTACGACGCGCGTATCTTGTCTTCAGTCTCCCAAGTCATGTCTCCTTGATCATTTCCCCATTGGACTTTAACCAACTTGACCTCTCGGTTGCGTAACTTCTTGACCTCTGATCCAAGGATGCATGTAGGAACTCGTCTAACCATGGCATCTCGCTCTACTTCCACTTCTCTAAGCATGCTCGGTTCTACTACTTCCGTGGTATCATGTAAACACTTCCTCAAATGCAACACGTGAAATATGTCATGAACACCACTAAGCTTCTCAGGAAGCTTCACTTTGTAGGCCATCTATCCAATTCTTTCTGCAATGGGGAATGGCCTTACGAACCTTGGTGCCAACTTCCCTACAGACCCAAAATGAACTACATTCCTCAACGGTGATACTTTAATAAAGACCACGTCTCCAACAATGAACTCAAGATTGGTCCTTCTCTTATCAGCATATGACTTTTGCCGGTCCTGTGCCGTCTTCATGCGTCTTTGAATCAAGTCTATCTTCTCTGAAGTTTCCCTAATCATCTCGGGCCCAAGCAAAATCTTATCCGTAGACTCCCACCAACAAGTTGGTGATCGACAAGGTCGTCCATATAGAGCCTCAAAAGGTGCCATGCCAATACTAGTCAAATAGATGTTGCTATAGGAGAAATCTACTAATGGAAGATGTTCATCCCAAGTCCCTCCAAAGTCCAAGATGCATAACCTCAAAAGATCTTCTAGAATCTGATTCACTCTTTCTGTTTGGCCGTCCGTCTAAGGGTGATATGTGGTGCTTAAACACAATTGCCTTCCTACGCCTCTTGCAAGCTCTTCCAAAACTCACCAGTGTAAATGGCATCTCGATCGCTCACAATACTAGAAGGTATGACATGTAGATGAACTATCTCTCGTAGGTAAACAAATGCTAACCATGTCGTTGTTCTTTTACTCTTAACGAGAATGAAATGGGTGCTCTTGGTAAGTCTATCTACTACTACCCAAATCCCCGTATTACCCTTCCTTGACCTCGATAACCCATCGACGAAATCCATGGAAACACTTTCCCATTTCCACTGTGGAACCTTTAAAGGTTGAAGCAAACCACCAGGCTTCTTTTGCTCAGCCTTGACTTGCTGGCACACTAAGCATCTAGAAACGAACTCAGCCACATCCCTCTTCATTCCGACCCAAAAGAAAATTCGCTTCATGTCCTTATACATCTTGTCTCCACTGGGATGTATGGTCATCTTAGAACGATGTGCTTCTTCAAGGATTGTCTTTCTCAAACTCTCATCTCGTGATACGCAAAGTCTCCCATCACTACGCAATCAACCTTTGTCATCGATAGTATACCTACTAAGATGGCTCGAAGAATCCCCTCTTATGAGCTTGTCTACAATCTCTATCAACTGTGGGTCATCTCGCTGTGCCGCACCTATCTGTCCTAAAAGCGTAGGTCGTACCTCTAACGATGCCAACAAACCGGGTACATAATCGGTAGAGGGTCTAAAGTCAGAGGTAGATATATACTCTAAACTCTGTCAATCAACAAACAAAGGACTCAAAGTCGACTTCTTTCTACTCAAGGCATTAGTTACAACGTTACCCTTGCCAGGGGTATATTCAATCTCAAAATCGTTGGATGCTAAAAACTCCATCCATATATGTTGCCTTAAGTTTAGATCTTTTTGAGAGAATAGGAATTTTATTGACTGATGGTCTGTATACAACTCAAACCTCTCACCAAGCAAGTAACCGCGCCAAGACTTAAGCACAAAAACTATGGCAGCTAATTCTAAGTCATGGGTAGGGTAATTCTTCCCATGGGCCTTTAACTGCTTTCTACCATAACATACCACCCTTCCCTCTTGCATCAAAACTGCACCAAGCCCTGTCCCATAAGCATCGGTATATACTGTGAACGGTTTACTCCCATCCGACAAAACTAAAACTGGAGCTGCCATCAATGCCCACTTCAAACGTTGGAAAGCATCGTCACAGTCAACATCCCAAGAAAAGGTCAAATTCTTTTTCGTCAACCATGTAAGTGGGGCTGATATCTTAGCAAAGTCCTTAATGAACTTTCTATAATAGCCCACCAAACCAAGAAAACTTCTTACTTCTGTAACGTTCTTAGGAATCTTCCAATCTTGGATTGCTACCACCTTCGCGGGATCCACTGCTATCCCTTCCTTGGAGACCACGTGCCCTAAGAACCTCACTTCCTTTCTCCAAAAATGACATTTGGAGAACTTAGCTTTGAGTTGATGTGCTCGAAGGGTCTCTAAGACCTCCCTAAGATGTAGGGCATGCTCTTCCTCGCTTCTAGAGAATATAAAAATATCATCCACAAAGACTACCACGAACTTGTTTAAAAATTCCCTAAATAACCTACTCATCAAGTCTACGAAATATGCAGGTGCATTCGTCAAACCAAAAGGCATGACAAGCCATTCAAAGAAACCGTCGGGAGTCCTAAAAGCAGTCTTATCTATACTATCCTCAGCTACCCTGAACTGATGAAATCCTGTAGCTAAGTCCAACTGGGAGCAAACTGAAGCACCAACCAACTGATCGAATAAATCATCTATCCTCGGAAATGGGTGACTGTTCTTCTTTGTGAGCTTATTCAGCTCCCTATAGTCCACACACAATCTAAGCGAACCATCAGCCTTTGTAGCAAAAATAATAGGAGCACCCCACTCCGAGATACTTCTTCTTATGAATCCTTTCTCAAGAAACTATTTCACTTGTTTACTAAGCTCCCTACTTTCTCTAGGATCCATGTGGCGCACAGGCAATGCAACTGGCTTTGCATTGTCCACCGAGTATATACGGAAATCTATCTCGCATTTTGGAGGTAAGCCCCTAACATCCTCAAGGACATCTGCATACCCACGGACTACTCGAACAGATTGCAAATCATCAATAGATGTGTCAAGAGATTCTAGGTAGCTAAGCATAACAGAACCCTTAGGGTCACAAGAAATATCGAGAGTATTACCCAAACTAGTCAACGGTCTAACTACCCTTTTCTCACAGTCGAGAATGGCACCATACCTGGCTAGCCAATCCATTCCTAGAATCAACCCATAGCCCATGAAACCAAGCACATAAGTGTTACATTCAAACTCAACGCCATACACAT
Source organism: Allium sativum (assembly GCA_030737875.1). Classification (NCBI taxonomy): domain Eukaryota; kingdom Viridiplantae; phylum Streptophyta; class Magnoliopsida; order Asparagales; family Amaryllidaceae; genus Allium; species Allium sativum. Next base: position 830,704,993 of record CM060924.1, read on the forward strand.
ATATTCTCAAATCCCAACATAACATAGAAAGAAGAGCCGTACCCCCAATAGGATTTGAGACAACAACGGGATCCATAACTAGACTAGCATTTAGGTGCAGTGTTTCAACTAACGAAGTAGATATAAACGAATGGAAAGCGCCAAAATCAAACAAAGTTAGAATAGGATGATCAAACAGGAAAATCAAACTTTCAACAGAAATGTTTCTACCTCTCTCTTGTCTAGGTGCCATGAGAGCATGAACCTGCCCTCCAGAAGTAGGTCCTATCCTCTACCCTTGTCCTTGTCCTTGCCTCCTTGGGCAGTCTTTAATCATATGTCCTGCCTTATCACATTGGAAGCAACCCGTCTTCTTCTTCATCTTCTTACAGTCCTTGCTTAAGTGGCCCGATGTTCCACAATTAAAACACCTTTTCTTCCCTTGGCCCTTGTTATCCTTGCCGCCCTTCTTTTATTGTTATTGTGCCTTCTTTGGATCCCCTTTCTTATCATGTGCCTTATCTACATTAGCACTTTTCTCCTCTTCATACATCAATGCCATGTCAACAAGTTTCTTGAAAGTAGCCCATAAAGGAATGTAGGACATAGCCAACCCGTGTAATGGTTCATTCAGACCCTTGGCAAATCTCAAGGCCTTCTTATGTGGTGTATTAACTAATTCCACACCAAATCTGGCTAATTGGTTAAACTTTTGAACATACTCCTTCATAGACAAACTCCCTTGTTTTAATGCCAAGAACCTCTCCATGTATAAACTCTCCTCCATTTGTGAAAGAAATTTCAACTCGAACCTTTGTTTAAAATACCTCCACGTCTCCACTGCATGTCCTCCGTTAGTTATTTCCCACCAAAATGCAGCTTCGTCCTTCATAAACTAAGCAGCTAGCTGAACCTTCCTTCCATCGTCTATCTCAAAGATACCAAACAAGTCCTCCGCTTCCTTGAGCCAATTCTGAGCCTCAACAAACGTCTTATGTAACACCCCGTAATTTTAAATATTAAAATTAACAAATTTAAGAATACTTAATTATTAGAAGAAGAATTAGGTGAAATGGATTATGCCATTGCATTCATCTCGGAATTCTGCTTAAGACAGATTTCGAGTTTGCGTAAATCGGACTCCGTATGAAGAAGTTATGGAGGTTAAAGATTTCAAGCTTAAGCAAAAATTAAATTAAATAATAATTAAAAATCAGAAAACAGATTTGAAATTTGAAATTCAAAATTCTAAAAAGCAGTTGAGTGCGAAATTTCCCTCTCAGGGGTGTCGACCCCCCTAAAGGGGTGTCGACATAGGTGTCGACCCCCTGTAGGGGTCGACCCCTGCTGACTGTTCTGGACTGTGACGATTTTCTGAGTCGTAGGGCTACGTGGCGACTTCTGATTGGCCTGATGACTCATTCTCTTTGACTGGATGGTTTGGATGGATCCTACGTTGATCTAATGTCTCTAACTAATCCTATACTTCTATATAATCACCTCTAACCTTAACCTTAAACCCCATAATCCTATTCTATGAAGTCGTCGTGCTGTCCATCTCCAAACTAACCTAGCCGCCACCATAACAAATCAAATTCAAGATTAAATATAAAAGACAAGAGTTAAAGATTCAAAGCCTAGGAATTGCGAAAAGGAATTCTAGAACAACAACGAACGAAACAACGCCTATATCAACGGATTAGCTTAGCAACTTCAGAAATCAGATCCCGGAATTCAAGATCCATTTTCAGTGAGTGCAGTTACTTTCACAAGATAATTGTTTAAACGTAATTGTGATGAGTTATGAATTGGACTACATGAAAATGTTTGTAAATCATATAAAGTTTATGTCTTTGCAAACTATGCTTTGGTTCATGCTTGATTTGATTCATTATACGCAAGTTATGTTCTATCTAGGTAAAGGTTGAATATTATGTAATTGGCATAAAAAGGGGTTGTAATCATATAATTAATTTTGGGCATAACTAGAAAATGTGGCATAACCTGAATTGACCATACTTATGGATAATTTACATATAAACTTGGACATGAATGGTAAATATGTAAATTGGCTAAAAGATGAACGTGCCTAACCTGAGGTTAGATTGAGTTTTGGTGTAAGACTGCCCAGAATCGCCCGGCACATCTAGTGACCGCAACAACATAGATCTAATGTGAGTGGTTAGCGCATTAAGCCCAAAAACCCGAGGTTAGAATGAGTTTGCGGTAGAAGTCTGCCCGGAACCGCCCGGCACATCCAGCAACCGCAAACAACAGTTCTAATGTGAGAGGTTGGTGCTTTAATGAATAAATTAAAGCTAAGGAACAGACATGCTAAGAATGGAAAGGTTAAGGAACATTTGAACAGACGATACTTAACCAATACAACATGTTAGGTGGGTGGGTTAAGTGGACAAGAAGACAACTTAACCAATATTACATGAACAAAGTGGATAGGGTTAAGGCAAGCTTAACCAATAATACATATGGACTTGATAAGGGGAAGGGTTAAGTAAATCTTGGGTAAGTGGGTAATATTAGTATATATAGGCCCACAAGCTTAATCGTTAAATAAACATGCGTGAATCATTGAGAAGGTTAAGTAACATATGAATATGCAACACTTAACCAGTACAACATGTTAATTAAGCAAATGGGTGGGGATAAGTTAAATTGATAACACTTAATCATTATAACATGTTGATTAGGAAACCCTAGTAACGGGGACCCATTTCAGCAGTAACCCACATAGATGTATCATGGTACCCTGATCTAGGCAGGGTGGGGCACGATTACTGGGCTGATTATAAGCAGTCAAAATAGCGGCGGGTGGTGCAGCAGTGTAGGTTCCGATGGAGTATGGGTGTGCACGTGCTCCGGAGTGGAAAAAGCAGGCACTGGGCATAAGTAGTATACACTATGCATCTTGAATCGTGTCAGGTTGCCATCATGGGAATTGATACACCCCATGATGGGGCCAGCATAGGTATCTACATACAAGCGGGGCCGAATGACACAAGTAATGAATACATACAAGCGAGGTCAAATGACACAAGTAATAATACATGCGATTTAGGGAGCCAATCGAACGAGGAAGGTAGTGGGTAAAACTTGTGGGGGTAGGAGCAAAAAGGGGCACCTACGATAGCAGCTAGGAGTACACGAAACTACCATTATCATGATTAGTAAGAGGGATCAACTTTTAGTAGGGGACTAGTAAGGGTGCGGTGTAACCAGTAATGATACAGTGTTACTAGCATTGGTGCGGTGTAGGAATTATCTTATAGTGATTATAAGCGCAATCGACGTTTATCTTATTCATTTTGCCTATGTTATCATGCATGCTTATGTACAGCCATTTCTTACTTTCCAGTGTATGTTCTTATCCTATTATTTTAATGATTATATTGTTAAAGTCACTGGACTCACCAGACTTATGTCTGACCTAGTTTATTTTGCCTCTTTTCTTTCCATTTCCTCCCCCCCCCCCAAAGATTCCTAGGGAGGAAATACTCAAGCTTAGTTCAGATATCTCTTTCTTCCAGCTTGAAGTTAAAAGATGTATTGCTTGGCTTTGATTCTTCACATGGCATTTTTCTATTGGGGATTATGGCTTTAAAATTATGTACTCTGAAGGTTTTGTACAAGACTGATATTATGTACTTGATTTTGGTATTTTGAAATGTAATCAAACTTATTTCTGTTTCCACTACAATATAATTACAAAATTTTCAAGTACTACTTTTTCTGTCTTCTAATATTCCGTTCTGTTTACTTATAATGCTCCACGAAACTTAATGCATTCCCTTTACGAGTGACATTAACGGATGTGGGATGTTACACATGGTATCAGAGCTGAAGGTTACCAGAACAGATAAAATATTTTGAAACCATTTTCAAAAGTATTAGTTTCAAAAAATATGTTTCAAAGAAGGAGTTTTCTAGAGAAATGTTTACTATGAAAAACATAATCCCCAAAAGCCATATATCTGTCTTTCGATTCTTTGTTTCAAATCTCTTCCTTTTTCCTTCTTGAGTCTCTTTCTCCGCGTTTAGATGACTTTCCTAAGATATGGAAGGTCTTCGATGCGATGGGTGGAAAAACCTTTCAGAAATTGAGAGATTATCGAGGCTATAAATTGGCTCAAGGAAGTGAAGGACTCGTTTGGTATCTTGGACACGGACAATGGAAGGAATGTTCAGCTAGCTGCTTGGTTGATGAGGGAGTTTAGGCTAAGGAGCACAATCCAATGATGAGGAATTTGTTGATATAGCTTTAATCCACGAAGAAGGTAAGAGAGAAAGTGGAAAGAATAATTAACCCCATGATAATAGAAGGTGTCTTTATTATGGTATAACGGGCCATGTAATTAAGGACTGTAGGAAGAAGAAGCCTGGTTGTCTTCATTGCGATGAGGCAGGATATCTGATTAAAGACTGCCCGAGGAGGCAAGGACAAGGGCAAGGACAAGGGCAAGGGCAGAGGACAGGACCTACTTCTGGAGGACAGGTTCATGCTCTCATGGCACCAGGACAGGAGAGAGATAGAATCATTTCTATTGAAAGTTTGATTTTCCTTTTTCAGTCATCCTGTTCGAACTTTGTTTGATTCTTGCGCTTCGCAATCGTTTGTATCTGCTTCATTAGTTGAAACACTGCACCTAAATACTAGTCTAGTTATGGATCTCATTGTAGTCTCAAATCCTATTGGTGGTTCGGCTCACTTATCTATGGTGTGTCGGGTTTTGAGAGTGTCTATCTTGGGCGTTGGGTTTGAATGCAACGCGTTCGTTCCTAGTTTCACAGGCTATGTCTTGATCCTAGGGATGGATTGGCTAGCCAGGCATGATGCCATCCAAGACTGTGAAAAGAGAGTAGTTAGATTGTTGACTCATTATGGAAAGACCCTTAATATTTCTTGTGATCCTAGGGGTTCAGTAATGCTTAGCTACCTAGAATCTCTTGACGCATTCATCGATGATTTGAAATCTGTTCGTGTAGTCCGTGAGTACGGTGACATCTTTGATGAGGTTCGGGGTCTACCCCCGAGGCATAAGATAGACCTCCGAATATACTTTGAAGATAATGAAAAACCAGTTGCATTTCCAGTGTGCCACATGGCTCCGATAGAGAGAGGAGGGAACTCAGTAAATAAGTAGGGGAGCTACTTGAGAAAGGGTTCATAAGAAGAAGCATTTCGGAATGGGGTGCTCCAGTTGTTTTTGCTATGAAGACTGATGGTTCGCTTAGATTGTGCATGGACTATAGGGAGCCGAACAAGCTCAAGAAGAAGAATAGACACCCATTACAGAGGATAGATGATTTGTTCTATCAATTAGCTGGTGCTTCGGTTTTCTCATAGTTGGACTTAGCTACAGGATTTCACCAGTTGAGGGTAGCTGAGGATAGCATAAATAAGACTGCTTTTAGGACTCCTAACGGTTTCTTCAAAGTTATCATCATACCTTTTTAGTTTGACGAATACACCCACATATTTTGTAGACTTGATGAGTAGGGTGTTTAGGGAGTTCCTAAACAAGTTTTTGGTAGTCTTTGTAGATGGTATTTTGATTTTCTCTAGAAGCGAGAAGAGCATGCCCTATGTCTAGGGGAGTCTTAGAGAACCTATGAGCGCATCAACTCAAAGCTAAGTTCTCCAAATGTCATATTTGGAGGAAAGAAGTGAGGTTCTTAGGACACGTGGTCTCTAAAGAAGGTATAGCAGTGGACCCTGCGAAGGTGGTGGCAATTCAAGATTGGGAGGTTCCTAGAAAAGCAACGGAAGTAAGAAGTTTTCTAGGGTTGGCGGGATACTATAGGAAGCTCGTTAAGGGCTTTGCGAAGATATCGGCCCCAGTTTTGACTTTGCTAGATAGGAGCAAAACGTTTACAGTATATACCGGTACTTGCGAGGTAGGGCTTGGAGCAGTTTTCGCTGCAAGAGGAAAAGGTGATATGCAAAAGGCAGTAGGTACGCAGTTATGTTTGAGCATCGCATAACATCCACAGACGGATGGACGGACAGAAAGGGTGAATAGAATCCTTGAAGATCTTTTGAGGTTATGCATCCAGGATTTTGGAAAACATGAGAAGAGCACTATCCATTTGTGGAGTTCGCTTATAACGACAGTTATTAAGCTAGTATTAGGGTTTTTATGGACGACCGTGTTGATCACCAACTAGTTGATGGGAATCTACGGATATGATTTTACTTGGGCCAGATATGGTTAGGGAAACTTCTGAGGAGATAGACTTGATTCGAAGATGAATGAAGACGACACAGGGCCGACAGAAGTCAAATGCTGACAAGAGACGAACCGACCTTGAGTTCGATGTTGGAGACAGGGTTTTTATTAAAGTGTCACCGTGGAGGAACGTAGTTCACTTTGGGGAGTGTGGGGAAATTAGCACCAAGGTTCGTAGGGCAATCCCCCATTACAGAAAGAATTGGACAGACAACAGAGTGAAGTTGCCGAGAAAGCTTAGTGGTGTTCATGACATGTTTCACGTGTCGCATGTGAAGAAGTGTTTACATGATACCGCGGAAATAGTGGAACCGAGCATGCTTAGAGAAGTGGAAGTGGAGCAAGATGCCACGATTATACGAGCTCCTACATGCATCCTTGGATCGGAGATCAAGAAGTTATGCAACAGAGAGGTCAAGTTGGTTAAAATCCAATAAGGAGATGATCAAGGAGATGCGACTTGGGAGACGGGAGACAAGATGTGTACGCTGTACCCTTTCATTTTTAAGGGTATACTCTTAATTTCTCCTTTTTCTATCACTTTGTTTAGACTTGTCCTATCGTTTAGTGCATCCTCTCGATTACATTCTTGATCTTTAGGTAGGAAGATCCTATGGTTGTAAACATGTGTTTGAGACATGTTATGTTTGGTGGATGCAAGTGGATGCAAGTGTTTGCTAGTTGTTGCTCGTGAATGCATTTACATACACATTAGGCACTAGATCGGCTCAATCACTATCATATTGCATATGAATATGTGGGCATATTTAATAATGGATGTACATTGAATGTGTTATCATATGTATGTTGCATTTGAATGAATAGTTGCGTACTTATGTAGAAATAATATGTATCAACAAGGTTCTTTTGCATACATAATGGACGCATGGCACTATCATGATTTGCATTAAGGAGGTCAACTGAATCAGTAGACCGCCTGATTTTGCATTTGGGTAAGGTATATACACACACTATACATATGTTCATGAAAAGCATTAGAAACCTTTTTAAGGACAATGGATGCCTGTGATTGAATGGTTGAGTAAATGGATGTTGGATGGTAGGATATACATTCTTCTTGACATGGAGATTTCGGGTATGAAATCCTTTAAGGAGGGGAGAATGTAACACCCCGTAATTTTAAATATTAAAACTACCAAATTTAAGAACACTTAATTTTTAGAAGAAGAATTAGGTGAAACGGTTACGCCATTGCGTTCGTCTCGGAATTCTACTTGAGATAGAGTCCGAGTTTGCGTAAATCAGATTCCGTATGAAGAAGTTATGGAGGTTAGAAAATTTCAAGCTTAAGAAGAAATTAAATTAAATAATAATTAAAAATCAGAAAATAGATTCGAAATTCAAAATTCCGAAAAGCAGCTGAGCGGGAAATTTCCCGCTCAGGGGTGTCGACATAGGTGTCGACCGCCCCTAGGGGGTGTCGACATCGGTGTCGACCCCGTGTAGGGGTCGACCCCTGCCGACTATTCTGGACAGTGACGATTTTCTGAGTCGTAGGGCTACGTGGCGACTTCTGATTGGCCTGATGACTCATTCTCTTGGTGGCTGGTTTGGATGAATCCTATGTTGATCTAATGACTCTAACTAATCCTATACTTCTATATAATCACCTCAAACCTTAACCCTAAACCCCATAATCCTATTCTATGAAGCCGTCAGGCTGTCCATCTCCAAACTAACATAGCCTCCACCATAACAAATCAAATTCTAGATAAAAGATAAGAGATGAAGATTCAAAGCCTAGGAGTTGTGAAAAGGAATTCTAGAGCAACAACAAACGAATCAACGCCTACATCAACGGATTAGCTTAGCAACTTCAGAAATCAGATCCCAGAATTCAAGATCCGTTTTCAGTGAGTGCAGTTAGTTTCACAAGATAGTTGTTTAAACGTAATTGCGATGAGTTATGAATTGGACTGTATGAAAATGTTTGTAAATCATATAAAGTTTATGTCTTTGCAAACTATGTTTTGGTTTATGCTTGATTTGATTCGTTATACGCGAGTTATGTTCTATGTTAATTCATAAATCTAATTACGTATGCAAGTTATGTTTGCATGTTTGCTCGATCTATGCAAGTTATGAAAGATTATATGCAAGTCATGTTCATACATGTAAGATCATATTTTATATATTCATATGTTTAGATCTACATGTTTATATGATCAGATCTATATCAGTCCATATGTTTAGAACTATATGTTCATATGTTTAGATCTACATGTTTATATGATTAGATCCATATCAGTCCATATGTTTAGAACTATATGTTCATATGTTTAGATCTACATGTTTATAAGATTAGATCCATATCAGTTCATATGTTTAGAATTATATGTTCATATGTTTAAATCCGTGCAAGTTTATGATTAGATCCATGCTAGTTCGCACTCAATATGTTGATTGGATCTATTTTTATGTATACTAGATTTATGCCATCTTAGATCTATATTGTATATGCCAGTTATGATGTCATGTGTTTCTTTCCTTTTTTCTTTTTTTTAGGAGTTGGGCTAATTGCGAGCCTAACGTATCACATGGACTATACGCACGAACGATGTGGGGACGTTGGGGAAAGGTTTAGGTAAAGGTTGAATATTATGTAATTGGCATAAAAAGGGGTTGTAATCTTATAATTAATTTTGGGCATAACTAGAAAATGTGGCATAACCTGAATTGACCATACTTATGGATAATTTACATATAAACTTGGACATGAATGGTAAATATGTAAATTGGCTAAAAGATGAACGTGCCTAACCTGAGGTTAGATTGAGTTTTGGTGTAAGACTGCCCAGAATCGCCCGGCACATCTAGTGACCGCAACAACATAGATCTAATGTGAGTGGTTAGCGCATTAAGCCCAAAAACCCGAGGTTAGAATGAGTTTGCGGTAGAAGTCTGCCCGGAACCGCCCGGCACATCCAGCAACCGCAAACAACAGTTCTAATGTGAGAGGTTGGTGCTTTAATGAATAAATTAAAGCTAAGGAACAGACATGCTAAGAATGGAAAGGTTAAGGAACATTTGAACAGACGACACTTAACCAATACAACATGTTAGGTGGGTGGGTTAAGTGGACAAGAAGACAACTTAACCAATATTACATGAACAAAGTGGATAGGGTTAAGGCAAGCTTAACCAATAATACATATGGACTTGATAAGGGGAAGGGTTAAGTAAATCTTGGGTAAGTGGGTAATATTAGTATATATAGGCCCACAAGCTTAATCGTTAAATAAACATGCGTGAATCATTGAGAAGGTTAAGTAACATATGAATATGCAACACTTAACCAGTACAACATGTTAATTAAGCAAATGGGTGGGGATAAGTTAAATTGATAACACTTAATCATTATAACATGTTGATTAGGAAACCCTAGTAACGGGGACCCATTTCAGCAGTAACCCACATAGATGTATCATGGTACCCTGATCTAGGCAGGGTGGGGCACGATTACTGGGCTGATTATAAGCAGTCAAAATAGCGGCGGGTGGTGCAGCAGTGTAGGTTCCGATGGAGTATGGGCGTGCACGTGCTCCAAAGTGGAAAATGCTGGCATTGGGCATCAGTAGTATACATTGTGCATCTTGAATCATGTCGGGTTGCCATCATGGGAATTGTTACACCCCATGATGGGGCCAGCACAGGTATCTACATACAAGCGGGGCTGAATGACACAAGTAATGAATACATACAAGCAAGTTCGAATGACACAAGTAATAATACATGCAAGTTAGGGAGTCGATCGAACGAGGAAGGTAGTGGGTACAACTCGTGGTGGTAGGAGCAAAAAAGGGCACCTACGATAGCAGCTAGGAGTATACAAAACTACCATTATCATGATTAGTACGAGGGATCAACTTTAGTATAGGACTAGTAAGGGTGCGGTGTAACTAGTAATGATACGGTGTTACTAGCATTGGGGCAGTGTAGGAATTATCTTATAGTATTAGAAGTGCAATCAACGTTTATCTTATTCATCTTGCCTACCTTGTCATGCATGCTTATGTACAGTCATTTCTTACTTTCCAGTTTATGTTCTTATCCTATTACTTTAATGATTATATTGTTAAAGTCACTGGACTCACCAGACTTATGTCTCACCTAGCTTGTTTCACATCTTTTCTTTCCGTTCCACCCCCCAAGGTTCCCAGGGAGGAAATACTCAAGCTTAGTTTAGATATCTCTTTCTTCTAGCTTATAGTTAAAAGATGTATTGCTTGGCTTTGATTCTGCGTATGGCATTTTTCTGTTGGGGATTATGGCTTTAAAATTATGTACTCTGAAGGTTTTGCACAAGACTGATATTGTGTACTTGATTTTGGTATTTGGAAATTTAGTCAAACTTATTTATGTTTCCGCTGCAATAAAATGACAAAATTTTCAACTACTATTTTTCTGTCTTGTAATATTCCGTTTTGTTTACTTATAATTCTCCACAAAAATTAATGCATTCCCTTTGTGAGGGACATTAACGGACGTGCGGTGTTACATCTCAGTTCCTTAAAACGGCTTTCCGCCCATCGCACGAAAGTCTTTGCATATCTTAGAAAAAGAGTCTACACGTGGCGGAGGAGGAGGAGCGGTTGCAGCTAGGGGAGGAGGAACGTCTGTTGGGCCTGCAGCAGTAGCCTTAGCCTCCAGATACCTTCTGAACCAGCCTAGTATCTGTACGCCCTCGGGTATAACGGGTTCCCCACACATACTGGAAGGAAAAAGGAAGGGATTCAAAACAGAGAATCGAAAGATAGACATATGGCTTTTGGAGATTGTCAACTGATAAAGAAAGAGAGAAATTGGGATAAACACCAATTCCTATTACGAGTAAAAGGATACAGATTGAAACAAATAGTTCTCGTGGTCCAGAATCCACGAAATTTGAGTTTAGAACATTGAAGCTCAATACCCCCCCCCCAGATGAACCATATAGCCAAGAGAAACCATGGACCAGAATAGAAGAGCTTGCCCATGTTCTTCATAATATACCTTTCTCTTGAAAACACCTTCTTTAAAACTTTTTTTTGAAAATACTTCTTTCTAAAAATGCTTTTGAAAATAGTTTTCAAAATCTTTTATCTATTCTATTAACCTTCAGCTCTGATACCACTGTAATACCCCACGTCCATTAATGTCACTCACTAATGGAATGCATTAACTTTCATGGAGTATTATAAAAGTATAGAACAGAATATCACAAGACATATATATATAATGGTACTTAAGAAAATTTAAAATTTATTCATTGCAGCGGAAAAGCAAAACATATCTGGTTACAACATCAAAACCATATACTAAAGGCAAGTACACGAATTTCCATCTTGTACAAAATTATTATTAGAGTAGATAAAAGTAAAACCATAATCCCACTCCAAATAGCCATAATGGAAAAGCGATAAAGTTGAGCATTACTTTCAACACTTCCAAGTACTTCAAGAAGAAAGGAGTCCAAGTCAAGCTTCACTAATCCCACTTGAGGACCTGGGGGGGAAAGAAAAGAGGCGAAACAAAAAGGGTCAGACAAAAGTCTGGCGAGTCTAGTGACTTTAACAATATAATCAGTAAAGTAACAGGATAAGAACATAAACTGGATATAAGATATGACAAGGTAAACAAGATGAACTAGACATAACATTGATTGCTCTTTTTAATCACTATAAGATAACTCCTACACCACACCAATGCTAGTTCCGTACTGAAAGTTGATCCCTCTTACTAAACATAGTAATAATAATGATGGTAGTTTTGTGTACTCCTAGCTGCTGTCATGGGTGTTGCCTGCTACTATCTCCACTAGTTGTACCCACTACCCTCCCCATTCAATCGGCTGCCTAACTCGTAGATACCCGTGTTGGTCTCATAGTAGGGTGTATCACTCCCTAAAGTGGCAACCTGATACTACTAAAATGCACGGATTATACCTACACGATGCAACAACGTCTTACCTACCATCCTGAACCCACGTACGCACATGACTCCGTTGAACTTGCACTGCCATCGTTAACTCTTTATTGACCTCTTACAATCAACCCCAATAAGCGTGTCCCTGTCCTCGACCTAGTTCGAGCTCATATAGATATTGAAATGAGTTACTGGTTGAAAAGGGTCCACCGACTTGACACAACCTTCCCTCCTGAACTTAGTCCCCACTAGGAATTCCCACTTAATCCCTCATTATCCCCATGTCTAATCACATGTCTCATCTTGGTTAAGTGTTTTAATTATGTTTCACATGCTACCCATGTTAGCCACTTAACCCTTTTATCATTATCATGCCTTACCACATGTCTTATCTTGATTAAGTGTTCATTAATTTATTATAACCGTAATCTTGCAAGATCCCTCACATTAGATTGTCGTTTTGCAGTTGCTAGACATGCCGGGCGGTTCTGTGCAGGCTTATACCGCAAACTGAATCTAACCTCGTGTCTTTGCATTATTACGCATCTAATTTCTTCCTTTAACCTCTCATATTAGGCCGCTGTTTGCGGTTGCTGGATTGCCGAGCGGTTCCGGGCAGTCTTCTACCGCAAACCAAGTCTAACTTCGAGTCTTAAGCGTTCATTATCTCTTCTTTTCTACAAACCCAAATTCAAGTTCTGCCTTATTGCATATATTCCAATTGCCCATAATTTCCAATTCAAGTTACGTTTGTAATTCCAATCCAAGTCATGCTTATAATTCCATGTATATAAATTTTACCAATTTATGCCCCAAATCAATTACATGATTACAAATCAATTTGTGCCCAATTACATATTATTCAATATTTTCCCAAACTTTTCCCAATTGTTCCAACGTTATTCATACGCAAATCTCAATGAAATATGTTAGGCTCGAAGTTAGCCTAATCTCATAAAGAAAAAGGAAAAGAAGAAGGGAAGAGAATCATGACATCAAAATTGGCATAAAATAGGCATATGAAACTTGAACTGGCATAGAACAATAAAATAGATCCAATAGGCATATGATAACAGTAATTTGGGTATGAACCTAAAAGATAAGAAATCTACAAAACTTGATATGATTCGTCTACTTACAGGCATGATCATTAAATCCAGTTTACAATCCTATCAAAATTACTTTTTAATTATATGTGAAAGTAACATAGACTCACAGCGACAGGATTTAGGAGAGAGAATAGATCTGAATTCTAATTTCTGAATTTGATTAGCTAAACCGTTGTTGTAGAATTTCATTCTTATATTCCAATTTGAATACTCTTATTCTGATTTGCTTTGGTGGAGAAGAAAGGCTAGGTTAATTTAGATTTGAGCAGCATGGAGGCGCCATGGATTAGTGTAATGAAATTAGGGTTAGGTTTAGATGTCTAATTATAGGAGTACTAGGTGTATTAGGAACTTTAGATTAGATTAGGATCCATCTGAACCATCTAGACCAGAAAGACACGTCATCCAGCCAATCCCAGAAGGACACATCAGCCCTAGACCTCCAAAACACGTCGGCCAGATCTGGGCAGATGGGGGTCGACACCCCTATAGGGGGGTCGACACCCCTATAGGGGGTCGACATCCCTGTCGACACCCTTATAGGGGGTCGACACCTATGTCGGCTCCCCTAGGAGGGGTCGACACCCTAGAGCGGGAGATTTCCCGCTCGCCCAGATTTGACTGATTTTGATTTTTGAATTCGTTTTTGATTTTTAATTATTATTTCAATTTAAATTCTGCTTAAACTGAAATCTTTTAAGCTTCGTAACTTCTTCATATTTTATCTATTTTACGAAAACTCGGACTCTGTCCCAAGAAGAATTTCGAGACGAACGCAATGGCACAACCCGTTTCCCTTAATTCTTCTTATAAAAATTAAGTATTCTTTAATTATCTCTTATGTCATATTTTAAAATTACAGGTTGTTACAATAACTTTCATGTTTATTTTGTTTGGAATGGAAACTACTCATGATCTTATGTTTATTTTACTCTGATTTTCATATTAATTTTGTTTGGAATGAAAACTACTCATGATCTTATAATTATTTTTCTTTGAAAATACTATTGATTAATGTATTTTTCTGTTATGGATGTTTATTTTTATGTTGTAATTTGAAATTTTAGTTAGAATTCCTCTTATACATATAAAAATATATTTAAAACTTAATACAAAGCATACACTGCATCATATTATATATATATATATACATATATATAAATATGATGACATTATATACACATTTTTGCTTCATCAAAAAAGTTGACATACTGTAGTTTGTATATAATTTATGTAATATTACTTGAATTGTATCACTTATATAATTTTAATGATTATTTTTTCAATTTTTCATGTTTAAAGATCACAAAATAAATTTAAATTGTAATGAATTAAGAACATGTTCTCAGAATAAAATAAACAAATAATCATTTTTTTATATCTATGCCAAAAAATAACCATTCATAACAAAAAAATTAGAGGGATAACAGAATAATTAATCAAATAATCATCTACGGAAAAATTATTGTTGGGTGAACAAAATGACAATTAATTATTGTTACTGCATAAATTATTAGATGGATAACAGAACATTTTAAGAAAACTAGTAACAAATTAAGTCATTCAAGGGCTTGACACTTATTATTAACTTGATAGTGGCTTAACAAAGCCAAACCAGTACTTATATATGTTACTTAAGTAAAGAGATAATTTTGTTGGTGAAATTTGTATTTTATAAAATAGAATGATATGTTATATAAGTAGAATTAAATTTAATGAAACAATATAAATGACATATTTTATAAAATACAATGAGACCTTACAAAATAGTATATGTGATAGCATTATTTCAAAACAAGAGAAAATTTTATAAAATGGTGCAAACGATATATTTTATAAAATAATATATAATGATACTTTATTTTTATTAAAAAAATTTAGCAAAAAGAAGTAAGTTTTGATGTAAGTAATAATTGAAATACTTACTTAAGCATACATGTGTGCATACATAGATAAGTACACATATGTGTATTTGAGGTTATACAATAGTTAATACAAAATTATTGTAGTAGAATGTCAAATGGCTTGGATTGTAGAAAACAATTATTTATTTTTACCATCAGTTATATATTTTTATGAAAATATCCATGTACGTATATTATTATGTTGTGCATAATCTCTTTTAGCCAAAACAATTAATGAGTGCACTAAGGTTCTTAAGAGAATATTAAGTCGACTCGTCTCTCCAATGAAGCCCAAAACATGATTTGTGTAGCGGAAGCGTGGCTACTAATGAAATATGATGCGAAAATCTTCATAATCCCGTGGTTTTAGATTCTAAGATACGATTAAATAACCTCATTTGTCATTAGGAATAATAATATGGATGACAACAACATTTATAGTGCTTCTTTTTGGGATTTAAAATGGGAGGTGTTACGACGTAGAACCAAAGAAAAGGTTTATGTAAAATCTGATAAGAATTTCAAAATGTAAATGAATCTGTGAACCAAATTCAAATAATATTCGAGAGTTAGATTTGGGTATGGGATTAAGCTATAGTAATGTACTAGTAGTTGTTATATATATATAAGGATTTTTACCCTTAAGGACAGAAGGAACTAAAATTTATTCCATAAGGACAAGGGGGCAAAATTTAATCATTAAGAGCAAAATGTAGTGTAAAGGGAGAAATTCAGGGGTCTACTATAATTCCTCCCTTTACACTAAAACTTGTCCTTTTGGACAAAATTTTCCCCCTAGTCCTTATGGGATAAATTAAGGTTTATTTTGTCCTTCAGGGTATTTTCCTGATATATATATATATATATATATATATATATATATATATATATATATCTGTGTGTGTGTGTGTGTGTGTTTGTGTATGTATAAGTATGTATTCATTCTATTATCCCCTCTCTCTTAGATCACTCTTTTATATCTTATAAAGAACCATGTATAAATTAAGAAGAATTCTGAAATGGAAACAGTAAATAGAAGAGAGAACCCAGGTGAAGAAAGCATCTCAACTAATGGAAATGTTCAGCCTAGTATTAAATCGGATCTTAGTGTACCAACAAATACTAATTAAAGTATTGAAACCCCACCAATGGATATGGGATCCATGCAACTGTTTTTCATGAGTATGGTAAAAGGTGGAGTTACAACTGGTTTTGTTAGAGGAAATCTTGGTAATGCAGGAGTTGCTAATCTTGTGGCACTAGCTTACAATAATTATATTGCATTTAGTATTGATTATTCCAAACTTGGTAGAAAGCCTTTATAGGAATGGAAAATGCCATTGAAGTTGAGAAATAGTTATTGCACCATGAAAGAATCATTACCGACTTAGGTTTGAATTATGACCAAAAATGGAGAGTGACATCTAAACACCAAAAAGAAGATGCTTTGTGTTGGTGGAACGATGTGACTCTAGGAGCATAAGAGTGTAATCTGACTTGGGTTAAATTCGAAAGGAAATTTAAGAAAAGGTTCTTTGTAACAACCCAGATTTTTAGTGATTGAATTATTTATTTAATTACTTAAATGGTTGACTTGAAGAATTAAATGTCTTTAATTCGAATATTTTGAATATTTAATTAATATAAATAATGGAATAATAAATTTAAATTTCAAAATAGTCGAAAATAAGTTGAACTTCCATATTGTGTGCAATGGATAATTTAAAAGATTTAATTCATTTTAGGTTAAATTACAACAATGAATTTATTATTTAAACGAAGTTTGAACGTATTAATTATAATATAATTAAAAATGAGCTCCTAACGTTGTAATAGTTCGTAGTTTTACGTTTTAAACTTTAAATGAATATATAGGATTTGTTATAAGTTGGAATGTAACGACCCACATTCTACGCATCATAGGATCGTAGAATATTTATTTCTTTCACATACGAAGTCGTATGGTCATGTAACTTTGGGAGACGACTATTGGGGTCATTTCCCATGTTCATGATTTTTCCCGACTTTTTAAATGACCATTTTGCCCCTAGTTGATACTATTTTGACCATAACTTTTGACTGGAAAGGAATTTTGACATGAAACCACTTCCATTGGCTCCGGATGATGGTTTACAATTCCGTAAAGTGGTCACATTAGCCAAACGGACTTACCGTTTGGGATATATGGCTGAAACAAGTTTCAGATGGTGAAAAACAGCTTAATTGGGCTTAACCGGATGATTAACAGCTAGGTCCAAAGGGGGATTCCGGGATTTGGAGAATTTAAGGGCTGTTAGGGTTAGGGATTTCGGTTTTTCTCACTTCCCAGCCGCCATATACATCTTAGAAAACCCTAACAATGGCCTCCAACATCTAGAATCATCCCTAATCACTTCTTAATCAAGTTTTGACTTAAAATACATCAAATTAAGGAGAAATAGCAGCAAATCAGAGTTGGAACTACTGCTAGGCATTGGAATTCGACCCACAGTAGATTATTTCAGATCTAAAGTTTAATTGTGGCAAAGGTGAGTGATTTGCATTGTTTTTCACTAATCACGGCTAATTAGGGGTGATTAGTGATAATTAGTGAAATTATAGCTCAGAAAAATCTGGAAAAATTTGTAAAATTCTAAAATGATATTATAGGGCTCTTGTAGAAATTTGGGTAAGTTTGGTTAAGTTTTGCTAATCCTATCATTAGTTGTTGTTAAACATAATTAAGGGGAAAACATGGGTTTTTGGGTATGTTTGATCCATATAAACATCTCATATTGTTGTTTTAGTGTTTGTGGATGATTATACATGTTGCTATGACTGTATGGAATGTTTTGTGATTGCATAGAAAAGCTAGAATGGTTGAAAACACCGTCGTTTGGCGAAAATATCTTGCTGGAAAAACTTGCAGCAAACCAGATAGGAGCATTCAGATAGGAGCATTCGGATAGGAGCATCCAGATAGGAGCATTCAGATAGGAGCATTCGGAGAGGAGCATCCGGATAGGAGCATTCGGATAGGAGCAACCAGATAGGGGCATCCGATTCGAGCCGGATAGGGGCATCCGAGCACCCGAACTGAACTAGAAAGGAGCATTCAAACCGAACCAAGCAGGAGGGGGCGAACCGAATTGAACCGGAGGATCGAACACCAAGTAGACCTAAACCCGAGATGCAAAGGAAGTCCAAATGAGGAGTTGTACCTCAGGATCCAGATGGGAACCAACGAGTTGACTTCATGAGTTGGGCTTTGCTGCAGGACGTGTGCTAAGGGGTTGTCGATATCTATAACTTTGGATCACTATGTGTAGGGGGTACTTGAATGGATTCGGGGCCACAGTGGCCTAGGTATGACTAAAGATCTACAGACCAACGAAGTGGGGTCATTTGTAAAGGTTTGGTCATGACTCCATGTGGTAAGCTTGGTAGTAGCAGTAGTTATACAAGTTGAACTCCGTCACTACTTCGATGGGTCTAGTGATCGAAGCGGTAGATATCGTATGCTTTATGCACTGAGTGAGAGATGTGAGGATGGTTGCTATGCTTGACTTGTTTGCCTTCACTATGACATACACACCCCACCCCCGTATCTTTATACCATTTGTTTTGTGGCACCTCAGAGTATTGTACGGTATGTAGTGCTAACTCTTTGATTGCATGTCCAGGTTCAGATATGGTTTAGTATACCTGTTATTGTTCTGTTTAGCTGCTTATCGCTCATACCAGACTTTTTGTCTGACCCAGAGTTTTATGTCTCTTCTTATTACTCTGGGTGCTCTCACGAGCAGACTAGAGACAGGTTAGCTGATGATGCATGGGTAGCTGTACACCGGAGACGAGCAGGAGGCTTCCACATATGATATATATATATTCTCCCTGTGTTGCTGCTGGTCACTACTTTGGGCATTAGTAGTGCACCCTTCCTTTATTTCTTTTGTTTAGAGACAGTAATTTGGAAAGTTGTAATAAGCAGTATTTGGATTTCCGCTGCTTTGATGTTGATGTTGGTTTTACTTATCAGCTTATGCACTGTCTCACCTGTTTTTTTGTCAAGTATATTATTATTATATTTTGTTCCATGCGCTGTGAGACATTCTACAGGTTTTTGATTAGTTCGTTCTCTTCTTTCCTTTCTTTGGCGACCGTTCCGTGCTAGCTGGGCATGTGTACAGCGCACTTTCGGAGAAAATGCCGGCTGGTGCGGGGCGCGCCGTCACACTTGGTATCAGAGCTATAGGTTGCATAGTTATCCTAGGGAAGTCATCAGGGAGAGATAGTATACGTATATGAGAGCGCATTTTTGTGATTATTTGGGTTTTTAAAAGCTATATATATACTATTAGTATAGCTAAGGATGAAGTCGCACTGCACTAGCACCACTATGGAGATGGTTAATCATTTTCTCTTTACAGATTGAACGATGAGCCGATACGCAAGAGGTGCTGGTAGAGGAGCCAATAATGGGAATGTTGTCGAGATGAGGGCGATGTTTACTGACCTCATGAGGGAGATGCTTAGGGATGTGTAGAGGGAAGCTCCCAATGCTGGTAATGGTGGTGGTCCAATAGTGCAGGCGCCTAGGGCCGATTTCGGCAAGCTGAATAAGGATTATACAAGTCCTGGTGGGAAGCCGTTCCACGGAACGGAGTCGGCTATGGACGTTCAGGATTGGTTGGATAGCTGCGAGCGTATCTTCGAGGATTTAGGTATCGAGAATGCGATGAAGAGAAGGCTAGCTTCCCGTCGGCTGCAAGGACATGATATGAATTGGTGGAATTCTATAAAGGCAGCTACTCCCGAGGATCAGATTACTTGGGAGCAGTTTAAGGCTGGCTTTAGCGATAAGTTCATTACGACCGCTCAGAAGTCAATGTTGTTTAAGAAGTTCTTGGAGCTTAAGCAGAATAGCAGAGCTGTCTCGGAGTATATTGCCAAATTCGACACTTTGTCGAAATAGGGTTATCCCTAATAGATACTGCCGAGAAGAAGAACGAGAAGTTTATAACATGTTTGGATCAGTACTTGGGGGAAAGGCTTATTAACCACATCGATGAGACGTTTGAGTCGATTATGGGGAAAGCATTGAGGTCAGAGAGTCTTTACCCTAAGTCGAAGATTGAGGTTGCATCTGTAGAGGAGCCAAAGCCGCAAGCAAGCAGTGGAGGCAAAAATGGTTCTCAGAATAAGAGAAAGCAGAATCAGACCAAGGATGGACAGAAGAAAAGGAATAAGCAAGATGTTGAGTGCTTCAGCTATGGTAAGAAGGGCCATTATGCTAGTAATTGTCGGGCCAAGCCAGTGGATAGGAAGTGCTTCAACTGTGGCCAAGTGGGACATCACAAGGACAAGTGTCCACAACCCCCTAAAGAAAAGCAGATGGTGAAAGCATATGCCCTTAATGCTATTCCTTCTTCGTCGAATGCCCCAACTGCGGCGAAGAAGGGAAAGAATGTCATTATTCAAGGTATGCTTTCTTTTTATGATGTTCCTGTTAGAGTTTTGTTTGATACCGGAGCTTCCAATTCCTTCATATCTAGTGACCTGGTAGATAAGTTGGGATTGGAGCCCGAGATTGTCGATAGACCTTTAGTAGTGACGAACCCGATTGGTGGTTCGACTAACCTTAGTGTTAATCCCTAAAAGTCCATGCGCACATTGAACAAGGGATATGTTGCTAACATCACCAAGGTCGTTCGTACATAAAGTCACTAAAGCACTTAAAGCATCCGTAATGGAAAAGAACGGTCACAAGAGCAAGTACTGAATGTCAAGCCCAGGACAAATCAGGTCGACCAAGTACAACCGGACGACATGATGCAGTGTGCGATTCTAAAACTTGGGTCCAAATCAAGATTCAGGCGCGGAGACTAAGACCGGTCGCTCATACGGAAATGAGGTTATACCAAGCATCAGCATGAAGCAAGTCGCTCATCCAACATAAGCCAGAACGATCACATCCTGCAGAAGCAATAAGAGAGCGAGCACCCCTAAAACTAAAGCAATCGGTCGCGCAGGGAACAATGAAGATCCAATCCCAGACTTGCGTCCCGTTCCTACAAGGCCTCCTAAAATGGTCGCCCACATAGAAGCGCCCACTCTCACGAACCCGCTCAAACTACATAAGGCGTCCAACCCAAAAAGCTATCTACGCGTGACAACTTAAGACAGCTAATGACAACTGGCAACAACTGGCCAATGGCCCGATTGTAATTAGCAGAATTAGAGATTTACAAAGCGGGAAAGGGATTTCAAACCGATGACTCACCTATAAATATACCATAGCCACCACTAAAAAAGGGGGAGAGGAAGGAGAGAAAGAAACACGAAGTGCTGCCAAACCTTGCCACAAACTGCGGATCTGGCCATGGTGTCAAGCTTAATTTTGCGATTCAGAGAGAACAAAGACATCATCAATCTCAATCATCCATTGTTTTTCTTTCTCCTCAAATTCAACCATATTCTCATATAATTTCCTAGATTAAAGTACATAAGCAAGTTTGTATTAGGCGAAAATGTAAGTGTATGATACAGGGAGAATTGATGTACTTTGTAATTCATATCATGAGATTAGAAATCACCTTCATAGTGGACGTAGGCCTCATTAACGGCTGAACCACTCCAAAATCTCGTCTCTATTTTACCTTTTTCTGCGTTTTCTACTTTGAATTACTGATTGAATACGGCTCCACTTTATTCCCTACCAAATTGGTGAAGTACAGCTTTGTACCTGAGGTGTTTGGACCATTTTTGGTGTAAACATTTTTGGCGCCCACCGTGGGGCCGTGTCATAATTTTCTTTGGTAAAACTATCCCGGAATCACTTTCTCTTTCAAGCCATGGTTGGATCAGAGGAAAGTAACAAATCTATCAAAGTTATTATGATCAATAAGGATGATAATGCTGACGAAGCTTCACCTCATATCTTGAGTCAAGGGGAAAATGAAACCCCCAGGCCATCTATAACGCAAGATGAACCAAATATGGTTGTAGCTGATCTAAACGAAAAAATGGATAATACAACCAGGATGATAATGGAAAGACTCAACACCCTTGTTCGAACCAACCTGCCATCGCAAAACACCTACACCATGGACGATATTGGCGAAAAAGAGGACTCGTCAACCTCGGACCCTGGGCGACTTCGCGGTATAGTAAGAGACAGGGGAGAGGCCGACGTTAAGGATTCTAAAGCCAGATCTCCACGATACAAAGAGGTACGGCCAACTCAAGCAGTCGCAGGCCCCACCGACTCCCTTTTCCTCAGAAGAGACACGAGGCGTCGAACCTCAAACTATGGTCGCACTGGAGAAAATATCAGTATCGGTCCCAACGGTTCAGCAAATGATGAAAGGCGCATCACGGATTTGGTTCAACAAATAATGAAGGAGAAGGCGGTCCAAGAAGATGAGGCCAAAGAAGGAAGGAGATCTGACGACAGCATCGATCTCGTCACACCATCAACCAGCAATCCCAAGGCAGAAGAGATCTCGGAAAACCAAGGAGCTATAACTTGGAAGGAGCTGGAGGAAGTGGTGACAGGATTGGCAAGTCAAATAGTTATTGCAAATAATGCAATGATGAAGAAGCTCGAGTCAATGCAGGCCATTCAAGCCACCATAGCAAAGGCTACTTTATGAGCCACTCGTCCCTCGCTAACCAGAACAAATTGTGGGCCAGAAGTAGAATCCATCACTCCAAGCCCAAGACGACAAGATATCATTCGAAGGGTCGGGCATCGCGCTGGTATGAATCATGGAAGAAGCAATATACCTAGGCACCGACATCTCGACGGCCAGTTGCAAAACAGGAGGAAAACCCTACCGTCGTGGGGATATCCTTTCTGAAGGAATATACGGACTCCTTAACTCCAGATCGCCGGGGCGTGTCAGGACTAAAGCTCGATGACGAAGAATGCAATCAGTTCGCAGATCCAGGCAAAAAACAAGAATATATCTTGGGAATGGCATAAACAATTGTGAGAGAAAGCCTGAAGGGGCAGGACAATCGAAGTGGATGGGAGTCTTCCCCGACTAGAACCCCATTGACCGACAGGATTAAGAGAACCGTATACCAACGCAGATTCGATCCCCCGTCGTTACAGTCCTATGACGGGACAGGCGACCCCGACATGTTCTTGTGTAAATATAACCAATATATGAGTGGGGCACGTGCCACAGATGAAATCAAATGCTTGTATTTCCCGAATTATTTGGAAGGAGTGGCTTATCTGTGGTTCACATAGCTACCGCCTTGGTCCGTGGACTATTTCATGACCTTGTCTAAACTATTCAGTAAGCAGTTTGAACCCCAGGCGTTCAGGGCCCGAGACGTAACAAGGCTGGATGAAATACGAAAGAGACCAGAGGAGTCCATCAAAGATTTTCTCACCCACTTTCATATGGCAGTGGCTGAAGTTGAGGATCCTGAGCCCAACCAGATCTTAATAGCCCTTGAGAGAGGTGTATCTAAGAAAACCAAGTTGGGATGGTGGATCAAAAGGACCGAGCACACTTGAACGATTACTCAACAAAGCCAAAAGATACGCGAATATTGAAGGGAAAAGGTCACAGATAGAGGAGGATGGAGGCGCTCGGAGCAGCCTTAATGATCAAAAGAGGAGCAGCAAGGAAAAGGATGACCGTACACCAAAGAGGCCGCGGTTCTATAAGAAATCCGAGTTTACACCTCTCAACGATACCATGGGAAATATCTTCATGGCAACTAAGGACACGGAGAGGTATCCAACTCTGAAGCAAAGACATGCCGAAACTGTTACTGAAACAGCAGGAAGATTCTGTCAGTTTCACAAACAGCCAGGACATGGTACTAATAACTATAGGCACCTGAAGTCGGTCATGGAGGGGTTGATTAGGAAAAACCACTTGCAACAATATGTAAAAAACCGCGTAGGCCATCCTAATTCCTTGCAAACCGGGGGCAATACACCCTAAAAAGAAGGTAGAAGACTTAAACCAATTCGAAGAGAACGTTCATCAAAAAGACTGGCCACTTATATCTCAGCAGTGAAGCATCAAACCAGAGCTCTCACTACTTTATTCTACTTTCCTGGGTTTCATCTTATCATTAAAGTTGTTTTACCTAACTTCATTATTTACTATGATCGTGTCAAGTAACAATTTACATTGCTAAACTCTATACATTAGGGTTGGGTATCTATCTGCTTGAATAACATACTTATTACTCTATGCATTAGGGTCAAATATCTGTCTGCTCGAATAATACACTTATTGCCTTGCACTAAAAGAACCCCCTGAAAGGAAGCCCGCTACACACAGTGGGACTGTGACGAAGCACAAGGGCACTCATCAAACAAAGCGACTTGAGGATCACAAAACTCGAAACGACAGACAAACGGAGAAACAGGCGCACTACCTCAAAAAAAAACAGCAAACCAGTCCGGGGCAGACAACAAGATGAACAGCAGGTGAAAGGCTACGCACATCACCATGGGAAACGCTGAATGTTTGGCAAACACCCACTCAAAGGATCATCGTCAAACCCTGTTGCAAACCCAGGGCTATTGCAAAATCTGTCCCCAACATCGAAATCGCCAACTCTGAGAAGACGCCCTCTCGGATGCAGGACATGAATTGCTCAAAATCAAAGCCAAGGCCAACAACAAGGAGTAACGCTTATCTCTCATGAATCAATACTGGAGCAAAAGCAACTCAAAACAAAAAGGTCCCTTTGATAAAAATTTGCTGAGCCCATCAAAGGAACACCTTCATATTAGGTGCAAGATACGAGGATTCCCCGCCTTGAGAAAATTTCTTAATTTTTTCATTGAAGAGGGCCAGTATCTATTTCATTGGGCAAAATGCAAAGTCAGCAAAAATCGACAAAAATGTGAAGTCGGCAAAAACCGACGTGGTTCGTGAAAAACCTTATTGAAAGGAGGTGTCTGATATTGTTCTTTGTTGTTAACCAAGTCAACAAAGCCAAGGTTGGATTACAGCAGAAATCCCAGCCGAAAGGGGGTAAAAAGCAGAAATCCTAGCCGTATGGGGGTGTTCAATCTTGTTCTTTGTTGTTAACCAAGTCAACTAAAGTCAAGTTTGGATTCTACATTGGAACCCAAGTCATCCCATGGGGGCCCGCATAAAAATGCCTCACGAAAACACCCCTAACAGATAAACATGATGTTTAATTAAAAATCTAAACGGCTAAAATGGCCAACGATTAAACAATCTAAAAATTCTACAAGCAAAAGCCAAATATTTAAGACTGGTTGATCCCAACCTAATGGGGCGCTGCAAGATTAACCGTAATGTGATATTAACGTATGTACGAACGCTTAGTAATACGATATTAACGTATGACCGTTGCGGAAAGATAAAAGATACATATATTTATGTATTACTAAAACAGGGCAAGGAAAACATAGTATGGCCAAAACATGAAGGGCATCATCAAACCAACCAGACAACAATAACAGAAGTGTGAGCCACATAGCGAATGCAAATCACCACAAGCAACCAGAAAAACATCGCAAGTGAGGGCCGACACCCGCTTTTACAGCCGGCCTTAAAGTCCAAAACTGCAAAACAGTCAAGGGGAAAGGAATCACATATCTCTTACCTTCCTAGGCCTACCCACTTTCCTCTTTGCTGGAACAGAGCCAGACGTGAGTCCGCTAGCTGGATCTGAAGCCACCAGCTCAACACCTCCGGAAGGGAAAGCAACCACCAAGCTATCTCTGGACCTAAGGGCTTGAATCAACCTTACCTTGTCATTCTCCAGAACGGAAATTCGCTCAAGGCTATCTTTGCGAAGTTTTTGGAGATCGCAAGCCAACGAGCACCACCCATCCATCCGCTTCGCAGAATGATTCTTTAGTGAGTCCATATGCTCCCCAAATTGATACGCAACAGTCTCGAGGCGAGCCAGCATCTGAATTTTTGCCTCCACCATCTCATGAGAGAAAGTCTGAGAATCAAACGAAGATATATTCACATTAGAAGATACTCCTTGTAAACTCTATTCCTGAAAACGCTTGGATAGCCTTGGAGGACAAGGATTAAGCATATGACGAGGCCTTTTGATGATCGTCTGAAGCTCTGAGTACGACGGGGCAAAAGGAGAATTCACAGACGACTGACCAACTGACTGGATCTCGTCTGCAGAGACACCCAAGTCAAAAACCTCCCGTTGGCGTCGTTCTGGTGATGGCACCATCCTGAAAATAGCCAAGGGACAAATATAAGGCTCAAAAGAAAGAAAAGCATGAATAGAAATCAGTAAACCTCAGTTGCAATAAAAAAGCGGAGTTTTCTTTCTCTCTCAATTAAGGAATCTTATTGGAGAAAGATAAAAGCAAGACAAGGAATGAAGAAAACTGAAAGGGAGATTAAAGGGCAAAACATCTAAAAGATCCTTGCCGCGACGGACTTAATACTCAAATACTGACACAACCATCCCATCGGAAGCCAGCTGGCAGCAGTTCGAAATAATGACAGGGTAGTCCAAACGCCTTCACTCAGGAAAGAGATAACATCATTGGAGCAACTATAATCCTTGAGCGAATGACCCACCAACAAACCTATACAACAATGTGCGATCAGATATGTCGAAGCCAGTAATTCGTCATTGAAAGAAATCACAAGCTTCGAGGGGGCAAGTGTTAATCAATAATAGTCCACGCGCACATTGAACAAGGGATATGTTGCTAACATCACCAAGGTCGTTCGTACAAAAAGTCACTAAAGCACTTAAAGCATTCATAATGGAAAAGAACGGTCACAAGAGCAAGTACTGAATGTCAAGCCCAGGACAAATCAGGTCGACCAAGTACAACTGGACGGCATGATGCAGTGTGCGATCCTAAAACTTGGGTCCAAATCAAGATTCAGGCGCGGAGACTAAGACCGGTTGCTCATACGGAAATGAGGCTATACCAAGCATCAGCATGAAGCAAGTCGCTCATCCAACATAAGCCAGAACGATCACATCCTGTAGAAGCAATAAGAGAGCGAGCACTCCTAAAACTAAAGAAATCGGTCGCACAAGGAACAATGAAGAACCAATCCCAGACTAGCATCCCGTTCCTACAAGGCCTCCTAAAATGGTCGCCCGCACAGAAGCGCCCACTCTCACGAACCCGCTCAAACTACATAAAGAGTCCGACCCAAAAAGTTATCTACGCGTGACAACCTAAGACAGTTAATGGCAGCTGGCGACAACTGGCCAATGGCCCGACTGTAATTAGCAGAATTAGAGATTTACAAGGCGGGAAAGGGATTTCAAACTGACGACTCACCTATAAATATACCATAACCCCCACTGAAAAAGGGGGGAGAGGAAGGAGAGAAAGAACCACGAAGCGCTGCCAAACCCTGCCACAAACTACGGATCTGTCCATGGTGTCAAGCTTAATTTCGCGATTCAGATAGAACAAAGACATCATCAGTCTCAATCATCCATTTATTTTCTTTCTCCTCAAATTCAACCATCTTCTCATATAATTTCCTAGATTAAAGTACATAAGCAAGGTTGTATTAGGCGAAAATGGAAGTGTATGATACAGGGAGAATTGATGTACTTTGTAATTCATATCATGAGATTAGAAATCACCTTCATAGTGGACATAGGCCTCATTAACGGCCGAACCACTCTAAACCTCATCTCTATTTTACCCTTTTCTGCATTTTCTACTTTGAATTACTGATTGAATACGTCTCCACTTTATTCCCTACCAAATTGGTGAAGTACAGCTTTGTACCTGAGGTGTTTGGACCATTTTTGGTGTAAACACTTAGCATGATTTGTCGTAATGTGGTCTTATCGAGTCATGGATGCATGTTTGTTTGTGATTGCTTTGTTTTGGGCTTTACTGGGTTTGGCATTATTTTGGGAGTTGATTGGCTCCAAAGATACGAGGTGGTGGTAGATTGTGAGGCTTTTTGGTGACAGCTAGAGCGGATGATGGGCAGAGGGTAGTGTTTGGTGGTCTATCTAGTGATGGGGTAATGGCTAGTTTTCTAAATTCCCTCGACATCCTGCAAGGTGAGTTGTCAGGTTTGCCTGTGGTTGGCCAGTATCCGGACGTCTTCGAAGAAGTGACCGGGCTTCCACCACACCGAGAGATTGAGTTCCATATTGATTTAGTGAAAGATGCCAGACCTATAGTGATGCCACTTCGTCGTATGGCACCAAGGGAGCAGCAAGAGCTCGGGGTGCAAGTCAGCGATCTTTTGAAGAAGGGATTTATCAGAAGGAGTGTTTCTGAATAGGGAGCACCAGTTGTGTTTGCTACCAAAGGTGGATGGTTCCCTTCGTTTGTGTGTAGACTACCGCGAGTTGAATAAAGTGACGAGGAAGAATAAGTATCCTCTACCGCGGATACATGATTTCTTTGATCAGTTGAGTGGCGCGAGAGTATTCTCTCAGTTGGATCTCGCGACAGGTTTTCATCAGCTTAGAGTGGAAGCTGAGAGTATAGCTAAAACGGCATTTCGGACGCCGTCTTGATTTTATGAGTGGTTGGTCATGCCATTCGGGCTGACCAATGCCCCAGCATACTTTGTGGATCTTATGAATACGGTATTCAGAGATCAGTTGAATAAGTTTGTCCTTGTATTCATGGATGATATTTTGGTCTATTCGAGGACAGAGGAAGAACACAAGGAACATTTGAGGATAGTGATGGAGGTGTTGAGAAAACACCAGTTGAAAGCAAAATTCTCTAAGTGTCACTTCTGGAGGAGGGAAGTGAGATTCTTGGGCCATGTTGTTTCAGAGAATGGTACTGCCGTGGACCCTGCGAAGGTGGCTACGGTACAAGATTGGTCTACGCCCAAGAATGCAACGGACATAAGAAGTTTCTTAGGATTAGCTGGATATTATCGTAAGTTTATCCAAGACTTCTCCAAGATAGCAGCACCGTTGACTCAGTTGACCAAGAAGAATCAAGCCTTCGTCTGGGATGAAAGGTGCGAGAATGCATTCAAGAGCCTAAAGGAAAAGTTGACATGTGCACCAATGTTAGTCATTCCTAAGGGGAATGAAGAAATGACGGTATCTACGGATGCATGTGGTACCGGACTAGGTGCTGTGTTGATGCAAAGAGGTAGGGTTGTAGCTTATGCAAGTCGGCAACTGAAACCGCATGAGAAAAGATACCCTACCCATGATTTGGAATTGGCAGCGATCGTGTTTGCACTGAAGATGTGGAGACATTATCTCTTGGGAGAAAGATTCGAGTTGTTTACCGATCATAAATCGTTAAAGTATCTCTTCTCTCAGAAAGATCTAAGTCTCCGGCAGCAAAGGTGGTTAGAATTCTTGGCTTCCTATGATTTCGACATCGCATATACACCAGGAAAGGGCAATGCGGTGGTTGATGCATTGAATAGAAGACATGCCAGTTTAGGGGCTATGTTTCTAGAATGGAAGAAACTGGAGTACATCGCTGGGTATGATTTCAGACCAAAGTGCGAATTGGATCCAGAAATGTTAGCAAGTTTGACGATCAGACCCACTTTGATTGAGCGGATTGGTTCCAGTCAGAGGAACAATCCTAACCTATTGGAAATCATCTCAAAGTTAAAAAATTGAAATGGATGGAGATAGGAACAAGTATGGGCTTGATCGAGATGGATGGCTTAGAAAGAATGGAAGACTAGTTGTACCCAATGTCAATGGATTGAGAGATGAAGTGCTTACAGAATGTCATCACTCAAAACTGACTATACACCCCGGTGGTAACAAGATGTACCAAGCCATGAAGCAGACCTACTACTGGGAAGGGATGAAAAGAGACATTGGGAAGTTTATATCCAAATGCATGAACTGCCAGCTAGTTAAAGCTGAGCAAGAGAAGCCTAGTGGTTTGCTACAACCATTATAAAATCCAGAATGGAAATGGGAACAAGTGTCAATGGATTTCATTGATGGGTTACCAAGGACTAGATCGGGCCATGATAGCATTTGGGTGATTGTGGACCGATTGACTAAGAGTGCAAGGTTTATACCCGTCAAGTCAAACAGGACGGCAACTAAGTTAGCGGAACTGTATGTAAAGTGGGTAGTGAGATTTCATGGAATACCCAAAGGCATTGTGAGTGACCAAGATCCATTGTTCACTAGCGGATTTTGGAAGAGCTTTCAAGAGGCGTTAGGATCAGAATTACATCTCAGTATCGCGTATCATCCTCAAACCGACGGACAGACAGAGAGGGTGAATCGAGTGTTAGAAGATCTCTTAAGAGCCTGTGTATTGGATTTTGGTGGATCATGGGATGACCATTTGCATCTAGTAGAATTTGCATATAATAATAGTTATCAATCCAGTATCAGCATGGCTCTGTTTGAAGCTTTGTACGGAAGACTGTGCAACTCGTTGTCATGTTGGGTAGAAACTGGTGAGAAGTTTGTGCTTGGACCCAATGTGATTAGAGAAACTTCAGCTAATATTAAGATTATCCAACAACGAATGAAGGCTGCCCAAGATAGGCAGAAGAGTTATGCTGATAGGAGGAGAAGATAATTAAAGTTCTCCATTGGCGACTTGGTGTTTGTCAAGATTTCTCCGTTGAAGAGCGTGATACGATTTGGCCGGAAAGGCAAGTTAGCACCAAGATTTGTTGGTCCATTCCCAGTTCTTGAGCAAATTGGGAATTTGGCATATAAAGTTGAATTACCAAAGAAGATGGCAGGAGTTCACAACGTATTTCATGTTTCCCAGTTAAGGAAGTTCGTACACGACCCAGATGTGGTTATTTCACCTGACCAGTTGGATGATATCGAAGTTGAACCCGAGGCGATTGGGAACCGCAAGCCTGTGCGTATTGTTGGGAACGATACGAAGCAACTTCGAAGGAAAGTGATGAATCTAGTCAAAGTTCAGTGGGGCAAGAATGAAAATGACTGTACTTGGGAGACAGAGGAGAACATTAGGAAGATGTATCCAGAACTCTTCGCCTGGTAAGATTTTAACTTCGATTTAGTCTTTCCGCATGCTAGGATAGGTTTGTTTTGTTTGTTTTGCATGACTGATTGTTGTATATGGCTGGTAGGCATGCAGGATCCTTTGTGTGTTTTGGGTTAAGGAATTTCGAGGATGAAATTTCTTAAGGGGGGAGAGTGTAACGACCCGCATTCTACACATCATAGGATCGTAGAATATTTATTTCTTTCACATTCGAAGCCGTATGGTCATGTAACTTTGGGAGACGCCTATTGGGGTCATTTCCCATGTTCATGATTTTTCCTGATTTTTAAATGACTGTTTTGCCCCTAGCTGATACTGTTTTAACCATAACTTTTGACTGGAAAGGAAGTTTGACCTAAAACTACTTCCATTGGCTCCGGATGATGGTTTATAATTCCGTAGAGTGGTCACATTAGCCAAACGGACTTACCGTTTGGGAGATATGGCTGAAACAAGTTTCAGATGGTGAAAAACAGCTTAATTGGGCTTAACCGGTGATTAACAGCTAGGCCCAAAGGGGGATTTCGGGATTTGGAGTATTTAAGGGCTGTTAGGGTTAGGGATTTCGGTTTTTCTCATTTCCCAGCCGCCATATACATCTTAGAAAACCCTAACAATGGCCTCCAACATCTAGAATCATCCCTAATCACTTCTTAATCAAGTTTTGGCTTAAACTACATCAAATCAAGGAGAAGTAGAAGCAAATCAGAGTTGGAGCTACTGCTAGGCAATTGAATTCGACCCGTACAGTAGATAATTTCAGATCTAAAGTTTAATTATGGCAAAGGTGAGTGATTTGCATTGTTTTTCACTAATCACGGCTAATTAGGGGTGATTAGTGATAATTAGGTAATTATTGCTCAGAAAAATCTGGAAAAATTTTGTAAAATTCTAAAATGATATTATAGGGTTCTGACAGAAATTTGGGTTAGTTTGGTTAAATTTTGCTAATCCTATCATTAGTTGTTGTTAAACATGATTAAGGGGAAAACATGGGTTTTTGGGTATGTTTGATCCATATAAACATGTCATATTGTTGTTTTAGTGTTTGTGGATGATTATACATGTTGCTATGACTGTATGATATGTTTTGTGATTGCATAGAAAAGTTAGAATGGTTGAAAACGCCGTTGTTTGGCGATAATAGCTTGCTAGAAAAACATGCAGCAAACCGGATAGGAGCATTCGGATAGGAGCATCCAGATAGGAGCATCCGGATAGGAGCATGCGGACAGGAGCAACTGGATAGGGGCATCCGATCCGAATCGGATAGGGGCATCCGAACACCCAAACTGAACTAGAAAGGAGCATTCGAACCGAACCAAGCAGGAGGGGGCAAACCGAACTGAAACGGAGGATCGAACACCAAGTAGACCTAAACCCGAGATGCAAAGGAAGTCCAAATGAGGAGTTGTACCTCAGGATCTAGATAGGGAACCAACGAGTCGACTTCATGAGTTGGGCTTTGCTGCGGGACGTGTGCTAAGGGGTTGTCGATATTTATAACTTTGGATCACTATGTGTGGGGGGTACGTGAACGGATTCGGGGCCACAGTGGCCTAGGTATGACTAAAGAGCTATAGACCAATGAAGTGGGGTCATTTGTAAAGGTTTGGTCATGACTCCATGTGGTAAGCTTGGTAGTTGCAGTAGTTGTACAAGTTGAACTCCGTCACTACTTCGATGGGTCTAGCGATCGAAGCGGTAGATATCGTATGCTTTAAGCACTGAGTGAGAGATGTGAGGATGGTTGCTATGCTTGACTTGTTTGCCTTCACTATGACATACACACCCCACCCCCGTATCTTTATACCATTTGTTTTGTGGCACCTCAGAGTATTGTACGGTATGTAGTGCTAACTCTTTGGTTGCAGGTCCAGGTTCAGGTATGGTTTAGTATACCTGTTATTGTTCTGTTTAGCTACTTATCGCTCATACCAGACTTTTTGTATGACCCAGAGTTTTATGTCTCTTCTTATTACTCTGGGTACTCTCACAAGCAAACTAGAGACAGGTTAGCTGGTGATGCACGGGTAGCTGTACACCGGAGAAGAGCACGAGGCTTCCACGTATGATATACATAGATATTCTCCCTGTGTCACTGCTGGTCACTACTTTGGGCATTAGTAGTGCACCCTTCCTTTATTTCTTTTGTTTAGAGATAGTAATTGAGAAAGTTGTAATAAGCTGTATTTGGATTTCCGCTGCTCTGATGTTGATGTTGGTTTTACTTATCAGCTTATGCACTCTCACCTGTTTTATGTCAAGTATATTATTATTATATTTTGTTCCATGCGCTGTGAGACATTCTACAGGTTTTCGATTAGTTCGTTCTCTTCTTTCCTTTCTTTGGCGACCGTTCCGTGCTAGCTGGGCATGTGTACACCGCACTTTCGGAGGAAATGTCGGCCGGTGCGAGGCGGGCCGTCACATGGAATTTGTTGAAATAAGAAATGTTTGAATCTATTAAACTATATTTTTATAATGAAAGAGAAAAATCAAGATTTCGTCTTGTAGACTGTTAGTTATGTCCAAATCAAATTTTTAGAAAGTCGCTATGGAATCATTTATAAACTGTAACGATTTATTTAATTAATAAAAAAGGTTTTATTTATACAAACTGAACGTTATTTTAACTTAAAATGGAAATGTTAAGTATAAATTTGCATCTTTGTTTATTTCTGAAGCTATATACTTTCTATTTGAATATATATAGAATAATAATGTTTTATTATTAATAGATTATTTATTTTAAAAGTTGATTTATATTATATCGATTTAATATAGGATTTAAGAGTAGCCAATTTTCAAATGACCACCATTTTCGGTGAAACTAATTTTATTAAATTCGTAATGATTAATTATTGTAAGATTTCCAGTTTCGTATCAATTGGAGTTATTTTGCGACCATGCGGGACATAAACACGTATTATTTAACCCTTTGAAAATAAAAAGGAAGTTTAACAAATGATTTTGAAATTCAACAAAACCAGTTCCATCGTGTCCGAAATATTAAGTTATTATAGGATTACAATTTTCATCACGATTGGATGTTTTTTGTAACCATACGAATAAAGAACATTCAGTGTCAATTAACAATAAAATCAAATATTAAATAAAATAAAATCGAATCTAAAATAAAATCTACCTAACACTGCCTTAACTGTCTTTGTCGTGTACTTCAGCAGCGACCTTCCAATGCAAGTGCACATAGCTTCATGCCTAAGTTTTGAGCTTGCCCACCACCTATGTTAACCTTGAATGTACCAGCCCACATGCCTATAAAAGGGACATTGATCTGATCCCCCTATCAATATATAATGCACGAAGGCCATCTTCATTTCTTCTATTTTAGGAAATTTATTCCTCTATAAATCACGAAAACAAACAAAATCAAAAACAAACAAAATACGAAATACGTATGTATGGTTCCTAAAAGAAATCTCTACAATTCTATGTGGGTTTAAGGGAGTTCGACATTGGTTTTGTACGCTGTATGTTATACAATGTGTTCTAGGGTTCCACATTTTGGGGAAATTAAGCATTGATGCATGTTTCTGGTATTGCCATGGGCTTCCTGATGAAGAATAACACATGATGGAAGATTTTGGGGAAATTATGTAAAATTTTTGATGCAAGGGCACTATATGGGTTAAACGACACATGTCAGCAGGCTAGGGCGAGTTTTCTATTTTTGGCATGTGAAGGAAGAGCTTTGGTGGAGTGGAGAGTGGTGCGATTAGATTTATGGTCAAGGGATTGTTTGGTGGTGTTAGTGTGGTGTGCGTACAATTTTGGGTATTGGATGAGCAAAATGCTATGGGGAAGAAGCCACTGTCCATACGGGGCTAGTGCTTATAAG
The DNA here is from genome assembly GCA_030737875.1 of Allium sativum. Taxonomy (NCBI): domain Eukaryota; kingdom Viridiplantae; phylum Streptophyta; class Magnoliopsida; order Asparagales; family Amaryllidaceae; genus Allium; species Allium sativum. Next base: position 830,739,963 of record CM060924.1, read on the forward strand.
GTTCAGCCTGGGGAAATTAGGGTGAGGCCCAGTTATAAATATTTATTTAAATTAAACTATATAAATATATATAGAGACTTGTAATTATTATTTCTCGCTCATAAGATGTCAGGTTGACAAATTGTCTATCACATTGGAATCATATGGACCCAGGCTAAACAATGGAACAATTTGGAACTCGTTACAATTTATAGAGAAATTAAATGCCTGATCGGATCTATCAAAAATTAATTGTTATTTCAACGATTAACAACAAAAGTAAGTAAACTCACTAACTCTGCCCAATTTTAAAACATATTTAAGAATTTATAAATGACGATCGAATTTCGTGTGATGGATGTTTGGATGAACCGCAAATAAATTGGTTTGTAGATATAGTTATATATAAATCATTGGTAAAATATTGATTCAATTTTTCATGACATCTCATATTGAAATGAAATTTCTGTTATTTATGTTGACTAACATCTGTGAATGCAGGAAACAGCTTATCCAACTGGATTCCTCAAAATTATTAATGTTTGTTTTCATATATTGTGATATATGATGTGTTAAATGTTCTATGATAAATTTTGTGCGTTGGATGTTTAAATAGCAGTGGCCCTAGAATAATTAGTATGTAAACACCATAAAAATATATTTGAATGAAAATAAAATGAAATTGAGTTTTAAAAGGAAAATCTATTTTTAAAATAGGAATTAAATTTCAAATGGAATAGAATATAGTAACTTGTTTGATAATAAAACAAGTAATTTAATTTGTAAACAATGTTTATAAGTGAAGTGAAAAAAATTATCATTGGATAATTTGGAAATGTAAATTCAAGAATGAATTTAAAAAGGGAAATTGGAAATCATTTTAAAAAGGAAATGATAGAATTTGTTTCGTTATTCGGAATGTAAATAGAATTGAAATAAATCCATAAGGATTTAAATTAGAATTCCACTATGTCGCATGTTTTAAAAATCATTTTTTTTAGAAAATATATATTATATAAAATAGAACTTGACAAGGAAATTTATATTTGGTTCGAAATCAATAATTATTTTGGATATAAAGGCGATATAAAATTATAAACTTATTAGAAAAAATCAACTAGAAAGTTGACATGCAAACAAGATTTGACAATAAAGTAAAATGAGAATGACAAGTTATTAAATGACTCGATAGATTGAAATTTTAACCTGCAATGGTATTTACAAATAAAATCAAGATTGATTTGATAAAACAAGTCTAGATTTATGTAAGGGAATTAGATTCACATTATAAAATGAATAATGGTTTAAAAGAAAACATTTTGCAGCCTGAATAATTATAAGGGAAATTGGCTATGATTTGGTAGTGAAAAATTCAAAATTGAATTTAGGATGGAAATGAAAATCGAGTTGACCTGAAATCGAGTCTGTCCAATCCCAGGATAATTTGTAAGGGGGAATTTCTAATAGAGTATACCTAACAGATCATGTACATTGATTTCTTCAAACATATTTACATTGGTAGCGGAAGAATTCGTTTCTCTTAGCTTTATGCCCGTGATATTTTTGGGGAAATCAATAAATGATTTGGCGGTTTGACAATATGGCATTCAAAGTGAATGAAGATGTGACATGTCAAAAAGGTAAATATGGCCTCAATCCTCACAACCAGGAAACGAAAAAATTTGTGCAGGCAGCATGGCTAAGTGGGTCGCTCCCATTAGGATCTATTGTCACCTAATCTAGAGAAAAAATCATTTGCTTCTTTATTGTAGCATTGTTGTATGCTTCGGTATTGGTTGTTGATCTCAACTGTTGGTGATAATACATTAGATACACTCAAAGGAAATAAGTGGCCAATTTTGTGCGGCCTGGGTTACAAGATGTTCTTGTTGAACCCTCTGTATTCCTCTCTAGAGACATACTATCGAAAGGCGACTCCATGCATTGTCATAGTTGGAAATCCATTATCCAATAAGCACTCGCAATTTTGATTGTATACTATGTATGTGGAGCGTGAGATGCAATAATTCTACTAGATTGTTATTGATTTGATAAGACACTATTATATTATCTAAATAGTGCTGATACAAAGAATATTTTAGGCTATTGTATGGTAAAAACCACCTTATTTATGTGTGGATCGGTCATGCGATTATCCTTTCTTTTGAAAGGATTTATTTTTAAAATTAAACCAAGTGGTTAAAGTTTACTCACACTAGTCCCGAGACTGACCCGGAGTTTATTTTGTTTTGTTTTTACCCTAAACTCTTAGGTGCCCAAATTTGTATGGGAAGTCAAGTAGTTGGGATTTTACAGATACACTTGGAGGATCTTAAAGGAGGAGGCTTCAACTGTAACAACCCGGATTTTTTGTTACTTTATTCTAAATATTTAACATCATTTTAAATATTTAGTTGATAATACAAATGAATTTTTATATTTAGTTATCAATTTAATAATCGATTTCGATTTAATATCGAATATATTAAATTATTGTAATATGGTATATAATTAATTTGAAAGCTAGAAACTAAATCAAAATGATTTAGATGGTTTATACAAATTTGCATTTGACTAAAAACTATAATAACAATAATATATTATCGGGAAAAGGATTGTTTCTGAGTTTAAATTATATTATAACGATTTAATATGGGTATTCTGTATATACGTTCGAATTAAATTTTAATATCATTTTTGTTGAGTCCAGTACAATGCTATAATATTGAAACATCGGTCGGTGCGTTAAAACAGCGGTTCACGATCTCAAATTGTGAACCCCGATTTATTTGATTAATGGATAGAATCAAAATCAAATATGTATCTATTTAAAAAGAATAAAATCTCTTTATTCCAAATCGTATTAAATAGAAATCAAATCGTATTAATGTTTAATCAAATCACAATTTAATTGAAACGACCCGAACTTCCCCGGTCTCCGAAGAGAAGAGGAAGAACGAATTGTTTTGAGAACACGACAAAATAGAACGCAGACGGAAGAACATTTCATTGTATATTACAACAATTCCATCAGACTACAAGAATATACAGAGTATAAATGAATAAATATTACACAGAAATATCAGAGATATAAATTACATTTAAATACATAGCAGCGGAAAATAATACAATACACAACTAGAAGAGATATACGGATACAAAGCTTTCCGGATATCATTCCAGCTGTAAATCAGGATCCTGTGAATATAAATCTGCAAAACCAAAACTACTAGCTGCCCGTGTCAAAATAAGGGCACCCAGAGTTTAGGTTAAAACAATAAACTCCAGGTCAGTCATGTGACTGATGTGAGAACTAAAACAGTTATTAATCTTTATTTTTAAAGTTCGGTAAATCAGGGGACCACGCCGTATAACACGGAACGGGTTTCCTCCCAAGAATACCAGTGCATAAAACAAACAACGCAATGCTAAATAAAGAAAAATGAAGCTATTATAAGACCCAGGTCCTATCACACAATGCATCGCAAGCCGGGGGATAGGGTTTTCCCTTATAATAGCCAAACATGCTTAGTACGTTTAAAACAAATCTTTTGATACTATTATAAGTGCATAGTGTATAAAACAACTTCAAATCATAAGTATCAATCATAGACGGCATAAGCGCCCCATCCCACTATGTCGCTATACTAGGCTCTACAAATAAAACCGCAAATGTCACGTATTTGGAAATTGGATTTCCATCTATGAACCGAGGCAAAAGATAGTCCTCAACCGATTCGAGACTCTCTAGCCTGAGCCTCAGGTCAGAGCTCGAGTGACCTTTGGATCGTCAGGGTCGGTCCACCGATGTGGATTAAAATTCCTGAACAATACGTTTCCCCGCCCTTTGGGGCGTAAGTGAGCCAACGAATGGCTGCATCGGTTCGAGAACGACCGATATATCCGAGGCGCCTCGCAACAGCAACAACAACAACCACATAAGTCAAACTTGTCAGGGCGTGTAAAACCACTGACGCCACTTCTAACTAGAAAGAAACGCATGCCCTCCCTGAGGTCCTCTCCCGTTTTTGGTTCACCACCAGGTGTGAAACTCGCGAAGGTAAACGTTACACAAAGCTACGCCACAAAGGTCGTGCTTTGATCATCAACCATAAGACTCTGCTTTTCAACAGAAGCTTTGATCATTTGCATCTTAGCATGCCACACAGGCAAACCACTCTATGCAACCGATATCAGTCACATAGAATGAAATCCGATGTCAGACACACAGTCCATTTACAAGTCCGTTCTGGGTCTGAACGAAACCGGAGGCACCTAGTACCCCGCATATCCATCGATCTCCAAGTAAGTCTGGACGATCACCAACCGTTTCCATCTTCTTGGGTGTACATCCCAATCAAGATCATCAGTAATCACCCAAATGACGTGAAGACCTCCGGTCTTCGACCACCGTCTTCATCTTCGACTTATCGTCGTATCAGTTATTCAGAATGGGATAAACCCGGTCTTTCCGAATAACTCGCTTATATTATAAACAAGTGTTACACAAACACAACATACGCCTCATTCCAATTCATCAGTCACTAACCGTAAATTAACAAGAGAATAATTCCCCATATATTAACCCCGAAGGCCGAAACCAACATCAGATCAATATCCAGAAAACCATTCTGCTTAGCTAACCGATAGTTAGTTTCTAAATTTCACATTCATAGGGAAAGGTTCCCATTAATTTTATCAAAGATAAATTCCTTGAATTTATTCTTTAATCTTCTTTTGAATTTCGATTCAACTAGTCGGGATTAACTAACCTTACCGAAGTAATCATTTGTTTTAATTTCCCAATCCTAACCTATTCATCCCATGAAGTAAAACTGGTTATACTTCATATCTAACACCCTGGTGTTATCGGTAAATTCAATTACCATTTCACGTTCAAATCTAATTAAAGATTTAACTAACGCCTGGAGCAAAACTGGTGATACTCCATTCTCGATCTTTTCAATCTAATTTAAGATTCATTAAAACTCCACTTAGTTTTAATCTTTAACTGGGTTAAAGAATCAGTGTCATTTAAAACACGGTTCACGATAAACCCAAAATCCCATTCCATTAATTATCAGGTTAAAGAACAAGTGTTATTTAAAACACTGTTCACGATAAACCCAAAGATCAATACCAATTCAATTCCAATTAAATATTATTTAATTGATACACTTCATTAAATCTAAATAAAAAGATTTAATCTTTTTTCTCAACTGGGCTTAAGAACAGTGTTAATGAAGACACCATTCACGACAAACCCAAATCACATTTGATATTAAATACAAGGCTCAGAGTCGAAAATATATCGGCTTATATTCAACATCAAATTCTACGACTAACAAATATCGTATTGGAAATAACGATATATATATATCTTTCAAATTCCCATAACAATACCTGTATCATCACGAAATCCAACATCGAAATATTCCACAGACAATTTCGATTCAAATCCAATCCAATTCCATTATTGGAAATTCTGGTTATTTTCAAAACCATTTTCAAGTCCAATTTATTTATTTTAAAAAATAAATAAATTGCTACTCTAGTTCAAAACTAGTTCATTTCGATAAAAGTCTATTTTTATCTTTTCAAATATGGAGTTTTTCATCCCAATTCTTCACAAATCATTTCTTATGATTTTACACAAATTATTGATATTTTTAATAATTTTATCAAGGCCCGTACAGTCGATTTCCATCAACGGCCATCAAACTGCACTTACAGCGACCTTTTTCAAATTTGATTTGGACATAATTCCAAATCCAACCGTTAGATTTTAAATTTCTAATATTCGTTAGAAAGCACTTTTCGATACGAACCCAACGGTTCTGGTTTTAGAAGAATCCGACGGTCGGATCTCCCGCAATATCCGTTCGAAGTCAATGGTCGAAATTCGCGAACTGCCACGGCGCGGCGCGTTCTATTCAGGCCATTATATTATATATATAGTATATATAATATATACTTCGTCGATTTCCTTTTGAAAACGTATTTTATAAATCATTTTAAATTCGTATACAAAACGATTTCAACTTCTTTTCAAATTCAAATCAAAATTAAATTTTTCCTTATGAATTCGTTTTTAATTCATTTCAAATTGTTTTCAATTCAAAATCGATTTTCAAATTAATTCAATTTCAATTCGAATTTGATTCTATTCAATTTCAATTCGAATTCATTTCAAAATGATTTCAATTCTATCTCAATTTTATTTGAATTTCAAATCATTTCAGTTTATTTCGAATTTCAAATCAATTCAATTTAACTCGAATTTCAATTGACTTTAATATTCATTTCAATTTGAATAAAATCGATATAAATATCGTTCACGTCAAAATGGCGTCAATCTAATCAACACGGCTTCATATATTTCTATTTTCAAATATTCTATTTCAAATATTTCCTTTTTAAATATTTCCTTTTTAAATATTTCTTTTTCAAATATTTCTATTTCAAATATTTCTTTTACAAAACTGGAATGAGGCCCAATCAATTACCATATAACGTTAATTATATGGATTTTCTACAACACATGTATACGATAACAACGATGAATAATCAATCATCATCCAAAATGCATCCTACAATGTATAAGCATCAAATAAAAATATTCAACGCTTATAACAGTCTGTCAATCGATCGATCGACATACAACTAAACAATCGGGATTAGTGTACGTCAAATATCATCCCAATACCCGTGTGGGGTTTCAAACAATCAAACACAGATTTTATTTGTGTAGTTGGGCGATGTGTAAAATTTATCGTCCCAATCAATATCAGTCAAATGTGTGTATATAAACAAATCGTCCGATTTGTTTATTTTTATTTCATTTCATATACACGTTAAAAATTCTATTTTTAACTATAAAATATTTTCCACTATAAAATATTTTATTTAAACTATATAAATATTTTATTTAAACTATATAAATATTTTATTTCATTTCACATCACATCACACAATCAACTACACAACAAAATAAAACAAACAAGCATACAAGCCGTCCATGGTCTGTGGACGACGGGTGTCGGGTGCTATTAAACACCATCTGCATCCTAGTATATATTTTAACTAGAAATAAATTAAAATAAAGGTGAGGAGTTCTCACAAATAGCTAAATCCAACGCCACGACTCTTCTTTGTAGAAATCTTCGCCGTTTCTTCTTTTGTCATCTTCGTCATCCGTATTCACTACATATATAAAAATTGAATTTTTACTTCGCTATTCAATATATAAAAATCGAATTTTTACTTCGCTATTCAATATATAAAAATCGAATTTTTACTTCGCTATTCAATATAAATCGAATTTTTACTTCGCTATTCAATATATAAAAATCGAATTTTTACTTCGCTATTCAATATATAAAAATCGAATTTTTACTTCGCTATTCAATATATAAAAATCGAATTTTTACTTGGCTAACATATATATAAAATCACCGCTTTATATATATACAAATCCTATTTTTATTATCTACATTATATAAAAATCAAATCTTTACCTCGTTTTAAAAATCAACCTTTTCAAATTAAAAATTCAGTTTTCAATCCTACATATATAAATAAAAATTCAGTTTTTAAAGTTAAACAAAAATTAGTTGTAAAACAATGTTTATACTAAAATACAGAAAAGGAAAATCATAAAATAAAGGAAAGGAAATAAAATAAAAAAAACTCACAGTGGGTACTCGCGTCAGTAGGAGAGAGGGGTTCGCTGATCGTACGGAGGCAGGGGGTCGCTGGTCGTACGGAGGCAGGGGGGTCGCTGATCGTACGGAGGCAGGGGGTGCTGGTCGGCGAGAAGGAGGAGGGGGGGTTCGGTTTGGGGGATTCGAAAGGGGGGGTCTCGGGGTTCGTCGAACGACGAGAGGACAAGGAGAGAGGAAGGTTGGATGGAAGAGGAAAGGGGGCTCGATGATGGCGGAGGAGGGCGGATGTTGGTGGAGCGACGGACGACGTCGTGGTTGTGGCGGCCGCGATTAGTTAGGTTTTTTTTTCTTCTGATTTCTCCTGAACGAATGAAGGGCGGGAAGGAGGAATTATAATATATATATATATATATTTAATTATTTAATTTCAAAAAGCAACCTTTTTATTTTGACTTCGAAAAGAGGCCCACCGACTGTCGTCCATAGCTAATTACCCCCATTCCGAACACAATGGGATATGTATCGTAAGCTGATTCGATCGTTTCGATCAGTTTTCGTCAAAATCAACATATAACTCTATATATTGAATTTGAATGCGCATTTCAATTTACGGGCCCACATACTAACTCGAAAAATTCCCGAAAAATATTTTCTAGCTTCGTATTGATGATACGATCCTAACAAAACTAGTTTCTTCAAATTCGGGGACCGTTCGAAAGATGGCCATTTTCCAGTCGATTAAAATCAACTGAAACTGGTCAAACGCGTTTTCCTTTGCCACGCTCACATATTGATTCGAAAAATTATGAAATTTGAAACCTAGCAATAATTTGACATCACATATCCAACAAAAGTGGTTTCGTCGAAATCCGAGGTCGTTTGCAAAAATTCCATTTTTAAGGGCCTTAATTTCATAGCGACTATTCAAAATTTTCATCTGGACATATCTTTTGATTCCCGCTATGAAATTTTGATTTTTCGGATTCGTTGGAAAGATATTCTCAATTAGATTCTAATATTTTTGGTTTCGCTAAAATCCGGTTTATTTTGCACCCGGTACATTCATTTGAAGTTTGAAATCGAACTATCGAACTACCGCGCCATTTTCAATTCTTTTTATAATTTAAAATAAATATTTATATTCTAACGACGATCTATATAATATATATGTTCGAATTCTATTCAAAATAAATTTTTCATCGTTTTTATTTAAAATAGTTCATTTTAAATAATCAAAATTTGCTAGAATTGCCAAAATAAAAATTTTAAACTGGCCCAGATTTCCGGGTTATTACAATCTCCCCCACTTAAAACTTTTCGTCCCCGAAAAGGAACGAAGCCGAAAGTTGTTTAACAATTCAAATCAACTTCCAGTATTTTGATTACGGCTTAAGTTCTTTAACTTTTCAGTTTCTAAAAACTTTTCAATTTTTTCAAAAATTTGGCTAACACCCTAAATTTTCGAAAAATTTCGCCATAACCTCCCCTGCACCGGGAGCACGGGAAAATCCCGAAATTGCCATACAGGCCCTCTGATCTCAAAAAGAAAAAGCCAAGCGGCTAGCCAATAGGCTCATAAAATCATCATCACCCAAACAAAACAGTAAATTATGGTAAACATGTACCTATTTGTCGGGCAAACAATTTTATTACCTGCTCTAGCCTCCTTGCTATGACCTATTCAATGTAAGTACAAGTATATGCAAGCAAATGCGACAAATTTTCAATACAATTTACTATTTGATTCTATTAGGCGTAATGGTTCAAAATTTCAAACAAATAACCAAACAACACAAACGTCAATCCATTAGTTGGTTATCATTTCAAATGCATAACTTTGATATATAGTCAAAAATCAGATTTTTGATGCCAAATCACAACAATAGGCCCTATCTAATTTTGGTTCTCACACCAGTCAATAGGAAATATATAGAAAGCCCACTTTCGTCACTCGAACATAAATTCTAATGATGGAGCTCGATCATCAAAATCATCTTCGGGCGATTAGAGTGTAATTCTATATCTATCCAGTATATTAAAACTTCAAATACACGTTTGCAAGGCGTATATGCAAAATCTTTATATACTGGACTGTCCAAATCAATATAAATAAATAATCAAATATGAATAATTGATTTAAATTTTCAAAACAAAATTTGTTTTCACTTTAAAAATATACTCTTTACACTCGTTCTAGGATACTACTGATCCCATCTCTAACGAGTCATTCCCGTTGGATATTACTAATCCAGTTTCTGACGAATTCTTTCGTATGGTTCTAATGTGTCTTGTTCTCTGAGCTTTGTAAACCATAGCTCTGATACCACACTGAAACGACCCGAACTTCCCCGGTCTCCGAAGAGAAGAGGAAGAATGAATTGTTTTGAGAACACGACAAAAATAGAACGCAGACGGAAGAACATTTCATTGCATATTACAACAATTCCATCAGACTACAAGAATATACAGAGTATAAATGAATAAATATTACACAGAAATATCAGAGATTTAAATTACATTTAAATACATAGCAGCGGAAAATAATACAATACACAACTAGAAGAGATATACAGATACAAAGCTTTCCAGATATCATTCTAGCTGTAAATCAAGATCCTGTGAATATAAATCTGCAAAACCAAAACTACTAGCTGCCCGTGTCAAAATAAGGGCACCCAGAGTTTAGGTTAAAACAATAAACTCCAGGTCAGTCATGTGACTGGTGTGAGAACTAAAAAAGTTATTAATCTTTATTTTTAAAGTTCGGTAAATCAAGGGACCACGCTGTATAACACGGAACGGGTTTCCTCCCAAGAATACCAGTGCATAAAACAAACAGCGCAATGCTAAATAAAGAAAAATGAAGCTATTATAAGACCCAGGTCCTATCACACAATGCAACGCAAGCCGGGGGATAGGGTTTTCCCTTATAATAGCCAAACATGCTTGGTACGTTTAAAACAAATCTTTTGATACTATTATAAGTGCATAGTGTATAAAACAACTTCAAATCATAAGTATCAATCATAGACGGCATAAGCACCCCATCCCACTATGTCGCCATACTAGGCTCTACAAATAAAACCGCAAATGTCACGTATTTGGAAATTGGATTTCCATCTATGAACCGAGGCAAAAGATAGTCCTCAACCGATTCGAGACTCTGTAGCCCGAGCCTCAGGTCAGAGCTCGAGTGACCTTTGGATCGTCAGGGCTGGTCCACTGATGTGGATTAAAATTCCTGAACACTGTGTTTCCCCGCCATTTGGGGCATAAGTGAGCCAACGAATGGCTCCATCGGTTCGAGAACGACCAATATATCCGAGGCGCCTCGCAACAACAACAACCACATAAGTCAAACTCGTCAGGGCGTGTAAAACCACTGACGCCACTTCTAACTAGAAAGAAACGCATGCCCTCCCTGAGGTCCTCTCCCGTTTTTGGTTCACCACCGGGTGTGAAACTCGCGAAGGTAAACGTTACACAAAGCTACGCCACAAAGGCCGTGCTTTGATCATCAACCACAAGACTCAGCTTTTCAACAGAAGCTTTGATCATTTGCATCTTAGCATGCCACACAGGCAAACCACTCTATGCAACCGATATCAGTCACACAGAATGAAATCCGATGTCAGACACACAGTCCATTTACAAGTCCGTTCTGGGTCTGAACGAAACCGGAGGCACCTAGTACCCTGCATATCCATCGATCTCCAAGTACGTATGGACGATCACCAACTGTTTACATCTTCTTGGGTGTACATCCCAATCAAGATCATCAGTAATCACCCAAACGACGTGAAGACCTCCGGTCTTCGACCACCGTCTTCATCTTCGACTTATCGTCGTATCAGTTATTCAGAATGGGATAAACCCGGTCTTTCCAAATAACTCGCGTATATTATAAACAAGTGTTACACAAACACAACATACGCCTCATTCCAATTCATCAGTCACTAATCGTAAATTAACAAGAGAATAATTCCCAAAATATTAACCCCGAAGGCCGAAACCAACATCAGATCAATATCCAGAAAACCATTCTGCTTAGCTAACCGGAAGTTAATTTCTAAATTTCACATTCATAGGGAAAGGTTCCCATTAATTTTATCAAAGATAAATCCCTTGAATTTATTCTTTAATCTTCTTTTGAATTTCGATTCAACTAGTCGGGATTAACGAACCTTACCGAAGTAATCATTTGTTTTAATTTCCCAATCCCAACCTATTCATCCCATGAAGTAAAACTGGTTATACTTCATATCTAATACCATGGTGTTATCGGTAAATTCAATTACCATTTCACGTTCAAATCTAATTAAAGATTTAACTAACGCCTGGAGCAAAACTGGTGATACTCCATTCTCGATCTTTTCAATCTAATTTAAGATTCATTAAAACTCCACTTAGTTTTAATCTTTAACTGGGTTAAAGAATCAGTGTCATTTAAAACACGGTTCACGATAAACCCAAAATCCCATTCCATTAATTATCAGGTTAAAGAACAAGTGTTGTTTAAAACACTGTTCACGATAAACCCAAAGATCAATACCAATTCAATTCCAATTAAATATTATTTAATTGATACACTTCATTAAATCTAAATAAAAAGATTTAATCTTTTTTCTCAACTGGGCTTAAGAACAGTGTTAATGAAGACACCATTCACGACAAACCCAAATCACATTTGATATTAAATACAAGGCTCAGAGTCGAAAATATATCGGCTTATATTCAACATCAAATTCTATGACTAACAAATATCGTATTGGAAATAACGATATATATATATATATATCTTTCAAATTCCCATAACAATACCTGTATCATCACGAAATCCAACATCGAAATATTCCACAGACAATTTCGATTCAAATCCAATTCAATTCCATTATTGGAAATTCTGGTTATTTTCAAAACCATTTTCAAATCCAATTTATTTATTTTAAAAAAATAAATAAATTGCTACTCTAGTTCAAAACTAGTTCATTTCGATAAAAGTCTATTTTTATCTTTTCAAATATGGAGTTTTTCATCCCAATTCTTCACAAATCATTTCTTATGATTTTTCAAAAATTATTGATATTTTTAATAATTTTATCAAGGCACGTACAGTCGATTTCCATCAACGGCCATCGAACTGCACTTACAGCGACCTTTTTCAAATTTGATTTGGACATAATTCCAAATCCAACCGTTTGATTTCAAATTTCTAATATTCGTTAGAAAGCTCTTTTCGATACGAACCCAACGGTTCCGGTTTTCGGAGAATCCGACGGTCGGATCTCCCGCAATATCCGTTCGAAGTCAATGGTCGAAATTCGCGAACTGCCGCGGCGCGGCGCGTTCTATTCAGGCCATTATATTATATATATAGTATATATATATATACTTCTTCGATTTCCTTTTGAAAACGTATTTTATAAATCGTTTTAAATTCGTTTTCCAAACGATTTCAACTTCTTTTCAAATTCAAATCAAAATTGAATTTTTCCTTACGAATTCGTTTTTAATTCATTTCAAATTGTTTTCAATTCAAAATCTATTTTCAAATTAATTTAATTTCAATTCGAATTCGATTCTATCCAATTTCAATTTGAATTCATTCAAAACGATTTCAATTCTGTCTCAATTTTATTCGAATTTCAAATCATTTCAGTTTATTTCGAATTTCAAATCAATTCAATTTAACTCGAATTTCAATTGACTTTAATATTCATTTCAATTTGAATAAAATCGATATAAATATCGTTCACATCAAAATGGCGTTAATCTAATCAACACGGCTTCATATATTTCTATTTTCAAATATTCTATTTCAAAAATTTCCTTTTCAAATATTTCTTTTTCAAATATTTCTTTTTCAAAACTGGAATGAGGCCCAATCAATTACCATATAATGTTAATTATATGGATTTTCTACAACACATGTATATGATAACAACGATGAATAATCAACCATCATCCAAAGTGCATCCTACACTGTATAAGCATCAAATACAAATATTCAACGCTTATAACAGTCTGTCAATCAATCGATCGACATACAACTAAACAATCGGGATTAGTGTACGTCAAATATCATCCCAATACCCGTGTGGGTTTTCAAACAATCAAACACAGATTTTATTTGTGTAGTTGGGCGATGTGTAAAATTTATCGTCCCAATCAATATCAGTCAAATGTGTGTATATAAACAAATCGTCCGATTTGTTTATTTTTATTTCATTTCATATACACGTTAAAAATTCTATTTTTAACTATAAAATATTTTCCACTATAAAATATTTTATTTCAACTATATAAATATTTTATTTCATTTCACATCACACAATCAACTACACATCAAAATCAAACAAACAAGCATACAAGTCGTCCATGGTCTGTGGACGACGGGTGTCGGGTGCTACTAAACACCGTCTGCATCCTAGTATACATTTTAACTAGAAATAAATTAAAATAAAGGTGAGGAGTTCTCACAGATAGCTAAATCCAACGCCACGACCCTTCTTTGTAGAAATCTTCGCCGTTTCTTCTTTTGTCATCTTCGTCATCCGTATTCACTACATATATAAAAATCGAATTTTTACTTCGCTATTCAATATATAAAAATCAAATTTTTACTTCGCTATTCAATATATAAAAATCGAATTTTTACTTCGCTAACATATATATAAAATCACCGCTTTATATATATACAAATCCTATTTTTATTATCTACATTATATAAAAATCAAATCTTTACCTCGTTTTAAAAATCAACCTTTTCAAATTAAAAATTCAGTTTTCAATCCAACATATATAAGTAAAAATTCAGTTTTTAAAGTTAAACAAAAATCAGTTGTAAAACAATGTTTATACTAAAATAAAGAAAAGGAAAATCATAAAAGAAAGGAAAGGAAATAAAATTAAAAAACTCACAATGGGTACTCGCGTCAGTAGGAGAGGGGGGGTTCGCTGATCGTACGGAGGCAGGGGGTCGCTGGTCGTACGGAGGCAGGGGGGTCGCTGATCGAACGGAGGCAGAGGGGGTGCTGGTCGGCGAGAAGGAGGAGGGGGGTTTTGGTTTGGGGGATTCGAAAGGGGGGGTCTCGGGGTTCGTCGAACGACGAGAGGACAAGGAGAGAGGAAGGCTGGAGGGAAGAGGAAGGGGGCCTCGATGATGGCGGAGGACGGCGGACATGGGTGGAGCGACGGGCGGCGTCGTGGTTGTGGCGGCCGCGATTAGTTAGGTTTTTTTTCTTCTGATTTCTCCTGAACGAATGAAGGGGGGAGGAAGAATTATAATATATATATATATATATATTAAATTATTTAATTTAAGAAAGCAACCTTTTTATATTGACTTCGAAACGAGGCCCACCGACTGTCGTCCATAGCTAATTACCCCCATTCCGAACACAATGGGATATGTATCGTAAGCTGATTCGATCGTTTCGATCAGTTTTCATCAAAATCAACATAGAACTCTATATATTGAATTTGAACGCGCATTTCAATTTACCGGGCCCACATACTAACTCTAAAAATTCCCGAAAAATATTTTCTAGCTTCGTATTGACGATACGATCCTAACAAAACTAGTATCGTCAAATTCCGTGACCGTTCGAAAAATGGCCATTTTCCAGTCGATTAAAATCAACTGAAACTGATCAAACGCGTTTTCCTTTGCCATGCTCACATATTGATTCGAAAAATTATGAAATTTGAAATCTAGCAATAATTTGACATCACGGATCCAACAAAAGTTGTTTCGTCGAAATCCGAGGTCGTTTGCAAAAATTCCATTTTTAAGGGCCTGAATTTCATAGTGACTATTCAGAATTTTCATCTGGACATATCTTTTGATTCCCGCTATGAAATTTTGATTTTTCGGATTCGTTGGAAAGATATTCTCAATTAGATTCTAATATTTTTGGTTTTGCTAAAATCTGGTTTATTTTGCACCCGGTACATTCATTTGAAGTTTGGAAACGAATTATCGAACTACCGCGCCATTTTCAATTCCTTTTATAATTTAAAATAAATATTTATATTCTAACGATGATCTATATAATATATACGTTCGAATTCTATTCAAAATAATTTTTTCGTCGTTTTTATTTAAAATAGTTCATTTTAAATAATCAAAATTCGCTAAAATTGCCGAAATAAAAATTTTAAACTGGCCCAGATTTCCGGGTTATTACATTAATGTAGTGTACGTTAACCTATCACCTATATTGTACGTTGTACATACCCAATTCCTTACTTCCTATGTTACGACACCTATAAAGTCGCGCATCTTCCCCTTCCATCTTTTTCCTAAAAACCATAAATAAAAGCGAGCTTGTTGTTCCCATTTTCTCAGGCCATTTCCTTTATAAAATTCACTTTAAACGAATAATGAATCACAGTACCTCTCCTTTCCCTTATGATAACCATTCCTTAGAAAACCAAAATGAAAATGTCGCTCCTCAAAATTTTATCCATTCACTCGAAATCAGAAATCGTTCAACAGCTTAGATTTGAATTGAGGTTCAGATTGTGTAGCCGAGACCGTCGTTCGAAGGGGAAATTCCACCGCAACATAGCAAAAGGACTGGATGTCGAGGTGATGGAGAGGATAAGGCGTAGTGATTAGGGGTAGTGAGCGGTCACTCGACGGATTGTTTTAGGAAATCTAGGGTTCACGGATTTGAGGTTTGAGGGTGTTCGATTGTTCGAACTTATTCACAGCGATTGGGAGGTTGAGAAATTCTTGGTTGAGGAACATCGATTAAAGATTTTTGGTGTTCTTATTGAACTGGTGAGATGAAATAAAGTGCAATTACTTAATTTTGTGGACTTCGACGTCAATCTGTTCGATGTCTTCACCTGTACAATGAAAGAGGGAGGAAGACGCTACTGTAATGCCTCGAATTTTTAACGACATAAAAGAGAATAAATTAATAATAATTAATTTAGTGTTCATAATTAGAGGAAACTGACTGCACCGTTGCATCCGTCTCAAAATTCTAGTCAAGATTAACGTTTGGTTTGCATAAAACGGACACCATGTGAAGAAGTTATTAAGGTTTTAAGTTTGTATATGCATAGAAATATTTTATATATACGCATGAGTTAGAGGTGAGTCAAAGATGATTCAGAATCATATTCGGAGGATTCAAATTCGAAAAATTCCTCTAAGCGGCAAAATTCCCGCTCTAGGGGGTCGACCCCCCTAAAGGGGTATCGACCTAGGGGTCGACCCCCCTAAAGGGGTATCGACCTAGGGGTCGACACCCCTAGGGCTTAGGTGGCACTCGGTTTCAGGGGGTCTGGCAGCTATATATATGTGTCATATTTCCCATATTCTCTTCATTGGAAGTCATCGAGGCCATATGCTACGGGAGTGCGAACTGAACCGTTTTTACAGCAACATATTCTATAAATCCAATTCATAAATTCTAGATCTGCTCTTCCTAAATTCTCTAAACGTAACGCTGTGAGTTTCGAGATTACTTTTAGATTTAGATAATAAAAGTATACTTTGAAAGACTATGAATTGGATGTGTTGTAAAGTATGATTCTGTGTTAATGTGAAATTTTATACTATGTCATGGCAGATCTAATTTCCTAGATCTAATAAAACGTTGGTGATTCGATTAAGATGTTTATGTGGATCTTGACTTCTAACCATGTTATAGTGGATGTATATTTATTAATTCGGACAATTGAGACATTACATGGATCTAGATCTTTATGTTAATCACCTTTCACCTGTCATATTGCGGTACATTAAGATATGTTGTGAATTTGGCATGTGAATCCACCTTTTTATTTAAACATGTTACTATGTCACCCTAACTATGCTAGATCTAGCTAAATGGACACCTAATGTTTAATCTAAATCTCATTATGCTTGCTCAAACATTATAGTGATTGTCACAAGTTACTAGTTTGATGTCCACTTTATTATGATATTAATCACATGTCCATTCACTTTGTTATTATGCCAGATTATGTTCATGTTTATGCCAAAACATGTTGAAACTATCACCCTTGTCATGTTCCCTTTTTATTGTATAGCTAGGCTTCTTTGTATCCTAGATGTCGCCAAAATACATACGAATACATTAGAGAGGGAATGGGGAAAAAGGGATTATAATTGGCATGATTTATGTAATGTTTAATAGGAAATGGGACATGTAATTCAAATGGGGAAACATAGAAATAGTTACCTATAATGACATAGATAGATTTGGATTAATTTGGAATGTTTAGTAATTTACAATTAGGAATCGTAAATTGTACTTATGACACGACGTTAGGTTACATTAGTGGCGGAAGTCTACCCGGACCCGACCGACATATCCAGCAGCCACTAATGTTGAACTTAATGTGGGAGGTCTAAGTACGCAAATACGGATCGGACTAAGACACGAGGTTAAGACTGCCCGGACCCGACCGGCATATCCAGCATCCACACACTGTAGGCCTAATGTGGGAGGTCTAGCCCATTTTAACAATAATTGGACATGGTAATGAAATGGACTACTTAACCTAATTTAATATGGCTATGGACTTAAGTTAGGGTTAAGTAAAATTGGATGGGTAGTGGTGGGTTAAGTAAATTAGAGGGGGTAGGTAATATATATATATATATATATATATATATATATATATATAGGCCCACGAACTTAACCCAAAAAGGTTATGTAATTAAAGACACCTAGTGGTATACATAACCGGAAGATAATGTAATGAAGTTATGTAATTAAAGACACCCTTTAGGGTGAGCATAAATAGTATAGGGCTATGTAATTAAAGACACCTAAGGGTATACATAGTCAGTGGAAAACCTAGTGGGGATACAAGATAAGGGAGAGAGCTTGTATCATATTGTGTGGAACCCATTTCAGTCAGTAACCCGGAGTTGGTATCAAGTAAATAACTTCGTACTAGGCGGAGAAGGGGCACGCTTACTGATTGATTGTAACAGATCCAAACGAGGCGGATGGTGTGGGCAGCGCAAACCGACCAGGGACATGTGCGTACATGGGCCGGGCAGAGGGGGCTAAGACGACCGTGACACCAGTAGATATGGTTGTGCACACCATGGGTTGCCACTTTAGGAAGTGATACCTCCTACGATTGGGCCAGCTCATGATATCTACAGGATAGGGAGCCGTTCGATTAGGGTAGTGGTTAGGGTATACTTGGACGTATGACCTAAGCCTACCAACTTATAGTGGAAGGGATCATCTCATTTCAGTTATACTAGTAATAATGCAGAGTAATCATTAGTAAGGCACATACACCTTAACTTGCTTACCTTGTCACACCTGCCATTCATGTAGCGATCTCTCTTATCCACTTTATATGCCTATCATGTTGCTTTTAATTATCTACTAGCTAAAAGTAACTAGACTCGCTAGACTTTATGTTTGACCCTGTTGTTTCTCCTTCTTCCTTCCGTCCCCCCTCCCCCCAGGTTCTCAGGGAGGAAATACTCAGACTTAATCAGGAATCAGATATCGTCTTGCTAGGAGCTACTTCTGAAGTATGGCTCAAGTTCTTGTCTCTACTGCGGCTTAACTCTTTTTATTGGGGGAATGATGCTTTTTATTTACTTATGTACTCTGATGGTGCAAGACAGAAGTATTTTTGTTGTAATGTTTGTGACTTATGAAATTGTGGACCACAATATTATGACTTATGTTTTAAATAAAAGTTTAAATTTTCCGTTGCTACCTTATTTATGTCTGTCTTGTAATTATTCTATGTCTGTTTACCTATAGCGCTTCACGAAACTTAATACATTCCCTTAATGGGTGACATTAATGGACGTGGGGTGTTTCACTTGGTATCAAAGCTGAAGGTTACCGGATTAGATAAAAGTTTTTGAAAGTTTTTTTCAAAAAGGTTTTAAAAAGGAAAGCATTTTCTAAAAAAGATAAGTCTATTTTGAAAAACATTCCCCAAAAAGCCATATGTAGTATCCTTCGGTCCTTTACCTAAATCTCTTCCTTTTCCGTTTTTCAGCATGTCTGGGGAATAAAACATCCCTAATATCCCAGAGGGCATCACAATACCCGGATGGTTCCGTGGGTATTTGAAGGCCACGGCGCCTACCGAAAACCTAAAACGTTCCTCCCCAGCTGTACCAGTCATTCCTCCTCCCCTCCTCCAGGAGCTGATAATTTTGCCAAGATCTGCAAAGACTTCTGGGCTACGGGAGGAAGGCCATTCCACGAGAACGAGACATTCTGAAACACCCCACCTCCGTTAGGGTCACTCTCAAAGGGAATGCCCTAATTTTGGTGGAGGTTTATAAGTATAAGTCACAGATATACAAGATAGATATAAGAACACATATTTTTGAACCGCGGAAAACAACAACAACTTTTACTTCATTAAAATACGTGTTACACAAACCATGCCATAATTGTCTTACAATTCTTCCAAAAACATAACATCTTCATAACTGTCTTGATTACATTGTTTAAAGAAACATAAAGAAAGCATAAATAAACTGCATAAGTCCCATAATTGCTGTCCAAAGCCATAGTCCAAAACGAAAAAGATCCAAGCAATACATTCTTTCTCTTCAAGCTGGATGTGAAAGCTGGTCAAGCTGCGGTATTCCCTCCCTATGGACCTGGGGGGGGGGGGAACGAAAGAAAAGTAGAGTCAGACATAAAGCCTGAGTAAGTCTAGGACTATTCAGCCTATGAATAAAGAACTGGGTATGATAAGTATAAACTGGAAATAGGAAAGCACCACAAACTAAGTTAAGTTGTCTGGAGTCGAATATACTATCGTACCCCATATTAATATCTGTACCCATATAAACTAGTTCCCAACAGGCTACCCATAATCAGGGTGAAGTGATCCATTTCTAATGATCGGCTCCTACTCGCATAGTTACATGTGTCTTACGGCCCCCGATGTTGTAGTTACCTATGCTGGTCCCACCATGGGGTGTATCAAGTCCCATGGTGGCGGCCCGACACAATCCTAGAATGCACAGGTATGCTACTGGTGCCCAGTGCCTTATTTTTCTGCGCCGAAGTGTGTGCACGCCTGCACCCCGTTAGAACCTACACTGCTGCACCACCGCTGTCGATTTGACCTCTTACAGTCAGCCCAGTAATCGTGCCCCACCCTGCCTAGTTCAGGGTATCTTGATACACATTGTAGGGTTACTGCTAAAAAGGGTCCCCCGCTACTAGGTTTTCTATTTCTAGCCAACATGCTAAGTTGGTTAAGTGTTTTGTAAACCTAACCCCCAATCAGTCTGTATAGTTTAGCATGTTCCATTTTTATTAAGTATTATTATAATTTACTTAATCCTATCAATCGTGACTCAGCCTTAATTGTCTTATTAAAGCCTTGACCTCTCACATTAGACAGGTATTGTTGTGGCTGCCTGTTGCCGGTTGGGTTCGGGCAGTCTTACGCCACAACTCAGTCTAACCTCGGGTCTTTATTGGGCTCCGTGTTTAACCACCCACATTGGATAGGTGTTGTTGTGACTACTGGACAGCCGGGCGGTTCCGGGCAGGTTTACATCACAACTCAATCCAACCTCGGGTTAAACACATCGTATTTTCTACATTTACATATTTTGTCTCTTTCCTTTTTATATGTAAATATTTGCGGCCCATTATTTAAATTCATCTTTATTGTTTAAAATTTATTTATGCCACTTAATTATTTTTCAAGGTTGTTGGCGTGCGTCAAACATGCCACACATATGTTCTATATTTTAACCCAAACGTCATTACCCCCGTTTTACACATTCGCTACAATATAAGATATGTTGGGTTTAACATTTAAACCCAACTTAGCCATATGAAAAGGGGAGGCTTATAACATGGTGTTTATAAGGTAACATAAAAGGGGAGTGTGAACGCATGAACTTGCAACATAACGATTCAATTAACATGAACTAGGCACATGTGAACTTGCATTGTAATAGCATATAATCATTGTATAAACAATACTTAAACATGAATCATTCTATTCATATAATCATGGCATAAACAATACTTAAACATGAACCATTCTATTCATATAATCATGGCATAAACAATACTTAAACATGAACCATTCTATTCATATAATCATGGCATAAACAATACTTAAACATGAACCATTCTATTCATATAATCAATGCATAAACCATACTTAAACATGAACCATTCTATTCATATAATCATGGCATAAACAATACTTAAACATGAAATCATGTTTTTTAGTCTATTCATGTAAACTTGCAATTAGAATGTAAATCTAACTTAATTTATGTGCTACCTATATCACCATATGATTTTTATAAAAACATAGGCCTAAACATGGTTTCAACTAGGCATAACACCAAACATAGTTTGATCATGTTCATAAAAATGCTTATTTTTGTTTCTAATACAAAAGTATGATTTGCCAATTCCAATATAGATTCATATAAACCATAGTACTTAGTCGAGTCCAATTACACACTAAAAGTGATCATAAAAGTATGTACATCATATTGGCATAATAGTGAATCATATACTTGCATGAATCCCAAATAAAATACCATAACATATGGTTGTTAACATGAATCATATACTTGTATGAACCCCAAATAAAATACCACAACATATGGTTGTCAACATAAACCACATACTTGCAAATATCCAATCGTATACCATAACATTTCCAAATCGTTTAGAATCAAAACAACATACAAATATAGATTATTATCGCCACAATTCCATTTCTCACTTTACACAAATCAAAACACAATTATTTATTCACATCGGAATAGTACTCTACTTACAACGTATGACGAATCTTCAATTCAGGAATCTGAATTCTGGATTTGGAGATGCTATCCTTTGTTGTAGGCGTTGTTTTGATTTAATTGACGTTGCTTTAAGCTTTCGAATTATCTCCTAATTGTCTCTCAATTCCTGACGGCTATTCCTAGTCTTTCCTCAGCAGCATGACAGTCTCATCTCCATTTTTGTTTGTGTGAATTAGGGTGAGTCTTAGGTCCTTTTTATAGAGTTTGTGAGTTGATTAGGACCGTCGATGGAGCTTGGTTTAATAATAGCCGTTCGTTTGAAGGAGAGACCAATCAGGAGATGACACCTAGCCCTAGTGACAAGGCAAGGCTCAGAAAATCGACCAAACACAGACCAGGACAGCAGGGGGGCTGGGTTCGACCTGGCTCAGGGGCCAGGTCGACACGCCAGTCGACACCGTGTCGACTTGGCAGTCGACACGGGTGACCCAGGTCGACTATCCAGTCGACCTGGGTAGCCCCAGGTCGACTACCCAGTCGACCTGGGCGCCTTGGGCGGGAAAATTCCCACCCTGGCCAATCCGGCCCGATTTTGAATTTTGAATTGGTTTTTCTGAGCTGTTTTGCTCTGTTTGAATTTTAAACTGAATTCTAAAACTTCCGGAGGCCATATCTTCTTCATACGGAGTCCGTTTTACGCAAACTCGGACTCTATTTCAAGCAGAATTCCGAGGCGAACGCAATGGCGTACCCCGTTTCCCTTAATTCTTTGATTTGAAATTAGTTATACTTTAATTTGTGAATTTCACTGTTATAGAATACACAAGGTGTTACACATTCATAGAAGCTTGGAATTGGCTTAAGGAGATCGAGGACTTGTTCGTAATCTTTGAAGTGGAGGACCGAAGAAAAATTCAATTAGCTGCTTGGCTATTAAAGGACGAAGCCTCATTTGGTGGGAAATCACCTAAGCTGGGTGTCCGGTAGATACTTGGTGAGACTTTAGACAGAGTTTCGAAATGAAATTTCTTTCCCAAGTGGAGAGAAGCGTACAGATGGAGAGGTTCTTAGCTCTCGATTTGACAGTGAAGGGGTATGTGAACAAGTTCAACCAGCTGGCAATGTTTGAGCTAGAATTGGTAGACACACCGCACAATAGAGCTTTGTGGTTTGTTAAGGGGCTGAATGAGCCTCTACGTGGTTTAGCTATGTCCTATCTTCCAATAGGGGACACCTTTAAAAAGATTGTTGATATGGACCTAATGCATGAGGAGGACAATGGAGAAAAGAAGGAAACAAAAGCTGAGGGACATCGCAGAATAAGAAGGTATGGCCCAAGAAGGGGCAACAACAGCAGCAACAATAGAAGAAAGGGGAAAGATGATAAAGGCAAGGATAAGAGAAAATGTCATAATTATGGAAAGGAGGGCCACCTGATCAAAGATTGTAAGAAAAGGAAGGCCAATTGCTTTAATTGCGGAGAGGTCGGACACTTCTATAAGGAGTGCCCGAAGAAACAGGGATCGCAGGGACAAGGGCAAAGAGCAAGGACTTCTGGAGGGCAGGTGCATGCTCTCGCGATCAGTACTCCTAAAAGAGGTAGAAAAATTTCTGTAGAAAGTTTAGTTTCTCTTTCAAATTATCCAGTTAGAACACTTTTTGATTCTGGTGCTTCACACTCATTAATATCTAGTTCTATGGTTGAATCTCTGCATTCAATTACAAGTATGGTTGTAGATCCCATAGTTTTTTCAAACCCATTGGTGGTTCGGCTCATTTATCGAAGATTTGTTGGGGTTTGAAAATATCTATGTTAGGCATCGAATTTGAATGCAACGCATATGTGCTTGGGTTTATGGGCTATAGGTTGATTCTAGAAATGGATTAGTGTAACAACCCGTATTTTGATAACGTGTTATAACCATAAATCTAGGCAGAATTAAATTTTAAAATAAGAACCAAGGGAATCGTGTTGCGTCATTGCGTTCATCTCGGAATTCTGCATGAAATCGAGTCCGAGTTTTCGAAAATCGGAGTCCGTATGACCAAGTTATGGCTCCCCAAAGTTTCAGAAATTTTCAGAGTTCAAAACAGTTCGAATTCGAGTTCAAATTCGAATTTCAAATCCTAGACAGACTGGGCGGGAAATTTCCCGCCCAGCACCCCAGGTCGACTGGGGAGTCAACTGGGCAGTCGACACCCCCAGGACCAGGTCGACTGCGCAGTCGACTTGGGTGTCGACCTGGTCCCCGAACCTGGTTTGGGCCTGGTTGCTCCTGATTGACCTTGTTGGCTTGTTTGAGGGCCTGTGACGATTTTTGGCGGTTCAGATCGATTCTAGGGTTTATCCTATGTCCTAAACTAGTTGTTGCAACTATAAAAACACCCTAAGACCTAGGCTAATCCACAACAAATCTTTCTAACACCGTTATGTTGCTAAGTCTCCTCTTGAACCATGGCCGTCGCCTCCAACTTGAAGCTTAAACATTCAAACTAGATCCAAATCGAAGGCCAATGTTTCTACAACAATTCAAGGGGATAGACCAACATCTCAACAATGATCCTACGACAATTTCTGTTCTTAGTTCTCAAAAACCACGATCTGTAAGCCCCAGTTACTCTTAATCTAAACTCTAAACTTAATATGGACATGTGTAAATTGAAGTTGAACATAAACATGATAACTACTTGAGACCTACTCTTGTATATCTTTGATCTATGACTATTCCTTTTTGATCTATTATTTTAGATCTACTCTTGTTCACCCTAGATCTATTCACCTTGAACCTAGTACCGTTCATATTGAACCTTGATTTGTGGAATACTGATAATAACTTGATTTAGGGGCCTGTTCATGTCATAACCTAAACCCTATCATTATTTTAACATGCCTGTGATGTTGAAACTATTGCTAGTCACAAGTTTAGGATTATCATCTTATGTCATTTATTGCTATGTTTATCACCCTATTTCATATGCCAGTGATGTTATGATCATATCTCAAGTTACACCATGCTTGCCTTGAAATCACCTTTGCCACTTTATACCCATCCTTGTTATGTTATTCCCTAGTTACATCTATTGCCTTGATTCGAATTCACGAGCGTTGGGGATGCGATTTGGGTAGTATAGGAAAACCTGAATTTAGTATGAACTTGAAAACATGAATATCGTTATAACTTGAGCTTGGATAGGAACATGAACTTGACATGAAATTATACTTGAAAATATGAATTTGGGACATGAAACTTAGATAACTTGAACGTGGCCAACTCGAGGTTGGGTTGAGTTTGCAGTATAAATCTGCCAGGAACCGCCCGGCGAATCCAGTAACTGCAAACAATAGGACCCAATGTGAGTAGTTGGTCATATCGCACTCGAAACCCGAGGTTAGACTAGGTTATGATGTAAAACTGCCCGGACCCGCCCGGCACATCCAGTAGCCATAACCAAGTCTAATGTGAGAGGTTAGGGGTGCATTAAGTAAATTAATGCCACTGGATAGGGTTAAGTCATGGACCACTTGAATATACTTAACCAATTTGAAACGTTGATTTGATAGGGTTAAGTCATGAACCGCTTGAACACACTTAACCAACCTGACACATGATTCGTAGGACTAAGTCTTGAACTAGAACGACACACTTAGTCAATTTGACATGACACGTAGATGGGGTTAAGTCTCGATTTTAAATGACAACTTAACCTGCTGAACGAAACCCTAGCTACGCGGTCCTTTTCAGCAGTAACCAACTAGATGTATCATGGTACCCTGGGACTAGGCAGGGTGGGGCACGATTGCTGGGATGATTGTAAGCGACCAGAACGACGGCTGAGTTGGTGCGCCATTGTAGGTTCAGGCGGACTAGGGTCTTGCACTTAGTCCGGAGTTGAAAAAGCAGGCATTGGGCATCAGTAGGATTATCTGTGCATTCTTGATTCGTGTCAGTGGTTGGCACCCTAGGGCTTGATACACCCTATGGTGGACCTTACACAGGTGACTACATTCGTGATAGGGCCGTATGACACAGACACACGATGAGCTAGACTTGTAGGGAGCCGATCAATTAGATCATACCGTTGGACCCCGAATTGGGTCACTTCACGATATTGGGCCAAGGGATTATTTCTTGATTTATAGTTGACACGGGATTAGTATACCAGTATAGTTGGTATGGCGAACCTTGAATACGCAATGTTAGACTTGAGTTATCTTGTTAGCTTAGTTATCATGTCAGACTTATCATCATTCCTATGTTTAATTCCAGTTTATTCATGTCTTGTTAACTTTACTAGTTTCTATGCTGATAGTCACTAGGGCTTACCAGTCTTTTTGACTGACCCGTTTTCTTTCGCCTCTTTGTCTTTCGTTCCCCCCCAGGTTCTCAAGGAGGAAACTTTAGCTCTTAGCTTGGACTTTGCTTGCTTTCTGACAGCTCATGTACGGTTTGGTCTTGAGCTATGCTATGGCTGCACTCATGCACTTTTTGGGGAATAATATTTTACTTATGTTGTTTTAAGTACTTTGCTTCTTTAGAACTTGATGTAATGAAATAATGACTTGGCATTTTGATGTAAGAGGTTTTGACTTTATTTTTCAGTAATGAGATTTGGTTTTAAAGTTTATATCCGCTGCTTTATATACTCTATTTTATCTATGTTCTGTCTTGTGCTATCTCTGTGCCTGTTTACTAGATAATACCCCTCCAAAACTAGGGCATTCCCTTTGTGAGCGACCCTTGCGGAGGTGGGGTGTTACATTTGGTATCAGAGCAGAAGGTTACCAGACTGGGAAAAAGTTTTAAAAACCTTCTGAAACTATTTTCAAAACCGTTTATAAAGAAGCATTTTTCAAGAAAAGTTTTATTATTAAGAAAAGGCTATTCCCCAAAAGCCATTAGCACTTTCCTTTGTTTCCTCATTTGAATCTTTTTCCTTTTCGCTTTTCAGCATGTCTGATCTTAACCTTCCTGAGGGAGTACCCACACCTGGCTGGTTCCGACGATACTTGGAAGCTAGGGCCAACGGCGCAGGCCCAGCAGATATCCCTCCTCCTCCTCCCCCGGTGGCCACGGTTCCTCCTCCTCCTCCGGGTACCGCCTTCGCCAAAATATGCAAGGACTTTATAGGAATGGGCGGCAAGAACTTCGTTGGAACTGAAACCTTTGTTGAGGCGCGAAACTGGATAAAAGAGACTGAAGACTTGTTTGTTATTTTCGATATGGAGGATCACAGGAAAGTTCAGTTAGCAGCATGGTTGTTGAAAGAGGAAGCTGCATTTTGGTGGGAAGTCACCAACGCTACCAGGCCAATTGAGACTTGGGCAGACTTTAGAGAGAGGTTTGGGCTTAAGTTTTTATCATCCGCTGAAGCGAATCTTCAGATGGAGAGGTTCCTGGCACTCAACCAAGGGGACATGTCAGTTAGGGAATACATGAATAAGTTTAATCAGCTTGCTCGGTTTGGTTTGGACTTAGTCAACACGGCTGAGAAGAAGGCTCTACGCTTTGCTCGAGGATTGAGCGAGCCACTCCACACTATGGCCATGACTCATGTACCCATGGGGGCGACCTTTGAATGCTTGGTGAATATGGCCCTACTTCATGAAGAAGACGAGAATGGCAAGAAGAAGGTCAAGGCGAATGAGTCTCAAGACAAGAAGGTAGACTCCGAGAAAGGAGGAAAGAACAACAACAACAAGAATGACAAGTCACGTGAGAAAAGAAAATGCAACTTCTGTGGTATTAACGGGCATATAGTCCAGGACTGTAGGAAGAAGAAGATGAAGATAGGAGCATGTTTTCAATGCGGTGAAACTGGACACATCAGCAAGAACTGCCCTAAGAAGCAAGGGCAAGCCCCACAAGAAGGACCTTCTAGGGGTACATCTTTAACTTCTTTAACCTAGATACTCTGTTTTATCTTGTATATCCTTTAGATCCTGTCTTGAGAACCTTAGGTAGAATCCTATGAATGTAAACATGTATTTGAAGCATTTTATGCTTGATGTTTGCGAATGGTTGCAAGTGGTTGCAAGTGATTGCTCGTGGTTGCATAACACACATTAGGCACTAGATCGACTCAGACACATTTTCATATTGCGTATGCATGAGTGTTTATACTTATTTATGGATGAAATTGAATGTGTTATCATATGAATGTTGCATATGGATGAATGTTCGTACACACATATAGTGCTTACGTGACTAGGATTATTTGCATACATGTTGGATTCATGACACTAAACATATTTTGCATTAGAAAGATCAATCAGGCCTGATCATTTGCATTAGATAAGGAACATATACAAACACTTTCTGCATATGTTCATACAGCATTAGAAATCTCTTAAGGACAATATTTTCTTGTGGATGATGTTTTGAGTAGATGGATGATGGATGGTAGGATACGTTCTTCCTAACTTACAGATTTCGGGGACGAAATCCTTTAAGGAGGGGAGAATGTAACAACCCGTATTTTGATAACGTGTTATAACCATAAATCTAGGCAGAATTAAATTTTAAAATAAGAACTAAGGGAATCGGGTTGCGCCATTGCATTCGTCTCGGAATTCTACATTAAATCGATCCGAGCTTTCGAAAATCGGAGTCCGTATGACCAAGTTATGGCTCCCCAAAGTTTCAGAAATTTTCAGAGTTCAAAACAGTTCGAATTCGAGTTCAAATTCGAATTTCAAAACCCAGACAGACTGGGTGGGAAATTTCCCGCCCAGCACCCCATGTCGACTGGGGAGTCGACTGGGCAATCGATACCCCCGGGACCAGGTCGACTGCGCAGTCGACTTGGGTGTCGACCTGGTCCCCGAACCTGGTTTGGGCCTGGTTGCTCCTGCTTGACCCTGTTGGCTTGTTTGAGGGCCTGTGACGATTTTTGGTGGTTCAGATCGATTCTAGGGTTTATCCTATGGCCTAAACTAGTTGTTGCAACTATAAAAACACCCTAAGACCTAGGCTAATCCACAACAAATCTTTCTAACACCATTATGTTGCTAAGTCTCCTCTTGAACCATGGCCGTCGCCTCCAACTTGAAGCTTAAACATTCAAACTAGATCCAAATCGAAGGCCAATGTTTCTACAACAATTCAAGGGAATAGACCAACATTTCAACAATGATCCTACGACAATTTCTGTTCTTAGTTCTCAAAAACCACGATCTGTAAGCCCCAGTTACTCTTAATCTAAACTCTAAACTTAATATGGACATGTGTAAATTGAAGTTGAACATAAACATGATAACTACTTGAGACATACTCTTGTATATCTTTGATCTATGACTATTCCTTTTTGATCTATTATTTTAGATCTACTCTTGTTCACCCTAGATCTATTCACCTTGAACCTAGTACCGTTCATATTGAACCTTGATTTGTGGAATACTGATAATAACTTGATTTAGGGGCCTGTTCATGTCATAACCTAAACCCTATCATTATTTTAACATGCCTGTGATGTTGAAACTATTGCTAGTCACAAGTTTAGGATTATCATCTTATGTCATTTATTGCTATGTTTATCACCCTATTTCATATGCCAGTGATGTTATGATCATATCTCAAGTTACACCATGCTTGCCTTGAAATCACCTTTGCCACTTTATACCCATCCTTGTTATGTTATTCCTTAGTTACATCTATTGCCTTGATTCGAATTCACGAGCGTTGGGGATGCGATTTGGGTAGTATAGGAAAACCTGAATTTAGTATGAACTTGAAAACATGAATATCGTTATAACTTGAGCTTGGATAGGAACATGAACTTGACATGAAATTATACTTGAAAATATGAATTTGGGACATGAAACTTAGATAACTTGAACGTGGCCAACTCGAGGTTGGGTTGAGTTTGCAATATAAATCTGCCAGGAACTGCCCGGCGAATCCAATAACTGCAAACAATAGGACCCAATGTGATTAGTTGGTCATATCGCACTCGAAACCCGAGGTTAGACTAGGTTATGATGTAAAACTGCCCAGACCCGCCCGACACATCCAGTAGCCATAACCAAGTCTAATGTGAGAGGTTAGGGGTGCATTAAGTAAATTAATGCCACTGGATAGGGTTAATTCATGGACCACTTGAATATACTTAACCAATTTGACACGTTGATTTGATAGGGTTAAGTCATGAACCGCTTGAACACACTTAACCAACCTGACACATGATTCGTAGGACTAAGTCTTGAACTAGAACGACACACTTAGTCAATTTGACATGACACGTAGATGGGGTTAAGTCTCGATTTTAAATGACAACTTAACCTGCTGAACGAAACCCTAGCTACGCGGTCCTTTTCAGCAGTAACCAACTAGATGTATCATGGTACCCTGGGACTAGGCAGGGTGGGGCACGATTACTGGGATGATTGTAAGCGACCAGAACGACGGCTGAGTTGGTGCGCCATTGTAGGTTCAGGCGGACTAGGGTCATGCACTTAGTCCGGAGTTGAAAAAGCAGGCATTGGGCATCAGTAGGATTATCTGTGCATTCTTGATTCGTGTCAGTGGTTGGCACCCTAGGGCTTGATACACCCTATGGTGGACCTTACACAGGTGACTACATTCGTGATAGGGCCGTATGACACAGACACACGATGAGCTAGACTTGTAGGGAGCCGATCGATTAGATCATACCGTTGGACCCCGAATTGGGTCACTTCACGATATTGGGCCAAGGGATTATTTCTTGATTTATAGTTGACACGGGATTAGTATACCAGTATAGTTGGTATGGCGAACCTTGAATACGCAATGTTAGACTTGAGTTATCTTGTTAGCTTAGTTATCATGTCAGACTTATCATCATTCCTATGTTTAATTCCAGTTTATTCATGTCTTGTTAACTTTACTAGTTTCTATGCTGATAGTCACTAGGGCTTACCAGTCTTTTTGACTGACCCGTTTTCTTTCGCCTATTTGTCTTTCGTTCCCCCCAGGTTCTCAAGGAGGAAACTCTAGCTCTTAGCTTGGACTTTGCTTGCTTTCTGACAGCTCATGTACGGTTTGGTCTTGAGCTATGCTATGGCTGCACTCATGCACTTTTTGGGGAATAATATTTTACTTATGTTGTTTTAAGTACTTTGCTTCTTTAGAACTTGATGTAATGAAATAATGACTTGGCATTTTGATGTAAGAGGTTTTGACTCTATTTTTCAGTAATGAGATTTGGTTTTAAAGTTTATATCCGCTGCTTTATATACTCTATTTTATCTATGTTCTGTCTTGTGCTATCTCTGTGCCTGTTTACTAGATAATACCCCTCCAAAACTAGGGCATTCCCTTTGTGAGTGACCCTTGCGGAGGTGGGGTGTTACATTTGGTATCAGAGCAGAAGGTTACCAGACTGGGAAAAAGTTTTAAAAACCTTCTGAAACTATTTTCAAAACCGTTTATAAAGAAGCATTTTTCAAGAAAAGTTTTATTTTTAAGAAAAGGCTATTCCCCAAAAGCCATTAGCACTTTCCTTTGTTTCCTCATTTGAATCTTTTTCCTTTTCACTTTTCAGCATGTCTGATCTTAACCTTCCTGAGGGAGTACCCATACCTGGCTGGTTCCGACGATACTTGGAAGCTAGGGCCAACGGCGCAGGCCCAGCAGATATCCCTCCTCCTCCTCCCCCGGTGGCCACGGTTCCTCCTCCTCTGGGTACCGCCTTCGCCAAAATATGCAAGGACTTTATAGGAATGGGCGGCAAGAACTTCGTTGGAACTGAAACCTTCGTTGAGGCGCGAAACTAGATAAAAGAGACTGAAGACTTGTTTGTTATTTTCGATATGGAGGATCACAGGAAAGTTCAGTTGGCAGCATGGTTGTTGAAAGAGGAAGCTGCATTTTGGTGGGAAGTCACCAATGCTACCAGGCCAATTGAGACTTGGGCAGACTTTAGAGAGAGGTTTGGGCTTAAGTTTTTATCATCCGCAGAAGCGAATCTTCAGATGGAGAGGTTCCTGGCACTCAACCAAGGGGACATGTCAGTTAGGGAATACATGAATAAGTTTAATCAGCTTGCTCGGTTTGGTTTGGACTTAGTCAACATGGCTGAGAAGAAGGCTCTACGCTTTGCTCGAGGATTGAGCGAGCCACTCCGCACTTTGGCCATGACTCATGTACCCATTGGGGCGACCTTTGAATGCTTGGTGAATATGGCCCTACTTCATGAAGAAGATGAGAATGGCAAGAAGAAGGTCAAGGCGAATGAGTCTCAAGACAAGAAGGTAGACTCCGAGAAAGGAGGAAAGAACAACAACAACAAGAATGACAAGTCACGTGAGAAAAGAAAATGCAACTTCTGTGGTATTGACGGGCATATAGTCCAGGACTGTAGGAAGAAGAAGATGAAGATAGGAGCATGTTTTCAATGCGGTGAAACTGGACACATCAGCAAGAACTGCCCTAAGAAGCAAGGGCAAGCCCCGCAAGAAGGACCTTCTAGGGGTACATCTTTAACTTCTTTTCCCTAAATACTCTGTTTTATCTTGTATATCCTTTAGATCTTGTCTTGAGAACCTTAGGTAGAATCCTATGAATGTAAACATGTATTTGAAGCATTTTATGCTTGATGTTTGCGAATGGTTGCAAGTGGTTGCAAGTGATTGCTCGTGGTTGCATAACACACATTAGGCACTAGATCGACTCAGACACATTTTCATATTGCATATGCATGAGTGTTTATACTTATTTATGGATGAAATTGAATGTGTTATCATATGAATGTTGCATATGGATGAATGTTCGTACACACATATAGTGCTTACGTGACTAGGATTATTTGCATACATGTTGGATTCATGACACTAAACATATTTTGCATTAGAAAGATCAATCAGGCCTGATCATTTGCATTAGATAAGGAACATATACGCACACTTTCTGCATATGTTCATACAGCATTAGAAATCTCTTAAGGACAATATTTGCTTGTGGATGATGTTTTGAGTAGATGGATGATGGATGGTAGGATACGTTCTTCCTAACTTACAGATTTCGGGGACGAAATCCTTTAAGGAGGGGAGAATGTAACAACCCGTATTTTGATAACGTGTTATAACCATAAATCTAGGCAGAATTAAATTTTAAAATAAGAACCAAGGGAATCGGGTTGCGCCATTGCATTCGTCTCGGAATTCTGCATTAAATCGATCCGAGTTTTCGAAAATTGGAGTCCGTATGACCAAGTTATGGCTCCCCAAAGTTTCAGAAATTTTCAGAGTTCAAAACAGTTCGAATTCGAGTTCAAATTCGAATTTCAAAACCCAGACAGACTGGGTGGGAAATTTCCCGCCCAGCACCCCATGTCGACTGGGGAGTCGACTGGGCAATCGACACCCCCGGGACCAGGTCGACTGCGCAGTCGACTTGGGTGTCGACCTGGTCCCCGAACCTGGTTTGGGCCTGGTTGCTCCTGCTTAACCCTGTTGGCTTGTTTGAGGGCCTGTGACGATTTTTGGTGGTTCAGATCGATTCTAGGGTTTATCCTATGGCCTAAACTAGTTGTTGCAACTATAAAAACACCCTAAGACCTAGGCTAATCCACAACAAATCTTTCTAACACCATTATGTTGCTAAGTCTCCTCTTGAACCATGGCCGTCGCCTCCAACTTGAAGCTTAAACATTCAAACTAGATCCAAATCGAAGGCCAACGTTTCTACAACAATTCAAGGGAATAGACCAACATCTCAACAATGATGCTACGACAATTTCTATTCTTAGTTCTCAAAAACCACGATCTGTAAGCCCCAGTTACTCTTAATCTAAACTCTAAACTTAATATGGACATGTGTAAATTGAAGTTGAACATAAACATGATAACTACTTGAGACCTACTCTTGTATATCTTTGATCTATGACTATTCCTTTTTGATCTATTATTTTAGATCTACTCTTGCTCACCCTAGATCTATTCACCTTGAACCTAGTATCGTTCATTTTGAACCTTGATTTGTGGAATACCGATAAGAACTTGATTTAGGGGCCTGTTCATGTCATAACCTAATCCCTATCATTATTTTAACATGCCTGTGATGTTGTGATGTTGAAACTATTGCTAGTCATAAGTTTAGGATTACCATCTTATGTCATTTATTGCTATGTTTATCACCCTATTTCATATGCCAGTGATGTTATGATCATATCTCAAGTTACACCATGCTTTCCTTGAAATCACCTTTGCCACTTTATACCCATCCTTGTTATGTTATTCCCTAGTTACATCTATTGCCTTGATTCGAATTCACGAGCGTTGGGGATGTGATTTGGGTAGTTTAGGAAAACCTGAATTTAGTATGAACTTGAAAACATGAATATCGTTATAACTTGAGCTTGGATAGGAACATGAACTTGACATGAAATTATACTTGAAAATATGAATTTGGGACATGACACTTAGATAACTTGAACGTGGCCAACTCGAGGTTGGGTTGAGTTTGTAGTATAAATCTGCCCGGAACCGCCCGGCGAATCCAGTAACTGCAAACAATAGGACCCAATGTGAGTAGTTGTTCATATCGCACTCGAAACCCGAGGTTAGACTAGGTTATGGTGTAAAACTGCCCAGACCCCCCCCCCCCCCCCGCGGCACATCCAGTAACCATAACCAAGTCTAATGTGAGAGGTTAGGGGTGCATTAAGTAAATTAATGCCACTGGATAGGGTTAAGTCATGGACCACTTGAATATACTTAACCAATTTGACACGTTGATTTGATAGGGTTATGTCATGAACCGCTTGAACACACTTAACCAACCCGACACATGATTCGTAGGACTAAGTCTTGAACCAGAACGACACACTTAGTCAATTTGACATGACGCGTAGATGGGGTTAAGTCTCGATTTTAAATGACAACTTAACCTGCTGAACGAAACCCTAGTTACGCGGTCCTTTTCAGCAGTAACCCACTAGATGTATCATGGTCCCCTGGGACTAGGCAGGGTGGGGCACGATTGTTGGGCTGATTGTAAGCGACCAGAACGACGGCTGAGTTGGTGCGCCATTGTAGGTTCAGGCAGACTAGGGTCGTGCACTTAGTCCGGAGTTGAAAAAGCAGGCATTGGGCATTAGTAGGATTATCTGTGCATTCTTGATTCGTGTCAGTGGTTGGCACCCTAGGGCTTGATACACCCTATGGTGGACCTAGCATAGGTGACTATATTCGTGATAGGGCCGTATGACACAAACACACGACGAGCTAGACTTGTAGGGAGCCGATTGATTAGATCATACCGTTGGACCCCGAATTGGGTCACTTCACGATATTGGGCCAAGGGATTATTTCTTGATTTATAGTTGACACGGGATTAGTATACCAGTATAGTTGGTATGGCGAACCTTGAATACGCATTGTTAGACTTGAGTTATCTTGTTAGCTTAGTTATCATGTCAGATATATCATCATTCCTATGTTTAATTCCAGTTTATTCATGTCTTGTTAACTTTACTAGTTTCTATGCTGATAGTCACTAGGGCTTACCAGTCTTTTTGACTGACCCGTTTTCTTTCGACTCTTTGTCTTTCGTCCCCCCCCCCCCTCCCCAGGTTCTCAGGGAGGAAACTCTAGCTCTTAGCTTGGACTTTGCTTGCTTTCTGACAGCTCATGTACGGTTTGGTCTTGAGCTATGCTATGGCTGCACTCATGCACTTTTTGGGGAATAATATTTTACTTATGTTGTTTTAAGTACTTTGCTTCTTTAGAACTTGATGTAATGAAATAATGACTTGGCATTTTGATGTAAGAGGTTTTGACTCTATTTTTCAGTAATGAGATTTGGTTTTAAAGTTTATGTCCGCTGCTTTATATACTCTATTTTATCTATGTTCTGTCTTGTGCTATCTCTGTGCCTGTTTACTAGATAAAACCCCTCCAAAACTAGGGCATTCCCTTTGTGAGTGACCCTAGCGGAGGTGGGGTGTTACAATTGGCTTACCACGTAAGGGGCCATTCTAGATTGTAAGAAGAGGGTTGTTAGACTCCTAACATGTCATGGAAAGACCCTAGAAGTTTCTTGTGACCCCAAAGGGTCTGTTATGCTTAGCTTCCTAGAGTCTCTAGATGCATCCATAGATGATTTGCAATCTGTTCCGGTGGTTCGAGATTATTCCATTGTTTTTTATGAGGTACGTGGTTTACCTCCAAGGCGTGAGATCGACTTCCGCATATATCTGGTGGACAATGCAAAGCCAGTTGCAATACCAGTGCACCACATGGCTCCAAGAGAAAGGAGGGAGCTGAGTAAGCAAGCAGGGGAGCTACTTGAAAAAGGGTTTATCAGACGAAGCATTTCTGAGTGGGGTGCTTCAGTAGTATTCGCAACTAAAGCGAATGGTTTGCTTCGTTTGTGTGTTGACTATTGAGAGTTAAATAAGCTCAGCAAGAAGAATAGGCACCCGCTTCTGAGGATTGATGATTTATTTGATCATCTTGTTGGTGCCTCAGTATTTTATCTGTTGGACATGGCTACAGGGTTCCATCAGTTGAGGGTGCCTGAGGACAGCATAGATAAGACTGCTTTCAGGACTCCGGACGGTTTCTTTGAATGGCTAGTTATGCCTTTTGGGTTGACAAATGCACCCGCCTATTTTGTTGATTTGATGAGTAGGGTTTTTCGGGAGTTCCTAAACAAATTTGTCATAGTCTTCGTTGATGATATTAAAAATTGATCTTCTCCAAGAGTGAATAAGAGCATGCCCAGCATTTGGGAGAAGTTCTGAAAACTCTCCGTGACCATTAGCTAAAAGCAAAGTTCTCCAAATGCCATTTCTGGAGAAAGGAGGTGAGATTCTTCGGGCATGTAGTCTCCAAAGAAGGGATAGTTGTATATCCCGCCAAAGTGGTTGCCGTACAAGATTGGCAGATTCCTAAAAATGCAACCAAGGTGAGAAGATTTCTTGGGTTGGCAGTTTATTATAGGAAGTTCATTAAGGACTTCGCGAAGATATCAGCCCCTCTCACCAGGCTAACAAAGAAGAATTTAACATTTTCATGGGATATAGACTATGACGTTGCTTTCCAACGACTAAAAAGGGCTCTTACAACAACCCCAGCCTAGGCGTTGCCCAATGGGAGTAAAGTGTTTACTGTTTACACTGATGCGTGCGGTACAGGACTTGGTGCGGTTCTGATGCAAGAAGGGAAAGTAATATGCTATGAGGGTAGACAGTTGAGAGTTCATGAGAAGAACTACCCCACCCTTGATTAAGAGCTAGTTATCATAATATCCGCGTTAATGACGTGGCGTCATTATTTACTTGGAAAAAAGTTCGAGTTATACATCGATCATAAATCTCTCAAGTATATATTATATGCCCACAAACTTAACCCAATAAGGTTATGTAATTAAAGATGCCAAGTGGTATACATAACCGGTAGACAATGTAATGAAGTTATGTAATTAAAGGCACTCTTTAGGGTAAGCATAACTATTATAGGGCTATGTAATTAAGACACCTAAGGGTATATAAAGTTAGTGGAAAACCTAGTGGGGATACAAGACAAGGGGGAGATCTTGTATCGTATTATGTGGGACCCATTTCAGTTAGTAACCCAGAGTTGGTATCAAGTAAAGAACTCCGTACTAGGTGGAGAAGGGGCACGCTTACTAATTGATTGTAAGAGATCAAATGAGGCAGATGGTGTGGGAGGCGCAAACCAACCGGGGACATGTCCGTGCATGTCTGGGCAGTGGGGGCTAAGACGACCGTGACACCAGTAGATATGGTTGTGCACACCATGGGTTGCCACTTTAGGAAGTGATACCTCCTACTATGGAGCTAGCACAGGATATATACATGATAGGGAGCCGATCAATTAGGGTAGTGGTTAGGGTATACTTGGACGTATGACCTAAGCCTACCAACTTATAGTGGAAGGGATCATCTCATTTCAGTTATAATAGTAATAATGCAGAGTAACCGTTAGTGAGGCACATACACCTTAACTTGCTTACCTTGCCACATCTGCCATTTATGTAGCGATCTCTCTTATCCACTTTATATGCCTATCATGTTGCTTTTAATTATCTACTAGCTAGAAGTAAATAGACTCACCAGACTTTATGTCTGACCCTGTTGTTTCTCCTTCTTTCTTCCGTCTCTCCCCCCTCCCCCAGGTTCTCAGGGAGGAAACACTCAGACTTCATCAGGAATTAGATAACATCTTGCTAGGAGCTACTTCTGAAGTATGACTCAAGTTCTTGTCTCTACTATGGCACAACTCTTTTTATTGGGTGAATGATGCTTTTTATTTACTTATGTACTTTGATGGTGCAAGACAGAAGTAATTTTATTGTAATGGTTTTTGTGACTTATGAAATTGTGGACCACAGTATTATGACTTATGTTTGAAATAAAAGTTTAAATTTTCCGTTGTTGCCTTATTTATATCTGTTTTGTAAATATTCTTGTGGCTATAAAATATATATTAGTTATTTAGGACTGGTTGTTGTGATTATTATATATATATATATATATATATATTGGTGGTTGGATTCCCGTAGTATCATTAGCGGATGCCCACAATATCATTAGCGGATGACCCTATGCGCCTCATGCTATGATAGTGGATGACCTTCTATACTGCGATATCCTGCCTCGAAGTAGGATGGGTGTTATTTATGTTGGCTAACGTCATTGGATGTAGGGAAACAGGTTGGAGGGATCCAACTAGATTCCTCAAAAATATTATTATTTGTTTGTTTTTCGTATATATCATCATATATGATGTGTTAGAAAACCTATCATTTATAATTGGTTGTTTTTGGGTGTTTAAAATATCATTGAGCCTAAATGTTGATTTATAAAAATATCATGAAAGGGGATTTCTGATATAAAAAGCGGAATTCTATTTTTCTAAAAATAGAATTCGAATTTTGAATGGACTAAGAAATATAAACTTGTTTGAATAATAAAAACAAGTAAAGAAATTTATAAACGATGTTTATAAATTAAATAATGTGGGAATTAAAGAAATTTATAAACGATGTTTATAAATTAAATAATACAGGACATTGAAGTAAATTTATAAACGGTGTTTATAAATAAAATGTAATGATTTTCATTGGATAATCAGGGAATTGAAATCAATTTATAAACAGTGTTAATAAATGGAGTGGAAAAAATTTATCATTTGATAAATTGAATATTTAGATTCAAATGTGAAATTGAAAATAGAAATTGGGAATCGTTTAAAGAACTAAACGATGAAATTTATTCTGATATTCAGAATATAAAGTGAACTAAAATAAATCTGTAAGGAGTTATGATTTGAATTCCATTAGTTCGAATTTATTTAAATAAAATATGTCTAGAAAAAATATTAGCATTATATTAAATTGAAGTTAAATTTAATATTAAAATAGATTCTATGTTATATATGGATAAGTTAAAATGAGTTGAATATTCCAAAATAAGATTTTGGTTTTAAATAGATTTCGAAATGGAACTTGTTGGAATTTATAAAACAAGTAAATTTGTAAACAATGTTTATAAATATAGTGAATTAATAATCTGGAGATAATCTGTAATTTTAAATTCAAGTATGAATATAAAATATAATTTAAATCATTTCAAAAAAGAAACGACAGTTTTATTCCCGGATTCGGAATATAAAATGAATTGAGTTTAAGTATATTTGAAATGGAAATTTGTTTTAAATTATAAAACAAGGAAATTAAATTTATAAATAAACTTTATAAATTAAGGAAAATAAATTATCATTTGACAATTTAGAAATTTAAATTCAAATATGAATTTAACCGTGAATTGGAAATCGTTTCAGAAAAGGAACGATAGGTTGTATTTCGGTATTCGAAGTATAAAAACGAATTGAGATAAGTTTAAGAAATTATATTCCGAATTTGATTTCATCGAATTTTATAAAGTAATTCATTCCTAAAGGAATTGGAAATTAATATTAAAAATGGAGTTGTGATTGAATTTATGATTAAGTGCTACAATAATCGATGACTAGGGATAATCGGAGTATTTAAGTTAGATAAGGAAAATTGGATTAATATATATATTAAAATATATTAGAATGGAGTTGAAATTTATTGTAAATGAAGTTTAAACATTTATATATAAATATAATTAAAACAAACTCGCCGCAGCATGGCAGTTCGTAAATTGGTGTTTCGAACTTCAACTGAGTTTATAGAACTGAATTTAAGTCGGAATCCTTTGAAATAAGAATCGTCAGGACCGACTGAATAATAGTTTTCTAATGGAAGAGAGAAATCTGGATTTCGTCTTATAGATTTTGAGTTATGTCAAAATCAAATTTTCAGAAAAACAGTGCCATAACCATTTTATAACCATAACAGTTTATTTAAATTTATAAAAGGATTTTAAGCAAATAAAATTCGAATCTCCATTAGAAAAATTCAGATTTGAGTTATAAAATATACCTGAACTCTAGTGGAGTAATGAAATGATTTTTTAAACAAAAATCAGATATTGTTAATTATTGAATAGAATTAACTAGTCTGAAGAATAATTAGTTAATGGAATTTGAATTGAAATTGGGCTTTGGATAAGTAAACTGGGTTTGTAAATTTATATTTGAAATCGAATATGAAACTCGAGTTGGAAAATGGAATTCAGTTAGTTTATAACCAAATTAAAAATAGTATATGAACATGATATGTTCAAATAAAATTATGAAATAGGAAAAAGAACTAATTAAAGAATAAATTAGCGAATTGAGTTAAAATGACCAGATTGAGTTAGAATAAACTGAGAATGGATGTATATGGGTTAGACAGGTATGGAATGAAGTGTATGAATTTTATAAATTTAGTGCCTAACAAAAAGGTACATGTTTAAATTCTATATGAGTTTTTATGCACCGAATCGGCAATCCATTGGCTTTTTGATTTTCTTTTTGAATGGAAAGGGCCCAGGGAGGAGTTTTGTAGTTGTACGGAGTGACTATACAAAGGAGGTTATTGCAAAAAATTTTGGAAATTTAAGGAGTTAGAATATTTTTAAGAAAATTGGATAACTAGAAATCAATGTATCAATATATACAGAATTCGATAAGGAAACAAACTTAAAAATATAATATTATAAACAAAAAGGAAATCTATAATTAAATCTGATAAAATTAGAAAGAGACACATATACGGGTTTAAAATTGAATAATTCGTTTTTATGATGTTGATTATTCGAGGTAATTGGTCTTGTCCGTTTTGAAGTTGAGGATGTTTTCAGTCAAGGTCTGAGAGGTTGTTATACCCCAACTTGATTGATCATTTTTAACTGATAAATAGCAAGATCTAGTCTCAAAGAGAAATGTTTGAATAAGGGTTAGTTGAATGCAGTATTTTGGGTTGTTTATAACGACGTTTTACATAACAGTCGATTTAACCCTAGTAAATGAAATTTTGGGAAATATAATGATAAATATTTCATAAGTATTGAAATAAATGAATGGTCATGAAAGAGATAAGTAATTGGAATGTTTTCCAATTATAAATAGAATATATTTTCTAAGTACAGAAAATAAAATAAGGCGATATATGGAAATGTTTTCCAAATAGCGCAAGAGTCCAAGATGACTACTGAAAATATCGTGTTAACGAATATGGATAAGGAAATGGAGAAGTGTTTTAATTAATGAAATAATAATTAAAAAATCCAATGATTTGTTTGATGCTTTGAATGAATGTTTGTTTTTCTTCGATAGTTAAATAACCGACTATCGAAGTGTTTGCCAATATGGTTGTCAATATGGAGAGAACAGTTGGATTATTATCTAAGAACCGCTCCGTATTGGCAGTTGCATTGCGAATCAAATTATATGAAGATAATCAGAGACGAAGTAGAGTGCAAGGGCTTTTTCTATTAATGGAAATTGTGCTTTCGGTTTCATTTAATCCCAAAACGAATGTATATGGATGAACGTCTGACAGAGTATTTCCAATTATCACATATGTTGTTCTGTACAAATATATATAGTGGCGGAAAATTTATTCTTTTAGCATAATATCCAGAATATATTTGTGCAAATCAATTAATGATTAATGGATCTGACAATGTGACATTCAAAGTGATTATGCTATCAATGAATGGTAAGCAATTATAGCCTCAAGCCTCAACAACTGGGAAATGACAAAAATCGAGCAGGCAACATGGCTATGTGAGTAGCTCCCATTGGGGTGTATTATCGCTTATCTAGAGATTCATTTAATTCCTTATTCTATTCGATGTTGTCCCATTCGGGAAAACAGTTGTTGATCACAACCGTTGGTGGTATACATTCGATACACTCAAGCGAAATGAGTGGTCGGTCATGTGTGGCTGGGTTACAAGATGTTCTTGTTGTATCCAGTGTATTCTCCTCTAGAGATACACTATCGGAAGGTGGTTCCATACCTTGTCATAGTTGGAAATTCATTACCCAATAAGCGCTCGCAATTTTGATTGTATATTATGTATGTGGAGTGTGAGATGAAAGCATTCCACTAAATTTCTATTTATTTGATTTAGACACTATT
Source organism: Allium sativum (assembly GCA_030737875.1). Classification (NCBI taxonomy): domain Eukaryota; kingdom Viridiplantae; phylum Streptophyta; class Magnoliopsida; order Asparagales; family Amaryllidaceae; genus Allium; species Allium sativum. The sequence continues at coordinate 830,782,868 of CM060924.1, forward strand.
ATAATATCAAAAGAGTTTTGAAATAAAGATTATCGTTTCTTTCAAAAGAATTTGAAAGTTAAATCAAGTGTTTTGGATTCTCATAAGGGAAAACCTGTTTCGTGTTATACGGCGTTGTCTTATGAGATATCGTTTATTTTCTCAAACTGTTTTAAATTGTTTGCTCATACCAGTCCCATGACTGACCCAGAGTTTATTTTGTTTTGTTTTACCTAAACTCTTGGGTGCCCAAATTTGTATGGGAAGTCAAGCAGTTCAGGATTTTACAGATCTATCTAAAAGAGCTTGGAGCAGGAGGCTTTAGTGTTAAATATATAGCATTTTTATTACCACCGTGTTGTAAGTGTTGTACTCTAACAACCATATGTTATAGAGTTAAAATTTTGTATTTCAAAAGATATGATATATTATATATATTTTCTGCTGCGATGTGAGATTCTGTGTCGTTATTTCTATTCTTCTTCTACCTTTTTCTTCTAAAAAAATGATTCGTATTTCTGTGATATTTGGGTTGGACGTGTGGTGTATTTAGTCAACTCAGATAGTACGGAAATTCGGTTCGTAACAGTGGTATTAGAGCTTAGGTTGAGCGAACACCTAGGCTTTGTGGGGGTGTACTCATTAGAGACAGGGTCAGCAGTATCCTAGAATGAGTTGTGTAATGTCCCGTGTATTTGCAGTATAATAATTAATTTATTTAATAATTTATATAGTGATTTAGAAGATTTAAAGGGTTGTTTAATTAAATAACTTTGAATATTTAATTAATATAATAATTAAATAATATATAGTAAGGCTCCGATGAAATAATGGAGAAACGAATGGCGGCTGAAACTCTTTCTTCTTCCTCATTGATTTTTACTCGTCAAAAATCTCAATTTCCCCTTTTATCTCTAGGTAAATCGAGGGTGAATAAGGCGAATTGTCCTAAACTGGTGTATGCAAATTCGCAGTTGGGTTATGGTGGTTGCTATCGTTGTGGAGAGGATAATCACTATGTGAGGAACTGTAGAAATCAATTTCGATGCTTTTATTGTGGCGGATCGAGACATCGCAGAGACACATGTCCGGATCTCTCAAAGGGGGATTCTTTTCGTGATTTCAACGAAAGATTTACTGTATCTGGTGGGGGTCTTAAATTGGATAATTCTTAGCAAGAGGGTAAACAAGCACAGTATCAAATTCTAAGTCCTGGATTGATCTTATTAAAGAACTTCGTTAGTATTAAAGATCAGGTTCAGATTGCCAATAAATGTCAAGAATTAGGTATTGGTGAGGGGGGATTCTATAGACAAGCTTATGAAAATGGAGTGATGTTCAATTTCTTTATGATGTGTCTGGGCAAATTCTGGAACCCGCTATCAAGACAATACGAAGACAGGAGAAAAATTGATGGAGTTATTCCGCCAGTTATACCATTAGATTTTAAAAAGTTGGTCAGCGAATCAATGGAGTTTGCTCATAGAGTAATCAAGGCAAATGGGGGTGTAGCAAGTGATCTCCCTCATATATCCCCTGATGTTTGTATTGTTAATTTTTATGATCTTGATGGGAAACTGGGATTGCATCAAGACAAGGACGAAAGTAATGAAAGTCTTAAGGCTGGGCTTCCTGTTGTATCCATTTCCATAGGAGATTCGGCGGAGTTCATCTATAAAGAAGAGAATGCCATGGGATTGGTCAAGAAAGTGGTGCTTGAATCAGGCGATGTCCTTATTTTTGGGGGAAAATCTAGGGGAATTTTTCATGGAATCAAGGGAATCTACAAGGATACGGCCCCTAAGGTACTCACTGATAAGATAAACATGAAAGCAGGCAGGTTATGTCTGACATTCAGGCAGTGCGAATTCTTAAATGAGGAGGAATCGAATCCAGTTCCAGCAAGTAAGGGGTCATTTTCTTATAAGGCTTCTTCTAATTTTAACACCTCTTTCGCGAATGTTGTTAAGCAGTCATCAATTAAAATGTACGAATGGAATTCGATGGGGTCAAAAAACGTTAATTTCTGGAAAAACGTTGGTGCTCGCCATTGCTTTCGCTGTGGTGATTCGTCCCACCTAGCGAAAGACTGTAGAAATGGATGGAGATGTCACAAATGTGGTGGAGTGGGGCATCGAAAGAATAGTTGCCCTGAATGATTTAAGGGGAAGTCAGTCTGGGAGCTTCTGCACTTCAACTGTTCGAGGATTTGTCTGAGAATGATCGAATTTCTGGACTTATATAGTATGGATTTTTCTGCTAACGTAAACATTGGGGCGTATTTGATGTTGATGATGGGATGGAATCTAGAAGGGCTTGTTGATGGAATTTTTTGGAATAAGATTGATGTTAAGGCTGATGTTTTCCCTCCGTTGCCTACCGATGACTAGAGAAGAGCATGCCTATTCTTTTAGTTTAAATTTCGTAAAACTGAGGAGAATGTATTTTGATTCGCATGCAAGGCATAAGACTTTAGTACTTAAATTGTTGGATGGGATACTAGAGCATTTTGACATTATTAATACGGTTATAAATTGTGATCATAGTGAGGTAGACCTGCAGTATAAGTCATATAGTGTCAATACTGGGAATGATCGCATGGGCAATATATTTCAGACGAGATTGGATAGATTTACTATGTCAGGATTGGTGGAAGATAGTGGTTGGTTTCTCGAAGGAGAGATGATGGATGCGGTGGAATCCTGTGGGTTTTGGTCATGTAGTGATCCATTAATGTATGACCCAGATGTTCAGCTTTGTATGACTTGTAGTGAGGTACTCGAATGCAAAGAGGAAAGGAGCTGTAGCGAAGTGATGACAGGTTTGGAAGAGGTAGATAAGTGTGGTTATACTGTGGATAGTAATGAGGTTGATTGTAAATCGGATGTGGCGGTGAATGATGTTTGGCGCGTAGCTGAGGATGTTGATCTAACTAACAGTTTCAGTTTGCTGGAGGAAAGTGATGATGAGTTAGGCTTAAGAACAGAAGAGGAAGGGGTGTCATCTATGAGTGTTTTTCCGAAGGCTAGCAGCTTGTCCAGGAAAGGGATTAGAGTGAGTCGATTCAAATGTGGCAGAATAGTTCAAGCGAAAGCGTCGAAATCCTGTAAGATCAAAGAGGTATATGTTCCTTCACACGTGAATTTGGCAGAAGTGGAGCTGGTAGCGAATTTGTCCGTTAGCGAGCTCAGTGAGGTTGTAGACGATGGTGATATGGACATGTTGGATAGGAGGGGGGAGTTAAAGGGCTTGAGAAAAGTGACAAGTATTGTTACCAGTTCTTTGACCAGTAGTGGTTCTATTGTGATGGGTGATGTTTTCAGATTGGACGGTTCAGGGTGTGCGGTTATTTTTTCTTTGAGTATGGATCTTTGTTCTGGGGTGATAAGCGAGTCGATGGTGAAGCTCTTTCGCCTATATTTAAGGCCGAGCTGCTGTGTCTTTAGAAGGGATTATGACCTTTCATGTCCTGCGTTTTCCTCTGGAGGTGTATCCGGATTCTCGAGCAGTGAAGGTTTGACGGAGCTTAGTGGGGCTATTGTTCAGAGTGGAGATGTACTATCTTCTTCGTCTAGGAGACGGAGACGTAGGAGAATAATTCCTAGTTCTGGGTTGATTCGTCGAAGTGCGAGGATCAGATCGAGTTCCTCTTCTTTTCGAGGTGGGTCCCTGAGTTCGATTGCTAGTAGTAGTACATCGGATCAGGGCACAGGTATGTCTACTGTTTACGGTAGTGACTATTCCCCTTATGCTTTGGGTAGTCTTTCGACTAGTCAGTTATTTCAGCTGGCTAATGATACAGCCTTTATTTTTACAGATATTGAGTTAGATACTGACTTTATTAGGAGTAGGGAATTAGAGAGAGTTTCTTCTTTGTCCAGATGAGGATAGTTAGTTGGAATATTAGGGGACTAAATGATCATGATAAATGTGCTAAGGTGAGGACGTTTTGTGTAGATTATCATATTGATATTGTATTACTTCAAGAGGCTAAAATTGAGAGTCCTGATGTTAGTTTCTATGCTAGACTAGGTGGGTCCCATTTTCGTAATTGGGCTTGCCTTCCGGCAATAGGTACGGCGGGAGGACTCATGATTGGTTGGAAAGATAATCAATATAGACTTGTGCAGGAATTTACTAAGTTACATTCATTACATATCATTCTAGTTTCCCTTAGGGATAATTCTACCATGGGTATTACAAATGTATATGGTCCTCATAATAAGATTGTGAGGAGAATCTTGTGGGATGAATGTTCTGATTTTAGGAATCTTAGCCCAAATCTTTGGATTGTGGGGGGGAGGGGTTTTCAATGTCACTAGATTTTTAGGAGAGAGATCTCCTCGTGAAGGTGATTTCTCCGATATGGAGGAATTCAACGATTTCATTTTAGAAAACAATTTGATTGAAGTTCCACTTAGTAATAGATTATTCACTTGGTCTAATGTTAGAGACAGTCCGTCTTTTGCTTTATTGGATAGATTTATTATTAGCACTGAGGTTGATGATAGATTTCCTATATGTAAAGTTAAGGGTTTACCTTTCTTATATTCGGATCATTGTCCTTTAATCCTTTCATGTGAATTAAATACTTTGATTAGCAGCAATTTTAAATTTGAAAAGATGTGGCTTTTAGATACTAGCTTTATTAAACTTGTAACTGTCAAGTGGAATTCTTTATTCTATTTTAATAATTTGTATAATGGTAATTCAGCGAAGATTTTTGTTTCTAAACTTGGTAAACTAAGATTCTTTCTTAAGAGGTGGAACAAATTTATTTTTGGAAGTGTTAGGGTTAAAAAAGATAAGATTTTATGTGAGATGTTAGACTTAGATAAGTTGAATGAGACCAGGACCCTTAATCCTGTTGAAAGAGAGAGACTTTGCAACCTTAGGAATGATTTCAAACTGATTTTAGATAAGGAAGAAACCATGTGGAAGCAAAGATCTCGTATCCAATGGATTAAGGAAGGATATAATAACACAAAAAAATTTCATAGTGTGGCTAATAAGAGGAGAAGGGATAATATGATTCATTCTATTTTATTAAATGATGAGGAGTTAACGGTCCAGATAGATCTAAATGAAGCATTCACTAATTATTATAAACGTATTTTTGGTGCTAAGATTAAGAGAAGAATAAACGTTAAATGGAAGGAAATTTATCCTAATAGCGCTAAAGATGAATTGGTTGATTTAGATAAGCCATTTTCTGAGCAGGAGATTTGGAAGGCAATTAGTGATATGCCTAGTGACAAAGCTCCTGGGCCTGATGGGTTTTCTGTCTTATTTTATAAGCAGTTTTGGGAGGTCTTGAAATTTGAGTTTATTAATTTATTTAATGACTTTTATAGTGGGAATTTGCGTTTAGGTAGCTTTAATTTTGCTAATGTTATTCTTATTCGTAAGAAAGAGGATGCTAAATACCTAAAGGATTTTAGACCTATTTCTTTAATCAACGTTTCAGTTAAAATTATATCAAAAGTTCTAGCGAATAGACTAAATAAGAAGATGAATGATCTTGTTGATTGTTCACAATCTGCTTTTATTAAAGGTAGAAACATCGTGGATGGAGTGGCAGTGGTCCAGGAATATATAAATGTATGTTGCAAAAATAACTTTACATGTGTTATTTTGAAGTTAGATTTCGAGAAAGCTTTTGACTCTATTGATTGGGATTTTATTTGCGAATTATGTCTCGCTAGGGGTTTTAGTATTAAATGGATTAACTGGATTATGCTTCTACTTAGATCTGGCTGTTCCAATATAGTTGTTAATGGGGTTGTGGATAAGAAGATACAATCTAAGAGGGGTCTTAGACAGGGGGACCCCTTATCACCCCTCTTATTTAACCTAGCTGCTGATGTATTTTCTAGAATTATTAAGAGAGCTGGGGATTAGGATTATTAGGTAATGTTGGTAATGAGGTATTAAATAATGAACTATCTCTGCTCCAATTTGCAGATGATACCTTATTATTTTCCTCTCATTTACCTAAGCACATTATCACCCTTAAGTTTATACTTTACTGTTTTGAGATGTTATCTGGTCTTAGTATTAATTTTGAAAAAAGTGCTATTATGGTCCTTAATGATTTTGACAATGTGGAACATAGGGTTGCAAGTACATTAAACTGTTTTATCATGAAGTTTCCTTTTGATTATTTGGGCTTTAAAATTAGGCCTTCGAAGCTCAAAAAAGATGATTGGTTAGTCATCATAGATAAGATAAATAACAGATTAGCAAATTGGAATAATAAATTCTTGTCTCGAGCAGGTAGATTAGTGCTTGTTAATTCGGTTTTGTCTGCTATTCCTTCTTACTGGATGTCTATCCATAGACTTCCTCAATGGGTTATTCTGAAAATTGATAGAATAAGACGTAATTATCTTTGGAGTGGTGATACTATTTGTAGCGGTTTTAAATGTTTAGTAAAATGGGAGGTGTGTTGTAAGGCTAAGAAAGATGGGGGTCTAGGGATCATTAACTTATATAATTTCAACTCTTCTTTACTAGCTAAATGGATATGGAGATATAGGTGCCCTGAAGTGAAGACTACTTGGAAGGTTATTATTTCCAAATTTTACTATTCAGGAGGTGAATACATTGTGGGATCTAGTGTTAGTTGGTATAATATACTATCTTACTTTTGGAAATCCGTCTTAAAGTGTTTTGATTTTTTAAATTTAGGGTGTAAGTTGATTACTCATTCCGGAAATCTTACTTTCTTTTGGCATGATGTATGGATTTCCCGGTTACCGCTAAAAATAGAATTTAGTGAACTTTATAATAATTGCTGTTTCAAAAATGCTTTAATTAAAGAGGTTTATAGAAGTGATTTGGATCCCTCATGGGATTTTTCTTTTAATAATATTTTGGAAGAAGGAATGTTAAGACAATTAGCTTTACTCAGAGCTAGGTTAGCTTTATATCACTTTGATGAGAATAGTGATCTTATTAGATGGGATATGGGTAAAAGCTCAGTTTATACTTTAAATTCTATGTACAAATTTATAAATTTTTCGGGGGTCACTAATCATACCATTAAGTATATTTGGAAGGCTAATTCCCCTCCTAAAGCAAAGTTCCTCACATGGTTAATTATTCATAGGAAGCTTAATACTATTGAACTTTTAAAGAAAAAGAAAATTATTTTAGATTTTAAGTGTGGTTTTTGTAATCTTAGAAATGAAGATGTAGATCATTTATTTTTCAATTGTACTTTTACAAATTTTGTTTTTAATATGGTATTAAGGTTATTTACTTTTGCATGGCCCAATAATTTTAGTAGCTGTGCTGATTATTGGGGTTTTTATAAATTTGTCTATAACTCAAGACAGCAATATATTTTGGATTCTGTTGTTACTATTACAAGTTGGTTCATATGGTTCGAAAGGAATCGGAGATTTTGTCATTCTGTTTCAATGCCTCAGGATAAATTAATCCTTAAGATAGTGATATTCTGTCTGGGATGGATGTCGAATTCACAATATAAACTATTTAAGGAATTGGGTTTTGTGAGGTTTTTGAATAAGGTTAGATCAAATTTGAAATTATTTTCTATGATCAACAGTTTTTTTTGTAATAGATTACGCATATGTTATTGATTTCGATGTTTATTTTTACCTGTTAGTCTCTCTTATCTTCATTCACACATATATATACAATATATTCGTATAAATATAAATATATGTTTTTTGCTAACATATATATTATGTCTATAAGTGTTCATATATCCGTTTATATATGTGTGATGAAATACTAATAGTTTGTTAAGATTATGCAGATTCAGGTTGTTGATATTGTCGTGCAGCTGAGTGGATAGATGGATTCATGGTATGCAAGTGTTGGATAATCTGGTGGAGCTTAGAGTTTAGATGTTTTGATGGAAGATTCACATCGTATTTGTAGTCTTCTAGACTTATTGTTAGAGAGTTTGCTCGATGTTGTTTTCATTTTTTTTATTACATAGTGAGTATGAGATATTGTATTGGAGTAGATAGACTCCAATATCGGGTGGTAGCTTTGCCGGAATTCGATATTGGGGTTGATAGGCGGTGGTTTATCCGGAGCTCATCTATCTATAATCCTATACATTCCTAGAGTCGTGTTAGGTTATATCTTATTTTTTATGTACTATTGACAGACTCTATATCTAGGGTTATATATATGTGTGTGCTCTCTTCTTTTCTGAAGATCACACATTTTTGCCTCAAAAAAATAATTAAATAATATATATAATTCTGAAATAATCAGAATTAGCTGAAATGGCAATATGGTGTGAATTGGGTAATTCAAAGTATATATTTCAGTTTAGAATTTGAATTAGAATAATGAATATATTATTTGAACGATAGTTGAACATATAAATTATATTATAATTATAATCGAGCTTGAAATGGTGCGGCAGTTCACTATTTGGCGATTTGAACTTCAACTGAATATACAGGGTCCGTTTTGAATCGGATTTCTGTGAAACAAGAAACGTTCGAAGCTAGTGAAGTATATTTTTCTAGTGGAAGAGAAAAATCGGGATTTCATCATGTAGATTTTGATTTATGTCCAAATCAAATTTTAGAAAAGTCGCTATGGAATTCTTTTATAATTTATAACGATTTATATATATTATAAATGGATTTTTCAATATATATTGAACATCAATTCAACCGAGATTTGAATATCGATTTATAAATCCAATTGGAGCTGTATGATATTCTAGTGTGAATATATATACGATAATATTTATTTTTTAATATTTAATTTAATTATTTTTAAATATATTTATATATTTAAATGGGTTATTTAGAGCTTTAAAAATAGCCAGTTTTGCAAACGACCTCCGTTTTCGAGGAAACTAATTTTGTTGGATCGCAATATTAAATTATTGTTAGATCCCCAATTTCGTGATTTTTTGAGTCTGTGTGTGGCCGTACGGATTTTTAATGTGAAAAACATTCGATATTTCAATGTTTAAAAATACGTTGTGTGAGCAAACGGAGTCGGAATTCGATGAAACCAGTTTCGATGGGTCCGTAATGTCAAACTCTAGTTGCATGTCCAGTTTCGTGATTTTTGGGTATTGTGTGTGATCACACGAATTTTTAGAAGGCAAACCGAATATTAAAATAAAAATATTATGAAAATATCTTATACAAATATCTTACACAAATATCTACACAATAAAATCACCTTAACTAACTTCCTTTTGACCTAAAATTTATACAACAGCAACAGAAATTCCGCCACTGCCTTCTCTTCTTTTCTCTTCAACAAAACGAGAGGTTTGAAAATCCTAACAAATAAGATAAAAACCTATAAATCTCCAAACTATTTTAATTGAAATCTCCATAGCATTCTCTTCAACCTGAGGTGCATTTGTTGGGGATCGACAACTTTTTGTTCGATGGGTTTTAATCATAGCAAAACTAGGGTTCCACGTTTTGGCAAATGGAAGGAGTTATAATCGATTTGAGTATGTTTTCGGGTTGAGGGGAGGAAATGGCATCTTGTGTTGAAGTTTTGGGTGATTTCGGACATAAGGATGTCGCTACTTTCACTGGGATGTCGCGAGATGGCTTGAGCACGGAAATTGCAGCAAGCGTGCGAGTTGAACGAGGGTAGTATGTGGTTGAAGAGGAGGAGACGAGGTGATTTTGGTAATTTTAGTCTGATTTATAAGTGAAAGGAGAGGAGGCAGTTTGGAGGTGAAAGTTTCGTGAATGGTTGGAGCGACCGATACTGGAAGAGGACGACATCCATTTGGGAAAGAAGACTTTTGGGGGTACAGGATTGAAAGGGTAGTGGGCCAGATAAAATCAAAAGGTTAAGCCCACTTGGAAATTGAGACGACCCGAACTTCCCCGGTAAGGAAAGCACGGATGAATTGAGGACACAACGAATCAGAACGTAAACAGAAGAACATTTCATTGTCTATTATGACAATTCCATCAGAATACAAGAATATACAGAGTTTGAATAAATAAACATTTGACGAATATCAAAGATTACAATAAATTACATTGCAGCGGAAAAACAATACAAAACATGACTGATAGAAATACACGGATACAGAGCTTTCCGAATATCACTTCAGCTATAAATCAGGATCCGGTGAATATAAATCTGCAAAACCAAAACAACTACCTGCTCGTGTCGAAAATAGGGGCACACAGAGTTTAGGTTAAAACAATAAACTCCAGGTCAGTCATGTGACTGGTGTGAGAACTAAAACAGTTATTAAAACTTTACTTTGAAAGAGAGTAATTCAAGGGACTACGTCGTATAACACGGAACGGGTTTCCTCCGAAGAACATTAGTGCAAAGAATATACAACGCAATGCTTTTTCGAAAAATGAAGCTATTATAAGACCCAGGTCCCATCACATAATGCAACGCAAGCCGGAGGATAGGGTTTTCCCTTATAATAGCCAACCATGCTTGGTACGTTTAAAACAAATCATTTGATACTATTATAAGTGTATAGTGTCAAAACAATTTCAATCATAAATATCAATCATAGGCGGCATGGGTACCATCTATCATGTCGCCATACTAGGATCTACAAATAAAACCGAAATATCCTGTATTGGAAATTGGATTTCCGTCATGAGTCGAGGCAAGGGGCAAGCTCCTCTCCACTTCGAGACACTATAGCAAATGTCTCAGGACTACACACTCTGGGTAAACCTTGGATGCTTCAGGGTCGGTCCACACTTACGTCAGTGGATTAGTATTCCTGAAAACACGTTTCCCGGTCCTAACAGACCCAATATCGAGGCGCCTCATTCCAACAACCACATAGGTAAAAATAATATAAATGTCAGCCAGTTTAAGCATTGACACCACCCATAGCTAGAAAGAAACGTCGTGCCCTCCCTGCAGTCCTTATCCCGTTTTTGACTCATACCATGGTGTGAGGCTCGCGAATTCACGCTATACACAAAGCTGCGCCACATAGGCCGTGCTTTGGTCATCAACCATAAGACTTTGCTTTTCAACAGAAGCCTTGATCATCTGCCACACAGGCATGCCACACAGGCAATTCACTCTATGCGACTGATGTCCCTCGATATACAACCTTTGAACTCGTACGTCTCAGAGAAGGGCGTTAAGCAAGAGAATAAATTCTCCGCCACCAAACAGATGTATATTTAATAGAGATCAATCAGCATAGAATAAAATCCACTGTCAGACACACAGTCCTTTTACAAGTCCATTCTAGGTCTGAACGAAACCAGAGGCACTTTCCTCGCATATACATCGATCTCCAAGTATGTCTGGATGATCACCAACTGATTCCCTCATCTTGGGTGTACAGCCCAATCAAGATCATCAGTAATCAGCCAGACGATGTGAAGACTTCCGGTCTTCAACCACCGTCTTCATCTTCGACTTATCGTCGAATCGGTTATTCAGAATGGGTATAAACCCGGCCTTTCTGAATGACCCGCGTATATAATAAACAAATGTTACACAAACACAACATACGCCTCATTCCAATTCAGCAGTCACTAACCATAAACTAACAAGAGAACTATCCACAAATATTAACCCCGAAGGCCGAAACCAACATCAGATCAATACCTAGGAAACCATTCGTCTTAGCTAACCTACAGTGAGTTTCAAAATTTCACATTCTTAGGGAAAGGTTCCCATTAATTTTATCAAAGATAAATTCTTTTAAATTTATTCTTTAATCCTCCTTTGGATATCATTTCAAACCATATTATGGTTTTCCAAACTAGTCGGGATTAGCGAACCACACCGAAGTAATTATTTATTTTATTTCCCAATCCCAACCTATTTATCCCATGGAGAAAAACTGGTAATACTCCATATCTAACACCACGGTGTTATCGGTAAAATTAATTGCCATTTCACGTTCAAATCTAATAAAAGATTTAACTATCGCTTTGAAGCAAAACTGGTGATACTCCATTCTCACTCACTTTCCAAATTTGATAATTTAAATTATCAATTCACATTTCAATCCAATTTCAGATTCATTAAAACTCCTTTTACTGGGTTAAAGAACTAATGTCGTTTAAAACACAGTCCACGATAAACCCAAATCACATTCTATTTATTATCGGGTTAAAGAACAAGTGTTATTTAAAACACCGTTCACGAAAAACCCAAATCCCATTTGAATTAAATACAAGGCTCTGAATAGAAAATATATAGGCTTATATTCAATATCAAATTCTGAAACCCACAAATATCGCTTTGGAAATAACGATATAAAATATATCTTCCAAATTTCCTCCAAAATATCTATATAATCGCGGAATCTAATATCGAAATATTCCAAAGACAATTTCGATTCAAATCCATTCCAATTCATATATTGGAAATTCTGGTTATTTAAAACCCATTTCAAATCCAATTTATTTATTTAAAAATAATTAGATTTTAATTCTAGTTCAAAACTAGTTCATTTCGATAAAATCTATTTTTATCTTTTCAAATATGGAGTTTTTCATCCCAATTCTTCACAAATCATTTCTTATGATTTTACACAAATTATTGATAATTTTGATAATTTTATCAAGGCCCGTACAGTCGATTTCCAATAACGACCATCAAACTGCACTTACAGCGACCTTTTCTGAAATTGATTTGGACGTATCTCCAAATCCAACCGTCAGATTTCAAATATCTTGTATTCGTTATAAATCTCTTTTCGATATGAACCCAACGGTTCCAGTTTTAGGAGAATCCGACGGTCGGATCTCCCGTAATGTCTGTTCGAAGTCAATGGTCGAAATTAACGAACTGCCGCGGCGCGTTCCATTCAGGTCATTATATATATATATATATATATATATATATATATATATATATATATATATTTCGTCGATTTCCTTTTAAAACGAATTTTATAAATCGTTTCAAATTTGTTTCAAAAACAATTTCAACCTTCATTTCAAATTCAAATCAAAATTGATTTTTTTCCATTATAAATTCTTTTTACATTCATTTTTATTTGATTTATATTCGAATCGATTTCTAATTGCATTTCCATTCAATTCAATTTCAATTCGATTACAATTTATTTGAATTCATTTCAATTCGAATTCATTTTATATTCAATTCAATTCGAATTCATTCTATATTCAATTCAATTCGAATTCATTTTCTAAATATTCAATTTTAAAATCTCTTTTCAATATTCATTATAAAAATGAATATAATCGATATAAACATCGTTCGCGTCAAAATAGCGCATCTCTAATCAACACGGCTTTATATTTCTCAATAACTTCGTTATTTTATTCAACAAATGAATATTTATTCTATTCAACACATGAATCAATATTTCTTTCAACACATGACTAATCTCAACAAATGAGTACTGTCAACACGTGCCTATTCTTATTATTTAATATAGTTTATAAAATTATGATTTCTATCATTAAATTTTTAATCAGACTCCAACCGTAAATTAGTAAGAGAACGATTCCCTTAGTATTAACCCCGAAGGCCGAAACCAACATCAGATCAATACCCAAGAGACCACTCATCTTATCTATTTTCCAGTTAGTTTCTAATTTTATATATGGTAAAGATGTAAATCTTATTGTTTTAAAATATTTCGTTTAACACATGAATCTATATTTCTTTCAACACATGACTAATCTCAACAAATGAGTATTGTCAACACGTGAATCTATATTTTTAAAATATTCTTTATTTTCCAAATTGGAATGAGGTCCAATCAATTTCCATATAATGTTAATTATATGGATTCCATACAACACATGTATATAATAGCAACGATAAATAATCAACCATTATCCAAAGTGCACCACACAACTGCATAAGCATTAAATATAAATAATTAACGCTTACACAGTCTGTAGACCAATCGATCGACATGCAATTAAATAATTAGGATTAGTGTATGCCAAATATCATCCCAATACCCGTGTGGGGTTTCAAACAATCAAACACAGATTTTAGTTGTGCAGTTGGGCGATGTGTAAAATTTATCGTCCCGATCAATATCAGTCAAATCAGTGTATATAAACAAATCGTCCAATTTGTTTATAAATATTTATTTTATATACACGTTAAAATTTATATTTTTAACTATAAAATATTTTCCACTATAAAATATTTTATTTCATTCCACATCACACAATCAACTACACATCAAAATCAAACAAACGAGCATACAAGCCGTCCATGGTCTGTGGACGACGGGTGTCGGGTGCTACTAAACACCGTCTGCATTCTAGTATATATTTTAACTAGAAATTTAAATTAAAAGTGAGAAGTTCTCACCGACTAGCTAATCCAATACCATGACTCTTCATATGTAGAAAATCTTCGCCGTTCTCGCCCTTTTGTCACTTCCGTTGCCCGCTTTCAATACATATATAAAAATCACATTTTTATATTGTTGCTATGTATATAGAAATCTCATTTTTATAACTACGCTATATGGATAAAAATCACTATTCTTATCCCGCTACTATATAGATAAAAATTATATTTTTACATCGCTACCATATAGATAAAAATTCTATGTTTATCTTGCCACTAATATAATAAAAATTATATTTTTATTACTCTACATGAATAAAAATCATATTTTTATTCTTCTAAAAATATAAAAATCATATTTTTAATACTCTACTATAATAAAAATTATATTTTTAATACTCTACTATAATAGAAATTATATTTTTAGTACTCTACTATAATAAAAATTATATCTTTATTTTCGCCTTCTCATATATGAAAAATCATATTTTTCTATAATGAAAAATTTAATATTTTTTGTTTTAAAAATCTAATCCTTTTCTAATGCTTTCTTCATAAACATCGCATTCTCACTCACATGTAATCTATATAAAAAACGTATTTTTATTTATAATTTACGCATATAAAAATCAGATTTTTCATCTCTAATGCTAATTATATTAAAGAAAATCAGAAAATGGATTCAACTAAACGAAACTCACCCTTTTTCTGCTGTTTTCGTTTGCAAAGGGGAGGGCTGCAAATTAGAAGAAGCAAGAGAAGAGGGGAAAGGGGATGGTGGCCGAAGTGGAACAGTGGTAGGCAGAGGTGGTTCAGTGCGGTCTCGGGTTGTGGAGGGGCTCGATTTGGGTGCGGGGTTTGGTGGGAAACAGTGATGCTCGATCCGAGAAAGAGGGGAAAAGTGGTGGAAGCGAAGGGAGCAGGGGACGCCGGATTTGGTGGAGACGGTGGCGATGGGGTGGGGGTCCAGTGAGGCGGCGCTCAGCTTGGAGCGGAGGCGCTACGAGGAGGAGCGGGATTTTTTTTATTTCAATTTGGGCGTTGACTGATTATGAAGAGGGAAAGGGGGTTTTAAGGGAAAGGATAGGTTATTATATATTATTTTATTTTATCTTTATTTTTCTTCAAAAAGCAACTTTTTATTTCGAACTCAAAATTGAACCCGCCGACTGTCGTTCCAAGCTAATTACCCCCATTCTGAACACAATGGGATACGTACCGTAAGCTGATTCGATCGTTTCGATCAGTTTTCGTCAAAATCAACATATAACTCTATATATTGAATTTGAACGCACATTTCAATTTACCGGGGTCACATACGGACTCTAAAAATTCCAAAAAAATATTTTCTAGCTTCGTATTCACGATACGGTCCTAACAAAACTAGTTTCATCGAATTCTGAGCCCGTTTGAAAAATGGCCATTTTCCAGTCGATTAAAATCAACTGAAACTGGTCACACGCGTTTTCCTTTGCCACGCTCACATATTGATTCGAAAAATTATGAAATTTGAAACCTAGCAATAATTTGACATTGCGGATCGAACAAAAGTGGTTTCGTCGAAAACTGAGGTCGTTTGCAAAATTTCCATTTTTAAGGGCCAGAATTCCATAACGACTATTCTGAATTTTCAACTGAACGTATCTTTTGATTCCCGCTATGAAATTTTGATTTTTCGGATTCGTTGGAAAGATATTCTCCATTAGATTCTAATATTTTTGGTTTCGCTAAAATCCGGTTTATTATGAATCCTGTACATTCATTTAAAATTTGAAATCGAATTATCGAACTACCGCGCCATTTTCAATTCCTTTTATAATTATAAATAAAATATTTATATTCTAACGACGATCTATATAAATATATACGTTCTATTCTATTCAAAAATAATTTTTTCTTCGTTATTATTTAAAATAGTTCATTTTAAATAATCAAAATCCACTAAAATTGCCAAAATAAAAAAACTTAAATTGGCTCGGATTTTCCTGGTTATTACAGAAATAAATTAAGTTCATTTTCAATTTAAAATAGTGTATTAGCTTCTAAAATTCATAACTAATTCTTGTGTAATTAGAATTCGACGAAACAAGATCCGTTGGGATCGTAGGGACGAGGGCTACACACTCGAACTGACTAGGAGTGAATCGGAGTTCGTTAAAATTTATGGCAAAATAAATTGTCCGCCAGAATCAAAGATAGTTAATCGTTATTAACGATGATCGTCCAATGTGAGTAAAACTCACCAACTCTGAACAGTTATATTTTTATAACATATTCTTAGAACTGATAATTATTTGCTTATTGTTGTGTGTTAACTATTTGGTTGAATTGCTTATGTATTGGTTAAAATTATAGATAACGATATATATAAATCGTTAATCAAATATTGATTCTGTTTAGCAGAATATTTCATATTATAATGAAATCAATGTTAATTATATTGTTTAACATCTGTGATGCAGGGAAACAGGTTGGAGGGATCCAACTGGATTCCTCAATATTTATAATACTGTTCTTTTCATTTATTGTAATATATGATGTGATATATAATCTGTTGTTGATTATGTGTGTTTGAATGATATCGATCATTGTATTTGGTATTTTAAATACCGTAAGAAATACTGGGATGTAGTAAAGGGGGTTTTCAATGTGTATTTTGAAAATAAATTATTTATATAAAACCAATGGATTTTATATATAAAAGTAAAAGGATTTTATAAAAGAAAACAGTTAAAAAATCAAAAGGGTTTTGTAAAGGAAATATTTGTAAACCAAATATAAAGGAAATATTTGTAAAAAATTTACAAATAGGAATTTAAAAGGAAATATTTGTAAACTATTTACAAATAGAATAGAAAAGGAAATATTTATAAACTATTTACAAATAGAATTGAAAAGGAATATTTGTAAACATTTACAAATAGAATTATAAAAGGATTATTTATTTAGAAAATAAATAGAATTATAAAAGAAATATTTATTTAGAAAATAAATAGAAATATAAAAGGAAGTATTTATTTAGAAAATAAATAGAAATATAAAAGGAAGTATTTATTAAGAAAGTGAATAGAATTATAAAAGGGAATATATGGAAACAGGAGTTAGTCGAAAGGAGTTAACCAAAATGTGTTAACCAAAAGGAGTTAACCAAAAGGAGATAATCAAAAGGAGTTAACCAAAAGGAGATAATCAAAAGGAGTTAACCAAAAGGAGATAATCAAAAGGAGTTAACCAAAAGGAGATAATCAAAAAGAGTTAGTCGAAAGGAGATAATCAAAAGGAGTTAACCAAAAGGAGTTAAACAAATTAGAGTTAATCAAATAGGGTTAATGGATTAGAGTTAATCAATTAGAGTTGATCGAAATAGAGTTAATCGAATTAGAGCAATCGATTAGAGTTAATCAGTTAGAGTTAATTAGTTAAAGTTAATCGAATAGAGTAATCGATTAGAGTTAATCAATTAGAGTTAATCAGTTAGAGTTAATCGAATATAGTTTATTCGAAAGGAATTATCAAATGTAGTTCATCCAAAAGGAGTAATCGAATATAGTTTATTCGAAAGGAGTAATCGAATATAGTTTATTCAAAAGGAGTCATCAAATATAGTTTATTTGAAAGAAGAGTATCGAATAAAGTTTATTCGAAAGAGAGATTATCGAATATATTTTGTTCGAAAGGAGTAATCGAATATAGTTTATTCGAAAGAAGAGTATGGAATAAAATTTATTCGAAAGAGAGATGATCGAATATTAGTTATTCGAAGCGAGTTAATCGAATATAGTTGATTCGAAAAGGAGTTATTGAATAGAGAATATTCGAAAGAGAGTTATACGTAGAAATTCGATTATATCGAATTCGGGAAAGAATTATTCACTTTTCGTTTTTAATCAAGATTTATTTATTTCTAAATAAATTAGTATTTATTTATCCAAATTAATAAATAAAAGTTATACTTAAGTTATTATATTTCGGAAGCATGGGATTATTACGCTATTGTTATAATCAAATGATTTCTATAAAAGAAGTGGATTCGTGAATAGAATCCGAGAGTTACGTAAGGAAGTTTGTTAAAGATTTAGAAGGTGAACTTTGTCTATTTTCGAAATTAGAAATGTTGTTCATTTAAGGTCTTAGAGGTAGTTATAACCCAACTTGATTGACTTCGTTTTTAACTAAGGAATGGTTAAGGTTCGATAGTAAAGTTCAGTTAAGTGAATATAGTTAATAAAGGTAATGGGTTGAATTGGCATAGCGATGTTTTATTTAAACATCTGTTTAAATCCAATGAATGAGTTTTGGAAACATTTTCCAAATATAATCAGAGATATTTTCTAATCATAGAAAATGAAATGTTTGATGATAAAGAATACCGGAATGACAGTGATACGTGAAAAAGAGATGGAATTATTTTCCAATGATTAATAATGTATATTTTCTAAATTTAGAAAATAAGAAATGTTGAATATATGGAAATAGGAGATAAAGTAATGAACTAAAGAGATAAATGTTGAATGATGTTTGATCGATATAATTTCCATCTGGAATATATATCGTTGTTTGCACACGTGTTTTCTTCGATAGTTATCTCACCGACTGTCGAAGTTTTTTGTAACGACCACGAGATTTTCGACTCCGAAAATCGACACAAAATCCAGCGTCGACTGTTCAAACATCGAAAACACCAGATCATTTAGATAAAGAAGTTAGAGGGTGAGATAGATAAGATAGAACTAATAGAATAGAAGAAGAAGAAGAAGAAGAACACAACTGAACATAATCTCACAGCGGAACGAATAAAATATATTATATAACATAACTTTTGAAATACAAATCAGTAACTTTATATACATACCATCATCAGAGCACAACAGCCATTCCTGGAACAGTTATAAACACCTGTTTCCAGATACAACCATAGTACACAGCGGAGTATATGATAGTCTATATCTAACTGGTGAAGCCTCCTGCTTCCAGCTCCTCCAATTGAATCTGTGAAATTCCGACTACTTGACTGCCCGTACAAATTTGGGCACCCAAGAGTTTAGGGAAAAACAAAACAAAATAAACTCTGGGTCAGTCATGGGACTGGTGTGAGTAAACTCCAACCACTTGTTTAACTTTTAAAATCCTTCCAAAAGAAAAGATAATAGTAAGACCAGCCCACACATAAACACGAATGGTTTTTACCTTACTATAACCCAAAACACTTTAATACGAAAATCCAGTGATATTATAATAATGTCTACATCAAGTAAATAACCAAATAGCAGAACGCTTGCATCTCACGCTCCACATACATAGTATAAAATCAAAAACCGCATGGCGCTTATTGGAGATTGGATTTCCAACATGACAAGGTATGGAACCACCTTCCGCTAGTGTATCTCTAGAGAGGAATACACTGGGTTCAACAAGAACATCTTGCAACCCGGCCCACACATGACCGACCACTCATTTCGCTTGAGTGTATCGAATGTATATCACCAACGGTTGGGATCAGCAACCGTCTCCAGACTGGGACAGCATCGAATAGAATAAGAAATTAAATGAACCTCTAGATAGGTGATTATACATCCTAATGGGTGCGACCCACATAGCCATGCTGCCTGTCCGATTTTTTGTCCTTTCCCGGTTGTTGAGGCCTGAGGCTACGAATACTTACCATTCATTGATAGCACAATCACTTTGAATGCCACATTGTCAGATCCGTTAATCACTAGTTGAGTTTGCACAAATATTCTGGATGTTATGCTAAGGGATAAATCCGTTGCAACCATATATATTTATACAGACCAACCCATTTGATCATTGGAAATACTCTGTCAGACCTTCGTCCATTTACGTTCGTTCTGGGATTGAACGAAACCGAAGGCACTATTTCTATTTATAGAAAAAGCCCTTGCACTTTACTCCGTCTTCAATATATTCAGCATACTTGGTTCGCAACGCTAATGCCGATACGGAGTGGTTCTTCGGATAATAATCCAACCGGTCTCTCCATATTGACAACGATGGTCAAAACTTCGATAGTCTGTGATTTAACTATCGAATAAAACAAGTGTTCATCCAAGCACATCAAACAAATCACTGGGTTCTTTAATTAATATTCATTAATTAAATCACTTCTCCATTTTCTCTATCAATATTTGTTAACCAAATATTTTCAATAATCATCTTGGCCACTTATGCCATTTGGAAAACGTTTCCAAATATCAACTTCTTTTATTTTCTATATATTAGAAAATATCTCTATTTGCAATTGGAAACAATTCCAATCACTTATCTCTATCCCGACTATTTTAATTATACTCAGGAAATATTTACTTGTTATATTTCCAAAATTCCATCCCTTGGGTTTAAAACGAATGTTGTGTAAAACATCGTTACAACAACCCAAAATATTTTATTCAACTAACTCTTTTTCAAACACTTCTCTTTGAGACTGGATCTTGCTATTTATACATTAAAAATGAAATCAATCAAGTTGGGGTATTATTACCTCTCAGACCTTAACTGAAAAACATCCTCAACCTCAAAACGGCAAAACCACTAACCTCGAATAAACACACTATACAATCCAATTATTCATTTTTAAAACATGTATAAAGTTTGCTTTCTATTTCTAATTTATAGATTTCCCTTTTTGTTTACAATATTCGATTTTTATATTCACTTACCTATCGAATTCTATACGTCGATACAATGATTTCTAACTAACAAAATATTTTTAAAAATATTCTATCTCCTTAAATTTCTGGAAAATTTCGCCATAACCTCCCCTGTATCGGGAGCATCGGGAAATTTCAAATAGCTTCCCCGGTCCTTCTAATCTCAAAAAGAAAAAGAAAAAAACCAAGCGGCTTGCCGATACGGCGCATAAAATCTCATATACGAATTAAACATGTACCTTATTGTCGAGCACGCAAATTTTAATCTTCATACACTTCATTCCAAACCTGCTTAACCTATAAACGTCCATTTCCATTTTATTCCAACCCAATCGGGTCATTTCAACTCAAATCGCTCATTTATTCGTTAATTAGCTCTTTGGACTATTTCACTGTTTTATTTGAACATGTCATATTCAAGTATATCTTTATTTGCTTAAAATCACGTCGAGTTTCATTTCTAACTTGGGTTCCACATTCGATTTTGAATATATATTTACAAATCCCTTTTTACTACCCAAAGTCCAAATTCGATTTCACCATTTCCTTTAACTAAATTTTTCTTCAAGACTAGTAAATCTTATTTAACAAAATCTGATTTTTATACCCAAAAATCATTTCATTCACACCGCTTGAGTCCGTATTTATTCTACAACTCAAATCTGGGATTTTCCTAATGGAAATTCAGATTTTATTTGCTTAAAATCCCTTTATATATTTAAATAAACCATTATGGTTTTCAAATGGTTTCTGGCGCTGTTTTTCTGAAAATTTGATTTTGACATAACTCAAAATCTGTTCGAAGAAATCCAGATTTTTCTCTTCCATTAGAAAACTATTATTTAACCGGTCCTGACGATTCTTGTTTCAAAGAATTCCGACTTCAATTGAGTCCTGTATACTCAATTGAAGTTCGAGTCGCCAATTTACGAACTACAGCGCTGCGGCGAGTTCGTTTTAATTATATTTATATATATATATAAACTTTTTAAACTTCGTTAAAATGAATCCAACTCCATTTTAACTCTATTTGAATTTCTTGATTCAAATTCCAATCTCGCTTTTATTTGAATTCTATATTCAAATTCCAATTCCTTTTCTATTTGAATTCTATGTTCAAATTCTATTTCCTTTTCTATTATTCAAATTCTATTTAAATTCCCTTAGTCAAATTCCATTTGGATTCTCTTATTCCAAATTCTATATTCAAATTTCATATGAAATTTCTTTATTCAAATCTATTTGACTTCCTTTGAATTCAAATTTTATTTCAATTCCTTTGACCTCAAATCTATTTCAATTCCTTTGAATTCAAATCCCATATTTTAAATTTCTTTTGAATTCAAACCCTATATTTAAATTCCTTTTGAATTTCTATAGTCAAATTCTCTTTCAATTATATTTGAATTCAAATTTCATTGCAATTCTATTTTCACAGTCTATTTCAAATTCTCTTTTGAAAATTCTATTTTGAAATTCTATTTCAAATTTCTATTTGGAAATTCTATTTCAAATTCTCTATATTCAAACTCCATTTGAAAGTTCTATATTCAAATCCACTTTGGATTTTCCATTTGAATTCTATATTCAAAATCTATATTCAAATGTTACTTCAAATTCCCTTATTTAAATTCTATCCGAATCCTCTTATTCAAACTCTATATTTAAATTCCATTTGATTCATATTTTCAAATCTCTATAGTTAACTTCATTGAATTCTATTTTCAAGTTTCTATAGTTAACTCCATTTGAATTTTCTTTACTCAATTTCTTTAAACAAGTCTCGACTTCGATTCCTTTTTGAAATCAATATCTCTATTTTCCTTTTGAAGATAGATTTTCCCATTCCAATTTCACACTTGTATTTCTATTTCTGAATTATCAAATGATAATTCTTTTCACTTCATTTATAACTTCGTTATAAAAGAACTATTTATAAACTTCGTTATAAAAGAATTATTTATAAACTTCGTTATAAAAGAATTATTTATAAACTTCGTTTATAAAGGAACTACTTGTTTTATTTTTTTTAAAAAAACAAGTTTATATTTTTATTCCATTAAAAATTCAAATTCTATTAAGAATAGAATTTTCCCTTTTAAATCTCAAATATCCTTCCACGATATTTTAAATAAATTAACACTTAGCCCAGTGATATTTAAAAAATCAAATCACCCAATTTTCAATCATTTGATTTTTAACACGTCATATATGAAAAATATATATATGGAATCAACAAACAACAAACAAACAGATAATATATTTTTGAGGAATCCAGTTGGATTCCTCCAACCTGTTTTCCTGCATCCACAGATGTTAGCACATAAATAATACCCATTCTGCTTCGTGGCAGAATATCGTGGTATAGAAGGTCATCCACTAATCATAGCGTGGGGCGTATAGGGTAATCATCCGCTATGAAACTGCGGGCATCCGCTAATGAGACTGCGGGAATCCAACCAATCAATCAACCCAATATATATATATATATAGCCTAAATAACTAATATATATAACAACCAGAAAAAATTCACACAAGCAACAAACAATTATTTTTAATGAAATAAAAATAATTCTAAAGGTGAGTGAGATTTACTCACCGAGATTTTCTTTGCTGAATGTCTCGTGGAAATTCAAATCTTACGGCTTCGAATCGCCTCGAATGAGTTTTATCGTGCTCCTACGAATATTTATTTAACGATCAACATTTCAATTAACGCATAAATAAATGTCTTCTATATATATCCATTTTCTCATTTAATTAAATCATCAAATTGTTAAATATCCAACTTCTTTTATTTATTTTGAGTTTGAAATCTGAATCAAACTAATATGGTTTAAATAAGAGAAACAAAACTAACTAATTTATTTTCTATAAACTAATTATATAAATTTATTTGCTCTTTATATAACTAATCCCTCATAATAAATTCCTAACTGCATTATTTATTTTTCAAATAAATAAAAACTAAATCTAAAAAGAAAAATACCTTAATCCTGTTAAATTCTTTCTTCTTGCTCAATACATCACTGCCGAACAGAGACTTCCATCCCAAGAACTAGAACCGCGAGCTACAACTACATCGATTAACTCCAGGGAGCAAATCGCGATCCCCCAGAATACACAGACCACCACCTCCACGCTGCTCCACCGAACACTGCTCCTCCTGATCCCACGCGTTTGCCAACATCGCAACTTCCCCAACAGTCGAGCCTGGCTCGAAACCCTAAATCTGAATCGCCATCGGTCCTCAGCCCTAACCCCGGTTGTATCATCGAGACAACTAGCCTCTCGTACCATGATTCGCGGTGAAACCCTGAGGTCAAACAAAATAGTCGAACCCCTAAACCCAATTGCGTGCTTCGGCCTCATTCGATTGTGGTTCGGAGAAACGGGCAGAAATAAAAAGGCGATGGAAGGATTTGGGAAGGCTATTGTTAATTTATAGCCGCGAGAAGGAGGCAAAACATACATGCAATTTAATTTCTGCTTCCTAGATATCGAACAAGGAAGACAATATTTTCTGCTCAAGAAGAAGATAGCTGCGCGTTATCAGTTTTTAGGGTGACCTTGTTTATATTAGGTCGGCTGATAAAACACTGAAAATATTATAATTTGAATTTTTAATTAAAATATCTTTTGGTCCTCAACCCGTAAATCTAAATTGCTATTTTAATGTAATGAGCAACGTCTCCAACGTTATTTCCTCAACATAATGGGTTCTGAAATTAAAGAAGAGAACAAATTTAAATTGAAATTTATATTAAATTTAATTTCTTGAAATATAAATCGATTTTAAAATAGTTAAATCTATTGATAATAAAAATACAAACTAATCGATAGAATCGTTTTGATTTTATTTTAACTTCGGGTTCAGTTATATTTTGTTCTCGTATTTCGATTATTTGATCGATAATTCACTATAAAAATTCTTTTATATTGTTAATTCAATATTTAAACGATACTAAATATTTAAAATAACTGTTCGAAAAATCTGGGTCGTTACATTCTTCCTCCCTTAAAATAATTTCGTCCTCGAAATTGCTAAGGTAGGAAAAATGATACAAATCCATTACTTTCCAACAATCCACTTATGTTGAAACTCAACTCCTCATATTTCAACAAATTTAATTTCCACCAAAACTTTTGGTCTTCCTTCATTAAATTTGAATGATCTATGATCAATCCATTTATATCTAATCTATGTTCTATTAAACCAATTCAAATTGATTCTAGTCAATTGATTCACCCTTAACCATTTAACTTGCTTAAGTTAAATTTTAATTCCAGATTCCAAATCCCAGGGTTTTCATTTCAAATCCTTTTTGAAATCACATATATTTATAACTAATTCAAATTCAAAACATTTGAATATTTCCAAACTATTTGTTTTCTTCCAAACAAATTTCCATCAAAAAATTTCTAAGGTAGCAATCCATCACTGAGAAACTTGAAAATGAACACTGATGATGTTGCAATGATCATCAGAATTATTTTCCAGCCACTGAAGTGAGTTCAGTGCTTTATCTATTTCAAAATACATTCAAATATGATTTTTATTCGAATGGTCTTTTCAAAACAAAGCTATATCCTTTTAATATACTTCGAAAATATTTTCCAACTTCCCAGGATTTAAAAATCCAAATTCTGGTTTGAATTTAATTTCAATTCATTTCATTTGTATATGTTATTCATATACAAATTTTATTTTGGTTATATATAACCATTCCAACTTTTATAATCTCATTTGATTATAGTATTAACATCCAACACATCCATATATTATAATAATTTCAGAAAATTATCCCTTTACTATCAAAGTAGAGCTTTGGGTAAAATTATTTCATTTACCCACTTAAAACAATATCGTGTCGTATTTTCTGTTCAAGTGTTTAGAAATCCCTATCGACTTCGTGGCGTCCCACGATTCGACCAGAATTCATAAACCACTCACAGACTAGTCAACACAATATAAAACAACTTTTATATCAATTTACAAATACGCGCTCTCGTATATTCACTCAACTCATTCTAGGATACTACTGACCCTATCTCTAATGAGCACATTCCACCAAAGCCTAGGTATTCGCTCAACCTAAGCTCTGATACCACTGTAACGACCACGAGATTTTCGACTCCGAAAATCGACACAAAATCCAGCGTCGACTGTTCAAACATCGAAAACACCAGATCATTTAGAGAAAGAAGTTAGAGGGTGAGATAGATAAGATAGAACTAATAGAATAGAAGAAGAAGAAGAAGAACACAGCTGAACATAATCTCACAGCGGAACGAATAAAATATATTATATAACATAACTTTTGAAATACAAATCAGTAACTTTATATACATACCATCATCAGAGCACAACAGCCATTCCTGGAACAGTTATAAACACCTATTTCCAGATACAACCATAGTACACAGCGGAATATATGATAGTCTATATCTAACTGGTGAAGCCTCCTGCTTCCAGCTCCTCCAATTGAATCTGTGAAATTCCGACTACTTGACTGCCCGTACAAATTTGGGCACCCAAGAGTTTAGGGAAAAACAAAACAAAATAAACTCTGGGTCAGTCATGGGACTGGTGTGAGTAAACTCCAACCACTTGTTTAACTTTTAAAATCCTTTCAAAAGAAAAGATAATAGTAAGACCAGCCCACACATAAACACGGACGGTTTTTACCTTACTATAACCCAAAACACTTTAATACGAAAATCCAGTGATATTATAATAATGTCTACATCAAGTAAATAACCAAATAGCAGAACGCTTGCATCTCACGCTCCACATACATAGTATAAAATCAAAAACCGCACGGCGCTTATTGGAGATTGGATTTCCAACATGACAAGGTATGGAACCACCTTCCGCTAGTGTATCTCTAGAGAGGAATACACTGGGTTCAACAAGAACATCTTGCAACCCGGCCCACACATGACCGACCACTCATTTCGCTTGAGTGTATCGAATGTATATCACCAACGGTTGGGATCAGCAACCGTCTCCCGACTGGGACAGCATCGAATAGAATAAGAAATTAAATGAACCTCTAGATAGGTGATTATACATCCTAATGGGTGCGACCCACATAGCCATGCTGCCTGCCCGATTTTTTGTCCTTTCCCGGTTGTTGAGGCCTGAGGCTACGAATACTTACCATTCATTGATAGCACAATCACTTTGAATGCCACATTGTCAGATCCGTTAATCACTAGTTGAGTTTGCACAAATATTCTGGATGTTATGCTAAGGGATAAATCCGTTGCAACCATATATATTTATACAGACCAACCCATTTGATCATTGGAAATACTCTGTCAGACCTTCGTCCATTTACGTTCGTTCTGGGATTGAACGAAACCGAAGGCACTATTTCTATTTATAGAAAAAGCCCTTGCACTTTACTCCATCTTCAATATATTCAGCATACTTGGTTCGCAACGCTAATGCCGATACGGAGTGGTTCTTCGGATAATAATCCAACCGGTCTCTCCATATTGACAACGATGGTCAAAACTTCGATACTCTGTGATTTAACTATCGAATAAAACAAGTGTTCATCCAAGCACATCAAACATATCACTGGGCTCTTTAATTAATATTCATTAATTAAATCACTTCTCCATTTTATCTATCAATATTTGTTAACCAAATATTTTCAATAATCATCTTGGCCTCTTATGCCATTTGGAAAACGTTTCCAAATATCAACTTCTTTTATTTTCTATATATTAGAAAATATCTCTATTTGCAATTGGAAACAATTCCAATCACTTATCTCTATCCCGACTATTTTAATTATACTCAGGAAATATTTACTTGTTATATTTCCAAAATTCCATCCCTTGGGTTTAAAACGAATGTTGTGTAAAACATCGTTACAACAACCCAAAATATTTTATTCAACTAACTCTTTTTCAAACACTTCTCTTCGAGACTGGATCTTGCTATTTATCCATTAAAAATGAAATCAATCAAGTTGGGGTATTATTACCTCTCAGACCTTAACTGAAAAACATCCTCAACCTCAAAACGGCAAAACCACTAACCTCGAATAAACACACTATACAATCCAATTATTCATTTTTAAAACATGTATAAAGTTTGCTTTCTATTTCTAATTTATAGATTTCCCTTTTTGTTTACAATATTCGATTTTTATATTCACTTACCTATCGAATTCTATACGTCGATACAATGATTTCTAACTAACAAAATATTTTTAAAAATATTCTATCTCCTTAAATTTCCGGAAAATTTCGCCATAACCTCCCCTGTATCGGGAGCATCGGGAAATTTCAAATAGCTTCCCCGGTCCTTCTAATCTCAAAAAGAAAAAGAAAAAAACCAAGCGGCTTGCCGATACGGCGCATAAAATCTCATATACGAATTAAACATGTACCTTATTGTCGAGCACGCAAATTTTAATCTTCATACACTTCATTCCAAACCTGCTTAACCTATAAACGTCCATTTCCATTTTATTCCAACCCAATCGCGTCATTTCAACTCAAATCGCTCATTCATTCGTTAATTAGCTCTTTGGTCTATTTCACTGTTTTATTTGAACATGTCATATTCAAGTATATCTTTATTTGCTTAAAATCACGTCGAGTTTCATTTCTAACTTGGGTTCCACATTCGATTTTGAATATATATTTACAAATCCCTTTTTACTACCCGAAGTCCAAATTCGATTTCACCATTTCCTTTAACTAAATTTTTCTTCAAGACTAGTAAATCTTATTTAACAAAATATGATTTTTATACCCAAAAATCATTTCATTCACACCGCTTGAGTCCGTATTTATTCTACAACTCAAATCTGGGATTTTCCTAATGGAAATTCAGATTTTATTTGCTTAAAATCCCTTTATATATTTAAATAAACCATTATGGTTTTCAAATGGTTTCTGGCGCTGTTTTTCTGAAAATTTGATTTTGACATAACTCAAAATCTGTTCGACGAAATCCAGATTTTTCTCTTCCATTAGAAAACTATTATTCAACCGGTCCTGACGATTCTTGTTTCAAAGAATTCCGACTTCAATTGAGTCCTGTATACTCAATTGAAGTTCGAGTCGCCAATTTACGAACTGCAGCGCTGCGGCGAGTTCGTTTTAATTATATTTATATATATATAAACTTTTTAAACTTCGTTAAAATGAATCCAACTCCATTTTAACTCTATTTGAATTTCTTGATTCAAATTCCAATCTCGCTTTTATTTGAATTCTATATTCAAATTCCAATTCCTTTTCTATTTAAATTCTATGTTCAAATTCTATTTCCTTTTCTATTATTCAAATTCTATTTAAATTCCCTTAGTCAAATTCCATTTGGATTCTCTTATTCCAAATTCTATATTCAAATTTCATATGAACTTTCTTTATTCAAATCTATTTGACTTCCTTTGAATTCAAATTTTATTTCAATTCCTTTGACCTCAAATCTATTTCAATTCCTTTGAATTCAAATCCCATATTTTAAATTTCTTTTGAATTCAAACCCTATATTTAAATTCCTTTTGAATTTCTATAGTCAAATTCTCTTTCAATTATATTTGAATTCAAATTTCATTGCAATTCTATTTTCACAGTCTATTTCAAATTCTCTTTTGAAAATTCTATTTTGAAATTCTATTTCAAATTTCTATTTGGAAATTCTATTTCAAATTCTCTATATTCAAACTCCATTTGAAAGTTCTATATTCAAATCCACTTTGGATTTTCCATTTGAATTCTATATTCAAAATCTATATTCAAATGTTACTTCAAATTCCCTTATTTAAATTCTATCCGAATCCTCTTATTCAAACTCTATATTTAAATTCCATTTGAATCATATTTTCAAATCTCTATAGTTAACTTCATTGAATTCTATTTTCAAGTTTCTATAGTTAACTCCATTTGAATTTTCTTTACTCAATTTCTTTAAACAAGTCTCGACTTCGATTCCTTTTTGAAATCAATATCTCTATTTTCCTTTTGAAGATAGATTTTCCCATTCCAATTTCACACTTGTATTTCTATTTCTGAATTATCAAATGATAATTCTTTTCACTTCATTTATAACTTCGTTATAAAAGAACTATTTATAAACTTCGTTATAAAAGAATTATTTATAAACTTCGTTATAGAAGAATTATTTATAAACTTCGTTTATAAAGGAACTACTTGTTTTATTTATTTTTTAAAAAACAAGTTTATATTTTTATTCCATTAAAAATTCAAATTCTATTAAGAATAGAATTTTCCCTTTTAAATCTCAAATATCCTTCCACGATATTTTAAATAAATTAACACTTAGCCCAGTGATATTTAAAAAATCAAATCACCCAATTTTCAATCATTTGACTTTTAACACGTCATATATGAAAAATATATATATGGAATCAACAAACAACAAACAAACAGATAATATATTTTTGAGGAGTCCAGTTGGATTCCTCCAACCTGTTTTCCTGCATCCACAGATGTTAGCACATAAATAATACCCATTCTGCTTCGTGGCAGAATATCGTGGTATAGAAGGTCATCCACTAATCATAGCGTGGGGCGTATAGGGTAATCATCCGCTATGAAACTGCGGGCATCCGCTAATGAGACTGCGGGAATCCAACCAATCAATCAACCCAATATATATATATATAGCCTAAATAACTAATATATATAACAACCAGAAAACATTCACACAAGCAACAAACAATTATTTTTAATGAAATAAAAATAATTCTAAAGGTGAGTGAGATTTACTCACCGAGATTTTCTTTGCTGAATGTCTCGTGGAAATTCAAATCTTACGGCTTCGAATCGCCTCGAATGAGTTTTATCGTGCTCCTACGAATATTTATTTAACGATCAACATTTCAATTAACGCATAAATAAATGTCTTATATATATATATCCATTTTCTCATTTAATTAAATCATCAAATTGTTAAATATCCAACTTCTTTTATTTATTTTGAGTTGGAAATCTGAATCAAACTAATATGGTTTAAATAAGAGAAACAAAACTAACTAATTTATT
Organism: Allium sativum; assembly: GCA_030737875.1. Lineage (NCBI taxonomy): Eukaryota > Viridiplantae > Streptophyta > Magnoliopsida > Asparagales > Amaryllidaceae > Allium > Allium sativum. The sequence continues at coordinate 830,813,821 of CM060924.1, forward strand.
TTCTATAAACTAATTATATAAATTTATTTGCTCTTTATATAACTAATCCCTCATAATAAATTCCTAACTGCATTATTTATTTTTCAAATAAATAAAAACTAAATCTAAAAAGAAAAATACCTTAATCCTGTTAAATTCTTTCTTCTTCCTCAATACATCACTGCCGAATAGAGACTTCCATCCCAAGAACTAGAACCGCGAGCTACAACTACATCGATGAACTCCAGGGAGCAAATCGTGATCCCCCAGAATACACAGACCACCACCTCCACGCTGCTCCACCGAACACTGCTCCTCCTGATCCCACGCGTTTGCCAACATCGCACCTTCCCCAACAGTCGAGCCTGGCTCGAAACCCTAAATCTGAATCGCCATCGGTCCTCAGCCCTAACCCCGGTTGTATCATCGAGACAACTAGCCTCTCGTACCATGATTCGCGGTGAAACCCTGAGGTCAAACAAAATAGTCGAACCCCTAAACCCAATTGCGTGCTTCGGCCTCATTCGATTTCGTGGTTCGGAGAAATGGGCAGAAATAAAAAGGCGATGGAAGGATTTGGGAAGGCTATTGTTAATTTATAGCCGCGAGAAGGAGGCAAAACATACATGCAATTTAATTTCTGCTTCCTAGATATCGGACAAGGAAGACAATATTTTCTGCTCAAGAAGAAGATAGCTGCGCGTTATCAGTTTTTAGGGTGACCTTGTTTATATTAGGTCGGCTGATAAAACACTGAAAATATTATAATTTGAATTTTTAATTAAAATATCTTGTGGTCCTCAACCCGTAAATCTAAATTGCTATTTTAATGTAATGAGCAACGTCTCCAACGTTATTTCCTCAACATAATGGGTTCTGAAATTAAAGAAGAGAACAAATTTAAATTGAAATTTATATTAAATTTAATTTCTTGAAATATAAATCGATTTTAAAATAGTTAAATCTATTGATAATAAAAATACAAACTAATCGATAGAATCGTTTTGATTTTATTTTAACTTCGGGTTCAGTTATATTTTGTTCTCGTATTTCGATTATTTGATCGATAATTCACTATAAAAATTCTTTTATATTGTTAATTCAATATTTAAACGATACTAAATATTTAAAATAACTGTTCGAAAAATCTGGGTCGTTACATTTTTGACCATTTTTCCGTCGTCAATACGGAGAGACCGGGATCAAATTCATTATCTGAAAACCACTCTGTATGGGCGTTAGCGTTGCGATCAAATATGATGAAGATAATTGAAGACGGAGATATGCAAGGGCTGTCCTGTTCATAGAATAGTGCCTTCGGTTTGTCCAGTCCCAGGACGACCTGTATGGAAGATTGTCTGACAGAGTATATTTAATGGATCGCGTAAGTTGATCTCTTCAAACATATATACGTTTAGTGGTGGAGAATTCGTTTCTCTTAGCCGTATAAACATTGTACTTTTGGGGAAATCAATTTGTGATTTGGTGGGTATGACGATGTGACATTCAAAGTGAATAAATGTGTGATCTGTCAGAGATAAGCGTGGCCTCTAGCCTCACAATCGGGAAATGACACAAATCGGGCAGACAGCATGGCTAAGTGGTTGCCTGCTGAAACACCCCACCTCCGTTAAGGTCACTCACAAAGGGAATGCCTAAACTTTGGTAGAGCATTATAGGTAAAAGACACAGAAAATTTACAACACAGAAATATAAGCAGCGGAAACAATCATTTATTTCATATGTGGTTCGATACAAAAGTCATTACAGCAAATTGTCTCAAAATAACTTCCAAAATATTACATCATAATCTCCGTCTTGATTAAAACATAAAGAAGCATAAAACATAAATAAAACTACATAAATCCCCAAGCCTAGTGTGTCCAAAGCCATAGCCAGAGATAAGAGATTCCAAGCCGTACATCACAAAGTCTTCAAGCTTGGAAAGATGAGCGGTCCAAATTAAGCTGAGCTATTCCCTCCCTGGCTACCTGGGGGGGGGGGGACGAAAGAAAAATGGGTTAGACATAAGTCTAAGTAAGTCCAGTGACTTTTCAGTGTGTGAATAAGGAGAAGGTCATGATAGGAATAAACAGAAAATAGGACAGTACCAGAACAACAAACTAACATAAAGCTATATAAGGCAGGATAAATTGAATATACATCGCACCCAGGTCTAATTCTCTGCACCAACTTATACTTGTCCAACTAGCACCACGTGTTCATGGTGAAATGATCCCCTTATATCGATAGGCTCCTACTTGCATGCATTTATCACGTGTGTCCTTCGGCCCCTGCTTGATTGTAGATACCTGTGCTGGTCCCACCACGGGGTGTATCAAATCCTATGGTGGCAACCCGACACGATTCAAGATGCACAGTTATGACTACTGATGCCCAGTGCATGCTGTTTCCACTCCGGAGTACATGCACGCCCGTACTCCGTCGGAACCTACACTGACGCACCACCCGCCAACGTTTTGACCGCTTACAATTCAGTCCATTAATCATGCCCCACCCTGCCTAGTTCAGGGTTCCCTGATACATCTATGTGGGTTACTTCTGAAATGGGTCCCCGTTACTAGGGTTTTCTAGCCAACATGTTAAATTGGTTAAGTGTCCAAATTTACCTAACCCCGCCCATCAGTTTAGTTAACATGTTGAATTGGTTAAGTGTTTCCTTAATTGACTTAACCCTAACAATCTTGACTTAGCTTTATTAAAGCACCAACCACTCACATTAGACAGGTATTGTTGTGGTCACTGGATGTGCCAGTCGGTTCCGGGCAGTTTTACACCACAACTCAGTCTAACCTCGGGTCCTTTTTTTGGGCTCAATGCACTAACCACCCACATTAGACAGGTATTGTTGTGGTCACTGGATGTGCCGGTCGGTTCCGGGCAGTTTTACACCACAACTCAGTCTAATCTCGGGTTAGGCATATTCGTCTTTTCTAAATTTACATATTTATCCTTTTATGCTTATATGTAAATTTGTCAACAATTTATTGTCATGGCCCACTTTCCTGTTAAATCAAATTCATAATTTTTGGTATGTAAATTATACCAATTTCATGCCACTTATTATGATTATGCCTAACATGCCAATTACATGTAATTTTCAAGTTTTTCCCAACGTTACCCCCGTTGTACGTTCGCGCTAATCACATAAAGTCATTGGGCCCGCAAATTAGCCCAATTTGAAAACAAGAGGTCCAAGAAAGGAACATTTAATCAAACATATGTCACGTAAAATTAAATTAACATGTCTCATGAAACTTGCAATTAAATTGGATAGAACTAGCATAAGCCTAAGCATGTGAACATGCAGATCTAGGCATAGGTGAACACAACTTGGTTTATAAACTAGCATAATTTAGGAGAATCATGACATGTACATTACCAAAGCATGTATAAGTTTAACTTTAACATGTAGATGTGAACTAGATCTGACAATAATGATCATATGAACTTGCTTGGATCCACTTTATAAACATGCATATAAATATAGATCTATTTTTTGGATCTAACACAGAACTTGTAACTTTGCGTATGAACATATATATATATATATATATATATATATATATATATATATATATATATATATATATATATATATATACATACATATATACACGAGTACTCCAGCACGTGCGATGCACGTGTGCATGACTTGAGGGTGTTAGAAAACACTATATATAAGAATATATTTTTTAATGTAAAAACACTGTGGTGTTTATGAAACATTTAATTTTATATGTCATACACACACACACAAAAATACACAGACACACTCATATAGACACAATCACTCTCGAATCAACCATTCATTAATACATGAATGAGAGCAAGTTAGCTTAGAGGATATATAATCAGCTGATGAAAGTAATCAAACATTGCATTAGTGTGTAGAGAAATTTAGTAACTAAAACCACACATTTCAATCATTGTAAAGTGAAAAAAATATGCAGTGTATATACATGGAAAAAGTAATATATTACCCTTTTAATATGTAAAGAAAATTTGTTTTTGATTTTAAAGATCGTATCTTAAATGAAACCCTCTATGTCATGAATGGTAAATACTTGTCAAATAAAAGGGTATTTGACACTAATGTATAAATTTTGAATTATCATATACTATAATATTGTTTTCACACTTTATAGGTAAGTATTGTAATCAGTTTGTGAGCTATTGTGGATCTTATAACATGAATCTGAAGTATACCTAATATTTTATATACATATGTACACACACATTCACCAATCAACAATTGATTGGGATATAGCTAAAGACTAAAATTATTTTTGGTAAATAATAAAACATGACAAACAAAAAATTAACTAATATATTAGTATTTTGGAGAAGACAACAAATAATAAAATTAGCGCTTCCTATAATTTAGAACTCCAAAAACCTTTGTTATCTCACTTGTATAAAGTAATCAATCACAATGTTAATATACTGATAATTGTTATCATCTACCATATTCATTTGCATTGACCATGATACTCTTTTCCTTACAAACCCTTACTTAACGCTAGTATGAAAATTTTGAATTTTTCTTTAGATTAATATCTTTATAACAATTTGTAAAACCCAAATTGATGTAGCGTCGGCACTCTTTGCTTTTTCCAAGATTGATACTGGTATCTTGTAAAAAAAAATGTAACAATTAAAGAATAATTGTCAGATTAATATTAGCAATAAGTAGATGAAAAAGTTAAATCATTACATAAAAGATAATTGTATGTAAGAACTATTTTATTTGATTAGTAAATCCTGATCTTTTTTATCATATGTTTTTTACATAATTTAACTTGATGGTGTAATTTATAAATGTTCTTACATTGAATTTGACATGTTTAGTTCTTTCAAACCAACTCAGCATTTCCCTTAATAAATCCAAGTCAGCTTATAAGTGATCAGCATTGTGTAAGTAAAATAAAATGACATTTCAAATATTAAAACTTAAACATAAACTTGTGTCCACAGTAATATCACAACTCTTCATTCATTATAAATATTTTACAATTTATAAAATTGCTTTTGAAACAATACAATCGAATCTTGCAATATTGAATAACATTCTAAATATCTTGTTATTGCTATAAATGTTTGCTTTCATAATGCACATTAAGTACGAACGAACAATTATAGCAGTGTATAATTTTGTTTGAATGTCAATAAATTAATGTCACTGGCTAATAGTAAAACTCATGCAAATTAGATTATAAATGAAACACAAAGGTAAATCAAATATAAATGGGTAATAATAAAGTAGATCTTAGAGAAACTTAAAAAAATTATTGAGTATTGACGTCATTGTTGGAATTTTATCACGAAATATGTAACAATGATGGTTAAATTTGCAAAGATTTATTAAGGCGCTATGCATGCATATAGCCACAAAATTAAGGTATTAACTATTGATTGCATCAACTAATTGTAGTACCTGTTGATTTTATTCTTCTTTTCTCAAGTGCAAATTTAGTAAACACTCAATATTGTAAAGATAGATTTTATTCACATTTTCTCAAACATAAATTGCTCTTTCAAAAACTATTTAACAAATAGTAATCAAAGATTTTTATTAGAAGTTTATTGAAGTAAATATATAATAATTAATACACGTACTGTATATATCACAACATAAAATCAATTACTGGATAATGAGAACAAAGTAATTTAAAGCCGAAATAGATGGAGAAATAAATAAATACATGCTACCGATTAAACATAAGAGTTGAACTGAAGTTTTCAAGGCAATAAGCTTAGTATTCAAAGTTGGTCGTTTTCATTATCTTCATAAATTCCTCAGCATCAACCTATCCATTTCCATTTCGGTCAGCTTCCTTAATCAGCTCTCTGATCTCATAAGTGTAAAAGTTTCACCCAGGTCTTTAGCAATGCGCATGGTGTCCCGTTCTATGATCTTCACAATCATCATACTAACGAATTCCTCAAAGTCAATTGCACCACTGCCGTCTTTGTCCACATCAGCAATCATCTTATTGATTTGCTGATCATTCATCTCGAACCCCAGGGCCCTGATGGCAACATTGAACTCTTTTGCATCTATTGTGCCTGAAACATCTGTGTCAAATAAATAAAATTCTTTATTTCTTGCTTTTTCTGTGTTGCAAAGCCATGATGGCGACCTCTAGGCTTCTCTCTCCTTGATGCATTTCTATCCATTATGCTGATGTCGAATCTGCACTGAACAACTTCAAATTTATTTCCCAATCTGAAGAAGCTATACACGAACAATATATTTGAATTTGTGAAGTTTATGGAGTAAGTTTGAACAATTCATGAAAGCCGACGAAGGGTAGAAATGAAAGAAGTAACTGAAGCGAAATAAATCAAGTACCAAGGTAGTCAGTCTAGATATCTTCCATTGTACACACATGAACAAAAATAAAAATTACAGTAAGAAAAGGATGAACATTAATAATACATCAAGACATCAACATACCATTTCAGTGAATAGTTTATGACAAAGTTGCTGCTAAGACAATTATTTATATGAAGAAGGCTTCATTCTACAACTGATAGACATTAACCATACACAATTGCTATAAGCCAACTATGTCAGCATTAACATTCTGTACAAAGAAAAGTAAATAGTTGTTTAAAAGATTTGCTAGCTAGGTTAAGGGTCTAAAATTTGGTTTAAGAAAAACAATTTGAGATTTGAGCATTACATCCTTGCTATGACATTATTCAAAGAAATTTTTCTATAAATGAATACAAAAATCAAAACTTTATTCCGTCTTTCACCTAGTTACTGTACGCTAACAACCGCAACAGTCGGACGTTAAATTTTCCACAAATCCAATCCAACCGTTGGCTGCGCACATCTATCCGGTGACCAATTCTCTTCCTTAAACAATGCCACTCTATGCAGCAGTTTGTTCTATCTGTTTAGATTAGCACTATTTTCTCTCTTTTTAGATTAGCATTAATTAACCCCAAATGACCATAACATATCGAATATAACCTTTTAAATTCAAGTGTTTATTTCTGCACTCACACACCCATATTGCTTACGGTACAATTTTGCTTTTGGTGCAGATATTCTTATCCTTTCTTATCATTAATTCATTCATCCTTTTTATTCCTGTAACATTGATAAACATAAACTATCATATATTAATCTCTTTCCATCAAAGTACAACATCACTTGTTACTTTCGGGATGTGAGCAGATTTCAAGGTCTGTTTGTCTCTAATTTCTGTTCATATTTTTTAGAATTTATTCGCTTATTAAATGATGCTATTGTAAATATGTTTTATTCGTGATTTGGTTAATCCTATAGCTGTTTTTTTTCTCGTTGCAGCAAGGGAGGGGACAACGCATAGAAATAGAGCGTACATGAAGGGGTATTTTGGGCATTTCAGAATGATAGCAGGTAAACACATTCAATATATTCTCTTTATTAGTAGTAAAGATATATAATAAAAGAGATGTAATAATGAATGGTCGTTCTGAGAAAGAATACAACCTCGTAAATGCATGATGCACATTGCTCACTAAGACAGATCCATATTTCAATTGAAGATAGGTAACAGATGCAATTCCATGGCCATACACAAACCGTACCTTTAAAATAAAAAATTCTTAATGACAGATAGGATTGTCGTTAATATTATACAGTACTGAAGTACTAATAAAATGGGATAAGCCATGACTACTGACCTATGTACAAAGAAGGAGATGTAATAAATGAATGGCCATTCTTGAAAAATGAATACAATCTCATAAATTCACCATGACTACCAAGTTGTACATCCACATTTCTACTCCAGAGAGGTGATTGTTTCAATAGCAAGGCCAAACACCGACTGTACCTTCAAAAACAAAAATTCATAAAGATAGTATTATTTCCACTATGAAATAATAAGCTACCTTGAGCCAAACAGAAAATATGCAACCGCCACATTTTCCACTATGAGATGGCTAAATTGCATGAATTTTACAGGGTACCATGAAGTAAATTCAAAATATTATCTTTTTCTTTTTTTTCGGGATAATTAGCATTCTAGCTTTAGGTTGAATAAAAAAGCAAGTTGAATATCCAAAATGAAGAGGGTTTAGGTCGTGTTCTCTAAATGAATGCATGATCTTAAAATGAGTTAACATTTCGCACTGATACAATACAAACATATATATATATATATATATATATATATATATATATATATATATATATATATATACACTAAAATCAATCAAAAAAGAAAATGTTAATAGTTTATTCACTGAATATATTTGGAACCAAACCATAAGTTAGTGCTACTGATCTTATGTATAGTATAAAAAATAAATATTACTTTTCTTTCAATGATTATTAGCCATAATTAATATAAAATGTTTGTTCTTTTCGACTTTTAATAATGCAGCCCCTGTTTCACATAAATTATTCTTTTAGTCTGCATTTTCTTCTTTACTATAAAATCATTCAAACCTCTAACAATATATAATATAAGATTAACTGCAGCTGTGTGGTAGAAAGAAATATGTATAGTAGGTGCATAGTAATGAAAGAAGATTAGTTTGCCATGTCTGAGATCTGTGTTTCACAGCCAATGCCTTAAAGTATGCAAGTAAATTTTTTACATATATCTTTAGTTTACAATAGGCATACATTTTTGTATAACACAAAGCATGAATATCATTTTTGACTTAATGATTAGTAACCATATTAAATCATGGTATATTAGCATAGAACAGTTAGTCTGTACGGGTGTGGGCCTGAGGCTTCTCGGGTAGCAATAAAGGTGAGACTATATGTGTGTAATTACCATTTCTCTCAAAATAACAATGAAGCCTTAGCTCATATTTTTTGTATGTGTCATGTAAATATAATTGAACAATTCCTTTTGTGCTACCATATACATCTGATTGTAACACTTTTTTAGCTAAGAATCTTTTCACTAATCTATATTTGGTTTCTAGCTTTATCAACTCTACTCAATTTTAGAAGTATATGTAAATAAAAATATGATGCCTTGTTTTTCTTAATCATAATATTACTTTCACTTTTAGTCCCCAAATCTGTAAATTTCACCATCTAGGCCTCCTACCCGGCCCATTTTTTGTAACCATGCTCTGCTCATATTTCAAACTTAATTAAGTTTAAAACAAAAAATATGAAAAATGAAAAATGAAAAAAAGAAAAGAAAAAAGAATGGTACCATTCAATATCAAAAGGACAAAGATATTCCAGGATGCATGAGTGGAATGTTCAATCTCTTCAGCACCTGTAGTTGGCTTGCAATCAACATACTATATTTGTAGCCATCTACCAATAGCAGGAAAACTGCCCATATTTTTTTAATCTAGAAAGATCCATCTAGCATCATATTTTATCCTAAATGTTTTGATGTCTCTTATTTAATACCAAAACATTAACAAATTAATTTTGTGATAAGTCGTTATTTTACCCAAAACATTAACATGTCAACTTTAGCCTATGAAGAAACCACGGATAAAAGTGGATCTCATGTACGAAAACAACATTTTACTTTAAGTGCATAACCATAGCTCCCACCACTTATTAAAAACTAAAAAGAATAATATATAGAATAAATGTAAAAGGTGGGTTTTAATGTTAACCCAGCCCGTATAAAAAACTACTAACGTCTTTGACATGATTTTTGTAGATTTTACAATTAGCAACAAAAGTAGCATGTAAATTTAAAACTTGAATAACCAGAGTTATTTGAAAAGCTAATTATAAAATTACAACAAACGGAATGAGCAAAGTCAGAATATAGGCTAACCATAAGCTGTAAGTGCGATTTTTTCAATCACTGTTGTAATAATCATTCTTTATTCCAGCCTTCCAATGTTTTATTCATCTGTAAAGCATCACCGTAGCTTTTCGCAAACTCATCCGCTGAAGCTATTACCCCCTGCTCATGTAAAGGGTAAAATGGAAATTCAATGGCTAACGAAGACATTATTTGAAAATCGGTAAAAATTATAATGCAAGGAGAAAACAAAATAAAAAAAGCCTCAAAATGAGGGATGTGAAGGGGTATTTGCTTATGTTCAACATGGCTTCAAGAAAATGATGGAATAAATCGATAGAAATATCCTTAATGTTTAGTAAATGTTATAGGCTTAACAACAATGCTAAATCATCTACATAATTTTGAAGTACAATACAGAAGTTAAGATACCAAAATCAATAAGGCAATGAGTCTTTATGCTCCGGATACCCAGTTTCCTACCCTAGTCTACGTTATTGCAAGCAATAAATTGGCATTTGATGTGACAAATACTGTTGAATTTGTTAAGTACGGTTATCAAGACAACATAAAACAATACCCCAACCAAAAAAATAGAACATGAAAAGATTTTGAAACCGGAACAATTTCGAACTATTTTTTTCACCATTCCGCTGTAGCTTCCTGCCTTTCTCGGAGGCTTCCCATGCTTCGACTTTAAAACTGAACAGCGCCTGACATGATAACACACCGAATCTAACAAATCGCAATAAACTTTAAGGATAAATGTATCATAGGATGTTAACAAACTGAATCGAAATGAACTTTTCTTCAAAATAAACTACAATAAACTTCAAAGAACTAATAAAATAACAAAGTGAAACAACTCAATTACATATCAGCGGGAAGATGAAACGTACCAAATTGAAAGCACCGCATGCCATCTTTTCGCCCACTGGTCGCTTCATGTTAATCCATGGATTATTGAAGCTTCACATAATACCTAGTGCAAGCTCAATTTTTGTTCTAAGAGTTACAAAAAAGCACAATTATCGATTTTTTTATGAGCAAATTAGTAAAAAATTACTCTGTGACCCAATTTCCCTCATCCAAATCGAGAACTGCAGGTGGATTGCGTCTTTAATTGGGTGGCGAAACATTGGGTTTTTTCCTCCTCCTTACGGCAAAACTAACATTTAAGGGTTTTTTCACCATGACGAAAAAGGCAGAGGGGGGATTTTGATGAAACTGAAACATATGAGAGGAAATGCAGATGAAATTGGACTAAAACGTGCTCACGACGACAGCCGGTTGAAAAACAGGGTATGCCGAAAGGCAAATTTGACCTTATACGGCTAACTTTAATTTTCAAATCAGTGAGGGTAATTTGGACAGTTTGAAAAAAGCTTCAAAGAGGGAAGTATTTGCATTATATATAAAATATATCGTGACTTGGGTCTAACATAAAACATGTATCTTGCATATGAACATATATATAGATCTTGACTAACATAAAGCATGTAACTTGCATATGACACATCATGAAAGGATTGTCAAAGTTATATGTGGTATGATGGTTTCATTCCCCAAATCATAATAAGTTCATCACTAATTTCCATATGATACGATAAGTTCAAATAAACCACAATCATTCCAAGACATACATGACCAAATTATCGCAAGAATTAGACATGAATTCGCAACATCAATCACATACAACTTGGTTCAAATTCTATTTTCCAATTCATTACAAATCACGTCTTTAATTTATTTACATCTGAAAGGTAACTATACTTACAATCAAAAAGGAATTCTTGAGTTCTGGGATCTGTATTCTGAAACTGAATTGCTCGCCTTTGATGTAGAACGTTGAATTAGATTATATTTGATTTTTGATGTAGCTTCTATCTTGCCTTTGAGTTGAAGGAGATGACGGCTATTCTAGGTTCACTACTGACGGCATGATGGCTCTAGGAATATTTTTGTGTGGCTTAGGGTTTAGATTTAGGTTGCTTATATAGAAGTTTGATTAATTTAGAGTCGTCATATCAACCCAGAAGCGATCAAGACCATCCAGACAAGATAGAACAACCAAATCAGCCCTAATGACTCAGTAGTGAGTCAGAACACATCAGTTTTCAGATCTACCCGAGGGGGGTAGGTCGACCCCCAGGTCGACACTAAGGTCGACCTGTATAGGGGAGGTCGACACTAGGTTCGACCCCCTGGTCGACCTGATCCCTGGGTGGGAAATTTCCCGCCCAGCTCGCTTCTTCTTCTGATTTTGAATTTTTGAACTGTTTATTAAAACTACTGAAAATTCTGAAGACCATAACCCCTTCATTCGGAGTCAAATTCACGCAAACTCAGACTCTATCGAAAGCAGAACTCTGAGACGAACGCAATGGCGTAACCTGTTTCCCTTAATTATCACATTTAAAATTAAATATTCTTTAGTTCGTAACTTTAATGTTAACAGAAAATCCAGGTGTTACATTCTCCCTCCTTTAAGGATTTCGTCCCCGAAATCTTCAAATCGAGAAGAACGTATATCCTACCATCCAATCGTCCATCTACTCAACCATTAAACACAGGAATCCATTATCGTTAAAAGACTTTTAATGCTTCATGATCATATGCATAGTGTGTGTACTTGTCCTTATCCAATGCAAAATCAGGCGGTCTACTGATTCAGTCGACCTCCTTAATGCAATTCATGTCGGTGCCATGAGTCCATTATGTATGCAATCATCCCTAATTATACTTTCTACATGAGTGCAAAATCATTCATACAAATGCAATATCCACATGACAATGCATCAAGTTTTCAATCATATACAAGTACATATATGCATATGCAATATGAAAGTGACTGAGCCGATCTAAAACCTAATGTGTGTGTATATGCATCCACGAGCAACCACTAGCAATAACTTGCAACCACTTGCAACCATCAATCATAACATGTTTCAAATACATGTTTACATCCATTGGTTTCTACCTAAAGATCGAAAACTGTAATAACCCGTATTTTTGAATAACATGTTATAACATAAATCAAGACAGAATTAAACTGTAAAATCTGAATCAAGGGCAACGGGCTATGCCATTGCGTTCGTCTCGGAAAAATACGCGAAATAGAGTTCGAGTTTTCGAAAATCGGAGTCAGTATGACCAAGATATGGCCTCGCGAAGTTTCACGAAAAATTCAAATTCAAAACAGATTCAAAAATTTCAATTTTCAGAAGTGGCGGGAAAATTCCCGCCAGACCCAGGGGGTCGACCTGGGGGTCGACTGGGGAGTCGGCCTCCCCCCCAGGTCGACTGGGGAGTCGACCCCAGGGTCGACCTGGGTGTCGACCTGCCTGGTCGGCCCAGGCAGCCTGGTGCACTATTTGGCTGTTTTGACCTATTTTGTTGGCTAGTGACGGGATTTGATGGCTCTGATTGAATCTAGGGTTAATCCTATGGCTAATACTATCCTAAAACTCTATAAAAAGACCCCTAAGCCTAGCCTAAATCATCATTATTCATTCCTACAACTAAACTATGCCAAAATTGTTCCTCTCATGGTCTCCACTCTCATGCTAAAATTCCTAAGTTTATTTATATGAGAGATTTTGAGTGCATACAAGTGTTTTCAAACTTGTATGAGTGTTCTTAGTTTGCATTCAAGTCAAGTTGCAACATTTCTATTTCAAAGCAAGGGTTTTTATTGATTTGGCTCAAGGGTTTTCATTTGGAGCTTTCATATTTGGGTCTTTTTGGTGATTGCATAAGGGCTTCATCTCAATCTTTATAATAAATATTTATTTGTGTCTTCATAGCATTGTAAGCCCTTTTCTACTTTCATTTTTGAAACTCTAAAGTTAAATGAATGATGCAAGTTTGGGGTTGATCATTATGATATGCAAGTTTGGTTGATCATCATGATATGCAAGTTTGGTTGATCATTTTATGCAAGTTTGGTTGATCATTATGATATGCAAGTTTGGTTGATCATTATGCAAGTTGACACATGTTGCTATGTTATGCAAGTTTGGGTTGATCATGTTATCATGTTATGCAAGATTGGGTTGATCATGTTATCATGTTATGCAAGTTAAACTTGAGTTTGTGAGCTTAAAGCTTCAAGCTTTATGTTAAAGGTTGCATTTTGGCAACATGGAAGTTATCATATCCCTTATGATAACTTGCATGTGAGGCTAAATGCGAACTTCTAACAACTTCTACATGTCATTTATCACCATGTATCACTTATATGCTAAGTTTGGTTTTATGCATACTTTTGAAGCCTAATAATGCAATATGCAAGTATATGAACATATGTACATTTCATATGCCACCATGTTAAACTTGTGGCTTCAACACCTTTTTGTCATGATTATGCCAAGTTCCCTATTTTATCCTTTATGCGTTTTTGTGATTATGTAAACGATGGGATTACGTTGGGGTTGGGTAACATTATGACAAGAACATGGTTTTTATAACATGACGTGATATGTAATTATGTTTTGGAAACATAATGGACATGACACTTAGAAAAGATGAGTGTGGCCAACTCGAGGTTGGGTTGAGTTTGTAGCATAAATCTACCCGGACCCGCCCGGCTTAACTAGTGGCTACAAACAATAGGACCCAATGTGAGAAGTTGGTCATGTTGTGCTCGAACCCCAGGTTAGACCAAGTTGTGGTGTAAAGCTACCCGGACCCGCCCGGGTTAACTAGTAACCACAACAGGGTCTAATGTGAGAGGTTAAAGCACATTAAGTTAATGAATGCCTCCTGATTAGGGTTAAGTCATGATCCACTTAATACTTAACCAATTTGGGCTTGATGGGTTAATCGGGGTTAAGTCATGAACCTTGGGTACACTTAACCAATTTAATCCACGTTGGATCGGGTTAACCACATTTAACCCGTTGAGAAACCGTAGTGGCGTGGTCCTTTGCAGCAGTAACCCTCTTGATAGTATCATAAGACCCTAGGGATTAGGCTAGGGTGGGGCACGATTACTGGCCGGCTGACATGTAAGCGACCAAAACGACGGCTGAGTAGGTACACCGGTGTGGGTCCAGGCGGATTATGATCGTGCACGTAGTCCGGAGTTGGAGAATCAGGCACGGGTACCAGTAGATCTAGACTGTGCATACTTGATTGGTGTCCGAGGTCTACACCCTAGGACTTGATACACCCTGGGGTGGACCTAGCGTAGTTAGCTACATTGCATGTTTGGGCCGTATGACACCGACACTTGACGAGTTAGGCTTATAGGGAGCCGATCGACTAGACCGAGTAGTTGGACCATGATTTAGGTCATCTCATGATGTTGGGCCAAACTTGGGCCAAGGGATCAATTCTTGTTTTTACTTGACACGTTAGAATGCTAGTACACCTGTGGTGCAAAACTTAACCTTGTTTATGCGATGACACCTTTATCTATCTTGTTAGTTAATCATCATGCCAGTATGTTGTTATCCTTATGTTCATCTCAGCTTCTCATGCCAGTTAACTTTACTAGTTCATGGACTGATAGTAGTTAGGGCTTACCAGTCTTTTTGACTGACCTGTTTTCTTTCGCCTCTTTTCTTCCGTTTCCCCCCCCCCCCTCAGGTTCTCAGGGTGGGAACGTTGGAGCTTAGCTTGGATCTTTATAGCTTGCTTACTGGATTTGCTCATGTACGGTTTTGGACATTGAGCTAGCTATGGTTTATCACTTCACTTTGGGGATAGTACTTTATGTATTTCAGTTTTTCAGTTTATGCTTTTGTCTAGACTTTGTTTGTTGGAAAATAATGATCAAGTACTTTGTTGTAATATGACTATGGTTTTGAAATGCTAGTTTAATCCGCTGTTTTATTTACTCTATTTTTACTTATATGTTCTGTCTTGTGATATCTGCATGCATGTTTACCTTGTTTAAACGCCCCTCCAAAGTTAGTGTCCTTGCAAGAGTGGCACTGGTGGAGGTGGGGTGTTACATTTGGTATCAGAGCATAAGGTTTACAAGATTTGAGCAAAAGTATTTTTAAAACTTACCTTTTGAAAAACTATTTTCAAAACCAATTAAGTATTTTCCAAGAAAAGTCTAGTTATTTTAGAAAGGCTATTCCCCAAAAGCCATAGCACTATCCTTCGTTTCTTCGTTCTGAATCTATCTATCTTTTTTTCATTTCAGTATGGCTGATCTTAACCTTCCCAAGGGAGTGACCATTCCCGGATGGTTCCGGAGGTACTTGGAAGCTAGGGCCAACGATGTGGGCCCAGCAAATACCCCCAATATAACTGAGGTTCCTCCTCCTCCTCCTCAGAATCCGCAAGTAGATTTCGCTAAGATTTGCAAAGACTTTAAGGTGATGGGTGGCAAGAACTTTATTGGGACGGAGACTTTTGTGGAGGCACGAAATTGGTTGAAAGAAACCGAAGATCTTTTCACTATCTTTGATGTGGAAGACCATAGAAAGGTTTTATTGGCAGCATGGTTATTAAAAGAAGAAGCTGCTTATTGGTGGGAGGTCACCAATGCTACGAGGCCTATTGAGACTTGGGCCGACTTTAGGGCAAGATTTGGGCTTAAGTTTCTATCATCAGCTGAGGCGAATTTGCAATTGGAGAAGTTTATATCTTTGAAGCAAGGGGACATGACAGTGAGGGAGTATGTGAATGAGTTTAACAAGCTAGCCCGATTCGGTTTGGACATGGTTAATACTCCCCAGAAGAAGGCTTTGCGCTTTGCACGAGGGTTGAATGAGCCATTACAAGGTTTAGCCCTATCTCATATACCCATGGGGGCCACTTTTGAGGGACTAGTAGACATGGCATTGCTTCAAGGAGACGATAAGAATGGCAAGAAGGAAGTCAAGGCTAATGAGACTCAAGCCAAGAAGACAGACTCCAAGTGGGGAGGAAATCAGAGCAATCAGAACAACAAAAACAACAAGGGCAACAAGGCTAAGGCAAAGGACCCAAGAAAATGCAACTACTGTGGGATTGTTGGGCACATAGCTAAAGACTGTAAGAAAAGGAAGAGGAAGTCGGGCGAATGCTTTCATTGTGGAGAGACCGAACATTTTAGCAAGGATTGCCCCAAGAAGCAAGGACAAGGGCAAGGGCAGAATCAGCGTGCAGGACCTTCTGGAGGGCAAGTGCATGCTCTCAACGCTGCTCCAGTTCAGGATCGAGGTAGTATTTCTATAGAAAGTCTTGTTTATATTTCTGATTATCCTGTTCGCACCTTATTTGATTTTGGCGCATCGCATGGTTTTATTTCTTCTGATCTTGTTGAAAGTTTGCACCTAAGTACTAGCATAGTTGAGGATCCCGTTTGTGTTTCAAATCCAATTGGGGGTTCCGCCCATCTATCTATGATTTGTGTGGATTTGAAGATTTATATCTTGACTATAGAATTCACGTGTAATGCTTATGTTCTCGGGTTCACGGGATATGGGTTGATCTTGGGCATGGATTTGTTGTCCAGTTATGGAGCCATTCTCGATTGTGAATATAGGGTGGTGAGGCTCATGACTCGCCTCGATACCCTAGAAATTTCTTGTAACCCTAGAGGTCCCGTCATGTTATGTTATCTTGAATCTCTCGACTCGTCCATCGATGATCTGCAATCTGTAAGGGTGGTCCGAGACTATCCTGATGTCTTTGAAGAAGTTAAGGCATTACCCCCTTAAACGAGAGATAGATTTCCGCATTTATCTAGTCGATAATGCCAAGCCAGTATCATTGCCCGTTAGGCATATGGCTCCATGAGAAAAAAAAGAGCTCAGTAAACAAATCAAGGAGCTGCTTGAGAAGAATTTTATAAGACGAAGCATTTATGAATGGGGTGCTCCGGTGGTATTCGCTACTAAGGCGGATGGTTCGCTTCGTCTATGTGTTGATTATTGAGAGTTGAACAAGCTGACAAATAAGAATCTAGTCTTCGCATGGGACGTAGATTGTGATGACGCATTCCGACGGTTAAAGAGAGCTTTAACCACAGCTCCAGTCTTAGTGTTTCCAGATGGGAGTAAGCCATTTGTTGTCTATACCGATGCTTGTGGGACATGACTGGGCGCGGCCTTAATGCAAGAGGGAAGGGTAATAGCCTACGGTGGAAGGCAGTTGAGGGCGCATGAGAAAATTATCCTACCGATGATTTAGAGTTGGCCGCTATTGTTTTTGCGCTTAAGATTTGGCGCAATTACCTTCTGGGAGAGAGGTTCGAATTGTTCACTGACCACAAATCATTGAAGAACTTGTTTTCTCAGAAGGATTTGAACTTGAGACAACAAAGGTGGATGGAATTCTTGGCATCTTATGACTTCGAGATAGCTTATACCCCTGGCAAGGGTAATGTTGTGGCGGATGCACTAAGCAGAAGGAGGTTGACTTTGAGCCCCTTGTTCATTGAGATGAAGAACTTAGAATTCTTGGCAACCTTTGATTTCACGACGGCTGTTGAGTCGATGACGGGTTCATTAGCATCCCTTGAGCTTAGACCCACACTTCTTGATCAAGTTGGGGCTTCGCAGAAGGAAGATCCGCAGATAGGAGAGGTCATGGATAAGTTGATTCGTAGTGAGACGTCTAGTCACCTTGCCAGATATACTATTGATGATAAAGGTTGGCTAAGGCGTGATGGGAGATTATGTGTTCCTCGAGTGGGAGATTTAGTCCATAGAGTTCTTGAAGAAGCACATCACTCGAAGATGACTATACATCCGGGAGGAGATAAGATGTATAGAGATATGAAGCGTATTTTCTTTTGGGATGGAATGAAGAAAGATGTGGCAGAGTATGTTTCAAAGTACATGGTGTGCCAACAAGTGAAAGCCGAGTCAAAGAAACCAGGTGGGCTATTACATCCATTGGAGGTCCCGCAATGGAAGTGGGAGAGTATTTCTATGGATTTTGTGGATGGATTGGCTAGGTCAAGAAAAGGGAACACGAGCATATGGGTCATAGTTGACAGACTTACGAAGAGTGCTCACTTCATCCCAGTAAAGAGCAAGAGGACCGCGTCAGGGCTGGCATCTATTTATCTTCGAGAAATAGTGCGGTTGCATGGAGTTACTTCTAGCATAGTTAGCGATCATGACCCGATTTTCACTAGCCAGTTCTGGAACAGTTTGCAAGAAGTGATGGGTACGCGATTGAATCTGAGTACAGCCTATCACCCCCAGACGGATGGCCAAACCGAAAGGGTGAATAGAGTGCTAGAAGATCTTTTGAGGCTCTATGTTCTCGACTTCGGTGGTACTTGGGAAGACGACCTTCCTCTTGTAGAGTTTTCTTATAATAATAGCTATCAAGCCAGCATAGGGATGGCACCATTTGAAGCTTTGTATGGGAGGCCGTGTAGGTCACCATCTTGTTGGTGGGAGACAATAGATATACTTATACTTGGGCCCGATATGATATGGGACACATCCGAGAAAGTTGAATTAGTGAGAAGAAGGATGAAAGCGGCCCAAGATAGACAGAAATCCTATGCTGACAAGCGAAGGGCAGATTTGGAATTCGAAGTGGGAGACATGGTTTTCGTGAAGGTTTCTCCTTTGCGAAATGTGGTACGTTTTGGAGCAGTAGGGAAGCTGGCACCAAGGTTCGTAGGACCCTTCCCTATCATAGAGAGAATTGGAAAGATGGCATATAAGCCCTTTTCTACTTTCATTTTTGAAACTCTAAAGTTAAATGAATGATGCAAGTTTGGGGTTGATCATTATGATATGCAAGTTTGGTTGATCATCATGATATGCAAGTTTGGTTGATCATTTTATGCAAGTTTGGTTGATCATTATGATATGCAAGTTTGGTTGATCATTATGCAAGTTGACACATGTTGCTATGTTATGCAAGTTTGGGTTGATCATGTTATCATGTTATGCAAGTTTGGGTTGATCATGTTATCATGTTATGCAAGTTTGGGTTGATCATGTTATCATGTTATGCAAGTTAAACTTGAGTTTGTGAGCTTAAAGCTTCAAGCTTTATGTTAAAGGTTGCATTTTGGCAACATGGAAGTTATCATATCCCTTATGATAACTTGCATGTGAGGCTAAATGCGAACTTCTAGCAACTTCTACATGTCATTTATCACCATGTATCACTTATATGCTAAGTTTGGTTTTATGCATACTTTTGAAGCCTAATAATGCAATATGCAAGTATATGAACATATGTACATTTCATATGCCACCATGTTAAACTTGTGGCTTCAACGCCTTTTTGTCATGATTATGCCAAGTTCCCTATTTTATCCTTTATGCGTTGTTGCGATTATGTAAACGATGGGATTACGTTGGGGTTAGGTAACATTATGATAAGAACATGGTTTTTATAACATGACGTGATATGTAATTATGTTTTGGAAACATAATGGACATGACACTTAGAAAAGATGAGTGTGGCCAACTCGAGGTTGGGTTGAGTTTGTAGCATAAATCTACCCGGACCCGCCCGGCTTAACTAGTGGCTACAAATAATAGGACCCAATGTGAGAAGTTGGTCATGTTGTGCTCGAACCCGAGGTTAGACCAAGTTGTGGTGTAAAGCTACCCGGACCCGCCCGGCTTAACTAGTAACCACAACAGGGTCTAATGTGAGAGGTTAAAGCACATTAAGTTAATGAATGCCTCCTGATTAGGGTTAAGTCATGATCCACTTAATACTTAACCAATTTGGGCTTGATGGGTTAATCGGGGTTAAGTCATGAACCTTGGGTACACTTAACCAATTTAATCCACGTTGGATCGGGTTAACCACATTTAACCCGTTGAGAAACCGTAGTGGCGTGGTCCTTTGCAGCAGTAACCCTCTTGATAGTATCATAAGACCCTAGGGACTAGGCTAGGGTGGGGCACGATTGCTGGGCTGACAAGTAAGCGACCAAAACGACGGCTGAGTAGGTACACCGGTGTGGGTCCAGGCGGACTATGGTCGTGCACGTAGTCCGGAGTTGGAGAATCAGGCACGGGTACCAGTAGATCTAGACTGTGCATACTTGATTGGTGTCCGAGGTCTACACCCTAGGACTTGATACACCCTGGGGTGGACCTAGCGCAGTTAGCTACATTGCATGTTTGGGCCGTATGACACCGACACTTGACGAGTTAGGCTTATAGGGAGCCGATCGACTAGACCGAGTAGTTGGACCTTGATTTAGGTCATCTCATGATGTTGGGCCTAACTTGGGCCAAGGGATCAATTTTTGTTTTTACTTGACATGTTAGAATGCTAGTACACCCGTGGTGCAAAACTTAACCTTGATTATGCGATGACACCTTTATCTATCTTGTTAGTTAATTATCATGCCAGTATGTTGTTATCCTTATGTTCATCTCAGCTTCTCATGCCAGTTAACTTTACTAGTTCATGGACTGATAGTAGTTAGGGCTTACCAGTCTTTTTGACTGACCTGTTTTCTTTCGCCTCTTTTCTTCCGTTCCCCCCCCCCTCAGGTTCTCAGGGTGGGAACGTTGGAGCTTAGCTTGGATCTTTATAGCTTGCTTACTGGATTTGCTCATGTACGGTTTTGGACATTGAGCTAGCTATGGTTTATCACTTCACTTTGGGGATAGTACTTTATGTATTTCAATTTTTCAGTTTATGCTTTTGTCTAGACTTTGTTTGTTGGAAAATAATGATCAAGTACTTTGTTGTAATATGACTATGGTTTTGAAATGCTAGTTTAATCCGCTGTTTTATTTACTCTGTTTTTACTTATATGTTCTGTCTTGTGATATCTGCATGCATGTTTACCTTGTTTAAACGCCCCTCCAAAGTTAGTGTCCTTGCAAGAGTGGCACTGGCGGAGGTGGGGTGTTACAAAAACAGCACTGAGGAAAATACTAAAAAGATAGATACGAGCATGAACAAACTTAAGGAAAAATAGATCAAAGATGTACCCTCAAAAAGAAAAGGGTAGGCTGCGCGTATCTTGGCCTCAGTCTCTCAAGTCGCGTCTTCCTCAGCGTCACTCCATTGAACTTTAACAAGTTTGACTTTGCGGTTGCGTAGCTTTTTGATTTCTGTACCCAAGATACGAGTTGGAACTCTTCTCACAGTCACCTCTTGTTCCACTTCTATTTCCTCTAATATGCTTGGTTCTACCACTTCCGCAGACTCATGTAAGCACTTCCGTAGGTGAGAAACATGGAAGACATTATGAACTCCAGCCAATCTTTCGGGCAGCTCTACTCTATAAGCCATCTTCCCAATCTTCTCGATGATAGGAAACGGCCCTACAATTCTTGGTGCTAACTTCCCTACGGATACAAAGCGAACGACGTTCCTCAAAGGAGATACTTTAAGGATCACCTTGTCTCCAACCTCAAACTTAAGGTTGGTCCTTCTTTTATCTGCGTAGGACTTCTGTCTATCTTGGGCAGTCTTCATTCTTTTCCGTATCAAGTCCACTTTCTCCGGGTTTTCTCTAATCATGTCCGGTCCAAGTATGAGCTTGTCTGTAGACTCCCACCAACAAGTTGGTGATCGACATGGTCTTCCATATAAAGCTTCGAAAGGTGCCATGCCTTTGGTGGCTTGGTAGCTATTATTGTAAGCGAATTCCATCAAAGGTAGATGATCCTCCCATGTACCTCCAAAGTCAAGAATGCATAGTCTTAAGAGGTCTTCTAATACTCTGTTCACTCTTTCTGTCTGACCATCGGTTTGGGGGTGATAGGCCGTGCTTAAGCATAATTGTGTGCCTACAACTTCTTGCAAACTCCTCCAAAACTCGCTCGTAAAGATAGGATCTCGGTCACTCACTATGCTGGAGGGTATCCCATGGAGTCGAACTATCTCTTTAAGATATATGGATGCTAGAGATGAGGCAGTCCTTCTACTCTTAACAGGCATGAAGTGAGCGCTTTTTGTGAGCCTTTCCACTATTACCCAAATACTGGTATTGCCTCTTCTTGACCTAGGCAGCCCATCAATAAAATCCATCGAGATGCTATCCCATTTCCACTGTGGGACCTCCAGAGGATGAAGCAAACCGTCAGGCTTCTTCTGCTCCGCCTTGGCTTGTTGGCATATCATGCACTTAGAAATGAATTCAGCTACATACCTCTTTATACCATTCCAAAAGAAAACCCTTTTGATGTTTTTGTACACTTTGTCTCCACCGGAGTGTATGGTAAACTTGGAATGATGTGCTTCTTCAAGAACTTTCTTCACCAAAACCCTTGCTTGTGCGACGCATAGTCTTCCATCCCGCCTCAACCATCCCTTGTCATCGATGGAGTATCTAGTGAGGTGAATAGAAGTCTCACCCCTAATCAGCTTATCTATCACATCAACTAGTTGAGGGTCTTCACATTGTGTGGTTCCTATTGAGTCCAAAAGAGTAGGCCACACTTCTAGCGATGCTAACAAACCAGCCACATGATCGACAGAGGGTTTAAAATCAAAGTTGGCTATGTACTCCCAGCTTTGTCTTTCTACAAAGAGAGGGCTTAGGGTCAGCTTCTTTCTACTCAAAGCGTCTACTACCACATTGCCCTTGCTAGGAGTATAGGAAATCTCAAAATCATATGAGGCAAGAAACTCCAACCATCTTTGCTGCCTCAAGTTGAGATCTTTCTGCGAGAAAAGGTACTTCAATGATTTATGGTCAGTATACAATTCAAATTTCTCACCTAGGAGATAGTGGCGCCAAGACTTAAGCGCAAAGTCGATGGCAGCCAATTCTAGATTGTGGGTTGGGTAGTTTTTCTCATGTACTCTCAACTGTCTTCCACCATAAGCTACTACCATCCCTTCTTGCATCAAGACAGCACCTAGTCTCATACCACATGCATCTGTGTCTACGGTAAACATCTTGCTCCCATCCGGCAATGTCAAGACTGGGGCTGTTGTTAGAGCCCTTTTCAAGCGTTGGAAAGCAATATTGCAACCCAAATCCCAAGTGAAAATTAAGTTCTTCTTTGTCAACCTTGTAAGTGGAGCTGAGATTTTTGCAAAATCTTTGATGAACTTTCGATAATAGCCTGCTAGCCCGAGAAAGCTTCGGATTCGGTTGCATTCCGTGGGGTCTTCCAATCTTGCACAGCAACTACTTTTGCGGGGTCTACAGCTAACCCTTCCTTGGACACCACATGTCCAAGAAACCTCGCTTTTTCTCTCTAGAAATGGCATTTGGAGAAATTGGCCTTTAGTTGATGTGCACGAAGAGTATCCATGACTTCCCTTAAATGCTGAGCATGCTCTTCTTCACTCTTCGAGAAAATCAAAATATCATCTATGAAGGCCACCACAAACTTATTAAGAAATTCTCTGAACATCCTGCTCATCAAATCAGCGAAGTAAGCGGGTGCGTTTGTCAAGCCGAAAAGCATGACAAGCCATTCGAAGAAACCATCCGGGGTTCTAAACGCGGTCTTATCAATATTGTCTTCAGCCACTCTTAGTTGATGGAACCCGATGGCTAGATCTAGTTGGGAGAAAACAGATGCACCTACAAGATGATCAAACAAGTCATCTATTCTCGGGAGTGGGTGCCTATTATTCTTGGTCATCTTGTTTAGCTCCCTATAATCAACACATAGGCAAAGTGAACCATCCGCTTTGGTTGCGAATACTACTGGAGCACCCCATTCAAAAATACTCTGCCTTATAAACCCCTTTTCGAGCAGCTCTTTGACTTGCTTACTGAGCTCTTTTCTTTCCCTAGGAGCCATGCGTCTAATGGGTAGATCTACGGGCTTTGCATTATCAACAAGGTATATGCGGAAGTCTATCTCCCGCTTTGGAGGTAAGCCCTTTACCTCTTCAAATACATCTGAGTATTCACGGACTGCTCTAACAGACTACAAGTTCTCAACAGACGCATCAAGAGATTCTAGATAACTAAGCATAACAGAGTTCAAGGGATTACAAGAGATTTCGAGAGTGTTACCGAGGTGAGTCATGACTCTAACCACTCTCTTTTCACAATCAAGGATGGCACCATTACTGGATAACCAATCCATGCCTAGAGTCAACCCATAGCCTGAGAAGCCCAATACAAAGGCATTACATCTAAACCCAATGCTTAGTATAGAAATTTTCAAATCCATACAAACCATAGACAAATAAACTGAGCCCCCAATTGGATTTGAAACAACTAAGGGATCCTCTACTATATTGGTGTCTAGGTGCAGAGATTCAACTAAAGCAGTAGATATAAATGAGTGCGATGTGCCAGAATCAAAGAGTGTACGAACAGGATGATCAAAAAGATAGTCTAAACTTTCGATAGAAATATTTCTACCTCGTTCTTACAGAGTGCTGTGAGAGCGTGAACTTCTCCCCCAGAAGAAGGTCCAGCTCTCTGCCCTTGCCCTTGCTTTCTTGGGCAGCCCCTAGCCATGTGTCCTGTATCGCCGCAATGGAAACAACCACCCATCTTCTTCTTCTTCTTCTTTCTGCAGTCCTTAACCAGATGTCCAGGAATGCCACAAAAGTTACACTTCCTCTTTTCAGGGGGTTTGTTGTTCTTCCCGCCTCTCTTTGAATTTGCTTTCTTATTATGTGACCCCTCCGCTTTCTTGTCTTGAGGCACCTCCACCTTTGCCTCTTTCTTGCCCTTGTCTTCCTCGTGTAAGAGTGCCATGTCCACCAATCTCTCATAAGTCGCCCCCATGGGTATGTGGGTCATAGCTAGGCTGTGTAGCGGCTCATTCAATCCCTTAACAAAACGAAGAGCCTTCTTATGAGGAGTGTTCACTAAATCCAATCCGGATCTGGCTAGCTGGTTGAATTGGTTAACGTATTCTTTGACCGTCATACTTCCTTGCTTAAGAGATAAGAACTTTTCCACCTGTAGACTTCATTCAGCTTGTGAAAGGAATTACATTTCAAACCTCATTCTGAAATCCATCCAAGTTTCAATTGGTCTTTCAGCGTTAGTAACTTCCCACCAATAATAAGCTTCATCTTTGAACAACCATACCGCTAACTATATCTTCTGCCTATCATCCACCACGAAGATAACTAATAGATCCTCAGTTTCTTTGAGACAGTTCCTTGCTTCCACGAATGATTCAGTTCCATTAAAACTCTTTCCACCCATGGCTCTAAAGTCTCTACAAATCTTTGAGAAAGCATTTGCACGAGGAGGAGGAGGAGGAGGAACCGCTGAAGCTGAGGGAGGAGGAATATCTGCTGGGCATGCGTCGTTGGCCCTAGCCTCTAGGTACCTCCTGAACCAGCCAAGTATCGGTGCACACTCTGGAAGGTTAAGATTCCCAGACATGCTGAAACGAAAAAGGAAAGATTCAAAATAAAGGATAAAAAGATAGTGCATATGGCTTTGGAGGATTATGCCTTTTAAAGTAAAATAACACATTTCTTGAAAATTGCTTATTTATACATCTTTTTGAAAATAGTTTTTAAATTTTTTTATCTGATCTACAAACCTTTGCTCTGATACCATGTGAAACACCACACCTCCGTTAAGGTCACTCACAAAGGGAATGCCTTAACTTTGGTGGAGCATTATAGGTAAAAGACACAGAAAATTTACAAGACAGAAATATAAGCAGCAGAAACAAACATTTATTTCATACGTGGTTCGATACAAAATTCATTATAGCAAATTGTCTCAAAATAACTTCCAAAACATTACATCATAATCTCTGTCTTGATTAAAACAAAAAGAAGCCTAAAACATAAATAAAACTGCATAAATCCCCAAGTCTAGTGTGTCCAAAGCCATAGCCAGAGTTAAGAGATTCCAAGCCGTACATCACAGAGTCTTCAAGCTTGGAAAGATGAGCGGTCCAAATTAAGCTGAGCTATTCCCTCCCTGGCTACCTGAGGGGGGGGGGGAGGAAACAGAAGAAAAGAAGACGAAAGAAAAATGGGTCAGACATAAGTCTGAGTAAGTCCAGTGACTTTTCAGTGTGTGAATAAGGAAAAGGTCATGATAGGAATAAACTGAAAATAGGACAGTACCAGAATAGCAAACTAACATAATGCTATATAAGGTAGGATAAACCGAATATACATCGCACCCAGGTCTAATTCTCTGCACCAACTTATACTTGTCCAACTAGCACCACGTGTTCATGGCGAAATGATCCCCTTATATCGATTGGCTCCTACTTGCATGCATTTATCACGTATGTCCTTCGGCCCCCGCTTGATTGTAGATACCTGTGCTGGTCCCACCACGGGGTGTATCAAATCCTATGGTGGCAACCCGACACGATTCAAGATGCACGGTGTATGACTACTGATGCCCAGTGCCTGCTTTTTCCACTCCGGAGTACATGCACGCCCGTACTCCGTCGGAACCTACACTGACGCACCACCCGCCGACGTTTTGACCGCTTACAATTCATCCCAATAATCGTGCCCCACCCTGCCTAGTTCAGGGTTCCATGATACATCTATGTGGGTTACTGCTGAAATGGGTCCCCGTTACTAGGGTTTTCTAGCCAACATGTTAAATTGATTAAGTATCCAAATTTACCTAACCCCGCCCATTAGTTTAGTTAACATGTTGAATTGGTTAAGTGTTTCCGTAATTGACTTAACCCTACCAATCTTGACTTAGCATTATTAAAGCACCAACCACTCACATTAGACAGGTATTGTTGTGATCACTGGATGTGTCGGTCGGTTCCTGGAAGTTTTACACCACAACTCAGTCTAACCTCGGGTCCTTTTTTTTGGGCTCAATGCACTAACCACCCACATTAGACATGTATTGTTGTGGTCACTGGATGTGCCGGTCGGTGCCGGGCGGTATTACACCACAACTCAGTTTAACCTCGGGTTAGACATATTTGTCTTTTCAAAATTTACATATTTATCCTTTTATGCTTATATGTAAATTTGTCAACAATTTATTGTCATGGCCCACTTTCCTCTTAAATCAAATTCATAATTTTTGGTACGTAAATTATACCAATTTCATGCCACTAATTCTGATTTTGCCTAACATGCCAATTGCATGTAATTTTCAAGTTTTTCCCAACGTTACCCCCGTTGTACGTTCGCGTTAATCACATAAAGTCATTGGGCCCACAAATTAGCCCAATTTAAAAACAAGAGGTAAAAGAAGGGAACATTTAATCAAACATATGTCACGTAAATTTAAATTAACATGTCTCATGAAACTTGCAATTAAATTGGATAGAACTAGCATAAGCCTAAGCATGTGAACATGTAGATCTAGGCATAGCTGAACAAAACTTGGTTTATAAACTAGCATAATTTAGGAGAATCATGACATGTACATTACCGAAGCATGTATAAGTTTAACTTTAACATGAAGATGTGTACTAGATCTAACAATAATGATCATATGAACTTGCATGGATCCACATTGTAAACATGCATATAAATATAGATATAATTTTTGGATCTAACACAGAACATGTAACTTTGCGTATGAACATATATATATATATATATATATCTTGACTTGGGTCTAACATAAAACATGTATCTTGCATATGAACATACATATATATATATGTATCTTGACTAACATAAATCATGTAACTTGCATATGACACATCATGAAAGGATTGTCAAACTTATATGTGGTATAATGGTTTCGCTCCCCAAATCATAATAAGTTCATCACCAATTTCCACATGATATGATAAGTTCAAATTAACCACAATCATTCAAAGACATACATGACCAAATTATCGCAAGAATTAGACATGAATTCGCATAATCAATCACATACAACTTGGTTCAAATTCTATTTTCCAATTCATTAAAAATCACGTCTTTAATTTATTCACATCTGAAAGGTAACTATACTTACAATCAAAAAGGAATTCTTGAGTTCTGGGATCTGTATTCTGAAACTGAATTGCTCGCCTTTGATGTAGATCGTTGAATTAGATTATATTTGATTTTTGATGTAGCTTCTATCTTGCCTTTGAGTTGAAGGAGATGACGGCTATTCTAGGTTCACTACTGACAGCATGATGGCTTTAGGAATATTTTTGTGTGGCTTAGGTTTTAGGTTTAGGTTGCTTATATAGAAGTTCGATTAATTCAGAGCCGTCAGATCAACCCAGAAGCGATCAAGACCATGCAGACAAGATAGAACAGCCAAATCAGCCCTAATGACTCAGCAGGGAGTCAGAACACATCAGTTTTCAGATCTTCCCGAGGGGGGTAGGTCGACCCCCAGGTCGACACTAAGGTCGACCTATATAGGGGAGGTCGACACTAGGGTCGACCCCCTGGTCGACCTGATCCCTGGGTGGGAAATTTCCCGCCCAGTCCGCTTCTTCTTCTTATTTTAAATTTTGAATTTATGAACTGTTTATTAAAACTGCTGAAACTTCTGAAGACCATAACTCCTTCATACGGAGTCCAATTCACGCAAACTCAGACTCTATCCCAAGCAGAATTCTGAGAAGAACTCAATGGCGTAACCCGTTTCCCTTAATTCACAAATTTTAAATTAAATATTCTTTAATTTGTAACTTTAATGTTAATAGAAAATACGGGGTGTTACAACTGCCAAGTAGGGTGTATTATCAACTATATAGAGATACTCATTTCATTCTATAATCTACTGTCGATGTTGTCCCATTCGGGAAACGGTTGCTGATCCCAACCATTGGTGATATACATTCGATACACTCAAGCGAAATGAGTGGTCGGTCATGTGTGGCCAGGTTTCAAGATGTTCTTGTTGAACCTAGTGTATTCCTCTCTAGAGGTACACTATCGGAAGGTGGTTCCATGCCTTGTCATAGTTGGAAATCCATTACCCAATAAGTGCTCGCGGTTTTGATTGTATAGTATATATGTGGAACGTGAGATGAAAGCATTCTGCAAGATGATAATTATATTATGGTTGACAGACACTATTATAATATCAAAAGAGTTTGATATAAAGTTTATCGTTTCTTTCAAAAGGATTTTGAAAGTTAAATCAAATGTTTTGGATTCTCATAAGGGAAAAAACCGTTCCGTTATACGGCATGGTATTGTGAGATATCTTTAACTGTTCAAACTGTTTTAAATTGTTTTACTCACATCAGTCCTATGACTGACCCAGAGTTTGTTTTGTTTTGTTTTCCCTAAACTCTTGGGTGCCCAATTTTGTACGGGCAGTCAAGTAGTTAGGATTTTACAGATATACCTAGAGAGCTTGGAGCAGGAGGCTTCAGGATTATATAGCTATAGTATTTCCGTTGTGTTGTACTCTGGTGATGTTACTGTATACATATATTGATTTTATTTCAAGGATATGTTATCTATTATATGTTGTTCGTTCAGCAGTGTGATTCGTGTTACTCTGATGTTGTATGTTCTTCTTCTTCTTCTTCTATTCTAATTTTCTATTTTATCTATTCTCACCCTCTGTTTTCTTTCCATTAGTTTTCTGGGTTCCAGTGTAATTTGGGTTGGACTTGTGTTATTTGGTCAGCTCAAATTGTATCGGAATTTCGGGGAACTACAGTTGGTATCAGAGCTTATGGTTAAGTAATTACCTTGGCTCTGTGGCGTGACTCAGTAGAGATGGGGTTAGTAATAACCTAGATTGAGTTGAGTGTATATATACGAGTGAACGTATTTGTTATTTGATATAAAAATTGTTTTATATTGTGGAGATGTATTGTTTGAGTTGTTTATGGGTTCTGGTCGATCAGTTTGATCCACTGTATCGGTAGGGGTTTATAAACACTCGAATACGATGGGTCGACACGATATGTTTTGAAAAGAGGGTAAATGAAAATAAGTTTACCCAAAGTATATTTTAATACAGGGAAGATATATACATTGGAATTATAATATATTGGATATATTGGTTGTAATTATAATCGAATAAGATTATAATTGGAAAGGGTTATGTAAATAGCCAATCAGAATTCATATAAGTGAAATACGTGAAATCAGATGAATTAAATCTGAATTTAAATCAGAATTGGAATTAAAATTCCGAAAAATTTGAAAAAGTGTTTTCAAATGGATTTGAATTGAATATAAGAGAATTTTAAAATCTTGGGTGATTCTAATTTGTTTTACAAGCAGTGTGAATGATACTTTGAAATGTATTTCAAAATAGAAATGTTTAGAAATGGTTTTGAAAGTGATATAGCATTGAACTCACATCTATCGCTGGAAAATTAATTCTGATGTTGATCCGGACATCATCGGTGTTAATTTTCGAGTTGTAAGTGATGGATTACTACCAAAGAGTTTGTTTTTAGAAATGTTTTGCGAAAACAAGTTGTTTGAATTTCGAAAGGGAATATTTGAATTTTGAAAAGTGAAGCTATTTAAAACTCCCAAGAAAAGATTATTTGAATTAAAATCAAATTAAATAGAAATTTGCAGAAGCAAATAGAAATTGAATTGGAATCTGTTAATTAAGTGGAAATTGAATTGGATTAGAATGATATCGAAACAAATTGGATTTATGATATAGAAATCTGAAACGATATATGGTTGATAAGTTAAGAATTTGGGATTTAGGATAGAACTTGAGTTCCAAATGAAATTTGGTTTGGATATAAGCGAATAGCTGTGTTGAACAGATATTGATTAGAAATTGGTTGAGATGACATTGGTATATGCTGAATTGGCAGCAGGTGGAAATGAGATAGTGATATGCCAGACAAAAAGGTACAAGTTTATTTTTATATGGGTATGAGATTTTGATGAGCCGAATTGGCAAGCCGCTTGGCTGTTTGATTTTATTTTGGGTTGGAGAAGGCCCAGAGAGGCGAGTTGTAGTTGTACCGATTAACCAATACAAAGGAGGTGCTGGCGAAATTTTTCGAAAAATTTCGGGTGTTAGAAAATTTTCAGGATTTTTGAAAATTTTCTTAGGTAAGAATTAATTAATATTTTAAATTGAAATTAATTGGTTTAGTTGAAACTGAAAAGGAAGTAAGCAAATAAATTTTTACCCAGTTAATAGGGTTTGTTTTCTAACTTAGTAATTTCGAGGGTGAAATTATTTTAAGGGGGGCAGAATGTAATGTCCCGTATCTTTGTAGTATAATAATTAATTTATTTAGTTATTTATATAGTGATTTAGAAGATTTAAAGTGTTGTTTAATTAAATAACTTTGAATATTTAATTAATATAATAATTAAATAATATATATAATTCTGAAACAATCGGAATTACATGAAATGGCAATACGGTGTGAATTGGGCAATTCAAAGTATATATTTCAGTTTAGAATTTAAATTAGAATAACGAATATATTATTTGAACGACAGTTGAACGTATAAATTATATTATAATTATAGTCGAACTTGACATGGCGTAGTAGTTCGCTATTTGGCGATTTGAACTTCAACTGAATATACAGGGTCTGTTTTAAATTGGATTTCTGTGAAACAAGAAACGTTTGGAGCTGGTGAAGTTATCTTTCTAGTGGAAGAGAAAAATCGGGATTTCATTGTGTAGATTTTGATTTATGTCCAAATCAAACTTTAGAAAAGTCGCTATGGAGTTCCTTTATAATTTATAACGATTTATTTATATTATAAATGGATTTTTCAATATATATTGAATATTGATTCAGCCGGGATTTGAATATCGAGTTATAAATCCAATTGGAGTTGTATGCTATTCTAGTGTGAATATATATACGATAATATTTATTTTTTAATATTTAATTTAATTATTTTTAAATATATTTATATATTTAAATGTATCATTTAGTGCTTTAAAAATAGCCAGTTTTGCAAATGACCTCCATTTTTGACGAAACTAATTTTGTTGGATCCGCAATATTAAATTATTGTTAGATCCAGTTTCGTGATTTTTGGAGTCAGTGTGTGGCCGTCCAGATTTATAATGTGAAAAATAGTCGATATTTCGACGGTTAAAAATACGCCGTGTGAGCAAACGGAGTCGGAATTCGACGAAACCAGTTTCGTTGGGTCTGTAATGTCAAACTATAGTTGCATGTCAAGTTTCGTGATTTTTGGGTATTGTCTGTGATCACACGAATTTTTAGAAGGCAAACCGAATATTAAAATAAAAATATAATGAAAATATCTTACACAAATACCTACACTATAAAATCACCTTAACTAACTTCTTTATGACCTAAAATTTATTCAACCGCAACAGAAATTCCGCCGCTGCCTTCTCTTCTTTTCTCTTCAACAAAACGAGAGGTTTGAAAATCCAAACAAATAGTATAAAATCCTATAAATCTCCAAACTGTTTTAATTAAAATCTCCGTAGCATTCTCTTCAACCTAAGGTGCATTTGTTAGGGATCGACAACTTTTGTTCGATGGGTTTTAATCACAGCGAAACTAGGGTTCCACGTTTTGGCAAATGGAAGGAGTTATAGCTCGATTTGAGTTCATTTTCATGTTGAGGGAAGGAAATGGCATCTTGTGTTGAAGTTTTGGGTGATTTCGAACATAAGGATGTCGCTACTTTCACTGGGATGTCGCGAGATGGCTTGAGCACGGAAATTGCAGCAAGCGTGTGAGTTGAACGAGGGTAGTATGTGGTTGAAGAGGAGGAGACGAGGTGATTTTTGGTAGTTTTAGTCTGATTTATAAGTGAAAGGTAAGGAGGCGGTTTGGAGGTGAAGGTTTCGTGAATGGTTGGAGCGACCGATACTGGAAGAGGACGGCATCCATTTGGGGAAGAAGACTTTTGCGTGTACGAGATTGAAAGGGTAGTGGGCCGGATAAAATCAAGTGAAAGTTAGCCTCACATCCTTAAAATTAAAGTTAGTTAGGCTCACATCCTCCTCTTTGTAAACATATAAAATTCATCCCTGTTTTTAAAATAGCGCCTAATTTTTTACACAATTGCCCATTTTACTAGTTACGGCACTAATTTAGGATCTGATCAGATATTTCTTATCTGTGATTAAATTTTTACGTAACCAATTATTTTCCTGCTTATAGCGGCTGCATCTTTATTTTAATTTTTTGAACGTCCAAATCGTTTGCTACAGAGATCTACTAGATTGTCAACTTTTACAGAGGAAAACTTTGTTCGCTCTTTTTATTTTAGGATATGGCATCGTCTTCATCAAGGTATTATGTTATTTTTCATTTTTTTTTCCAATATACCGTTTTCTATTTTCAAATTGAATTTTAAAATAGAATTTTGTTAATCGATCATTCTGTTTAATCGAATTTTTGTTTCCATATATTTTTAGTTTCTGTTTTGTTTGCTTGCCTGATGATCAGTTGTGTACTTCATTATGTATATAGTTGTAATGAATTAAAATTATAGGTGTTCTAGATTTTGTTTAAACATGTTTTGTGCAAGTATTATTAAAATTTTCATGTTAGTATACATATATTTCTAGTATTTACGTATATGTATGCAAATAATTCAGTATAGTTGAATGTTGTTTTTTTAACATGTTTTGTGCAAGTATTATTAAAATTTCATGTAAGTATGCATTTTTTTTTGGCGTATATGTATGCAAATAGTTCAGTATAGGTGAATGTGGTTTTTTAACATGTTTTGTGCAAGTTTTATTAAAATTTTCATATAAGTATGCACATATTCCTATTATTTGTGTATATGTATGCATATAGTTTAGTGTAGATGAATGTTGTTTTTACAGATTAACAATTAATTAATTTTTTCCAACGGTTCAGCAAATATTGGTGTATTGGTGATGCTAAAGTACGGGAATGATACTTGTCTTGTTCGTCTTTATTTTGAAAGTTATGTTGATACTGTTAGAGATGATGTTTGTGGTAAATGGATTGAGCTAAGTCCGTTGTCATTTGATTTGTATCACTTCAGAGATGGTTTGAGAAGAAATATAGAAACAAACTCTGATCTTAAATCAATTCTTTTGTTGGCTGCACATAATCGTGAGGATTATTTGGTTTTTTTTGTTGACGTTACTTGAAATAGTTCTTCACTTGCTTACGGTAGCGAATCTTCTATTGGTAATGATTCCTCATTTGCTAGTACTAACGAGTCGAACAACCAATAGAAGCAATTGTTAAAAAGTGATTTGAACCAATCTGTTTTCACCGGCGTGGGTCAACAATTTAAAGGCGGTGTTACTGAATTTAGACTTTATTTGATGATGTATAGTATGAAATCTGGTTACAAGCTTAATTTAATCAAGAACGATAAAGAAAGAGTAACGGCTATTTGTTCTAAACAAAATTGTTTCTTTAGGATTCATGCGTCTCTCAAGTTCAATCTTACTGGATATTTTGTTGTGAAGAAAATTCAGCTTGAACATAATTGCGGTGCTGGAATTCATGACATAAATAATCCAGTTATATCTAGTAATCTGATCAAGTTGTTGGTTTGTGATCATATTCAAGCCAATCCGTTAATGAAGACAAAAGATATTATTAATTTGTTTCAGACAGAGTATAATGTTATCTTGAAGTATTATTATGCTTACAGTGGGAAGAGGTTGGCATTAGATGACTTACATGGGAGTGATTTAATGTCCTATCATCATTTGCAGTCATTTTGTGATGTTGTTGGTACTACTAATCCTGGGAGTACAGTTGTTCTGGAGTGCAAAGACTATACACGTCAATTTGAGAGAGTTTTTATTGGTCTTGAAGCCTGTGCATATGGATTTCAATATTGTCGGCCTTTAATTTTTGTTGATGCAACTTTTATGAAGGGGAGAGCTCAAGGTTGTTTAATGGATGCTACGGGTAAAATGGAAATGAAGGTACATTGTTTTACATTCTGTTTCATATTTATAACAGTCTTTTTTATACTTAACTATATGCAAATTTTATACATTTTTGCATGTATTAATGCAGCAATTATAACCTACTGCTTATAGGTTTAATATTTATAATAACATATGCTATTAATGTTGCTACATCTTGAATAAATGCATATAGGTATGCAAAAATTCAACATTTTTGCATGTAAATTAGCACACAATCTGTATTTATGCATTATTGATTGCTACAGTTCTAGCAGTATATTGTGAATGCATCAGTTCTTGTTTTCTTTTTTTAATTACGCAAATGTTTCTATAATCTGCTTGCACATAAGTCAGTTTGGAAACATATGGAAAATTAATTAAGGATTTTTTGTTCGATAACAGTACCACTCTAATAATGAGCTTTAATCATGAGTCTGCTGATATTAAATAGTTTTCTTACATTCAATTATGCATATTTACAAAATATCTACATATCGGTATTCGAATTATATTTATATATGCATACTTACATGCATATATTATGTATATATGCACAAATCAGTGCATTAATTTTATCTCCACACATTGACTTCATCAGTTCTTAATTTTTAAAGTGCATTACGAAAATGTTTTCACAAATATGCTTGTTTTATTGCTAATTTATATATTTTTTGACATTATC
This sequence comes from Allium sativum, assembly GCA_030737875.1. Taxonomy (NCBI): domain Eukaryota; kingdom Viridiplantae; phylum Streptophyta; class Magnoliopsida; order Asparagales; family Amaryllidaceae; genus Allium; species Allium sativum. The sequence continues at coordinate 830,849,828 of CM060924.1, forward strand.
TGTTATATTAATAATTTAATTTTGTATTTGTTTATTTTCATAGGTTTTTTCCCTATAGCAATCGCTATTGTATCCGGAGAAGACGAAGACAACTGGATTTGGTTTTGTGAACAACTAAAAGATTTTCTTAAAGAAGACAATAGAAGTTATGTTTTCATTTCTGATCGTCATCCTGGTATTCTTGTTTCAATTCCAAAGTTGTTCACAAAACAAATAAGAGGTTGTTGTTGGGTACTTTTGGAAGAATTGCTTACGCATATAACTTGACTGATTTTAAGGCTGCTTTGAAGAACTTTAGAGATGTTGGTGGATCTACTACGGCAAACTTTTTGAATGGAATTCCATATGAGAAGTTTACTAACGTATTTTTTCCGGCATGTCGATACGGTGAAATGTCATCAAATTGTTCATAAAGTTTTAATAAGTGGATTTTGGAGGAAAGGCATTTACCTATCACTGCTTGTCTGGATAAAATAAGATTGAAACTAATGAAACTTATGTCCGATCGTCGTGAAGCGGCTTTTACTTGGAAAAGTGTTTTATGTCCAGTGAACGAAATTCAGTTACGTACTGTGATGACCCCAAACTTCCGTTGACCGAAAGTAAGGATAATCATTTGGAATACAACATATTTACAACAACAACAGACCTCAGATAATACCACAGCACATAATTATTGCAGTGGAAAAGATATAAGTCTGAATCACCACATCAACAGAACCACAGAGTACGTAGTTTACAAGATACAACTTAGTAAAATAAAAGTCTGAATCAAAAGAAATAAGTTTCAAAGGAAATAGGTCTAAACTCCATAACGTACATCAAAATACAAGATAGAATAAAGTCTCTAAAGCAAAAGATAAAGATAAAAGAGAGTCTTCGTCTTCTCCTTCCAAGTAGTCTTCACTCCAGAAAATGTCTCTCTGAGAACCTATCACTTGGCTGCCCGTGTAAAGAGAGGGCACCCGAGTTTGCAAAGTGAAACAAACATCGAGTCAGTCATGGGGCTGGTATGAGATATCTTTCTATACTAACTATCAATATGGCGAATCACAGGACCACGCCGCTAACGCGGAACGGGTTTACTCCATTGGATTGCCAGTGCATAATTTAATCAATTTTATACAAAAACAACAGAATGACTTTTGAAAAATGAAATCATCATAAGACTCAAGTCCTATCACATAATGCAACGCACACAGGAGGATAGAGTTTTCCCTTATGATGATCAAACATGCTTAATACGTGTAAAATAATATTTTAATATTATTGTTAGTGTCTAAGCGGTATTAAAATACTTCAATATAAATGTATCAATCCTAGAAGGCATAGGTACCATATACTATGTCGCCATATATAAGTTTACAATCAAGACCGTAATGTCGTATTGGAAATTGGTTTTCTGTCATGAAATCGAGGCAAGGGATCGTCCTCTCCGATTCGAGACACTCTAACAAATGCCTCAGGATCACACGTATGGGCAACCCTTGGATGCAGTAGGGCCGGTCCCCACCTAACGGTAGTGGATTAATTATGCCTGAACACACGTTTCCCGGTCCCTTTGGACCTATAGTATGAACACTTCCGGCCTATAAAACCCGAGGTACCTCAATCCATCATCCACATAAGTAAAATGTCAGCCAGTTTAAGCACTGACACTACCCCTAGCTAGAAAGAAACGTGTGCACTCCCTACGGTCCATATCCCATTTTTGACTCATACCGGGGTGTGAGGCTCGCGAAGTCACGCTATACTCAAAGCTATGCCTAAACAGGCTATGCTTTGATCATCAACCACAAGGCCTGCTTTTCAACAAAAGCCTTGATCATTGCATCTTGGCGTGCCACATTGACAATTCACGCCATGTGATCGATAACTATTACTATATACCAGGATGTTAAGCAGATAATAAATTCTCCACCACCATGCCGACATATATTAATACAAATCGATTTAATTACATGAAATGAATTCCAACGTCAGACACGCATCCATTTACAAGTCTGCTCTGGGTCTGGATCTGAACGAAACCGGAGACACCTAATAGATTCTCGCTTATCCGGACAATCAACACATTCATCCGGACAACTACTGCTTCAACCCCGTCCTGGGAGCAAGTTAGTCCAAAGCATCAGTAGTCGTCGTCCATTCGATGTGAAGATCGCCGGTCTTTAACCATCGTCTTCTTATATCTTTGATTTAATCGTCGTGCAATTATTTGAAATGAGTTAAACTCGGTTTTTTCAAATAATTATCACATAATTATCATTTAAAATATTTCATATATATTTATAACTATTTATCACTATTTTTATTTATTTGAAAATAGCTCAAAATTAGTAAATGACGCTTCGGGTCAGTGGACTGCCCTAGCGCTGTTTTTACCAAATTTTGTTTTACACATATCTTGAAATCTAACCGTCGGATTTTGACAATTTTTATATCGTTGGAAAGCTCTTCCCAAAGCGGTCCTAACGATTCCGGTTTTGGGAAAATCCAACGGTCAGATCTTTCAGTATAATCGTTTAAAGTTACGATTGCCGATATGCGAACTACCGCGCGCGTTTCATTTTAATTTTATATTTATATATTTAAATATAAAATTATATCGTTTGGTGATTTCAACTATAAAAAACACCTTCTTTTCATCGCATCTAAAATGACGATAAAAATATTACTTATATTTCTGTGCTCTTATTTACCTTTAACATACAAATGAAATATACCTTCTTTTCTCTATGTTTTTATTCATATTTAAAAAGTAAATAAAGTATCGCTCTTTCTAATTCATGTTTTTCTCCAAATAATACTGTACTTTATATTTCTGTTTTTATTTGCAACTACTTTGCAAATAAAAAGTATAATTCCTTCCTATGTTTGTTTTCACCTAGAAATACAAATAAAATATGTAATCTCTTCTTTGGCATATTTTATTAACACTAGATATGAATAAAATGTCCCTTTCTGAGTTTATGTTTTGTTTACACTAAATGTGAATAAAACATTCTTCTTCCTTTTTATATTTATTTACACAAAATGTAAATGAATGTGATCTTTTTCTATACAAATTTATTTACACTAATTGTAAATAAAATTCCTTTTCCCTTTTTTTATTTATTTACTCTATATGTAAATAAATGTTGCTTTTCCTTTTTCTATTGTTTACACTAAATAAACGAAACTTCTTCTATTCCTTATTTATTTACACTATTGTGCAAACCCGTAACTTCCCCGTAAAGGAAAGCGCGGATAGTTCGAGAACAAACCACAACAGAACTCATATAAAAGAACATTTCATTGTATATTACAACAATGCATCAGATTACAAGAATATACAGAGTATAAATGAATATTACACAAGAATATCAGAGATTTAAATTACATTTAAATACATAGCAGCGGAAAATAATACAATACACAACTAGAAGAGATATACGGATACAAAGCTTTTCGGATATCGTTCCAGCTGTAAACCAGGATCCTGTGAATATAAATCTGCAAAACCAAAACTACTAGCTGCCCGTGTCAAAATAGGGGCACCCAGAGTTTAGGTTAAAACAATAAACTCCAGGTCAGTCATGTGACTGGTGTGAGAAATAAAACAGTTATTAATCTTTATTTGAAAGTTAGGTAAATCAAGGGACCACGCCGTATAACACGGAACGGGTTTCCTCCCAAGAATACTAGTGCATAAAACAAACAATGCAATGCTAAATAAAGAAAAATGAAGCTGTTATAAGACCCAGGTCCTATCACACAATGCAATGCAAGCCGAGGGATAGGGTTTTTCCCTTATAACAGCCAAAGAATGCTTGATACGTTTAAAACAAATCATTTGATACTATTATAAGTGCATAGTGTATAAAACAACTTCAAATCATAAGTATCAATCATAGGCGGCATGGGTACCATATATCATGTCGCCATACTAGGTTATACAATCAAAATCGCAAAGTCACGTACTTGGAAATTGGATTTCCACCTATGAACCGAGGCAAAAGATAGTCCTCAACCGATTCGAGACGCTCTAGCCCGCCCCTTAGGATCAAAGCTCGAGTGACCCTTGGATCGTCAGGGCCGGTCCACCGATGTGGATTATTATGCCTGAACACTACGTTTCCCCGCCCTTTGGGGCGTAAATGAGCCAACGAATGACTCCATCGGACCCGGATCGTCCGATCAAACCGAGGCGCCTCGCAACAGCAACAACCACATAAGTCAAACTCGTCAGGGCATGTAAAACCACTGACGCCACTTTTAAGCTAGAAGGAAACGCATGCCCTCCCTGAGGTCCTCTCCCGTTTTTGGTTCATACCGGGTGTGAAATACGCGAAGTAAACGTTACACAAAGCTACGCCACAAAGGCCGTGCTTTGATCATCACCACAAGACTTTGCTTTTCAACAGAAGCCTCGATCAATTGCCACTTAGGCATGCCACACAGGCAATTCACTCCATGCGTTTGATATCCATCAATATATAACCCCTGAGCTCGTACGTCTCAGAGAAGGGCGTTAAGCAAGAGAATAAATTCTCCGCCGCCAAACAGATATATATTTAATAGAAATCAATCACACAGACTAAAATCCAATGTCAGACACACAGTCCATTTAAAAGTCCGTTCTGGGTCTGAACGAAACCGGAGGCACCTAGTACCCCGCATATCCATCGATCTCCAAGTACGTCTGGACGATCACTAACTGTTTCCATCTTCTTAGGTGTACATCCCAATCAAGATCATCAGTAATTACCCAAACGACGTGAAGACTTCTGGTCTTCGACCATCGTCTTCATCTTCGACACCACGTCGAATCAGTTATTCAGAATGGGATAAACCCGGTCTTTCTGAATAACTCGCGTACATATTATAAAAGTGTTACACAAACACAACACACGCCTCATTCCAATTCAGAATATTCTTTTGTTCAAATATTCCTATACTTTGGGAAAAGTTCCCATTAATTTTATCCAAGATAAATTCTTTAAATTTATTCTTTAATCTACTTTGAATATCAATTCAAACTAGTCGGGATTAGCGAACCACACCGAAGTAATCATATATTTTATTTCCCAATCTCAACCTATTCATCCCATGAAGTAAAACTGGTAATACTTCATATCTAACACCACAGTGTTATCGGTAAATTCAATTACCATTTCACGTTCAAATCTAATTAAAGATTTAACCATCGCCTGGAGCAAAACTGGTGATACTCCATTTTCGATCATTTCAATCTAATTAAAGATTCATTAAAACTCCACTTAGTTTTAATCTTTAACTGGGTTAAAGAATCTGTGTCATTTAAAACACGGTTCACGATAAACCCAAAATCACATTCCATTAATTATCGGGTTAAAGAACAAGTGTTATTTAAAACACTGTTCACGATAAACCCAAAAATCAATACCAATTCAATTCCAATTAAATATCGTTTAATTGGTACACTTCATTAAATCTAAATAAAAAGATTTAATCATTTCTCAACTGGGTTCAAGAACAGTGTTATTGAAGACACCATTCACGACAAACCCAAATCACATTCGATATTCAATACAAGGCTCTGAATAGAAAATATATCAGCTTATATTCAATATCGAATTCTACGACTAACAAATGCCGTATTGGAAATAACGATATAAATATATATCTTTCAAATTTCCATAACAACACCTATATAATCACGAATTCCACCATCGAAATATTCCGAAGACAATTTCGATTCAAATCCCCTCCAATGCAATCATTGGATATTCTGGTTATTTTCAAAACCCTTTTTAAATTCAATTCATTTATTTTAAAAATAAATAGAGTTATAATTCTAGTTCAAAACTAGTTCATTTCGATAAAAACCTATTTTTATCTTTTCAAATATGGAGTTTTTCATCCCAATCCTTTCTAAATCATTTCTTATGATTTTACACAAATTGTTACTATTTTTAATAATTTTATCAAGGCCCGTACAGTCGATTTCCAACAATGGCCATCGAACTGCACTTACAGCGACCTTTTTCAAATTTGATTTGGACATAATTCCAAATCCAACCGTTAGATTTCAAATTTCTAATATTCGTTAGAAAGCTCTTTTCGATACGAACCCAACGGTTCCGGTTTTAGGAGAATCCGACGGTCGGATCTCCCGTAATGTTCGTTTGAAATAAATGGTCGAAATTCGCGAACTGCCGCGGCGCGGCGCGTTCTATTCAGGCCATTATATTATATATATATAATATATATAATATATACTTCGTCGATTTCTATTTAAAACGAATTATATAAATAGTTTTAAAATCGTTTCAAAAGCAATTTCAACTTTCTTTTCAATTCAAATCAAAATTGAATTCTTCTTTATAAATTCGTTTTAAAATTCCATTCTATTCAATTCAAATTTCAATTCAATTTGAATTCATTTCAATTCACTTTCAATTCAATTCGAATTCGTTTTCAATTCAATTCCCTTCGAAATCGTTTTCAATTCAATTCATTTCGAAATCGTTTTCAATTCAATTCATTTCGAAATCTTTTTCAATTCTATTCATTTCGAAATCGTTTTCAATTCAATTCATTTCGAAATCGTTTTCAATTCAATTCATTTCGAAATCGTTTTCAATTCAATTCATTTCGAAATCGTTTTCAATTCAATTCATTTCGAAATCGTTTTCAATTCAATTCATTTCGAAATCGTTTTCAATTCAATTCATTTCGAAATCGTTTTCAATTCAATTCATTTCGAAATCATTTTCAATTCAATTCATTTCGAAATCGTTTTCAATTCAATTCATTTCGATATCGTTTTCAATTCAATTCATTTCGAAATCGTTTTCAATTCACTTTGAATTCGTTTTCAATTCAATTTATTTCGAAATCGTTTTCAATTCACTTTGAATTCGTTTTCAATTCAATTCATTTCGAAATCGTTTTCAATTCACTTTATTTCGAAATCGTTTTCAATTCACTTCATTTCGAAATCATTTTCAATTCAATTCATTTCGAAATCGATATAAATATCGTTCACGTCAAAATGGCGTCAATCTAATCAACACGGCTTCATAAATTTCTATTTTCAAATATTCTATTTCAAATATTTCTTTTTCAAAATAGTTGTTATTACTAAAATATTTCGTTCAACACATGACCAATCTCAATGGATGAGTACTGTCAACACATGAACCTTTATTTTATAATATTCTTTATTTTCTAAATTGGAATGAGGCCCAATCAATCACCATATAATGTTAATTATATGGATTCCATACAACACATGTATATAATAGCATTGAAAATTAATCAACCATCAACCAAAGTGCACTACACTGTATAAGCATCAAATATAGATATCTAACGCTTATAACAGCCTGTCAATCGATCGATCGACATATTTAATCAATCAGGATGAGTGAACTTCAAATTTCATCCTAACACCCGTGTGGGGTTTCAAACAATCACACACATATTTTATTTGTGCAGTTGGGCGATGTGTAAAATTTATCGTCCCAATCAATGTCCTTCAAATAGGTGTACATAAACAAACCGTCTGGTTTGTAAATGAATATTTTATTTTATTCACTTCACGTTAAAAATTATATTTTTAACGATAAAACATTTTATTTTATCATATGAATTTCTATTCAGTTCATTTCTTTAAATAAAATGATATTTTTATTTTTCTAACTTATTTTAGAAAATTTCGGCGGCATAACGGCACGATACTAGAAACGGGACGAGGCCTCGCCTTATCCCCGGTCTAGTGAAGGCCCACGCCATTCACACATCAATCAAAATCAATTTATTTCACCAAACAATTCAGTTTCAAATCAAATCATCTAACTAATCTATGCAACCAAACAAACAAGTCCATGGTCTGTGGACGATTGTGTCGGGTGCTACTAAGCACCGTCTGCATCCTAGTATACATATATAAATAGAAAAAGAAAATGAAAGGTGAGAAATTCTCACAGATAGCTATCCTAGCTCCACGGCACTTCTAATGCAGGAAATCTTCGCAAACTCGCCTTTTTGTCGCTTTCGCCTGTATTCTCTACATATGTAAAAATCGAATTTTTACTTCGCTATTCAATATATAAAAATCATATTTTTATTTCGAAGTTCAATATATACAAATTCTATTTTTATTTCGAAGTTCAATATATAAAAATTCTATTTTTATTTCGAAGTTCAATATATAAAAATTCTATTTTTATTTCGAAGTTCAATATATAAAAATTCTATTTTTATTTCGAAGTTCAATATATAAAAATTCTATTTTTATTTCGAAGTTCAATATATAAAAATTCTATTTTTATTTCCACAATATAAAAGATTACATTTTTATAACTTTACAACATAAATAAAAACCAGTTTTTAAGGTAAATAAAAATCAGTTTTTATGGTAAATAAAATTCATGAATACTCACCGCATCAATTGGAGAAAGGAGGGGCTTCAGGTGGTCGGGGAGCGGTGCTGCGCCTTCAGGTGGTGGCGGCGGCTTGCTGGGCGGAGGCGCGGTGGTTGCGAAGCTCGGATGTGGATCAGGGGCAGGCGGCGGCGGTCTTGAATCTGGGGGGGGGGGGGGGGGGGTCTCGTCGTCGCCGAAGTGGGAGAGGGGGGGGGGGAAGGTCGGCCTCCGGTGGCGGCGCCAGGACCACTGGCGATGGGGCGAACGGTCCTCCGTCGCGCCTTAGGGCTCCGCCCTCAATTCTTTTTTTTTTTTTTATATATTCTGTAAATCGATTATGAACGGGGGGGGGGGGGGGGGGCAGAAGATAAGGGGAAAAGGGTTTTTTTTTATTTTAATTTTTATTTTATTTTATTATTATTTAATTCAACCTAAAGTTGACTTTTTCATACGACCTCGAAACGAGGCCCACCGCCTGTCGTCCATAGCGTTTCACCCCCATTCTGAACACAATGGGATATGTATCGCAAGTTGATTCGATCATTTGAATCAGTTTCCGTTAAATTTACATTTAAATCTATATATTGAATTTTAAACGCGCATTTCAAATTACCGAGGTCACATACGAACTTTAAAAATTCCAGAAAAATATTTTCTAGCTTCGTATTGACGATACGGTCCTAACAAAACTAGTTTCGTCGAATTCTGAGACAGTTTGAAAAATGGCCATTTTCCAGTCGATTAAAATCAACTGAAACTGGTCAAACGCGTTTTCGTTTGCCACGCTCACATATTGATTCGAAAAATTATGAAATTTGAAACTTAGCAATAACTTCACATTCCGGACCCAACAAAAGTGGTTTCGTCGAAATCCGAGGTCGTCTGCAAAATGTCCATTTTTAAGGGCCTGAAATCCATAGCGACTATTCAGAATTTTCAACTGGACATATCTTTTGATCCCCGCTATGAAATTTCAATTATTCGGATTCGTTGGAAAGATATTCACAATTAGATCCTATTATTTTTGGTTTCACTAAAATCCGGATTGTTTTGCACCCGGTACATTCAATTGAAGTTTGAAATCGAATTATCGAACTACCGCGCCATTTTCCATTCTATTTATAATTATATATAAATATTTATATTCTAACGACGACGCGTATAATATATACGTTCTAAATATATTCAAAATAAATTTCTCGTCGATATTATTTAAAATACTCCATTTTAAATAATCAAAATTCGCTAAAATGGCCAAAATAAAAATTTTTAAACTGGCCCAAATTTTCCGGGTTATTACAATCTCCCCCACTTAAAACTTTTCGTCCCCGAAAAGGAACAAAGTCGAAAGTGGTTTGATTAATCAACTCTACGTTCGATCTGGCTTCCATTCTCCAACTTTTCAGTTTCTGAGAATTTTAAAAAAATTCAAAAATTTGGCTAACACCCTAAATTTTCGAAAAATTTCGCCATAACCTCCCCTGCACCGGGAGCATCGGGGAATTTCAAATAGCTTCCCCGGTCCTTCAGATCTCAAAAAGAAAAAGAAAAAGCCAAGCGGCTAGCCAATAGGCTCATAAAATCATCATCACCCAAACAAAACAGTAAATTATGTAGTAAACATGTACCTATTTGTCGGGCAAACAAATTTTATTCTCTGGCTCTAGCCTCCTTGCTATGACCTGTTCAATGCAAGACAAGTATACGCAAGCAAATGCGACCAAATTTCAATAAAATTCATTATTTGATACAATTAGGCGTAATGATTCAAAATTATCAAACAATTAAACAAACAACACAAACATCAATCAATTAGCGAATTAGAGTTTCAAATTCATAATTTTGATACATAGTCAAAAATCATGTTTTTGATGCCAAATCACAACAATTAGCCCTATCTAATTTTAGTTTTGGTTCTCACACCAGTCAAATGGAAATATATAGATATCACACCTTCGTCACTCGAATATAAACACTGATGATGAGGCCTCATCATCTGAATCATCTCCGGGCGACTAGAGTGTGATTCTATATCTATCCAGTATATTAAAACTTCAAATACACGTTTGCAAGGCGTATATGCAAAATCTTTATATACTGGACTGTCCTAATCAATATAAAATAAATATTCAAATACGCATATAACGATTTAAATTTTCAAAACAAAATTTGTTTTCATTTTAAAAATATACTCTTCACACTCGTTCTAGGATACTACTGATCCCATCTCTAACGAGTCATTCCCATTGGATATTACTAATCCAATATCTGATGAATCCTTTCGTACGGTTCTAATGTGCCTTGTTCTCTGCTTTGTAAACCAAAGCTCTGATACCAACTGTGCAAACCCGTAACTTCCCCGTAAAGGAAAGCGCGGATAGTTCGAGAACAAACCACAACAGAACTCATATAAAAGAACATTTCATTGTATATTACAACAATGCATCAGATTACAAGAATATACAGAGTATAAATGAATATTACACAGAAATATCAGAGATTTAAATTACATTTAAATACATAGCAGCGGAAAATAATACAATACACAACTAGAAGAGATATACGGATACAAAGCTTTCCGGATATCGTTCCAGCTGTAAACCAGGATCCTGTGAATATAAATCTGCAAAACCAAAACTACTAGCTGCCCGTGTCAAAATAGGGGCAACCAGAGTTTAGGTTAAAACAATAAACTCCAGGTCAGTCATGTGACTGGTGTGAGAACTAAAACAGTTATTAATCTTTATTTGAAAGTTAGGTAAATCAAGGGACCACACCGTATAACACGGAACGGGTTTCCTCCCAAGAATACTAGTGCATAAAACAAACAACGCAACACTAAATAAAGAAAAATGAAGCTGTTATAAGACCCAGGTCCTATCACACAACGCAACGCAAGCCGAGGGATAGGGTTTTTCCCTTATAACAGCCAAAGAATGCTTGATACGTTTAAAACAAATCATTTGATACTATTATAAGTGCATAGTGTATAAAACTTCAAATCATAAGTATCAATCATAGGCGGCATGGGTACCATATATCATGTCGCCATACTAGGTTATACAATCAAAATCGCAAAGTCACGTACTTGGAAATTGGATTTCCACCTATGAACCAAGGCAAAAGATAGTCCTCAACCGATTCGAGACGCTCTAGCCCGCCCCTCAGGATCAGAGCTCGAGTGACCCTTGGATCGTCAGGGCCGGTCCACCGATGTGGATTATTATGCCTGAACACTACGTTTCCCCGCCCTTTGGGGCGTAAATGAGCCAACGAATGACTCCATCGGACCCGGATCGTCCGATCAAACCGAGGCGCCTCGCAACAGCAACAACCACATAAGTCAAACTCGTCAGGGCGTGTAAAACCACTGACGCCATTTTTTAGCTAGAAGGAAACGCATGCCCTCCCTGAGGTCCTCTCCCGTTTTTGGTTCATACCGGGTGTGAAACACGCGAAGTAAACGTTACACAAAGCTACGCCACAAAGGCCGTGCTTTGATCATCACCACAAGACTTTGCTTTTCAACAAAAGCCTCGATCAATTGCTACTTAGGCATGCCACACAGGCAATTCACTTCATGCATTTGATATCCATCAATATATAACCCCTGAGCTCGTACGTCTCAGAGAAGGGCGTTAAGCAATAGAATAAATTCTCCACCGCCAAACAGATATATATTTAATAGAAATCAATCACACAGACTAAAATCCAATGTCAGACACACAGTCCATTTACAAGTCCGTTCTGGGTCTGAACGAAACCGAAGGCACCTAGTACCCCGCATATCCATTGATCTCCAAGTACGTCTGGACGATCACTAACTGTTTCCATCTTCTTGGGTGTACAGCCCAATCAAGATCATCAGTAATTACCCAAACGACGTGAAGACTTCTGGTCTTCGACCATCGTCTTCATCTTCGACACCACGTCGAATCAGTTATTCAGAATGGGATAAACCCGGTCTTTCTAAATAACTCGCGTACATATTATAAAAGTGTTACACAAACACAACACACGCCTCATTCCAATTCAGAATATTCTTTTGTTCAAATATTCCTATACTTTGGGAAAAGTTCCCATTAATTTTATCCAAGATAAATTCTTTAAATTTATTCTTTAATCTCCTTTGAATATCAATTCAAACTAGTCGGGATTAGCGAACCACACCGAAGTAATCATTTATTTTATTTCCCAATCTCAACCTATTCATCCCATGAAGTAAAACTGGTAATACTTCATATCTAACACCACAGTGTTATCGGTAAATTCAATTACCATTTCATGTTCAAATCTAATTAAAGATTTAACCATCGCCTGGAGCAAAACTGGTGATACTCCATTTTCGATCATTTCAATCTAATTAAAGATTCATTAAAACTCCACTTAGTTTTAATCTTTAACTGGGTTAAAGAATCTGTGTCATTTAAAACACGGTTCACGATAAACCCAAAATTACATTCCATTAATTATCGGGTTAAAGAACAAGTGTTATTTAAAACACTGTTCACGATAAACCCAAAAATCAATACCAATTCAATTCCAATTAAATATCGTTTAATTGGCACACTTCATTAAATCTAAATAAAAAGATTTAATCATTTCTCAACTGGGTTCAAGAACAGTGTTAGTGAAGACACCATTTACGACAAACCCAAATCACATTCGATATTCAATACAAGGCTCTGAATAGAAAATATATCGGCTTATATTCAATATCGAATTCTACGACTAACAAATGCCGTATTGGAAATAACGATATAAATATATATCTTTCAAATTTCCATAACAACATCTATATAATCACGAGTTCCACCATCGAAATATTCCGAAGACAATTTCGATTCAAATCCCCTCCAATGCAATCATTGGATATTCTGGTTATTTTCAAAACCCTTTTTAAATTCAATTCATTTATTTTAAAAATAAATAGAATTATAATTCTAGTTCAAAACTAGTTCATTTCGATAAAAACCTATTTTTTCAAATATGGAGTTTTTCATCCCAATCCTTTCTAAATCATTTCTTATGATTTTACACAAATTACTATTTTTAATAATTTTATCAAGGCCCGTACAGTCGATTTCCAACAATGGCCATCGAACTGCACTTACAGCGACCTTTTTCAAATTTGATTTGGACATAATTCCAAATCCAACCGTTAGATTTCAAATTTCTAATATTCGTTAGAAAGCTCTTTTCGATACGAACCCAACGGTTCCTGTTTTAGGAGAATCCGACGGTCGGATCTCCCGTAATGTTCGTTTGAAATAAATGGTCGAAATTCGCGAACTGCCGCGGCGCGGCGCGTTCTATTCAGGCCATTATATTATATATATAATATATACTTCGTCGATTTCTATTTAAAACAAATTATATAAATAGTTTTAAAATCGTTTCAAAAGCAATTTCAACTTTCTTTTCAATTCAAATCAAAATTGAATTCTTCTTTATAAATTCGTTTTAAAATTCCTTTCTATTCAATTCAAATTTCAATTCAATTTGAATTCATTTCAATTCACTTTCAATTCAATTCGAATTCGTTTTCAATTCAATTCCCTTCGAAATCGTTTTCAATTCAATTCATTTCGAAATCGTTTTCAATTCAATTCATTTCGAAATCGTTTTCAATTCAATTCATTTCGAAATCGTTTTCAATTCAATTCATTTCGAAATCGTTTTCAATTCAATTCATTTCGAAATCGTTTTCAATTCAATTCATTTCGAAATCGTTTTCAATTCAATTCATTTCGAAATCGTTTTCAATTCAATTCATTTCGAAATCGTTTTCAATTCAATTCATTTCGAAATCGTTTTCAATTCAATTCATTTCGAAATCATTTTCAATTCAATTCATTTCGAAATCGTTTTCAATTCACTTTGAATTCGTTTTCAATTCAATTTATTTCGAAATCGTTTTCAATTCACTTTGAATTCGTTTTCAATTCAATTCATTTCGAAATCGTTTTCAATTCACTTTATTTCGAAATCGTTTTCAATTCACATCATTTCGAAATCGTTTTCAATTCAATTCATTTCGAAATCGATATAAATATCGTTCACGTCAAAATGGCGTCAATCTAATCAACACGGCTTCATAAATTTCTATTTTCAAATATTCTATTTTAAATATTTCTTTTTCAAAATAGTTGTTATTACTAAAATATTTCGTTCAACACATGACCAATCTCAATGGATGAGTACTGTCAACACATGAACCTTTATTTTATAATATTCTTTATTTTCTAAATTGGAATGAGGCCCAATCAATCACCATATAATGTTAATTATATGGATTCCATACAACACATGTATATAATAGCATTGAAAATTAATCAACCATCAACCAAAGTGCACTACACTGTATAAGCATCAAATATAGATATCTAACGCTTATAACAGCCTGTCAATCGATCGATCGACATATTTAATCAATCAGGATGAGTGAACTTCAAATTTCATCCTAACACCCGTGTGGGGTTTCAAACAATCACACACATATTTTATTTGTGCAGTTGGGCGATGTGTAAAATTTATCGTCCCAATCAATGTCCTTCAAATAGGTGTACATAAACAAACCGTCTGGTTTGTAAATGAATATTTTATTTTATTTACTTCACGTTAAAAATTATATTTTTAACGATAAAACATTTTATTTTATCATATGAATTTCTATTCAGTTCATTTCTTTAAATAAAATGATATTTTTATTTTTCTAACTTATTTTAGAAAATTTCGGCGGCATAACGGCACGATACTAGAAATGGGACGAGGCCTCGCCTTATCCCCGGTCTAGTGAAGGCCCACGCCATTCACACATCAATCAAAATCAATTTATTTCACCAAACAATTCAGTTTCAAATCAAATCATCTAACTAATCTATGCAACCAAACAAACAAGTCCATGGTCTGTGGACGATTGTGTCGGGTGCTACTAAGCACCGTCTGCATCCTAGTATATATATATAAATAGAAAAAGAAATTGAAAGGTGAGAAATTCTCACAGATAGCAATCCTAGCTCCACGGCACTTCTAATGCAGGAAATCTTCGCCAACTCGCCTTTTTGTCGCTTTCGCCCGTATTCTCTACATATGTAAAAATCGAATTTTTACTTCGCTATTCAATATATAAAAATCATATTTTTATTTCGAAGTTCAATATATAAAAATTCTATTTTTATTTCGAAGTTCAATATATAAAAATTCTATTTTTATTTCGAAGTTCTATATATAAAAATTCTATTTTTATTTCGAAGTTCAATATATAAAAATTCTATTTTTATTTCGAAGTTCAATATATAAAAATTCTATTTTTATTTCCACAATATAAAAGATTACATTTTTATAACTTTACAACATAAATAAAAACCAGTTTTTAAGGTAAATAAAAATCAGTTTTTATGGTAAATAAAATTCACGAATACTCACCGCATCAATTGGAGAAAGGAGGGGCTTCAAGTGGTCGGGGAGCGGTGCTGCGCCTTCAGGTGGTGGCGGCGGCTTGCTGGGCGGAGGCGCGGTGGTTGCGAAGCTCGGATGTGGATCAGGGGCAGGCGGCGGCGGTCTTGAATCTGGGGGGGGGGGGTCTCGTCGTCGCCGAAGTGGGAGAGGGGGGGGGGGGGAAGGTCGGCCTCCGGTGGCGGCGCCAGGACCACTGGCGATGGGGCGAACGGTCCTCCGTCGCGCCTTAGGGCTCCGCCCTCCATTCTTTTTTTTTTTTATATTCTGTAAATTGATTATGAACGGGGGGGCCAGAAGATAAGGGGAAAGGGGTTTTTTATTTTATTTTATTATTATTTAATTATTTAATTCAACCTAAAGTTGACTTTTTCATACGACCTCGAAACGAGGCCCACCGCCTGTCGTCCATAGCGTTTCACCCCCATTCTGAACACAATGGGATATGTATCGCAAGTTGATTCGATCGTTTGAATCAGTTTCCGTTAAATTTACATTTAAATCTATATATTGAATTTTAAACGCGCATTTCAAATTACCGAGGTCACATACGAACTTTAAAAATTCCAGAAAAATATTTTCTAGCTTCGTATTGACGATACGGTCCTAACAAAACTAGTTTCGTCGAATTCTGAGACAGTTTGAAAAATGGCCATTTTCCAGTCGATTAAAATCAACTGAAACTGGTCAAACGCGTTTTCGTTTGCCACGCTCACATATTGATTCGAAAAATTATGAAATTTGAAACTTAGCAATAACTTCACATTCCGGACCCAACAAAAGTGGTTTCGTCGAAATCCGAGGTCGTTTGCAAAATGTCCATTTTTAAGGGCCTGAATTCCATAGCGACTATTCAGAATTTTCAACTGGACATATCTTTTGATCCCCGCTATGAAATTTCAATTATTCGGATTCGTTGGAAAGATATTCACAATTAGATCCTATTATTTTTGGTTTCACTAAAATCCGGATTGTTTTGCACCCGGTACATTCAATTGAAGTTTGAAATCGAATTATCGAACTACCGCGCCATTTTCCATTCTATTTATAATTATATATAAATATTTATATTCTAACGACGACGCGTATAATATATACGTTCTAAATATATTCAAAATAAATTTCTCGTCGATATAAAATTTTTAAACTGGCCCAGATTTTCCGGGTTATTACAACTATATGTAAATAAATATAACTTTTTCTATTTCTGATTTATTTACACTACATGTAAATAAATATACTTTTACTATTTCTTATTTATTTAACAATGAAAATACGGTGTTCTTCTTTTCATTTACATAAATAAATGTAAATAAGATAGCATCACAAATTTTTGTTCATTTTCCAATTATTAAATTTTGTACTTTTTCTAATGATCCAAATTTTGTTCATTTTCCAATGATCAAAATTTGATCTCTTCCCAATGATCAAAATTTGATCTTTTCTTAATGATCACAATTTTGACTTACAACTAAATTTGTCCTTTTTATCTACATATGAAATGCAAATAAAATTCAATCGCTAAACTTGTTTCTTTTTATTTACCTATGAAATGTATCAGTAAGGTTCAATCGCTAACTTTGTTCGTTTATTTACAAAGAAAAATGCAAATAAGATTTCATTGCTAATTTGTACTTTTATTTACATAGAAAAATGTATATAATGTTTCAATGTTATGTTTTGCTCTTTTTATATTTACAAAGAAATGTAAATAAAATTCTATGTCATGTTTTGTTCTTTTTATCCTACATAGAAAATGTAAATAAATATCATCTCAAAATTTGTTCTTTTTATTTACATATAAAATGTAAATAAAATTTCATCGTTACATTTGTTCATTTTTATTCACGTAAGGAATGTGAATAAAAGTTCATTGCTAATATTGTTCATTTTATTCACATAAGGGATGTGAATAAACTTCTATCGTCAAAATTGTTATTTTTATTCATAAAATAAATGTGAATGAAGTTCTATCACTAAATTTGCTCTTTTTATTTACAAAGGAAATGCAAACAAAAACAATTTTTCCATAATCAAGTTTTGACCCTTTTTATTTACAAATGTAATGTAAATAAAATCACTTTTTCATATTTCAAGTTTTTACCTTTTTCTTTTTATTTACAAAGAAATGTAAATAAAATAATCTAGTGTTGCTAACCAAATTTTGATCTTCTTCTTTTATTTACAAAGGAATGTAATAAAATATCAGCGTATTAACATAGCTCTAAAAATAAGGTTCCACTTCGATGTCATGACATCACACAAATTATAAGTTTTGATTTCAATGTGATAACACTACGCTAGATATAAGGTTCATTTACTAATGTTAACACAACGCTACAAATAAGGTTCGTCTTCTAATATGTTAACACAACACTACAAATAAAGTTCATTTTCTAATATGTTAACACAACGCTACAAATAAAGTTCATTTTCTAATATGTTAACATAACGCTACAAATAAGGTTCATTTTCTAATATGTTAACATAACGCTACAAATAAGGTTCATTTTCTAATATGTGATAACATGAAAAGCTAAAACATATTTCTTTTATGTTTGAATTGATAAAATAGAACAACTCAAAAGAGGCAAAGAGTGATAACATAATATATGACAATCATATTTCTTTTTATTTTTGAATTGATAAAAAAGATCAATTCAAAAGAAGCAAAAGTGACAACATAATATGTGACAATCATATTTCTTTTTATTTTTGAATTGATAAAATAGATCAATTCGAAATAAGCCCAAGTGATAACTTAAGATGACAAATCATATTTCTCTTATTTTTGAATTGATGAAATAGATCAATCAATTCAAAATAAACAAAAGTGATATCATAGCATGATTAATACACATGGATCTACAACTATCCATTACAACACATAACAATCCATCATCAACATATTGGAAACAAATAGAACTGAAGCGTAAACATGTGATTATCACAACATAAACAAATAAATTAAATTAATTAATTAATTTAAACAAAGAAATCTCACATTCGTTCGCGATTTAGTTCAAAATTCCAACAGTCCAGAATTGTCTCGTTTCAGTTCAGAGTCTAGATCTTGTCAATACAATCACAACGCTTCTGAAATTGTAAATTTTCGAGTTCAAACGAATGAGTTACGAATTAATTAAGTTAATAACAATTTATATTAATTAATTAAAGAAATAAACCTTTCTTCTACACTCAGATGGAGGCCGCCGTATTTACTACTCTGTTCAATCCTAGGGCTCAAATTTGCGATCAAATCAGGACGAATTGGCACGATCGATGACCCTGCGACGGAGAGCACGGCAAGGCGCACGTGCACCTGGGAGAGGGGGGCAACTCGGTGGGACCTAGGGGGAGGCCGACGGGGCTTTTGGCGGCGGATTTTCGTGTGTGTGGTTCGGTGATGGTGGCACTAGAGAGCGATCAAGTGGTATGGAATCGTAGAGAAGAACAAGAGCTTCGAAATGATGTAAAGTATGTGGTCTAATTCTTGGAGGAGAGGGAGAACTTAGTAGAAGAAGGTGGGACAAATTCGGCCATTGATATTAGGGGTGGCGGCTGAAGAAGATAGATGAATAGTGATTTGACCTAGGTTTTTTTCTCTATTTTTATAATGTTTTTAATGTATTTTTACAATTAAATCCAAATCTCCTTACCGTTTCGAATCCAGTCCAACAGAAAGTGTCCCTAGAAAATAGCCCATGTTTTGGATCCAACGGGACAGGTCCCGTCAGCTCAGACGGTCGTCTACGGCCTGTTTTATTTAAATTTAATAATTAATCCCTTTATCAATTTAATTTGTTCGCATAAATAAATTCACGAGGCCACATACGGACTCAGAAAAATCCAGAAAAAAATATATTTGGCTTCGTTATGACGATACGGTCCTAACAAAATTAATTTCGTCGTATTCTGAGATTGTTTGAAAAATGGCTATTTTTCAATCGGTCCAATTTAACTGAATTGAACAAAACACAGTTTCTTTCGCCACGCTCACATACTAACTTGAAAATTTCTAAAAATTGAAACCTAGCAATAATTTGACATTCCGGTTCCAACCGAAAGTGGTTTCGTCCAAAACAGAGATCGTTTGAAATTTGACTATTTTCACTGGCTTCAATATTATTTAAAAATGAAAATTTTAATTTCTACCACATTTTTCCACCAAATTATTTAAAATAAAAATTTTAAATTGGTTCGGATTTTCCGGGTCGTTACAATCTCCCCCACTTAAGAGTTTTTCGTCCTCGAAAAGGAAACAAAGTAAAGTAGGAAACAAGACGGAAAATGTAAATTGGGGTAAACATACCTTAATACAAGAGTTATTCGGAGATGTCCACTCTGCACTTGAGGTAAGCCTTTTTGATGCTATCCTTTATCTCCCAAGTACAGTCTCTAGGATCCCCACTCCACTGAACTTTGACTAGGTTGATCCTCTTGTTCCTCAAATTTTGGTTTCTTTGCCAATGATCTTTATCGGGTCTTTTCTCACTGTTAGATTCGGAGCAATATCCAGTACCTGTTGATTTAATTCGTCCTCAATCAGATCTGGATCATGCACATGCTTGCGGAGCTGAGACGCATGAAATACATCATGCACCCCTAGCAATCAGTCAGGTAGCTGCACTCTATAAGCGAGAGTACCAATCCTTTCGAGAATAGGAAATAATAAATCTCGGTGCCAACTTTCCAGTCTTCCCAAAGCGAATTACGCCTCTTAATGGAGAAACCTTCAAGTATACTCGATCACCAATAGAGAATTCTAAATCTCTTCTTCGCTTGTCTGCATAGTTCTTCTGTCGGCTCTGAGCAGACAATAGGCGCTTCTTAATCAAGTCAACCTTATCTGATGCTTCACGAACCATGTTGGGGCCCAAGACTAGTCGATTGCCTGACTCCACCCCTAACATGCCGGAGATCTGCCTGGTCTGCCATATAATAATTCAAACGGTGACATCTTCAAGCTTGCTTGGTAGCTATAAGAGAATTCCACCAAGTGAAAGTGATCCTCCCATGAACCGCCATAATCAAGAATGCAAGCTCGCAACAAGTCTTCTAAAACACGGTTCACCCTCTCAGTCTGGCCATCTGTCTGAGGGTGATAGGCCGAGCTCAGATTCAACTTGGTTCCAAGCTCTTCTTGAAAAGCTTCCTAGAATTTGCTGGTAAATAATGGATCCCGATCACTGACATTGCTTTTGGGAACCCCATGTAGTCTGATTATCTCTTTAAAATAAAGCTACGCCAGACTACGAGCTGTTCTATTGGACCGAACAGGGATGAAATGGGCAGACTTTGTTAAGCGGTCTACTATCACCCATATAATATCGTTGCCTTTTCTGGTTCGAGGCAAGCCATCAATGAAGTCCATAGAGATTTCCTCCCACTTCCAACCTGGAACTCCCAACGGTTGCAACAAACTCGCCAGTTTCTGCTGATCACTTTTAACTTGCTGACAAGTGGGACATCTAGCAACATAAATAGAAATATCTCTCTTCATGGACCTCCACCAAAATGTGCGCTTGAGGTCATGATACATCTTGCTCACCCCAGGGTGAACACTAAGCTTAGATTTATGACATTCATCCATAACCTCCCTTCTGAGCTTAGAGTCGTACGGGACACAGATTCAGCCTAATAGCCTCAAAACCCCTTTGTCGTCAATTTGGAAACTCGTGGTTTCACCATCCTGAATTCTTTTGATAATCCTCTGAATAAATTTATCATCCTTCTGAAGAGCAGAGACTTTATCAATCATAGTAGGAGTGATAATGAGATTGGCGAGAATGAGCTTGTCGTCATCTGCATTCTTTCTACTGAGCGCATCGGCCACAACGTTGGCTTTCCCTGGAGTATATAGGATATCCAGATCGTATGATGCAAGAAATTCAACCTAGCGTTGTTGTCTCATATTCAAATCTCTTTGGGTAAAAAGATGTTTCAAGGATTTGTGATCCATATATATTTCAAACTTCTCACCCAAGAGATAGTGCCTCCATATTTTAAGAGCAAACGCAATAGCCATTAGCTCAAGATCATGCGTGGCGTAATTCTTCTCATGCGGTTTCAGCTGGCGGCTAGCATATGCGACTACTTTGCCTCTTTGCATCAGCATCGCACCAATACCTTAAATAAATAAGGGATAACATATTAAAATGAGATTTGACATTAAAAGAAAATGTTATCTCTGACCTGCTGATTTATAAAAGAAACAACCTTGTTTAGAAGCGTCGGTCCAGACTTTCAAATCCTGATTGCCATCTATGATGGTCAACACAGGAGCGTTGGTCAACCTCTTTTTTAGGTCTTGGAAAGCTGCCACGCATTCGGGTGTCCAATTGAATTTTGTATGCTTCTTAGTCAGATTTGTCAATGGATAAGCTACCTTCGAAAAGTCTTTGACAAATTTCCGATAATAACCAGCCAGTCCTAAGAAACTTCTGACCTCTGTGGGAGTTCTAGGCTGCTTCCACTCTTGGATGGGTGAGATCTTGTCTGGATCTACTGAGATGCCTTCTTTTGATGCAACATGGCGAGGAATTTCAACTCTTCTTGCCAGAATATGCATTTGGAGAATTTGGCTTTCAACACATTTCTTCGCAAAATCTCCAAGACTTCCCTCAGATGTTGTTCGTGCTCAGCAGTGGATTTAGAAAAGATGAGGATGTCATCGATGAACACGAGCACAAATTTATTTAAAACATCTCGGAAAACTCTATTCATCAGATCAACAAAGTATGCAGGAGCATTACATAGACCGAAAGGCATTACTAGCTATTTATAAAAGATATCCGGTCCTCTGAAAGCAGTTAAAGGCACACACTCTTCTGCAATGCGAAGTTGATGGAAGCATGTAGCTAGGTCCATCCTAGAAAATAATCGCGCTCCATGTAAGCAGTCAAGTAAGTCATCAATACGCGGCAGTGGGTATTTATTTTTCAGTGTTTGTTTGTTGAGATCGCGGTTATCCACACATAGCCTGAGTGCACCGTCAGATTTTGGGACGAACACACTGCTGCACCCCATTCTGAGAAGCTGGGCCTGATCAGACCCTTCCACAAAAGCTGCTTGGTTTGATTTCTTAGATCCTCCTTTTCTTTTGGCGACATTCTCCGAATAGGATGTACAACAGGCCTTGCATTCAGAGCTAAGTCATTTCTGAAGCTGATTTCTCTACGCGGAGTTAAGCCCTCAACTTCTTTGAATACATCAGCATAATCTTTGACGACAGAGATATCCTCAATAGAAGTAGGGGTAACTTCTAGAGAAGACCAGAATGTTTTTCTGTCGGTGGCTGAGCCATGGCATGGGATACATACATCACCGAGTTTAGTTTTAACTTTGGCAATCCTCTCAGCACATTTGACTTCAGCCCCATGCCTCGATAACCAATCAATCCCAAGGATAACATCATACCCAGAGAAATCCATGATAATCAAATTTATAGGGAATTGATAACGAAAGTAGGAGATCGGCACTCCAAAGTACTGATCGAGGATAAGGGAACCTCCTATCGGACTATTAGCTCTAATCAACTCTTTAAGTTTTCTTGGTTTCAGTTTCAACTTTTTAATTGCATCATTAGAAATAAAGCTTCGTGCAGCACCAGTATCAAATAAGACAGTAATAGGAATGCTCTTAATATTAAGAGTACCTCCTAAAACATTGGGTTTACCTGGTCCTTTGGCAGAAGCTGGTGCATCCGCTCCTTCGTAAACATGTGCCACTTCAGTTTTCTTCAATAGGGGACAGTTTCTGGAAAAGTGCCCAGGCTTATGGCAATTATAGCAATCCTGAGTGTTCCTGGGGTTCTGACCACGATCCTGAGAATTCTGGCCACGATTCTGAGAACTCTGGTTACGATTCTAGCTAGGTCCTGATTCGTTCCTCTTGACTCTTTTCGGAGCTTTACATTCGAAATCAAAATGCCCAATCTTGCCGCAATTATAGCATGTCACCTTGCTCCTGTCCCTCTTCTTCCCTTGGGGCTTAGCGGCAGAAGAATTGCTTGCCTCTGGTTTCTTGTTAGCCTGTTCCTTCTGGTTGTTGCCTTGACTTTTCACTTTATCCTGCTGTCCAGACTCGTCATTCTCCTCGTAGCGGCAAGCCATCTCCACTACTTCATTGAATGGGAGCTTGATATGAGCAGTGACTCGGTTCAAATATTTCTTTGAAAGACACTTGATGAATTTTTTATTCTTCTCTACTAGATCTTGAATCAACCCAGGAGCATATCGTGAAAGCTCATCAAACTTCCTCAGATACTCAGAAACAGTCATACTCCCTTGCTGTAGGTTAACAAACTACTCGCGTAGGCGCTCTCTTGCTTGTGGGGGAACATACTTGTCATTGAAAAGTTCTTTAAATTAGGCCCAAGACATATTGGCCACGTCATTGCAGATCTTGATCGTATCCCACCAATGCCCAGCTTCATCCTTTAATTGCCATACTGCTAGGAAATGCTTTCGCTGATCTTCTAATTCTAAGCCCTCTAGGATCTTTTCACAATCCTTAAGCCATGCCTCTGCCTGAATCGCAGACTCTCGCTTCGTGAAAGGTACACCTCCTAGATTTCTGAATTTCTTTGACATTCTCTCCGAGTCGAAGGGCTGTGGAGGTGGAGGTGGTTGTGCTACGACCTCTGAAGTAGGTTGTTCCTGAGTAATGGGGGTTTCGTCTCTAGCTTGTTCTCTAGCTCCCCCTCTGGCCCTGCCTCGAGTTCCACCTAGGGCTCTACCCGGGCAGTTCTTGCTCTGGTATCCATTTAAATCAGTCTGTACCACCAAGGAAAGAGTCAGACCAATTAGAAATGAAAATTTTCAAGAAAAGATAAGGTAAGGACAAGATGAAAAGATAATGATGTAATGACTGATAAATATGTGATATTCTATTTTGCTCATTCTAGGACATTACTAGTCCTATCTCTAATAAGCTACTCGCCTTAGAATAATGTGGATTCTATACAGACGAATTGCTCTAAATATGTTATATTCCGAAGCTAAGGATAACCTTAAGCTCTGATACCAACTGTGATGACCCCAAACTTCCGTTGACCGAAAGTAAGGATAATCATTTGGAATACAACATATTTACAACAACAACAGACCTCAGATAATATCACAGCACATAATTATTGCAGCGGAAAAGATATAAGTCTGAATCATCACATCAACAGAACCACAGAGTACGCAGTTTACAGGATACAGCTTAGTAAAATAAAAGTCTGAATCAAAAGAAATAAGTTTCAAAGGAAACAGGTCTAAACTCCATGACGTACATCAAAATACAAGATAGAATAAAGTCTCTAAAGCAAAAGATAAAGATAAAAGGGAGTCTTCGTCTTCTCCTTCCAAGTAGTCTTCACTCCAGAAAATGTCTCTCTAAGAACCTGTCACTTGGCTGCCCGTGTAAAGAGAGGGCACCCGAGTTTGCAAAGTGAAACAAACATCGAGTCAGTCATGGGACTGGTATGAGAAATCTGTCTATACTAACTATCAATATGGCGAATCACAGGACCGCGCCGCTAACGCGGAACGAATTTACTCCATTGGATTGCCAGTGCATAATTTAATAAATTTTATACAAAAACAACGAAATGACTTTTGAAAAATGAAATCATCATAAGACTCAAGTCCTATCATACAATGCAACGCACACAGGAGGATAAAGTTTTCCCTTATGATGATCAAACATGCTTAATACGTGTAAAATAATATTTTAATATTATTGTTAGTGTCTAAGCAGTATTAAAATACTTCAATATAAATGTATCAATCCTAGACGGCATAGGTACCATATACTATGTCGCCATATATAAGTTTACAATCAAGACCGTAATGTCGTATTGGAAATTGGTTTTCTGTCATGAAATCGAGGCTAGGGATCGTCCTCTCCGATTCGAGACACTCTAGCAAATGCCTCAGGATCACACCTATGGGCAAACCTTGGATGCGGTAGGGTCGGTCCCCACCTAACAGTAGTGGATTAATTATGCCTGAACACACGTTTCCCGGTCCCTTTGGACCTATAGTATGACCACTTTCGGCCTATAAAACCCGAGGTACCTCAATCCATCATCCACATAAGTAAAATGTCAGCCAGTTTAAGCACTGACACTACCCCTAGCTAGAAAGAAACGTGTGCACTCCCTACGGGCCATATCCCGTTTTTGACTCATACCGAGGTGTGAGGCTCGCGAAGTCACGCTATACTCAAAGCTATGCCTAAACAGGCTATGCTTTGATCATCAACCACAAGGCCTGCTTTTCAGCAAAAGCCTTGATCATTGCATCTTGGCGTGCCACATTGACAATTCACGCCATGCGATCGATAACTATTACTATATACCAGGGTGTTAAGCAAAGAATTAATTCTCCACCACCAAACCGACATATATTAATACAAATCGATTTAATTACATGAAATGAATTCCAACGTCAGACACGCATCCATTTACAAGTCCGTTCTGGGTCTGAACGAAACCGGAGACACCTAATAGGTTCTCGCTTATCCGGACAATCAACACATTCGTCCGGACAGCTACTGCTTCAACCCCGTCCTGGGAGCAAGTCAGTCCAAAGTATCAGTAGTCGTCGTCCATTAGATGTGAAGATCGTCGATCTTCAACCATCGTCTTCTTATATCTTTGATATAATCGTCGTGCAATTATTTGAAATGAGTTAAACTCGGTCTTTTCAAATAATTGTCGCATAATTATCATTTAAAATATTTCATATATATTTATAACTATTTATCGCTATTTTTATTTATTTGAAAATAGCTCAAAATAAATAAACGACGCTTCGGGTCAGTGGACTGACCTGGCGCTGTTTTTACCAAATATTGTTTTACACATATCTTGAAATCTAACCGTCGGATTTTGACAATTTTTATATTGCTGGAAAACTCTTCCCAAAGCGGCCCCAACAGTTCCGGTTTTGGGAAAATCCAATAGTCGGATCTTTCGGTATAATCGTTTAAAGTTACGATTGCCGATATGCGAACTACCGCGCGCGTTTCATTTTAATTTTATATTTATATATTTAAATTTAAAATTATATTGTTTGGTGATTTCAACTATAAAAACCCCTTCTTTTCATCGCATCTAAAATGACGATAAAAATATTACTTATATTTCTGTGCTCTTATTTACCTTTAACATACAAATGAAATATACCTTTCTTTTCTCTATGTTTTTATTCATATTTAAAAAGTAAATAAAGTATCACTCTTTCTAATTCATGTTTTTCTCCAAATAATACTGTACTTTATACTTCTGTTTTTATTTGCAACTACTTTGCAAATAAAAAGTATAATTCCTTCCTATGTTTGTTTGCACCTAGAAATACAAATAAAATATGTAATCTCTTCTATGGCATATTTTATTAACACTATATATGAATAAAATGTCCCTTTCTGAATTTATGTTTTGTTTACACTAAATGTGAATAAAACATTCTTCTTCCTTTTTATATTTATTTACACAAAATGTAAATGAATGTGATCTTTTCTATACAAATTTATTTACACTAATTGTAAATAAAATTCCTTTTCCCTTTTCTTATTTATTTACTCTATATGTAAATAAATGTTGCTTTTCCTTTTTCTATTGTTTATACTAAATAAATGAAACTTCTTCTATTCCTTATTTATTTAAACTATATGCAAATAAATATAACTTTTTCTATTTCTGATTTATTTACACTACATGTAAATAAATATACTTTTACTATTTCTTATTTATTTAACAATGAAAATAAGGTGTTCTTCTTTTCATTTACACAGATAAATGTAAATAAGATAGCATCAAAAAATTTTGTTCTTTTTCCAATTATTAAATTTTGTACTTTTTCTAATGATCCAAATTTTTTTCATTTTCCAATGATCAAAATTTGATCTCTTCCCAATGATCAAAATTTGATCTTTTTCTAATGATCACAATTTTGACTTACAACTAAATTTTTCCTTTTTATCTACTTATGAAATGCAAATAAAATTCAATCGCTAAACTTATTTCTTTTTATTTACCTATGAAATGTATCAGTAAGGTTCAATCGCTAACTTTGTTCTTTTATTTACAAAGAAAAATGCAAATAAGATTTCATTACTAATTTGTACTTTTATTTACATAGAAAAATTTATATAAAGTTTCAATGTTATGTTTTGCTCTTTTTATATTTACAAAGAAATGTAAATAAAATTCTATGTCATGTTTTGTTCTTTTCATCCTACATAGAAAATGTAAATAAATATCATCTCAAAATTTGTTCTTTTTATTTACATATAAAATGTAAATAAAATTTCATCGTTACATTTGTTCATTTTTATTCACATAAGGAATGTGAATAAAAGTTCATTGCAAATATTGTTCATTTTATTCACATAATGGATGTGAATAAAATTCTATCGTTAAAATTGTTATTTTTATTCATACAAGAAATGTGAATGAAGTTCTATCACTAAGTTTGCTCTTTTTATTTATAAAGGAAATGTAAACAAAAACACTTTTTCTGTAAGGACCCGTTACTTCCCCGTAAGGGAAAGAGCGGATACTTTGAGAACAACACACAAATGAACGCAGATGGAAGAACATTTCATTGTTATTACAACAATTCCATCAGAATACAAGAATATACAGAGTATAAATGAATAAATTACATTCGACAAATATCAGAGATTACAATAAATTACATAGCAGCGGAAAATAATACAAAATACAACTGAAAGTAATACACGGATACGGAGCTTTCCGAGCATCGTTCCAGCTGTAAATCAGGACCCTGTGAATATAAATCTGCAAAACCAAAACTACTAGCTGCCCGTGTCGAAATAGGGGCACCCAGAGTTTAGGTTAAAACAATAAACTCCAGGTCAGTCATGTGACTGGTGTGAGAACTAAAACAGTTATTTAAAACTTTACTTTAAAGGAGTGTAATTCAAGGGACCACGCCGTATAACACGGAACGGGTTTCCTCCCAAGAATACCAGTGCATAGAATAAACAACGCAATGCTTTTTCGAAAAATGAAGCTATTATAAGACCCAGTCCCATCACACAATGCAACGCAAGCCGGAGAATAGGGTTTTACCTTATAACAGCCAAATATGCTTGGTACGTTTAAAAACAAATCATTTGATTCTATAATAAGTGTATAGTGTCAAATCAATTTCAATCATAAATATAAATCATAGATGGCATAGTATCCCATGCTACTATGTCGCCATACTAGGCTCTACAAATAAAGCCGAAATATCTCGTATTGGAAATTGGATTTCCGTCATGAGTCGAGGCAAGGGGCAAGCTCCTCTCCGCTTCGAGACACTCTAGCAAATGCCTCGGGCCTACACACTCTGGGTAACCCCTGGATCTTCAGGGTCGGTCCTCTCTTACGTTTGAGGATTAATTATTCCTGAACACACGTTTCCCGGTCCTTACAGACCTAAAATCGAGGCACCTCATCCAACAACCACATAGGTGAAAAGTATATAAATGTCAGGGCTGGTAAGTCACTGACACCACCAAAGCTAGAAAGAAACGTCGTGCTCTCCCTGCAGTCCTTATCCCGTTTTTAACTCATACCGAGGTGTGAGGCTCGCGAATTCACGCTATACACAAAGCTGCCACGTAGGTCGTGCTTTGATCATCAACCACAAGACTTTGCTTTTCAACAGAAGCCTTGATCCATGCAACTCAGCGTGCCACACAGGAAATTCATGCGATTGATATCTATCGATATATAACCTTTAAGCTCGTACGTCTCAGAGAAGGGCGTTAAGCAAGAGAATGAATTCTCCGCCGCCAAACAGATATATATTTAACAGAAATCAATCAACACAGAATAAAATCCAATGTCAGACACACCATCCATTTACAAGTTCGTTCTGGGTCTGAACGAAACCGGAGTCACTTTCCTCGCATATCCATCCATCTCCAAGTACGTCTGGACGACTACCAACTGATTCCCTCATCTTGGGTGTACAGCCCAATCAAGATCGTCAGTAATCACCCAAACGATGTGAAGACTTCTGGTCTTCGACCACCGTCTTCATCTTCGACATATCGTCGAATCGGTTATTCAGAATGGGTGTAAACCCGGCCTTTCCGAACAACCCGCGTATATTATAAACAAATGTTACACAAACACAACATACGCCTCATTCCAATTCATTAGTCACTAACCGTAAATCAGTAAGAGAGCAATTCCCCAAATATTAACCTCGAAGGCCGAAACCAACATCAGATCAATACCCAGGAAACCATTCTTCTTAACTAACCTACAGCTTGTTTCTAAATTTCACATTCTTAGGGGAAGTTCCCATTAATTTTATCCAAGATAAATTCTTTAAATTTATTCTTTAATCTTCCTTTGGATGTCATTTCAAACCAAATTATGGTTTTTCAAACTAGTCGGGATTAGCGAACCACGCCGAAGTAATTATTTATTTTATTTCCCAATCCCAACCTATTCATCCCATGAAGCAAAACTGGTAATACTCCATATCTAACACCACGGTGTTATCGGTAAAATTAATTACCATTTCACGTTCAAATCTAATTAAAGATTTAACTATCGCTTTGGAGCAAAACTGGTAATACTCTATTCTCGCTCATTTTTCAAATTTAATAATTTAGATTATCAATCCACATTTCAATCTAATTGCAGATTCATTAAAACTCCTTTTAATGGGTTAAAGAACTAATGTCATTTAAAACACAGTTCACGATAAACCCAAATCACATTCTATTTATTATCGGGTTAAAGAACTAGTGTTATTTAAAACACCGTTCACGATAAACCCACAAATCAATTCTATTTAAAACCCATTTCAAATCCAATTTATTTATTTAAAATAAATGGGTTGTTACTTTAGTTCTAAACTAGTTCATTTCGATAAAAATCTATTTTTATCTTTTCAAATATGGAGTTTTTCATTCCAATTTTCCCCAAATCATTTCTTATGATTTTACACAAATTATTGATAATTTTAATAATTTTATAAAGGCCCGTACAGTCGATTTCCATCAATGGCCATCGAACTGCACTTACAGCGACCTCTTCCAAATTTTATTTGGACGTATCTCCACATCCAACCGTTAGATTTCAAATTTCTAATATTCGTTAGAAATCTCTTTTCGATACGAACCCAACGGTTCTGGTTTTAGGAGAATCCGATGGTCGGATCTCCCGTAATGTCCGTTCGAAATAAATGGTCGAAATTCACGAATTGCCGCGGCGCGGCGCGTTCTATTCAGGCCATTATATCATATATATAATATATATTTCGTCGATTTCTTCTTAAAACGAAGTTTATAAATAGTTTTAAATTCATTTCAAAAACATTTCAACTTCCATTTCCAATTCAATTCAAATCTCGATTCATTCTATATTCAATTCAATTCGAAT
Source organism: Allium sativum (assembly GCA_030737875.1). Classification (NCBI taxonomy): domain Eukaryota; kingdom Viridiplantae; phylum Streptophyta; class Magnoliopsida; order Asparagales; family Amaryllidaceae; genus Allium; species Allium sativum. The sequence continues at coordinate 830,881,085 of CM060924.1, forward strand.
GCGTTTTCTATTCAATTAAATTCAAATTCGTTTAAAATCGATATAAATATCGTTCGCGTCAAAATAGCGCATCTCTAATCAACACGGCTTTATATATTTCAATAATTCCGTTATTTTATTCAACAAATGAATATTCATCCTATTCAATACGTGAATCTATATTTTTGTCAACACATGACTAATCTCAACGAATGAGTACTGTCTACGTGTGACTATTTTTGTTATTTAATATATTTTATAAAAATTATGGTACCTATCGTTTGATTTCAAATCAGACTCCAACCGTAAATTAGTAAGAGAACGATTCCCTAAATATTAACCCCGAAGGCCGAAACCAACATCAGATCAATATCTAGGAGACCACTCATCTTATCTATTTTCCAGTTAGTTTCTAATTTTATATATGATAAAGATGTAAATTTTATTGTTAAAATATTTCGTTCAACACATGACTAATCTCAACGGATGAGTACTGTCAACACATGAACCTTTATTTTATAATGATAAAGATGTAAATTTTATTATTAAAATATTTCGTTCAACACATGACTAATCTCAACGGATGAGTACTGTCAACACATGAACCTTTATTTTATAATATTCTTTATCTTCTAAATTGGAATGAGGCCCAATCAATTACCATATAAAGTTAATTATATGGATTCCACACAACTAATGTATATAATAGCAACGATAAATAATCAACCATCATCCAAAGTGCACTACACTGTATAAGCATCAAATATAGATATCTAACGCTTATAATAGCCTGTCAATCAATCGATCGACATACAACTAATTATTGGGATTAGTGTATGCCGTATTTTATCCCAATACCCGTGTGGGGTTTCAAACAATCAAACACAGAATTTTATTTGTGCAGTTGGGCGATGTGTAAAATTTATCGTCCCAATCAATGTCAGTCAAATCAGTGTACATAAACAAACCGTCCGGTTTGTAAATGAATATTTATTTATTCACTTTCACTATATTCATATTCACGTTAAAAATTATATTTTTAACGATAAAATATTCTATTCGGTTCATTTATTAAATAAAATGATATCTTTATTTTTCTAACTTATTTTAGAAAATTTCGGCGGCATAATGGCATGATACTAGAAACGGGACAAGGCCTAGCCTTATCCCCAGTCTAGTGATGGCCCACGCCTTTCACACATCAATCAAATCAATTTCCATTTCCCCCAAACAATCAAATTCAACTCAAATAATTTAACTAATCTATGCAACCAAACAAACAAGTCCATAGTCTGTGGACAGTGGTGTCGGGTGCTACTAAACACCGTCTGCATCCTAGTATATATATATATAACTAGAAAAAGAAATTTAGAGTGAGAAGTTCTCACCGATAGCTAATCCAATACCACGACTCTTCCTATGTAGAAATCTTCGTCGTTCTCGCCTTTTGTCACTTTCGTTGCCCGTACTCACTACATATATAAAAATCGAATTTTTACTTCGCTATTAAATATATAAAAATCGAATTTTTACTTCGCTATTCAATATATAAAAATCGAATTTTTACTTCGCTATTCAATATATAAAAATCGAATTTTTACTTCGCTATTTAATGTATAAAAATCTAATTTTTACTTCGCTATTCAATATATAAAAATCGAATTTTTACTTCGCTATTCTATATATAAAAATCGAATTTTTACTTCGCTATTCAATGTATAAAAATCGAATTTTTACACCGCTATTCAATATATAAAAATCCCATTTTTACACCGCTATTCAATATATAAAAATCCCATTTTTATACCGCTATTCAATATATAAAAATCCCATTTTTACACCGCTACTATATAGATAAAAATTCTATTTTTATCACGATATTCTATGCATAAAGATTTCGCCTTTTCATATTTAAAGATTTCGCCTTTTCAAAAATAAATATTTTTATTTCGTTATATCTATAAAGATGATATTTTTACCATCTACATAATATAAAAATTATATTTTCTTCGCTTCATATAAAAATAATACCTTTGCATATAAAATCCTTATTTTTATCTAATGCTATTTATTTTCAAAAATCATATCTTTTTGCTTTCAAAGGTCATATCTTTTTGTTTTTATCACTACACCATATATATATATATATATATAAACTAATTTTTATCTCGCTAGTCATTTAATAAAAATCTAATCTTTTATTTAAAGAAAATCTAATCCTTTCATAACAAATTATATTTATATTTTCCTAAACAAATTATAAACTATCTATTTATATATATTTAAAACAAAATTTTAAACTAAATTAACAAAGGAAAACTCACTGTATGTTTCGTCTGAACCACATTCGAACAGCGCCGACCACCTAGGGCTTGCCATCACTCGACATAGGCGCCGCCTGAGCTGGATCGGAGGTGGTGGTCGGGCTTGAGGTGGCGCCGGAGCGGTTGGAAAGGGGAGGGGGTTTTCTGACGTAGTCGCGACCTAGGGTTAAAGGGGGCAGCTCGATTTGGGGGGGGGGGGGGCAAGGCCTGAACGGAGAAGGGTAAATGAGGGGCGGAGGTCTGGTGCTTTGAAGAGATGCGGCGGCGGAGTTCTGGCCGGAGGGCGACGGGGTGGGGTAGCGATGGGTGACGGTCGCCATCGATTGGAAGCATCGGATTTATTTTTTAAATTAACTGTCGGGCTATAGAAGAGAGGGGCACGGGTTTGAGGGGTTGACCGAGGTAAGGGCTGCTGACCTAGTTTGACCGGAGATAGATATTTATACCTTTATTTTCAAAAATACTTGATTATTGATACGAACCCCAAATCCGACCCAACGACTGTCGTCCCTAGCTAATTACCCTCATTCCGAACACAATGGGATATGCGACGTAGGCCAATTCGATCGTTACGATCAGTTTCCGTTAAAATCAACATATAACACTATATATTAAATTTGAACGCGCATTTCATTTTACTGGGGTCACACACTAACTCTAAAAATTCCAGAAAAATATTTTCTAGCTTCGTATTGACGATACAGTCCTAACAAAACTAGTTTCGTCGAATTCTGAGACCATTGGAAAAATGGCCATTTTCCAGTCGACTAAAATCAACTGAAATTGGTCAAACACGTTTTCCTTTGCTACGCTCACATATTGATTCGAAAAATTATGAAATTTGGAATCTAGCAATAATTTGACGTCGCGGACCCAACAAAAGTGGTTTCGTCAAAATCCGAAGTCATTTGCAAAATGTCTATTTTTAAGGGCCTGAATTCCATAGTAACTATGCAGAATTTTCAACTGGACATATCTTTTGATTCCCGCTATGAAATTTCGATTTTTCGGATTCGTTGGAAAGATATCCTCAAATAGATCCTAATATTTTTGGTTTTGCCAAAATCCGGTTTATTTTGCACTCGGTATGCTCAATTGAAATTTGAAATCGAATTATCGAACTACCGCGCCATTTTCAATTCTATTTATAATTATATATAATTATTTATATTCTAACGACGATGTATATAGATATATACATTCAAATTATATTCAAAATAAATTTCTCGTTGTTATTATTTAAAATAATTCATTTTAAATATTCAAAATTCATTAAAATTGCCAAAATAAAAATTTTAAACTAGCTCAAAATTTTCGGGTTATTACAATCTCCCCCACTTAAAACTTTTCGTCCCCGAAAAGGAACGAAGCCGAAAGTGGTTTGATTAATCAACTCTACGTTCGATCTGGCTTCCATTCTCCAACTTTTCAGTTTGTGAGAATTTTCAAATTCTTTAAAAATTTGGCTAACACCCTAAATTTTCGAAAAAATTCGCCATAACCTCCTTTGTACGGGGAGCACGGGAAAATCCCGAAATTGCAATATAGGCCTTCTGATCTCAAAAAGAAAAAGAAAAAGCCAAGCGGCTCATAAAATCATCATCACCCAAACAAAACAGTAAATTATGATAAACATGTACCTATTTGTCAGGCAAACAAATTTTATTTCTCTGCTCTAGCCTCCTTGCTATGACTTGTTCAATGTAAGTACATATATATATGCAAGCAAATGCAACCAATTTTCAATATAATTCAATATTCGATTCAATTAGGCTAAATGGTTCAAAATAGTCAAACAAATAAACAAACAACACAAACATCAACCAATTAGTGAATTTAACGTTTCAAATTCATAATTTTGATACATATATACAGAAAATCATGTTTTTGATGCCAATTCATAACAATGTGTTCTAGCTATATAAGTTTTGGTTCTCACACCAGTCTAATGGAAATATATAGATATCACACCTTCGTCACTCGAAAATAAATGCTGATGATGTTTCGAACCACCATCAGAACATCTTCGGGCTACTAGAGTGCGGTTCTATATCTATCCGGTATATTAAAACTTCGAATATACGTTCATGACGCGTATATGCAATATCTTTATATACCGGACTGTCCAAATTCAAAATAAATAAAATATTCAAATACGTATAAAATGGTTTAAATTTCAAAACAAAATTGTTTTCATTTGAAAAATATACTCTTCACACTCGTTCTAGGATACTACTGATCCCATCTCTAACGATTCATTCTAATTGGATATTACTAATCCACTATCTGATGAATTCTTTCGTATGGTTCAAATGTGTCTTGTTCTCGAGCTCTGTAAACCAAAGCTCTGATACCACTGTAAGGACCCGTTACTTCCCCGTAAGGGAAAGAGCGGATACTTTGAGAACAACAAACAAATGAATGCAGATGGAAGAACATTTCATTGTTATTACAACAATTCCATCAGAATACAAGAATATACAGAGTATAAATGAATGAATTACATTCGACAAATATCAGAGATTACAATAAATTACATAGCAGCGGAAAATAATACAAAACACAACTGAAAGTAATACACGGATACAGAGCTTTCCGAGCATCGTTCCAGCTGCAAATCAGGACCCTGTGAATATAAATCTGCAAAACCAAAACTACTAGCTGCCCGTGTCGAAATAGGGGCACCCAGAGTTTAGGTTAAAACAATAAACTCCAGGTCAGTCATGTGACTGGCGTGAGAACTAAAACAGTTAATTAAAACTTTACTTTAAAGGAGAGTAATTCAAGGGACCACGCCGTATAACACGCAACGGGTTTCCTCCCAAGAATACCAGTGCATAGAATAAACAACGCAATGCTTTTTCGAAAAATGAAGCTATTATAAGACCCAGGTCCCATCACACAATGCAACGCAAGCCGAAGGATAGGGTTTTACCTTATAACAGCCAAATATGCTTGATACGTTTAAAAACAAATCATTTGATTCTATAATAAGTGTATAGTGTCAAAACAATTTCAATCATAAATATAAATCATAGACGGCATAGCATCCCATGCTACTATGTCGCCATACTAGGCTCTACAAATAAAGCCGAAATATATCGTATTGGAAATTGAATTTCCGTCATGAGTCGAGGCAAGGGGCAAGCTCCTCCCCGCTTCGAGACACTCTAGCAAATGCCTCGTGACTACACACTCTGGGTAACCCCTGGATCTTCAGGGCCGGTCCTCTCTTACGTTTGAGGATTAACTATTCCTGAACACACGTTTCCCGGTCCTTACAGACCTAAAATCGAGGCGCCTCATCCAACAACCACATAGGTGAAAAGTATATAAATGTCAGGGCTGGTAAGTCACTGACACCACCAAAGCTAGAAAGAAACATCGTGCTCTCCCTGCAATCCTTATCCCGTTTTTAACTCATACCGAGGTGTGAGGCTCGCGAATTCACGCTATACACAAAGCTGCCAAGTAGGCCGTGCTTTGATCATCAACCACAGGACTTTGCTTTTCAACAGAAGCCTTGATCCATGCAACTCAGCGTGCCACACAGGCAATTCATGCCATGCGATTGATATCTATCGATATATAACCTCTAAGCTCGCACGTCTCAGAGAAGGGCGTTAAGCAAGAGAATAAATTCTCCGCCGCCAAACAGATATATATTTAACAGAAATCAATCAACACAGAATAAAATCCAATGTTAGACACACCATCCATTTACAAGTTCGTTCTGGGTCTGAACGAAACCGGAGGTACTTTCCTCGCATATCCATCCATCTCCAAGTACGTCTGGACGACCACCAACTGACTCCCTCATCTTGGGTGTACAGCCCAATCAAGATCATCAGTAATCACCCAAATGATGTGAAGACTTCTGGTCTTCGACCACCGTCTTCATCTTCGACATATCGTCGAATCGGTTATTCAGAATGGGTGTAAACCCGGCATTTCCGAACAACCCGCATATATTATAAACAAATGTTACACAAACACAACATACTCCTCATTCCAATTCATTAGTCACTAACCGTAAATCAGTAAGAGAGCAATTCCCCAAATATTAACCCCGAAGGAGGAAACCAACATCAGATCAATACCCAGGAAACCATTCTTCTTAATTAACCTACAGCTAGTTTCAAAATTTCACATTCTTAGGGGAAAATTCCCATTAATTTTATCCAAGATAAATTCTTTAAATTTATTCTTTAATCTTCCTTTGGATGTCATTTCAAACCAAATTATGGTTTTTCAAACTAGTCGGGATTAGCGAACCACGCCGAAGTAATTATTTGTTTTATTTCCCAATCCCAACCTATTCATCCCATGAAGAAAAACTGTTAATACTCCATATCTAACACCACGGTGTTATCGGTAAAATTAATTACCATTTCACGTTCAAATCTAATTAAAGATTTAACTATCGCTTTGGAGCAAAACTGGTAATACTCTATTCTCGCTCATTTTTCAAATTTGATAATTTAGATTATCAATCCACATTTCAATCTAATTGCAGATTCATTAAAACTCCTTTTACTGGGTTAAAGAACTAATGTCATTTAAAACACAGTTCACGATAAACCCAAATCACATTCTATTTATTATCGGGTTAAAGAACTAGTGTTATTTAAAACACCGTTCACGATAAACCCACAAATCAATTCTATTTAAAACCCATTTCAAACCCAAATTATTTATTTAAAATAAATAGGTAGTTACTTTAGTTCTAAACTAGTTCATTTCGATAAAAATCTATTTTTATCTTTTCAAATATGGAGTTTTTCATTCCAATTTTCCCCAAATCATTTCTTATGATTTTACACAAATTATTGATATTTTTAATAATTTTATCAAGGCCCGTACAGTCAATTTCCATCAATGGCCATCGAACTGCACTTACAGCGACCTCTTCCAAATTTGATTTGGATGTATCTCCAAATCCAACCTTTAGATTTCAAATTTCTAATATTCGTTAGAAAGCTCTTTTCGATACGAACCGAACGGTTTCGGTTTTAGGAGAATCCGACGGTCGGATCTTCCGTAATGTCCGTTCGAAATAAATGGTCGAAATTCATGAACTGCCGCGGCGCGGCGCGTTCTATTCAGGCCATTATATTATATATATGATATATATTTCGTCGATTTCTATTTAAAACGAAGATTATAAATAGTTTTAAATTCGTTTCAAAAACATTTCAACTTCCATTTCCAATTCAAATCTCGATTCATTCTATATTCAATTCAATTCAATTCGAATGCGTTTTCTATTCAATTAAATTCAAATTCGTTTATAATCGATATAAATATCGTTCGCGTCAAAATAGCGCATCTCTAATCAACACAGCTTTATATATTTCAATAATTTCGTTATTCTATTCAACAAATGAATATTCATCCTATTCAATACGTGAATCTATATCTTTGTCAACATATGACTAATCTCAACGAATGAGTACTGTCCACGTGTGACTATTTTTGTTATTTAATATATTTTATAAAAATTATGGTACCTATCGTTTGATTTCAAATCAAACTCCAACCGTAAATTAGTAAGAGAACGATTCCCTAAATATTAACCCCGAAGGCCGAAACCAACATCAGATCAATATCCAGGAGACCACTCATCTTATCTATTTTCCAGTTAGTTTCTAATTTTATATATGATAAAGATGTAAATTTTATTGTTAAAATATTTCGTTCAACACATGACTAATCTTAACGGATGACTATTGTTAACACATGAACCTTTATTTTATAATGATAAAGATGTAAATTTTATTATTAAAATATTTCGTTCAACAAATAACTAATCTCAACGGATGAGTACTGTCAACACATGAACCTTTATTTTATAATATTCTTTATCTTGTAAATTGGAATGAGGCCCAATCAATTACCATATAAAGTTAATTATATGGATTCCATACAACACATGTATATAATAGCAACGATAAATAATCAACCATCATCCAAAGTGCACTACACTGTATAAGCATCAAATATAGATATCTAACGCTTATAACAGCCTGTCAATCAATCGATCGACATACAACTAATTATTGGGATTAGTGTATGCCGTATTTTATCCCAATACCCGTGTGGGGTTTCAAACAATCAAACACAGATTTTTATTTGTGCAGTTGGGCGATGTGTAAAATTTATCGCCCCAATCAATATCAGTCAAATTAGTGTACATAAACAAACCGTCCGGTTTGTAAATGAATATTTATTTATTCACATTCACTATATTCATATTCACGTTAAAAATTATATTTTTAACGATAAAATATTTTATTCGGTTCATTTATTAAATAAAATGATATCTTTATTTTTCTAACTTATTTTAGAAAATTTCGGCGGCATAACGGCACGATACTAGAAACGGGACAAGGCCTAGCCTAATCCCCGGTCTAGTGATGGCCCACGCCATTCACACATCAATCAAATCAATTTCCATTTCCCCCAAACAATCAAATTCAACTCAAATAATTTAACTAATCCATGCAACCAAACAAACAAGTCCATGGTCTGTGGACAGTGGTGTCGGGTGCTACTAAACACCGGCTGCATCCTAGTATATATATATATAACTAGAAAAAGAAATTTAGAGTGAGAAGTTCTCACCGATAGCTAATCCAATACCACGACTCTTCCTATTTAGAAATCTTCGTCGTTCTCGCCTTTTGTCACTTTCGTTGCCCGTATTCACTACATATATAAAAATCGAATTTTTACTTCGCTATTCAATATATAAAAATCGAATTTTTACTTCGCTATTCAATATATAAAAATCGAATTTTTACTTCGCTATTCAATATATAAAAATCGAATTTTTACTTCGCTATTCAATATATAAAAATCAAATTTTTATTTCGCTATTCAATATATAAAAATCGAATTTTTACACCGCTATTCAATATATAAAAATCTCATTTTTACACCGCTATTCAATATATAAAAATCCCATTTTTACACCGCTATTCAATATATAAAAATCCCATTTTTACACTGCTACTATATAGATAAAAATTCTATTTTTATCACGATATTCTATACATAAAGATTTCGCCTTTTCATATTTAAAGATTTCGCCTTTTCAAAAATAAATATTTTTATTTCGTTATATCTATAAAGATGATATTTTTACCATCTATATAATATAAAAATTATATTTTCTTCGCTTCATATAAAAATAATACCTTTGCATATAAAAATCCTTATTTTTATCTAATTTTATTTATTTTCAAAAATCATATATTTTTGCTTTCAAAGGTCATATCTTTTTGTTTTTATCACTACACCATATATATATATATATATATATATATATATATATATATATATAAACTAATTTTTATCTCGCTAGTCATTTAATAAAAATCTAATCTTTTATTTAAAGAAAATCTAATCCTTTCATAACAAATTATATTTATATTTTCCTAAACAAATTATAAACTATCTATTTATATATATTTAAAACAAATTTTTAAACAAAATTAACAAAGGAAAACTCACTGTATGTTTCGTCTGAACCACATTCGAACAACGCCGACCACCTAGGGCTTGCCATCACTCGACATAGGCGCCTCCTGAGCTGGATCGGAGGTGGTGGTCGGGCTTGAGGTGGCGCCGGAGTGGTTGGAAAGGGGAGGGGGTTTTCTGACGTAGTCGCGACCTAGGGTTAAAGGGGGCAACTCGATTTGGGGGAGGGGGGGGGGCAGGCCTGAACGGAGAAGGGGAAATGAGGGGCGGAGGTCTGGTGCCGTTGACGAGATGCGGCGGCGGAGTTCTGGCCGGAGGGCGACGGGGTGGGGTGGCGATGGGTGACGGTCGCCATCGATTGGAAGCATCGGGTTTTTTTTTTTAAATTAACTGTCGGGATATAGAAGAGAGGGGCACGGGTTTGAGGGGTTGACCGGGGTGAGGGCTGCTGACCTAGTTTGACCGGAGATAGATATTTATACCTTTATTTTCAAAAATACTTGATTATTGATACGAACCCAAAATCCGACCCAACGACTGTCATCCCTAGCTAATTACCCCCATTCCGAACACAATGGGATATGCCACGTAGGCCAATTCGATAGTTACGATCAGTTTCCGTTAAAATCAACATATAACTCTATATATTGAATTTGAACGCGCATTTCATTTTACTGGGGTCACACACTAACTCTAAAAATTCCAAAAAAATATTTTCTAGCTTCGTATTGACGATACGGTCCTAACAAAACTAGTTTCGTCGAATTCAGAGACAGTTGGAAAAATGGCCATTTTCCAGTCGACTAAAATCAACTGAAATTGGTCAAACGTGTTTTCCTTTGCCACGCTCACATATTGATTCGAAAAATTATGAAATTTGGAATCTAGCAATAATTTGACTTCGTGGACCCAACAAAAGTGGTTTCGTCGAAATCCGAAGTCATTTGCAAAATGTCTATTTTTAAGGGCCTGAATTCCATAGCGACTATTCAGAATTTTCAACTAGACATATCTTTTGATTCCCGCAATGAAATTTCGATTTTTCGGATTCGTTGGAAAGATATCCTCAAATAGAACCTAATAATTTTGGTTTCGCCAAAATCCGGTTTATTTTACACTCGGTATGCTCAATTGAAATTTGAAATCGAATTATCGAACTACCGCGCCATTTTCAATTCTATTTATAATTATATATAATTATTTATATTCTAACGACGATGTATATAGACATATACATTCGAATTATTTTCAAAATAAATTTCTCGTTGTTATTATTTAAAATAATTCATTTTAAATATTCAAAATTCATTAAAATTGCCAAAATAAAAAAATTAAACTGGCTCAGAATTTCCGGGTTATTACATTTTCCATAATCAAGTTTTGACCCTTTTTATTTACAAATGTAATGTAAATAAAATCACTTTTTCATATTTCAAGTTTTGACCTTTTTCTTTTATTTACAAAGAAATGTAAATAAAATAATCTAGTGTTGCTAACCAAATTTTGATCTTTTTCTTTTATTTACAAAGGAATGTAATAAAATATCAACGTATTAACATAGCGCTAAAAATAAGGTTCCACTTCGATGTCATGACATCACACAAATTATAAGTTTTGATTTCAATGTGATAACACTATGCTAGATATAAGGTTCATTTACTAATATGTTAACACAACGCTACAAATAAGGTTCGTCTTCTAATATGTTAACACAACGCTACAAATAAAGTTCATTTTCTAATATGTTAACACAACGCTACAAATAAAGTTCATTTTCTAATATGTTAACACAACGCTACAAATAAGGTTCATTTTCTAATATGTTAACATAACGCTACAAATAAGGTTCATTTTCTAATATGTGATAACGTGAAATGCCAAAACATATTTCTTTTATGTTTGAATTGTTAAAATAGATCAACTCAAAAGAGGCAAAGAGTGATAACATAATATATGACAATCATATTTCTTTTTATTTTTGAATTGATAAAATAGATCAATTCAAAAGAAGCAAAAGTGATAACATAATATGTGACAATCATATTTCTTTTTATTTTTGAATTAATAAAATAGATCAATTCGAAATAAGCCCAAGTGATAAATTAAGATGACAAATCATATTTCTCTTATTTTTGAATTGATAAAATAGATCAATTCAAAATAAACAAAAGTGATATCATAGCATGATTAATACACATGGATCTACAACTATCCATTACAACACATAACAATCCATCATCAACATGTAGGAAACAAATAGAACCGAAGCGTAAACATGTGATTATCACAACGCAAACAAATAAATTTATTTAATTAATTTATTTAAACAAAGAAATCTCACATTCGTTCGCGATTTAGTTCAAAATTCCAACGGTCCAGAATTGTCTCGTTTCAGTTCAGAGTCGTAGATCTTGTCAATACGATCACAACGCTTCTGAAATTGTAAATTTTCGAGTTCAAACGAATGAGTTACGAATTAATTAAGTTAATAACAATTTATATTAATTAATTAAAGAATTAATTAAAGAAATAAACCTTTCTTCTACACTCAGATAGAGGCCACAGTATTTACTACTCTGTTCAATCCCAGGGCTCAAATTCGCAATCAAACCGGGACGAATTGTCACGATCGAATGACCCTGCGGCGGAGGGCATGGCAAGGCGCACGTGCGCCTTGGAGAGGGTGCAACTCGGTGGGACCTAGGGGGAGGCTGACGGGGCTTTTGGCGGTAGCTTTGGGTGTGTGGTTCGGTGATAGTAGCACCAGAGAGCGATCAAGTGGTATGGAATCGTAGAGAAGAACAAGAGCTTCGAAATGATGTAAAGTATGTGGTCTAATTCTTGGAAGAGAGGGAGAACTTAGTAGAAGAAGGTGGGACAAATTCGGCCATTGATATTAGGGGTGGCGGCTGAAGAAGATAGATGAATAGTGATTTGACATAGGTTTTTTTCTATATTTTTATAATGTTTTTGTAACAAGCCGGAAATGCGAGCTAGTTTAAAAATTTTATTTCGGCAATTTTAGCGAATTCTGAATATTTAAAATAGATTATTTCGAAAGATATCGACGAGAAATTTATTTTGAATAGAATTAGAACGTATATATTTATATACATCGTCGTTAGAATATAAATAATTATTTACAATTATAAAAGGAATTGAAAATGGCGCGGTAGTTCGATAATTTGATTTCAAACTTCAATTGAATGTACCGGATGCAAAACAATCCGGATTTTAGTGAAACCAAAATCATTAGGATCTAATTGAGAATATCTTTCCAACGAATCAGAGTAATCGAAATTTCATAGCGGGAATCAAAAGATATGTCCAGTTGAAAATTCTGAATAGTCGCTATGGAATTCAGGCCCTTAAAAATGGAAATTTTGCAAACGACTTCGGAATTTGACGAAACCACTTTTGTTGGATCTGTGATGTCAAGTTATTGCTAGATTTCAATTTTCGTAATTTTTCGAATCAATACGTGAGCGTGACAAAGGAAAACGTGTTTGACCGGTTTCAGTACATTTTAATCGACTGGAAAATGACCATTTTTCAAACGGTCCCAGAATTCGACCAAATTAGTTTTGTTAGGACCGCATCGTCAATACGAATCTAGAAAATATTTTTTTGGAATTTTTCGGGTTAGTATGTGGCCCCGGTAAATTGAAATGCGCGTTCAAATTCAATATATAGAGTTATATGTTGATTTTAACGAAAACTGATAATAAAGATCGAATCAGCCGACGATGCATATCCCATTGTGTTCAGAATGGGGGTAGTTAGCTATGGACGACAGGCGGTGAGCCTCGTTTAGAGGTCGAAAATAAAAGTTTCTTTTTGGGAGATAATTAAATAAATAATTAATAAAATAACCCCCTTTCCATCTCCTTTATCTCCTTCAGCCCCCCCCCCCCCTTCGAATTAATTTCAGAGAAAAAAAATCGCGTGAACCCTAGAAGCCGTCGCCCGTCAGCCCGCCACCGCCGCCCTCCGCTGGCCGCCGCCTCTACCCTCACCCTCCTTCCCTCCTCCACAGCTGTGACGCACTCATCCACGACCCAAAACCCACGCCTCTGATCCCCTCCCACTCGCGAAACCCTCAAACCCCACAGTGGAAACCCGACGTCGCCGACCTCGCCTTGGCCCTCTCCGACCATCAGCGGCCCTCCACTGCCTCCGCCACTGTTCAGGAGCGCCGACACCCCTCAGCCTCCACCCCACCCCCTCTTGAAAATGGGTGAGCTTATTTTAAATTTTATTTATTCGTTTATTTTCTATGTGTTAGTTCTAAAATCAGTTTTTTTTGTTTTTGCATTGTTGGAAAACGAAAATTAGTTTTTTTTAACTAGCGTGCTTTTATATATATATATATATTTATATTTATATAGATATATAGAAATGATTTTTAAAGAGAAAAATCGGATTTTTATATATATTATAGCCAAAGAAAAATTGGATTTTTATATATGATATTAGCTAAGAAAGATGGGGTTTTTACATATGATAGAAGCGAAGTAAAGATATAATTTTTGGTTCAAATAAAAATATAATTTTTATTATAGTGGAGTATTAAAATATAATTTTTACATGGTAAGGAATAATAAAAATATGATTTTTATCTTATGTGAAATATAAAAATATAATTTTTATATGAGTAGAGGATTAAAAATATGATTTTATATTATAGAAGTGTTAAAGATTTGATCTTTATTTTGTAGAAGGAACAAAGATGTGATTTTTAGGTAAGTAGCGTGATAAAAATATAATCTTTATTATATAAACAGCGATGAAAAAATAGAATTTTTATCTATATAGTAGCGATGTAAAAATAGAATTTTTATCTATATAGTAGCGATGTAAAAATAGAATTTTTATCTATATAGTGGCAGTGTGAAAATAGAATTTTTATATACATAGCAATATATAAAAATGTGATTTTATATATGTAGTGGCTACGGGCAACGAAAGTGACAAAAGGCGAGAACGACAAAATTTTCTACATATGAAGAGTCGAGGCGATTGGATTAGCTTTAGTGAGAATTTCTCACTCTTCAACCTCTTTTTCTAGTTATATATATACTAGGATGCAGACGGTGTTTAGTAGCACCCGACACCCGTCATCCACATACCATGGATGGCTTGTTTGCTTGATCGATGTGTTGTGAAAATTGTTTGTGATGTTGATGTGAAATAGATAATAAAATATATTCATAGGTTGAATAAAATAATTTGTTCGTTAAAAATATAATTTTTAACGTGAATGTGAATAAATAAATATTCATTTACAAACCGGACGGTTTGTTTATGTACACCTATTTGAAGGATATTGATTGGGACGATTAATTTTACACATCGCCCAACTGCACAAATAAAATATGTGTTTGATTGTTTGAAACCCCACACGGGTATTGGGATAAAATACGGCATACACTAATCCCAATAATTAGTTGTATGTCGATCGATTGATGGACAGGCTGTTATAAGCGTTAGATATCTATATTTGATGCTTATACAGTGTAGTGCACTTTGGATGATAGTTGATTATTTAGCGTTGCTATTATATACATGTGTTGTATGGAATCCATATAGTTAATGCTATATGGTGATTGATTGGGCCTCATTCCAATTTAGAAAATAAAGTATATTATAAAATAAAGGTTCATGTGTTGACCGTACTCATCCTTTGAGATTAGTCATGTGTTGAACGAAATATTTTAACAATAAAATTTACATCTTTAATATTATAAAATAAAGGTTCATGTGTTGACCGTACTCATCCGTTGAGATTAGTCATGTGTTGAACGAAATATTTTAATAATAAAATTTACATCTTTATCACATATAAAATTAGAAACTAATTGGAAAATAGATAAGATGAGTGGTCTCCTGGGTATTGATCTGATGTTGGTTTCGGCCTTCGGGGTTAATATTTAGGGAATCGTTCTCTTACTAATTTACGATTGGAGTCTAATTTGAAATCAAACGATAGATACCACAATTTTTATAAAATATATTAAATAACAAAAATAGTCACACGTGGACAGTACTCATTCGCTGAGATTAGTCATGTGTTGACAAGAATATAGATTCATATATTGAATAGAATAAATATTCATTTGTTGAATAGAATAACGGAATTATTGAAATATATAAAACCGTGTTGATTAGAGATGCGCTATTTTGTCGCGAATGATATTTATATCGATTATATTCATTTTATAATGAATATTGAAAAGAGATTTAAAAATCGAATATATAGAAAACGAATTTAATTTGAATTGAATAGAAAACGAATTTAATTTGAATTGAATAGAAAACGAATTTGAATTGAATAGAAAACGAATTTAATTTGAATTGAATAGAAAACGAAATTAATTTGAATTGAATAGAAAACGAATTTGAATTGAATAGAAAACGAATTTAATTTGAATTGAATAGAAAACGAATTTAATTTGAATTGAATAGAAAACGAATTTGAATTGAATAGAAAACGAATTTAATTTGAATTGAACAGAAAACGAATTTAATTTGAATCAAATAGAAAACGAATTTGAATTGAATTGAATAGAAAACGAATTTGAATTGAATTGAATAGAAAACGAATTTATAAGGAAAAATTCAATTTTGATTTGAATTGGAAATGGAAGTTGAAATGTTTTTGAAATGAATTTAAAACTATTTATAAAATTCGTTTTGAATAGAAATCGACGAAATATATATTATATATATTATATATATAATATAATGGCCTGAATAGAACGCGTCGCGCCGCGGCAGTTCGTGAGTTTCAACCATTGATTTCGAACGGACATTACGGGAGATCCGACCGTCGGATTCTCCTAAAATTGGAACCGTTGGGTTCGTGTCGAAAATAGCTTTCTAACGAATATTAAAAATTTGAAATCTAACGGTTGGATTTGGAGATACGTCCAAATCAAATTTGGAAAAGGTCGCTGTAAGTGCAGTTTGATGGCCGTTGATGGAAATCGACTGTACGGGCATGGATAAAATTATTAAAAATAGTAATAATTTGTGTAAAATCATAAGAAATAATTTGGGAAAAAATGGGATGAAAAACTCCATATTTGAAAAGATAAAAATAGACTTTTATCGAAATGAACTAGCAATTAAAACCCATTTATTTTTAAATAAATAAATTGGATTTGAAATGGGTTTTAAATAGAATTGATCTGTGGGTTTATCGAGAACGGTGTTTTAAATAACATTTGTTCTTTAACCCGATAATAAATAGAATGTGATTTGGGTATATCGTGAACTGTGTTTTAAATGACATTAGTTCTTTAACCCAGTAAAAGGAGTTTTAATGAATCTGCAATTAGATTGAAATGTGAATGGATAATCTAAATTATCAAATTTGGAAAATGAGCGAGAATGGAGTATCACAAATTTTGCTCCAAAGCGATAGTTAAATCTTTAATTAGATTTGAACGTGAAATGGTAATTAATTTTACCGATAACACCGTGGTGTTAGATATGGAGTATTACCAGTTTTGCTTCATGGGATGAATAGGTTGGGGTTGGGAAATAAAATAAATAATTACTTCGGTGTGGTTCGCTAATCCCGACTAGTTTGAAAAACCATAATTTGGTTTGAAATGACATCCAAAGGAAGATTAAAGAATAAATTTAAAGAATTTATCTTTGATAAAATTAATGGGAACTTTTCCCTAAGAATGTGAAATTTAGAAACTAGTTGTAGGTTAGTTAAGAAGAATGGTTTCCTGGGTATTGATCTGATGTTGGTTTCGGCCTTCGGGGTTAATATTTGGGGAATTGCTCTCTTACTGATTTACGGTCAGTGACTAATGAATTGGAATGAGGCGTATGTTGTGTTTGTGTAACATTTGTTTTTAATATACGCAGGTTGTTCGGAAAGGCCGGGTTTATACCTTGTAACAACCCGGAAAATCTGGGCCAGTTTGAAAATTTTATTTTGGCAATTTTAGCGAATTTTGATTATTTAAAATAGATTATTTTAAATAATATCGACGTGAAATCTATTTTGAATATAATTCGAACGTTTATATTATACACGTCGTCGTTAGAATATAAATAATTATATATAATTATAAATAGAATTGAAAATGGCGCGGTAGTTCGATAATTCGATTTCAAACTTCAATTGAATGTACCGGGTGCAAAATAATCCGGATTTTAGTGAAACCAAAAATAATGGAATCTAATAGTGAATATCTTTCCAACGAATCCGAAAAATTAAGATTTCATATCGGGAATCAAAAGATATGTCCAGTTGAAAATTCTGAATAGTCGCTATGGAATTCAGGCCCTTAAAAATGGACATTTTGCAAACGACCTCGGATTTCGACGAAACCAGTTTTGTTGGGTCCGGGATGTGAAGTTATTGCTAGGTTTCAAATTTCATAATTTTTCGAATCAATATGTGAGCGTGGCAAAAGAAAACGCGTTTGACCAGTTTCAGTTGATTTTAATCGACTTGAAATTGGCCATTTTTCTAACGGTCTCTGAATTCGACGAAACTAGTTTTGTTAGGACCGTATCGTCAATACGAAGCTAGAAAATATTTTTTTTGGAATTTTTTAGTTAGTATGTGACCCCGGTAATTAGAAATGTGCGTTTAAAATAATATAGTGATTTAAATGTAAATTCAAAGGAAACATATCGAGACGATCGAATTGGCCTGCGATACATATCCCATTGTGTTCGGAATGGGGGTAAAACGCTATGGGCGGCAGGCGGTGGACCTCGTTTAGTGGTCATATGTGAAAGTCAACTCTTTAATAAATAAATAATAAATAAAAAAAAAAAAAAAAAAAAAAATATAATATCCCTTCCCTTAAAACCTAGGCCCCCCCCCGTTCGTTTATCTCAGAAGGAAAAAAAAAACAAAAAAAGAAAAAGAAAACAAAAATCGCGATAACCCCCCCCCGTCGCTCCAGCCACCACCGCGCCCAGCGCCCACCGCCGCCACCACTTGCGAGGCTCCGCCCTTCCCCCCTCTGCCTCCCTCTCTCTCCTCCGCCTCGCAGGAACCACGAATCCCCTCGACGAAGCCGATGGCCCCCCTCCGATCAGATGCCCTCTCGCCTCCGACCAGCATGGGTCCGCCGCCACCACCTGAGGACGCAGCCCACCCCCTCCTCTAATTACAGTAAGATCTTGATTTTGTTTATATATATAAAAAAAAAAAAAAAAAAAAAAAGAACTGATTTCTGTTTTTATTAAGATTTAAAAACTGTTTTTATTAAGATTTAAAAACTGTTTTTATTAAGTTTTGAAAACTGATTTTATTAAAATTTAAAAACTGATTTTATAAAAAGGAATAAAAACTGATTTTATAAAAAAAACTGAATTTGAAAAATGATTTTTAAAGTATTTAAAAACTGAATGTTATTTTGATTTAAAACTTATTTTTAAAAAAGTATAAACTGATTTATTTTTTTAAAGTATAAACTGATTTATTTTTTTAAAGTATAAACTGATTTATTTTTTTTAAAGTATAAACTGATTTATTTTTTTAAAGTATAAACTGATTTATTTTTGAAAGAGAAAAACTGATTTTATTTTGAACTTTAAAATAGGAAAAAGATTAATCTTTTAGTAGAAAAAGATTTGAAAGCAAAAGTAGAAATCATATTTTTTTATATGTTGAAAGCGAACGTGAAAACATGATTTTTGTCATATTAAAGAAGTGATTTTTATTATATAAACATCATGACAAAAATGAGATTTTTATTCATTTGAATAGCGATATAAAAATTCGATTTTTATATATTGAACTTTGAAATAAAAATATGATTTTTATATATTGAACTTTGAAATAAAAATTCGATTTTTATATATTGAACTTCGATATAAAAATTCGATTTTTATATATTGAACTTTGAACTAAAAATTCGATTTTTATATATTGAATAGCGAACTAAAAATTTGATTTTTATATATTGAATAACGAAGTAAAAATTCGATTTTTATATATGTAGTAGCTACGGACGACGAAGCTGGCGAAGATGCGAAAACAATGAAGACTTCTGCAAAAGAAGAGTCGAGATGGTTGGATAGCTAAATGTGAGAATTTCTCACCTTTCAATTTATATTTCTAGTTATATATATATACTAGGATGCAGACGGTGCTTAGTAGCACCCGACACAATCGTCCACAGACCATGGACTTGTTTGTTTGACTGTTTGGTGATTGATTGCGATATTGGTTTGAATGTGGTTTGTGGTGTGAAAAATCGAATCGATAAATTGGTTAGGATTAGACGTGCGCCGTTATAAGGCGAAGGGGTAAGGCTAGGTTAGATCCTTACTCCAAAGTTTGTGGTTTGCATAACGAATGGATTTGATTGATGTGTGAATGGCGTGGGCCTTCACTAGACCGGGGATAAGGCTAGGCCTTGTCCCGTTTCTAGTATCGTGCCGTTATGCCGCCGAAATTTTCTAAAATAAGTTAGAAAAATAAAAATAGCATTTTATTTAACGAATGAACTGAATAGAAATTCATATGTTAAAATAAAATGTGTTATCGTTAAAAATATAATTTTTAACGTGAATGTGAATAAATAAATATTCATTTACAAACCAGACGGTTTGTTTATGTACACCTATTTGAATGACGTTGATTGGGTCGATAAATTTTACACATCGCCTAACTGCACAAATAAAATATGTGTTTGATTGTTTGAAACCCCACACGGGTGTTAGGATGAAATTTGAAGTTCACTCATCCTGATTGATTAAATCTGTCGATCGATTGATTGACAAGCTGCTATAAGCGTTAAATGTCTATATTTGATGCTTATACAGTGTAGTGCACTTTGGTTGATGGTTGATTATTCATCGTTGTTGATATATCCATGTGTTGTAGAAAATCCATATAATTAACATTATATGGTAATTGATTGGGCCTCATTCCAGTTTCGAAGAAAAAAAAGAAATATTTGAAATAGAAATATTTGAAATAGAAATATTTGAAATAGAAATATTTGAAATAGAATATTTGAAAATAGAAATATGTGAAGCCGTGAGGATTAGATTGACGCCATTTTGACGTGAACGATATTTATATCGATTTTATTCATTTTAAAATGAATATTGAAAAGTGATTTCGAAATCAAATATTTTGAAATAAATTGAATTGAAAACGAATTCAAATTGAATTGAAAACGACTTCGAAATGAATTGAATTGAAAACGAATTCGAAATGAATTGAATTGAAAACGAATTCGAAATGAATTGAATTGAAAACGAATTCGAAATGAATTGAATTGAAAACAAATTCGAAATGAATTGAATTGAAAACGAATTCGAAAGGAATTGAATTGAAAGCGATTTCGAAATGAATTGAATTGAGAACGATTTCGAAATGAATTGAACTGAAAACGAATTCGAATTGAATTGAAAGCGAAGTGAAATAAATTCAAATTGAATTGAAATTTGAATTGAATAGAAATGGATTTTAAAACGAATTTATAAAGAAGAATTCAATTTTGATTTGAATTGAAATGGAAGTTGAAAATGTTTTTGAAACGAATTCAAAACTATTTATATAATTCGTTTTAAATAGAAATCGACGATATATATATTATATATATATTATATATAATATAATGGCCTGAATAGAACGCGCCACGCCGCGGCAGTTCGCGAATTTCGACCATTTATTTCAAACGGGCATTACGGGAGATCCGACCGTCGGATTCTCCTAAAACCGGAACCGTTGGGTTCGTATCGAAAAGAGCTTTCTAATGAATGTTAGAAATTTGAAATCTAACGGTTGGATTTGGAGATATGTCCAAATCAAATTCAAAAAAGGTCGCTGTAAGTGCAGTTCGATGGCCATTGATGGAAATCGACTGTACGGGCCTTGATAAAATTATTAAAAATAGCAATAATTTGTGTAAAATCATAATAAATGATTTAGAAAGAATTGGGATGAAAAACTCCATACTTGAAAAGATAAAAATAAATTTTTATCGAAATGAACTAGTTTTGAACTAGAATTATAATCCTATTTATTTTTAAATAAATAAATTGAATTCGAAAAGGGTTTTAAAAATAACCAAAATTTCCAATGATTGCATTGGAGTGGATTTGAATCGAAATTGTCTTCGGAATATTTCGATGTTGGAATTCGTGATTATACAGGTGTTGTTATGGAAATTTGAAAGATATATATTGATATCGTTATTTCCAATACGACATTTGTTAGTCGTAGAATTCGATATTGAATATAAGCCGATATATTTTCTATTCAGAGCCTTGTATTGAATATCGAATGTGATTTGGGTTTGTCGTGAATGGTGTCTTCACTAACACTATTCTTGAACCCAGTTGAGAAAAGATTAAATCTTTTTATTTAGATTTAATGAAGTGTACCAATTAAATAATATTTAATTGGAATTGAATAGATATTGATTTTTGGGCTTATCGTGAACAGTGTTTTAAATAACACTTGTTCTTTAACCCGATAATTAATGAATGTGATTTTGGGTTTATCGTGAACCGTGTTTTAAATGACACTGATTCTTTAACCCAGTTAACGATTAAAACTGAGTGGAGTTTTAATGAATCTTTAATTAGATTGAAAAGATCGAAAATGGAGTATCACCAGTTTTGCTCCAGGCGATAGTTAAATCTTTAATTAGATTTGAACGTGAAATTTAGAAACTAACTGTCGGTTAGCCAAGCAGAATGGTTTTCTGGATATTGATCTGATGTTGGTTTCGGCCTTCGGGGTTAATATTTGGGGAATTATTCTCTTGATTAATTTATGGTTAGTGACTAATGAATTGGAATGAGGCGTATGTTGTGTTTGTGTAACACTTATTTAAAATATACGCGAGTTATTCGGAAAGACCGGGTTTATCCCATTCTGAATAACTGATACGACGATAAGTCGAAGATGAAGACGATGGTAGAAGACCGGAGGTCTTCACGTCGTTTGGGTGATAACTGATGATCTTGATTGGGCTGTACACCCAAGAAGATGGAAACAGTTAGTGATCGTCCAGACGTACTTGGAGATCGATGGATATGCGGGGTACTAGGTGCCTCCGGTTTCGTTCAGACCCAGAACGGACTTGTAAATGGACTGTGTGTCTGACATCGGATTTCATTCTGTGTGACTGATATCGGTTGCATAGGATGGTTTGCCTGTGTGGCATGCTAAGATGCAAATGATCAAGGCTTCTGTTGAAAAGCAAAGTCTTGTGGTGATGATCAAAGCACGGCCTTTGTGGCGTAGCTTTGTGTAACGTTTACCTCGCGTGTTTCACACCAGGTATGAACCAAAAACGGGAGACGGACCTCAGGGAGGACTTGCGTTTCTTTCTAGCTAGAAGTGGCGTCAGTGGTTTTACACGCCCTGACGAGTTTGACTTATGTGGTTGTTGCTGTTGCGAGGCGCCTCGGTTATATCGGTTTCGGCCGAATGCATTCTGGTCGGCTGACGGACCAGACTTACACCCCATAGGGTGGGGAGACGTATTGTTCAGGCATAATAATCCACTCCGTGTGGACCGGCCCTGACGATCCAAGGGGCAGTTGCGGCTGTTCCTGAGGGGCGGGCTAGAGCGTCTCGAATCGGTTGAGGACTATCTTTTGCCTCGGTTCATAGATGGAAATCCAATTTCCAAATACGTGACATTTGCGGTTTTATTTGTAAACCTATATATGGCGACATAGTGGCATGGGACGCTCATGCCGCCTATGATTGATACTTATGATTTGAAGTTGTTTTATGCACTATGCACTTATAATAGTATCAAACGACTTGTTTTAACCGTATCAAGCATTCTTTGGCTGTTATAAGGGAAAACCCTATCCCCCGGCTTGCGTTTGCATTGTGTGATAGGACCTGGGTCTTATAACAGCTTCATTTTTCTTTATTTAGCATTGCGCTGTTTGTTTCATGCACTGGTATTCTTGGGAGGAAACCCGTTCCGTGTTATACGGCGTGGTCCCTTGATTTACCTAACTTTAAGAATAAAGAATAATAACTGTTTTAGTTCTCACACCAGTCACATGACTGACCTGGAGTTTATTGTTTTAACCTAAACTCTGGGTGCCCTTATTTTCGACACGGGCAGCTAGTAGTTTTGGTTTTGCAGATTTATATTCACAGGATCCTGGTTTACAGCTGGAATGATATCCGGAAAGCTTTGTATCCGTATATCTCTTCTAGTTGTGTATTGTATTATTTTCCGCTGCTATGTATTTAAATGTAATTTAAATCTCTGATATTTCTGTGTAATATTTATTCGTACTCTGTATATTCTTGTAATCTGATGCATTGTTGTAATATACAATGAAATGTTCTTTTATATGCGTTCTGTTGTGGTTTGTTCTCGAACTATCCGACGCTTTCCTTTACGGGGAAGTTACGGGTCTTCACAGTTGGTATCAGAGCTTTGGTTTACCAAGCTCAGAGAACAAGACACATTAGAACCATACGAAAGAATTCATCAGATATTGGATTAGTAATATCCAATTAGAATGACTCGTTAGAGATAGGATCAGTAGTATCCTAGAACGAGTGTGAAGAGTATATTTTTGAAAATGAAAACAAATTTTTGTTTTGAAAATTTAAATCAATTATTCGTATTTGATTATCTATTTATATTGATGTGGACAATCCAGTATATATAGATTTTGCATATACGTCTGATCCGCGTGTATTCGAAATTTTAATATACTGGATAGATATGGAATCACATTCTAGTCGCCCGAAGATGATTCTGATGATAGTTCGAACATCATCAGAATTGGTATTCGTGTTTCGAAGGTGTGATTTTCTATATATTTCCATTAGGCTGGTGTGAGAACCAAAACTTATATATAGCTAGAATTCATTGTTGTGATTTGGCATCAAAACATGATTTTTTGTATATGTATCAAAATTATGAATTTAAAACGTTAATCCACTAATTGATTGATGTTTGTGTTGTTTGTTTATTTGTTTGCCAATTTTGAACCATTATGCTTAATCGAATCAAATATTGAATTGTATTGAAAATTGGTCGCATCTGCTTGCATATACATATATATCATTGAACAGGTCATAGCAAGGAGGCTAGAGCAGAGAATAAAATTTGTTTGCCCGACAAATAGGTACATGTTTACTACATAATTTCCTGTTTTGTTTGGGTGATGATGATTTTGTGAGCCTATTGGCTAGCCGCTTGGCTTTTTCTTTTTCTTTTTGAGATCTGAAGGACCGGGAACGCTATTTGCAATTTCCCGATGCTCCCGGTGCAGGGGAGGTTATGGCGAAATTTTTCAAAAATTTAGGGTGTTAGCCAAATTTTTGAAATTTTGAAAATTCTCAGAAACCAAAGGGTTGGAGAATGAAAGCCAGATCGAACATAGAGCTGAATAATCAAATCACTTTCGACTTTGTTCCTTTTCGGGGACGAAAAGTTTTAAGTGGGGGAGATTGTAACAACCCGGAAAATCTGGGCCAGTTTGAAAATTTTATTTTGGCAATTTTAGCGAATTTTGATTATTTAAAATAGATTATTTTAAATAATATCGACGTGAAATCTATTTTGAATATAATTCGAACGTTTATATTATACACGTCGTCGTTAGAATATAAATAATTATATATAATTATAAATAGAATTGAAAATGGCGCGGTAGTTCGATAATTCGATTTCAAACTTCAATTGAATGTACCGGGTGCAAAATAATCCGGATTTTAGTGAAACCAAAAATAATGGAATCTAATAGTGAATATCTTTCCAACGAATCCGAAAAATTAAGATTTCATATCGGGAATCAAAAGATATGTCCAGTTGAAAATTCTGAATAGTCGCTATGGAATTCAGGCCCTTAAAAATGGACATTTTGCAAACGACCTCGGATTTCGACGAAACCAGTTTTGTTGGGTCCGGGATGTGAAGTTATTGCTAGGTTTCAAATTTCATAATTTTTCGAATCAATATGTGAGCGTGGCAAAAGAAAACGCGTTTGACCAGTTTCAGTTGATTTTAATCGACTTGAAATTGGCCATTTTTCTAACGGTCTCTGAATTCGACGAAACTAGTTTTGTTAGGACCGTATCGTCAATACGAAGCTAGAAAATATTTTTTTTGGAATTTTTTAGTTAGTATGTGACCCCGGTAATTAGAAATGTGCGTTTAAAATAATATAGTGATTTAAATGTAAATTCAAAGGAAACATATCGAGACGATCGAATTGGCCTGCGATACATATCCCATTGTGTTCGGAATGGGGGTAAAACGCTATGGGCGGCAGGCGGTGGACCTCGTTTAGTGGTCATATGTGAAAGTCAACTCTTTAATAAATAAATAATAAATAAAAAAAAAAAAAAAAAAAAAAAATATAATATCCCTTCCCTTAAAACCTAGGCCCCCCCCCGTTCGTTTATCTCAGAAGGAAAAAAAAAACAAAAAAAGAAAAAGAAAACAAAAATCGCGATAACCCCCCCCCGTCGCTCCAGCCACCACCGCGCCCAGCGCCCACCGCCGCCACCACTTGCGAGGCTCCGCCCTTCCCCCCTCTGCCTCCCTCTCTCTCCTCCGCCTCGCAGGAACCACGAATCCCCTCGACGAAGCCGATGGCCCCCCTCCGATCAGATGCCCTCTCGCCTCCGACCAGCATGGGTCCGCCGCCACCACCTGAGGACGCAGCCCACCCCCTCCTCTAATTACAGTAAGATCTTGATTTTGTTTATATATATAAAAAAAAAAAAAAAAAAAAAAAGAACTGATTTCTGTTTTTATTAAGATTTAAAAACTGTTTTTATTAAGATTTAAAAACTGTTTTTATTAAGTTTTGAAAACTGATTTTATTAAAATTTAAAAACTGATTTTATAAAAAGGAATAAAAACTGATTTTATAAAAAAAACTGAATTTGAAAAATGATTTTTAAAGTATTTAAAAACTGAATGTTATTTTGATTTAAAACTTATTTTTAAAAAAGTATAAACTGATTTATTTTTTTAAAGTATAAACTGATTTATTTTTTTAAAGTATAAACTGATTTATTTTTTTTAAAGTATAAACTGATTTATTTTTTTAAAGTATAAACTGATTTATTTTTGAAAGAGAAAAACTGATTTTATTTTGAACTTTAAAATAGGAAAAAGATTAATCTTTTAGTAGAAAAAGATTTGAAAGCAAAAGTAGAAATCATATTTTTTTATATGTTGAAAGCGAACGTGAAAACATGATTTTTGTCATATTAAAGAAGTGATTTTTATTATATAAACATCATGACAAAAATGAGATTTTTATTCATTTGAATAGCGATATAAAAATTCGATTTTTATATATTGAACTTTGAAATAAAAATATGATTTTTATATATTGAACTTTGAAATAAAAATTCGATTTTTATATATTGAACTTCGATATAAAAATTCGATTTTTATATATTGAACTTTGAACTAAAAATTCGATTTTTATATATTGAATAGCGAACTAAAAATTTGATTTTTATATATTGAATAACGAAGTAAAAATTCGATTTTTATATATGTAGTAGCTACGGACGACGAAGCTGGCGAAGATGCGAAAACAATGAAGACTTCTGCAAAAGAAGAGTCGAGATGGTTGGATAGCTAAATGTGAGAATTTCTCACCTTTCAATTTATATTTCTAGTTATATATATATACTAGGATGCAGACGGTGCTTAGTAGCACCCGACACAATCGTCCACAGACCATGGACTTGTTTGTTTGACTGTTTGGTGATTGATTGCGATATTGGTTTGAATGTGGTTTGTGGTGTGAAAAATCGAATCGATAAATTGGTTAGGATTAGACGTGCGCCGTTATAAGGCGAAGGGGTAAGGCTAGGTTAGATCCTTACTCCAAAGTTTGTGGTTTGCATAACGAATGGATTTGATTGATGTGTGAATGGCGTGGGCCTTCACTAGACCGGGGATAAGGCTAGGCCTTGTCCCGTTTCTAGTATCGTGCCGTTATGCCGCCGAAATTTTCTAAAATAAGTTAGAAAAATAAAAATAGCATTTTATTTAACGAATGAACTGAATAGAAATTCATATGTTAAAATAAAATGTGTTATCGTTAAAAATATAATTTTTAACGTGAATGTGAATAAATAAATATTCATTTACAAACCAGACGGTTTGTTTATGTACACCTATTTGAATGACGTTGATTGGGTCGATAAATTTTACACATCGCCTAACTGCACAAATAAAATATGTGTTTGATTGTTTGAAACCCCACACGGGTGTTAGGATGAAATTTGAAGTTCACTCATCCTGATTGATTAAATCTGTCGATCGATTGATTGACAAGCTGCTATAAGCGTTAAATGTCTATATTTGATGCTTATACAGTGTAGTGCACTTTGGTTGATGGTTGATTATTCATCGTTGTTGATATATCCATGTGTTGTAGAAAATCCATATAATTAACATTATATGGTAATTGATTGGGCCTCATTCCAGTTTCGAAGAAAAAAAAGAAATATTTGAAATAGAAATATTTGAAATAGAAATATTTGAAATAGAAATATTTGAAATAGAATATTTGAAAATAGAAATATGTGAAGCCGTGAGGATTAGATTGACGCCATTTTGACGTGAACGATATTTATATCGATTTTATTCATTTTAAAATGAATATTGAAAAGTGATTTCGAAATCAAATATTTTGAAATAAATTGAATTGAAAACGAATTCAAATTGAATTGAAAACGACTTCGAAATGAATTGAATTGAAAACGAATTCGAAATGAATTGAATTGAAAACGAATTCGAAATGAATTGAATTGAAAACGAATTCGAAATGAATTGAATTGAAAACAAATTCGAAATGAATTGAATTGAAAACGAATTCGAAAGGAATTGAATTGAAAGCGATTTCGAAATGAATTGAATTGAGAACGATTTCGAAATGAATTGAACTGAAAACGAATTCGAATTGAATTGAAAGCGAAGTGAAATAAATTCAAATTGAATTGAAATTTGAATTGAATAGAAATGGATTTTAAAACGAATTTATAAAGAAGAATTCAATTTTGATTTGAATTGAAATGGAAGTTGAAAATGTTTTTGAAACGAATTCAAAACTATTTATATAATTCGTTTTAAATAGAAATCGACGATATATATATTATATATATATTATATATAATATAATGGCCTGAATAGAACGCGCCACGCCGCGGCAGTTCGCGAATTTCGACCATTTATTTCAAACGGGCATTACGGGAGATCCGACCGTCGGATTCTCCTAAAACCGGAACCGTTGGGTTCGTATCGAAAAGAGCTTTCTAATGAATGTTAGAAATTTGAAATCTAACGGTTGGATTTGGAGATATGTCCAAATCAAATTCAAAAAAGGTCGCTGTAAGTGCAGTTCGATGGCCATTGATGGAAATCGACTGTACGGGCCTTGATAAAATTATTAAAAATAGCAATAATTTGTGTAAAATCATAATAAATGATTTAGAAAGAATTGGGATGAAAAACTCCATACTTGAAAAGATAAAAATAAATTTTTATCGAAATGAACTAGTTTTGAACTAGAATTATAATCCTATTTATTTTTAAATAAATAAATTGAATTCGAAAAGGGTTTTAAAAATAACCAAAATTTCCAATGATTGCATTGGAGTGGATTTGAATCGAAATTGTCTTCGGAATATTTCGATGTTGGAATTCGTGATTATACAGGTGTTGTTATGGAAATTTGAAAGATATATATTGATATCGTTATTTCCAATACGACATTTGTTAGTCGTAGAATTCGATATTGAATATAAGCCGATATATTTTCTATTCAGAGCCTTGTATTGAATATCGAATGTGATTTGGGTTTGTCGTGAATGGTGTCTTCACTAACACTATTCTTGAACCCAGTTGAGAAAAGATTAAATCTTTTTATTTAGATTTAATGAAGTGTACCAATTAAATAATATTTAATTGGAATTGAATAGATATTGATTTTTGGGCTTATCGTGAACAGTGTTTTAAATAACACTTGTTCTTTAACCCGATAATTAATGAATGTGATTTTGGGTTTATCGTGAACCGTGTTTTAAATGACACTGATTCTTTAACCCAGTTAACGATTAAAACTGAGTGGAGTTTTAATGAATCTTTAATTAGATTGAAAAGATCGAAAATGGAGTATCACCAGTTTTGCTCCAGGCGATAGTTAAATCTTTAATTAGATTTGAACGTGAAATTTAGAAACTAACTGTCGGTTAGCCAAGCAGAATGGTTTTCTGGATATTGATCTGATGTTGGTTTCGGCCTTCGGGGTTAATATTTGGGGAATTATTCTCTTGATTAATTTATGGTTAGTGACTAATGAATTGGAATGAGGCGTATGTTGTGTTTGTGTAACACTTATTTAAAATATACGCGAGTTATTCGGAAAGACCGGGTTTATCCCATTCTGAATAACTGATACGACGATAAGTCGAAGATGAAGACGATGGTAGAAGACCGGAGGTCTTCACGTCGTTTGGGTGATAACTGATGATCTTGATTGGGCTGTACACCCAAGAAGATGGAAACAGTTAGTGATCGTCCAGACGTACTTGGAGATCGATGGATATGCGGGGTACTAGGTGCCTCCGGTTTCGTTCAGACCCAGAACGGACTTGTAAATGGACTGTGTGTCTGACATCGGATTTCATTCTGTGTGACTGATATCGGTTGCATAGGATGGTTTGCCTGTGTGGCATGCTAAGATGCAAATGATCAAGGCTTCTGTTGAAAAGCAAAGTCTTGTGGTGATGATCAAAGCACGGCCTTTGTGGCGTAGCTTTGTGTAACGTTTACCTCGCGTGTTTCACACCAGGTATGAACCAAAAACGGGAGACGGACCTCAGGGAGGACTTGCGTTTCTTTCTAGCTAGAAGTGGCGTCAGTGGTTTTACACGCCCTGACGAGTTTGACTTATGTGGTTGTTGCTGTTGCGAGGCGCCTCGGTTATATCGGTTTCGGCCGAATGCATTCTGGTCGGCTGACGGACCAGACTTACACCCCATAGGGTGGGGAGACGTATTGTTCAGGCATAATAATCCACTCCGTGTGGACCGGCCCTGACGATCCAAGGGGCAGTTGCGGCTGTTCCTGAGGGGCGGGCTAGAGCGTCTCGAATCGGTTGAGGACTATCTTTTGCCTCGGTTCATAGATGGAAATCCAATTTCCAAATACGTGACATTTGCGGTTTTATTTGTAAACCTATATATGGCGACATAGTGGCATGGGACGCTCATGCCGCCTATGATTGATACTTATGATTTGAAGTTGTTTTATGCACTATGCACTTATAATAGTATCAAACGACTTGTTTTAACCGTATCAAGCATTCTTTGGCTGTTATAAGGGAAAACCCTATCCCCCGGCTTGCGTTTGCATTGTGTGATAGGACCTGGGTCTTATAACAGCTTCATTTTTCTTTATTTAGCATTGCGCTGTTTGTTTCATGCACTGGTATTCTTGGGAGGAAACCCGTTCCGTGTTATACGGCGTGGTCCCTTGATTTACCTAACTTTAAGAATAAAGAATAATAACTGTTTTAGTTCTCACACCAGTCACATGACTGACCTGGAGTTTATTGTTTTAACCTAAACTCTGGGTGCCCTTATTTTCGACACGGGCAGCTAGTAGTTTTGGTTTTGCAGATTTATATTCACAGGATCCTGGTTTACAGCTGGAATGATATCCGGAAAGCTTTGTATCCGTATATCTCTTCTAGTTGTGTATTGTATTATTTTCCGCTGCTATGTATTTAAATGTAATTTAAATCTCTGATATTTCTGTGTAATATTTATTCGTACTCTGTATATTCTTGTAATCTGATGCATTGTTGTAATATACAATGAAATGTTCTTTTATATGCGTTCTGTTGTGGTTTGTTCTCGAACTATCCGACGCTTTCCTTTACGGGGAAGTTACGGGTCTTCACAATACCCATTCTGAATTACCGATTCGACGATAAGTCGAAAATGAAGACGGTGGTTGAAGACCAGAAATCTTCACATCGTTTGGGTGATTACTGATGATCTTGATTGGGCTGTACACCCAAGATGAGGGAATCAGTTGGTGGTCGTCCAGACGTACTTGGAGATCGATGGTATGCGAGGAAAGTGCCTCCGGTTTCGTTCAGACCCAGAACGAACTTGTAAACGGATTGTGTGTCTGACATTGGATTTTATTCTGTGTTGATTGATTTCTGTTAAATATATATCTGTTTGGCGACGGAGAATTTTTTCTCTTGCTTAATGCCCTTCTCTGAGACATACGAGCTTAGAGGTTATATATCGATAGATATCAATCGCATGAATTGCCTGTGTGGCATGCTGAGTTGCATGGATCAAGGCTTCTGTTGAAAAGCAAAGTCTTGTGGTTGATGATCAAAGCACGGCCTTTGTGGCATAGCTTTGTGCATAACGTGAATTCGCGAGCCTCACACCTCGGTATGAGTCAAAAACGGGATAAGGACTGCAGGGAGAGCACGACGTTTCTTTCTAGCTTTGGTGGTGTCAGTGACTTATCAGCCCTGACATTTATATACTTTTCACCTATGTGGTTGTTGGATGAGGCGCCTCGATTTTAGGTCTGTTAGGACCGGAAAACGTGTGTTCAGGAATTGCCAATCCTCAAACGTAAGAGAGGACCGGCCCTGAAGCATCCAAAGGTTACCCAGAGTGTGTAGTCCTGAGGCATTTGCTAGAGTGTCTCGAAGTGGAGAGGAGCTTACCCCTTGCCTTGACTCATGACGGAAATCCAATTTCCAATACGTGTATTTCGGTTTTATTTGTAGAGCCTAGTATGGCGACATGATAAATGGTACCCATGCCGCCTAGGATTGATATTTATGATTGAAATTGTTTTGACACTATACACTTATTATAGTATCAAATGATTTGTTTTAAACGTACCAAGCATGTTTGGCTATTATAAGGGAAAACCCTATCCTCCGGCTTGCGTTGCATTGTGTGATGGGACCTGGGTCTTATAATAGCTTCATTTTTCGTAAAAGCATTGCGCTGTTTATTCTATGCACTGGTATTCTGGGGAGGAAACCCGTTCCGTGTTATACGGCGTGGTCCCTTGAATTAGTCTCTTTTAAAGTAAAGCTTTAAATAACTGTTTAAGTTCTCACACCAGTCACATGACTGACTTGGAGTTTATTGTTTTAACCTAAACTCTGGGTGCCCTTATTTTCGACACGGGCAGCTAGTAGCTTTGGTTTTGCAGATTTATATTCGCAGGATCCTGATTTACAGTTGGAATGATATCCGGAAAGCTCTGTATCCGTATATCACCTTCAGTTGTGCTTTGTATTATTTTCCACTGCTATGTAATTTATTGTAATCTCTGATATTTATCGAATGTAATTTATTCAATTATACTCTGTATATTCTTGTATCTGATGGAATTGTTGTAATAGCAATGAAATGTTCTTCCGTCTGTGTTCTATTTTGTCCTGTTCTCAAAATGATCAGGGGTTTTGAACGGTCTAGATCGGTTTAACGACTGATTCGGATCGAGCGAAATTCCCGGCCGTCACAGTTTTTAATGTAATTTTACAATTAAATCCAAATCTCCTTAACCGTTTCGAATCCAGTCCAGCAGAAAGTGTCCCTAGAGAATAGCCCATGTTCCGGATCCAACGGGATAGGTCCCGTCAGATCAAACGGCCATCTATGGCCTTTTTTATTCAAATTTAATAATTAATTCCTTTATTAATTTAATTTGTTCGCATAAATTAATTCACCGAGGCCACATACGGACTCGGAAAAATCCAAAAAAAAAAAAAATTGGCTTCGTTACGACGTACGGTCCTAACAAAATTAATTTCGTCGTATTCGGAGATTGTTTGAAAAATGGCTATTTTTCAGTCAATCAAATTTAATTGAATTGAACAAAACATAGTTTCTTTCGCCACGCTCACATACTAACTTTAAAAATTCTAAAAATTGAAACCTAGCAATAATTTGACATTCCGGTTCCAACGAAAGTGGTTTCGTCGAAAACAGAGATTGTTTGAAAATTGACTATTTTCACTGGCTTTGATATTATTTAAAAATGAAATTTTTAATTTCTGCCAATTTTTCCACCAAATTATTTAAAATAAAATTTTTAAATTGGTTCGGATTTTCCGGGTCGTTACACGTACTCTTCATTTGGAGGGAGCTTCATGGTTTGTTATCAAATCAAGTGAATACAATTTTGAAGTTCATTCTCCAACACATCAATTTGTTGACTTATACAATCGCGTATGTTCATGTGACGTGTGGAAAATTACTGGTTTTCCTTGCTCTCATGCCGTTAGATGTATTTTGATTTGTGAAAATTTGAGTGTGTACGACTACATTGAAGCTTATTTCAATTTTCAAAGTCGGTCATTTTCAATTATCTTATTCTCATCCAATAAATCCTATTGTAAATTATATGGGTGGAGATGTTACTTCTGAAGATGCAATTATTGTTCCTCCAAAAAGTAGAAGAATGCCTGGTCGACCATCATCATCTAAAAGGTTGAAATCAGCAGGTGAGTTTACAAAGACAATTAGATGTGGATACTGCAAGAAGCTTGGTCATAACAAAAGGACTTGCTCATCAAAAGAATATTAGATATGCTTGTTTTTTTTACCTGACATTTGATTGTAATGTACATTGTTCTGAACCTTTAACTACTTTTTCGAATTCTATTCAATAAATTATTGTTAGCTTCTCTGATTTGTAAATTTATTTTTTTACCTGTCTGTTCGCAATAAAATTTTCTTTACATTTGCTCACATATATGCAATTACACTGCTCATTTATATCATACTTATGGTTTTTTGATTATGCTCATATACGCTTCAAAATAACATGTTTTATGCATACACGTATAAGTTATATAGTACTTGCTACTGTACAAAATTATTTTATTTCATTGAATATAAGTATGTAATTATTCAAATTTCTTGCATATAATTATGTAAATGTTCATCATGTATGCATGTTCTTTTTCTCAGTGAATTATTTCTTTTCTTTTTTAATAATAGTTTATTTATGCCTAAGTATTTTCCAGATTAAATTTTGATATCTTAAAATTAGTCGCCAATGACTGTTGTACTGATTCTACAAATATTTGCAACGATTTAACCACTTATATTAAAATAGTGCTTAAATCTATGCAAGTTTTCTATATATGTTCAAAACGCCAATTGTTTAATTCATTTCCATTTATGCATCTGTATAACAATACGTTAATATTACTTCAAAGTAATATCATGCATTATTTAACAAAATATTTAAAAATATATTTTACTAACATCTGCATTTAAGTCTGCAAGTATTACGAATAATTGTACACATATATGCAACAATTCATAATATCATTTAATATCATTAAAATTTATTGGAAAACATAATATTCCAAAATAATTTGTTAAATTAACTACTGTAACCAACCCATACTTATGTACGCAGAAGACACAACATTTTATTCAAGTCTGTCACTAACAAGACTATATAACATCAGTTAAGCCACATTTCAAATTTGTGTGCGAAATTCAAAAGTACTACATGCACAAAAAAGAATTTAAAATCAATCCACATTACAAACTACATAATCTAGTCACCGTACTCCAACTACTTAATACCATCCCTAATATATACAACAAACATTACGATGTTATTTTCCAAACTTAAAAAATCTTGTTTGCATCAGACAGAAAGAAGTTTTGCGTCAAGTTTTCGAGAGGACTCCAACTGTATGGTTTACAGTTGAGAATCTCGTATGCCAGAACAGCTCTTTGTAGATACATAGCTTGTGGTTTATAAATTTCATTATTTATATCCAGTTCCATGTACGCACTTCTTTTCCTCATAAAATTCATCACAAACAGTGCACAATCGACTCTGCAAAAATGAAAACAGATAATCGTTAAATTTGCGTAATTCACTTGTTTATCAATTTATTTTCCATTAATTGCATACATTTCTGCAAAAATTACATAAAAATGCATGGTAATATGCAATTAATCTTAATGTAACTACTTACGTCTGTCCTTGATGTGGGGAGTTCGCAAACTCATTATCCTTGTGTTTTTGATAATTTTTTCCAAGCATTTTTTTCACAAACGCATTTATGTACTTTCTCTGTTCCAACATAAAAAAACACTTATTATTTTTTGAACTAATGCTGCAATTAATTAGAATATCAATTCACATACCATTTTCCTAGCTAACTTCTGATGTCCTCCTCTAACTCTTCTTGGATTATTTGAGTCATAATGGATCCATCTTCTTTCTTCTTTCACAAATTCTAAAAGTGAAAAATGATCCCCTTGGTGTATAAGAATGAATATTTTGTACAAGTATTATATTCTTCCTCAATAGGCTTGTGCACTAATTTTTTTACGTTCTCCGTTGATTTCATATCCACCAGTGCCTGTCATTGTTCATATAATTAACAAATTTTAAATGTGAATAAATGAATTTATGTTTAAATCATGTATATTCTTACACAGGCTACAATCTTCAAGCACAGAATTTCAGGGTGCTCCTTTCTCATCTCATGCGAAGACCAATCAATAATCTACAATAAAGCATACATTTAACTTTTTCACGAAGCCTGAATATATGATGATATTTAAAACCAAAAATGAAATTTATTAAACTATATTACTATTTCGATACGGCTATACCTGTGAATCTACAGTCGTCCACGTATCAAATCTGCCCATGCAGTTCCAACAATGCAAATGTCTTCATCACCATTGAGGTATGCACTTTTGCTGTAAATTATTTAAATCCATTACAATAAGACATAGAATCACTGACCCGGTTCTATGTAAAAATAAATATGCTTAATTGAATATATGTATGAAAATTTGCTTAAAACTTGCATATATTACTACAAGTTTAAATATTCTTTACAGAAATAATTGCAACCTAGACTACAAATTTCAAATAAAAATTTCAGTTTTTTAACATCTTGCACTAATTACTGCAATCATCATTGATTTTTCATAATATTCACAATAATCGTATTGTATCAAATAATAATAATTAACTAAACATCTATTCTACTTTTACCTTAGGCCAGTAAGTTTTACAAATTCTTCCATAACATTGATTTGACAGTCCTCCAGATTAAGCACATTTTTTAATGTTCTTAGTTTCATTTCCGAACCCAGTTTTGTTTCTTCGCATTTTGGTCCTTCTTCATAGTCCTCCACAACTACCGTTTCAAACTCATCCAGTTTTCTTTTAACGGAACCTAGAAATAATATCACATATATAATCCGTGTACTACAGTAACATACACATTACACACATTTTTACACTCAAAACTTAATTTTATTTCTAACCTTTTTGGCTCTTAAAAGACCTAAGTTCCCACTTTTTTCCTTCCCTTTTACTCAGGTCCGTAATACGTTTTCTTTCATTCCCATCTTCCTTCACCTGCTTTTGCTTAATTTCCCCCTTTTTTTGGTCTTTACAATCTTCTGAAATTATGTCATCAACATTCCTCTTTTCCCTATCTATTTAAACATACTTTCTCAGTCAATAAATAAATATGTGCTCATCTAAATGCATAAATTTCATAAATCTGCATAAAAGAATGCAATTCATCACATAAATTCAACCTTTTTATTTCATCTTTGGTCATAAATGAACATAACCGAAAAAACTACTTAATTTGAATAGAAAATTAAATGCTTTTAGTCCTACATTATAAAACATTGGAATATTGTAATTTACCTTCTAGTTGTTCAACATTTCTTATCCCCTTCTCCTTCTTCTGTTCCTCATTCTTCTTTATTTCCTAATCTTTAATCTTTTGTGCTAGATCATCTATTTCATCACTCACCTTGAATATATCTGTCATTTTGCGTTCATCTTCTTTTTCAACCACTAGCGTTTTTTCTACACTACTTTCATCTTTAACAACATTATTCTCATCATTCCCCTGATCCATTTCCTTTTGTTCTTCATTCTGCAACTCAGTGTCTTTCTTGTTCTCTAGCTCGACATCTATTAATATTTTATTACTTGCATCAATAGTTATAAAAACATGCACACAATAATGAAACAATTATTTTTAGATGCACACTATCTTGCACGAATTATTAACGCAATCAAGCAATCAATCACACTACACTAAAATTTTGATTACAATCATGCTATTAATCATATTAATTGCATACCAACATGCTAATATTTTTCTATACAATATTAATCTAACATCTAATACTATTTATTTCTCATAAAAACCAACAAGTCGTAATACTTGCAAAAAAAAAGGTTTTTAATACTAAAGATTTCACATAGTATACACACAACTCTAAATATATGACTCCAGACATGCTATAATTCAGAATACTTGCATCATGAAAGTATTTTTTCCTCATAATAAAATATTGATCAGTTAATTATATTACAGAATATAAACCATGCATTACGTAATTGTACATGCAGATAATAATCCAGAAATTTT
Source organism: Allium sativum (assembly GCA_030737875.1). Lineage (NCBI taxonomy): Eukaryota > Viridiplantae > Streptophyta > Magnoliopsida > Asparagales > Amaryllidaceae > Allium > Allium sativum. The sequence goes on from CM060924.1 coordinate 830,919,331, forward strand.
TATTACTTCAAAAAAAATTAAAAATCAATACTTTTTCTCTTCATTCACAGATGCTATAATTAAGTAAAATTGCATACCTGTGTGCAAGTTTCCTCTTATCCTATCTTAATATAAAATATAAATTTGGTACATTAACAATACGTAAAAGTTATTAATATTACCTTGTTTTTCCTTCTCATTACTACTCTGTGTCACCTTTTCATTAACCAAATCTATAATCTGCTGCCCCTCTTCGCTATTCTGTTCCCCATTCTTCTCCATTTCCACTTCAACCTCACCATCTTCAATCTGTTCACAAACTCCATCACTTTTTCCACTATTCTTTCCTCCATTCTCATTAAATTTTAAACTTGCAATAAATTTTTCAATGTGCTTCTTGTTTTTACTTCCCTTTTCACGCACCACCTGGTTTTCTTTCCGTTTACCTTGCTCTTGCTCAATTTTTCCCTCTTCTTCATCAGTACCCACTTCTTCGCTTTCTGAATCGACATTCGTTTCTTCTTGCTCTTGTTCATCATCCTCTTTACTATCTGTTTCCTCTTCATTCTCAGAACTCATGTCATTTTCATCATTTCTTATTTCAAGTTGCTTGTTATCATTATTATCTACGGAAGAATCTGCCTCAAGTTCATCCACCTTTTGTTTCAAACGAAAATTTTCTTGTTTTAACTTTCTAATTTCCAATTTTAATTTTGCTACTAAGTCCTTCAATTTTTTTCCCTTTTGTTGTAAAACGCAGCACATTCATCATTCTTGTCGACTTCATGCTTAAGGAGCTTTATATCCTTTCCTTCTACATCCTACATACACATACAACACACATTTAAAAATAAATATCTTAAAATATTTGTGCACAATTGTGCAAATATATATGAAAACTTCATACTAGTATGTAACAATTTTGTTATTCTGCTACTATTAAAAATACTTGCATATATGTATACAACTTTTACACATAATTGCATATAACTACTAAACTATTCAGATTAATTTTAAGCACTACAAATGATAAATTTTAATACTAACCCACCTACACTACATATGTTTTTAAACTAGTGATAAAAAATAACATCAAATAGTATCACATTGATGTAATGAAAATGAAGGACCGACGACAATGACAGAACGTCCCGAATAATTGACCCGTTTACCAAGCAGAGTCTCACGAAATCTTCCTTCTTTGCCTTCAATTACATCTGAAAATGATTTGTAAACTTTATTATGACCATCCAGCATCTCACATCCCCGAAGATCAGATTTTGCTGGTTCCCGCCTAAGAAGAAGGCTTGATTATTGAATAAAATAGGGAGTGGATTCCTAGCCCACTTCTAAGAGCCTAGATTGTCTTTCACTGCGAAAATGAATTTAAGAAATTAAAAGATAATTTGTTGTTTCTTATAACACACTGGATTCGAGGTTTTTCGAAGCTTTTATTGTGTCACTTAATTTATAGAAGAATTCCTGAATCCAAGAATTCAGAATAACAAGTTCTTCATTCGCTGTCTGAGGTGTTAATTTACCTATTAAAATATCGCCGGTTTCTATCCAAGATCCCAGCATTACAATTCCATTTCTGTCTAAATTTCGGAGTAAATGAGCCTCTAAATGGGGTATTTCGCTAGTAATTCTTTCGGGACCTTGACTTGTCACATGAGTCTGAATTTCATATTTCTGTATGTGAAAAGAAGTATAAATATTAAACATTCCCATTAACTGCATTTAAATACGCTAATTTCTTATTATTTTTGCACATTATTTTACAGCATTTCAAAAAAATTATCATAATGTTAACTAGAAATCCAACGTCCTTTAAAATATTCTTACATTGTTGAAGGTCACATTCAGAATCATTGCCGGCTTCAGTTTTAAAATGTCCCATTTTCCTGCCAAAGGATACATCGTGTTGTACTCAGGCTTTGATGTCGTCAGAACACATGTTTCTTCACAAAACCACCACTGCCCAAAAAGAAAAAAATTATTTATTATTATGAAAACATAATTAATAAAAAATTAACATGATGATATTATTTTTATTACCAATAATAGCATCATGCAAGCATTAATTTTGTGTGGTGCCTCGTGATATTTGTTGACTTGGGTAAATAGATGGTTATGAATAGTTTTTGGCCACGAAATAGCTTTTAACTTTCTTGTGCAAACACAATATGGTATCAGTGTCCATGGTAAGCTATAGTTTGGACTGGACATCAAGAATGTAGCTGCCAAATACAGAAGAATAAGTTTCACCGTGCCAAAACGTGCTACCGGAGATTCTATTTTTATCGTCGAGAAAATCTCTCTTTCTATATTCTTCTTGTTCACAACTTTTTCATCTTTACAATGTCTATCTCTGAAAGCTATAAATTCTTTATCCTCCTTATCTTCTGCCTTTATATGTCCACTTGTTTTAATCATTTGACCTTGTGTTGGAGCTGCTAACATTTTCCCAATATCATTTTCGGTACATGTGAGTATCAAATCACCAAACTGAAAATATTTCATGTTTTTCTTAAAGCTTCTAATTATGATGTCCAAAGTTTTCGAATTTTTGGTCGTCTTGGACGGTGAAATAAGACCATCAAAAATCATTCCAATGAACTTTCCCAACGATAATTTTTCCATCAATTCTGAATGTTTTCCAGAATATATCTCATCATCTTTTAACTTTTCCACCAGATCAATAAAAGATTTCAAGTTGTTCCTATAAACTTCCTCTTTCTTTGAAAATTTTTCATTCTTCTCAACCTTTTGTCTTTTTTTAACCTGCATAGATGTAGTCAGTTGGTCAGTAGCAATTAACGCATTATCAAGCTCAATTTCTACTACAGCATCTTCTACTACATTGGGAAAATGCAAAAAAAATAAAAAAAATTACATATTCAATTTTTAACTGCATAAAACTACTGAAAAAATATAATATTTGCACACTTTAATTCAAATATTACTGCAACACAAATACAACAAAAGCAACAACCATTGCATAAATGAACACTTGAATTATAAAGTTTACAATCACTTCATATAATTATAAACCTATAGGTGCAGTGTTGCAATCATTCAGTCACGAATTCGACTGATCTGCACATCATACTGCAAAATACATTAAATTAATGCACATTTGTATGCAACATTTACTATTAAATAAATTTTAATAATTATAAACCATTTAATCTACGCAAATTTGTATGCAACAATTACTTAAAAAACCATATAACAATACAATATTTAATTATTGACCTCAATATATTATGCAACCAAATTATATAATTCCTTGGTTTTAAGTAATTTTGAAGGGTTTATTCATACATTAATACAAATAAACTGCAAACATGAACGAAATTATTTCAACTACCAAAACATATGAAAACAAACTTTAATTTACTGAAAATTACCTCATACTTCTACTCAAAATTATTTCGTACAATCACTTACTGAATTGCAATCAGTCCTTATTATAATGTTAATTGCAAAATAGCAAAAATCAATGAACAAATCATATTTACAATCCAACATTTCTAATATTCTTCAGATAATAATGGATCATCGATATTTTAATTTTTTACTTTATGCAAAATATGTTATTACATGCATAAACTCAACTATCACATATGATAAACATGCACTATTGTATGCAATATTTAAGATTAACTGCATACACATATACCACTACCTGATTTCATTTTTCCAGACATTATAGAATTGAATTCAAAGATTTGTAAAAAAAAAAAAAAAAAAAAAAAAACAACCTAAAATTTCAACAACATGTCTAACTCTTCCAATTAGGAATGTAAAAATATGGAAAAATTATGAACTAATTCTTTACTTTCTTGCTTAAAATCTAAAAAAATGCATACAAAGATGCATATATCTGTTCATACTTGCAAATTCTTATAATGACTGTCGCCATTATTTTTCATACCTTGCTACATCGACAAACCATAATTTTTTAACAACCAGAAACATGTTTTCAAACATTTTTGGATATACAACTTAATAAACACATATAATCATGCAAAAAATCAAGTTTAATTCAAGGGCTACTGCGATTTTCGACTACAATATTCATTGTTATACAGAAATATACGAAAATCATATTTTTACCTTCGTTCTAGCCATGTCGATGAAGACTTTAACTCAATTCTTCAGTGATTTTACTTTTTTTAACTCGATCGATTGAAGAAATGGGAGAGTCGGCTGAAAGGTTTTAGTTTTTTTTTTTAATCGGCTGCCCTAATTACGCTACTTGATCAATGAAACCATCAACGGATGAAAGAGGGTTTTTAGGGTTTGAAGGCTATAATCGGTAGTAAAATTGCGGTTATTCAAAAATAGGGATGTAATTTTTATAGTTTTTATGATCGGACTTTTTTACGTTTTAAAACATTATAGGGACCTGTAAAAAATGCACCCTAAAATCAAAAGGTTAAGCCCACTTGGAAATAAATTAAGTTCATTTTCAAATTAAAATAGTGTATTAGCTTCTAAAATTCATAACTAATTCATACGTAATCAGAATTCGGTGAAACGAGATCCGTTGGGATCGTAGGGACGAGGGCTACTGGAACTGACTAGGAGTGAATCAGAGCTTGTTAAAATTTATAGCAAAATAAATTGTTTGTCAGAATCAAAGATAGTTAATCGTTATTAACGATGATCGTCCAATGTGAGTAAAACTCACCAGATCTAAATAGTTATATTTTTATAACGTATTCTTAAAACTGATAATTTTTTGCTGATTGCTGTGTGATAACTGTTTGATTGAATTGCTTATGTATTGGTTAAAATTATAAATAACGATATATATATAAATCGTTAATCAAATATTGATTCTGTTTAGCACAATATTTCATATTGAAATGAAATCAATGTTAATTATATCGTTTAACATCTGTGAGGCAGGGAAACAGGTTGGAGGGATCCAACTGGATTCCTCAATATTTATAATACTGTTCTTTTCATATATTGTAATATATGATGTGATATATAATCTGTTTTTGATTATGTATGTTTGAAAGATATCGATCATTGTATTTGGTATTTTAAATACCGTAAGAAATATTGGGATGTAGAAAAGGGGATTTTCAAAGTGTATTTTGAAAATAAATTAAATATATAAAACCAATGGATTTTATATATAAAAGTAAAAGGATTTTATAAAAGAAAACAGTTATAAAATCAAAAGGGTTTTGTAAAGGAAATATTTGTAAACCAAATATAAAGGAAATATTTGTAAAACATTTACAAATAGGAATTTAAAAGGAAACATTTGTAAACTATTTACAAATAGAATAGAAAAAGGAAATATTTGTAAACTATTTACAAATAGAATTGAAAAGGAAATATTTGTAAACATTTACAAATAGAATTATAAAAGGACTATTTATTTAGAAAATGAATAAAATTATAAAAGAAAGATTTATTTAGAAAATAAATAGAAATATAAAAGGAAGTATTTATTTAGAAAATAAATAAAAATATAAAAGGAAGTATTTATTTAGAAAGTGAATAGAATTATAAAAGGGAATATATGGAAACAGAAGTTAGTCGAAAGGAGTTAACCAAAAGGAGATAATCAAAAGGAGTTAACCAAAAGGAGATAATCAAAAAGAGTTAGTCGAAAGGAGATAACCAAAAGGAGTTAAACAAATTAGAGTTAATCAAACAGGGTTAATGGATTAGAGTTAATCGATTAGAGTTAATCGAAATAGAGTTAATCGAATTAGAGTAATCGATTTGAGTTAATCAGTTAGAGTTAATCAGTTAAAGTTAATCGATTAGAGTAATCGATTAGAGTTAATCGATTAGAGTAATCGATTAGAGTTAATCAGTTAGAGTTAATCATTTAGAGTTAATCAATTAGAGTTATTCGAATATAGTTTATTCGAAAGGAATTATCGAATGTAGTTCATCCGAAAGGAGTAATCGAATATAGTTTATTCGAAAGGAGTAATCGAATATAATTTATTCGAAAGGAGTCATTGAATATAGTTTATTCGAAAGAAGAGTATCGAATAAAGTTTATTCGAAAGAGAGATTATCGAATATAGTTTATTCGAAAGGAGTAATCGAATATAGTTTATTCGAAAGAAGAGTATCGAATAAAGTTTATTCGAAAGAGAGATTATCAAATATTGGTTATTCGAAGAGAGTTAATCGAATATAGTTGATTCGAAAAGGAGTTATCGAATAGAGAATATTCGAAAGAGAGTTATATGTAGAAATTCGATTATATCGAATTCACGAAAGTATTATTCACTTTTCGTTTTTAATGAAGATTTATTTATTTCTAAATAAATTAGTTGTTTGTTTATTTATCCAAATTAATAAATAAAAGTTATACTTAAGTTATTATATTTCGGAAGCATGGGATTATAACACTATTGTTATAATCAAATGATTTCTGTAAAAGAAGCGGATTCGTGAATAGAATCTAAGAGTTACGTAAGGAAGTTTGTTAAAGATTTAGAAGTACACTTTGTCTATTTTTGAAATTAGAAATGTTGTTCAGTTAAGGTCTGAGAGGTGGTTATACCCCAAATTGTTTGACTTCGTATTTAACTAAAGAATGGTTAAGGTTCGATAGTAAAGTTCGGTTAAGTGAATATAGTTAATAAAGGTAATGGGTTGAATTGGCATAGCGATGTTTTATTTAAACATCTATTTAAATCCAATGAATGAGTTTTGGAAACATTTTCCAAATATAATCAGAGATATTTTCTAATCATAGAAAATGAAATGTTTGATGATAAAGAATACTGGAATGGCAGTGATACGTGAAAAAGAGATGGAAATGTTTTCCAATGATTAATAACGTATATTTTCTAAATTTAGAAAATAAGAAATGTTGAATATATGGAAACAGGAGATAAAGTAATAAACTAAAGAGATAAATGTTGAATGATGTTTGATCGATATAATTTCCATCTGGAATATATATCGTTGTTTGCACACGTGTTTTCTTCGATAGTTAGCTAACCGACTATCGAAGTTTTTAAACATTTTTCTGTCGTCAATACAGAGAGACCGGGATCAGATTCATTATCTGAAAACCACTATGTATAGGTGTTAGTGTTGCGATCTAATATGATGAAGATAATTGAAGACGTAGTTATGCAAGGGTTGTCCTGTTTACAGAATAGTGCCTTTGGTTTGTCCAGTCCCAGGACGACCTGTATGGAATAATGTCTGACAGAGTATATTTAATGGATCGCGTAAGTTGATCTCTTCAAACGTATATATGTTTTGTGGTGGAGGAATTCGTTTCTCTTAGCTGTAGACCCGTTATACTTTTGGGGAAATCAATTTGTAATTTGGCGGGTATGACGATGTGACATTCAAAGTGAATAAATGTGTGATCTGTCAGAGATAAGCGTGGCCTCTAGCCCCACAACCAGGAAATGACAAAAATTGGGCAGGCAGCATGGCTAAGTGGGTGGCTGCTAAGTAGGTTGTATTATCACCTATCTAGAGATATTCATTTCATTCTATAATCTATTGTCGATGCTGTCCTATTCGGGAAACGGTTGCTGATCCCAACCGTTGGTGATATACATTCGATACACTCAAGCGAAATGAGTGGTCGGTCATGTGTGGCCGGGTTGCAAGATGGTCTTGTTGAACCCAGTGTATTCCTCTCTAGAGGTACACTATCGGAAGGTGGTTCCATACCTTGTCATAGTTGGAAATCCATTACCCAATAAGTGCTCGCGGTTTTGATTGTATACTGTATATGTGGAACGCGATATGAAAGCATTCTGCAAGACGATTATTATATTGTAGTTGATAGACACTATTATAATATCAAAAGAGTTTGATATAAAGTTTATCATTTCTTTCAAAAGGATTTTGAAAGTTAAATCAAATGTTTTGCATTCTCATAAGGGAAAAACCCGTTCTGTTATACGGCGTGGTCTTATGAGATATCGTTTAACTGTTCAAACTGTTTTAAATTGTTTTACTCATACCAGTCCCATGAATGACCCAGAGTTTGTTTTGTTTTGTTTTCCCTAAACACTTGGGTGCCCAATTTTGTACGGGCAGTCAAGTAGTCAGGATTTTACAGATATACCTGGAGAGCATGGGGCAGGAGGCTTCGGGATTATATGACTGTAGTATTTCCGCTGTGTTGTAAGTGTTGTAATGTTACTGTACAGATATATGTATTTTATTTCAAGGATATGTTATCTATTATATGTTGTTCGTTCCGCTGTGAGACTCGTGTCACTCTGATGTTGTATATTCTTCTTCTTCTTTTATTCTAAGTTTCTATCTTTTCTATTCTCACCCTCTGTTTTCTTTCTATTAGTTTTCTGGGTTCCAGTGTAATTTGGGTTGGACTTGTGTTATTTGGTCAACTCAAATTGTACCGAAATTTCAGGACACTACAAGTTGAGTGTATATATACGAGAGAGCATATTTTTTAATTGACATAATATTTATTTTATATTGTGTTGGCTAGTTTGTTGAGTGGTTTATGAATTCTGAACGAATCGTGGGACACCACGAAGGCGATAGTAATTTCTAAACTCTTTAGCAGAGAAATTTGACACAATGTTGTTTTTAAGTGGGTAAATGAAATAATTTTACCTAAAATTCTATTTTGATAGAAAAGGGATAATTATCTTAAATTTTTCTAGTATATAGATGTGTTGGTTGATATTATTATAACCAAATAAGATTATAAAAATTGGAATGGTTATATATAAGAAAATATAATTTGTATACGAATGAAATATACAAATGAGATGAATGAAAGTTGAATTCAAACCAGAATTTGGAATTTAAATCCTGGGAAGTTGGAAAATATTTTATGAAGTATATTATAACAATATAGTTTTGTTTTGAAAGGGTTTTTGAATAAAAATCATATTTGAATGGATTTTGAAATTGCTAAAGTACTGAACTCACTTCAGTCGCTAGGAAATAATTCTGATGATGATCGCGACATCATCAGTGTTCATTTTTGAGTTTCTAAGTGAAGAATTGCTACCTTAAGAAAGAAAAAAACTTGATGGAAATTTGTTTGAAGGAAAACAAGTTGGTTTGAAATTCAAATGTTTTGAATTTGAGATGGGAATAAATATATGTATATATTTATATGATTTCTAAAGGATTTTGAAATCAAAACTGGGTATTTGAATTCTGAAATTTAAATTTAACTTAAGCAAGTTAAATGGATTTAAGTGAATAATTGAATTGGAATCAATTTGAATACATATGATTGGAATATGAATTGAATGTGAATATATTGATTGTAAATCATTCAGATTAATGAATGTGAACATATATGGTGTGCGATGTGAATAGAAAACAAAAAATTTGTTGGAACTTAAGTTGTGGAAATATAAAGAGTTTAGTTTCAGCATAAATAAGTTCTTGGAAAGTTAATAGGTTTGTAGCATTTTCCTACCTTAGTAATTTTAGGGGCGAAATTCTTTTAAGGGGGAAAGAATGTAATGACCCAGATTTTTAGTTACTTTATCTAAATATTTAATATTATTTTAAATATTTAGTTGATAGTATAAATGAATTTTTATATTTAGTTATCGATTTAATAATCGATTTCGATTTAATATCGAATATATTAAATTATCGTAATATGGTATGTAATTAACTTCAAAGTTAGAAACTGAATCAAAATGATTCAGATGATTAATACAAAATTTCATTTGGCTAAAAACGATAATAATAATAATTTATCGGGAGATGGATTATTTCTGAGTTTAAATTATTTTATAACGATTTAATATGGGTATTTCGTATATACGTTCGAATTAAATTTTAATATCAGTTTCGTTGAGTTCAGTATAACGCTATAATATTGAAACATCGGTCAGGTCGTTAAAATAGCGGTACATGATCCCAAATTGTGAACCCCGATTTATTTGATTAGTGGATAGGATCAAAATCAAATCAGTATCTATTTAAAAAGGATAAAAATCTCTTTATTTCAAATCGTATTAAATATAAATCAAATCGTATTAATGTTTAATCAAAACACAATTTAATGTAGTGTAATTTAACCTATCACCTATATCGTACGTTGTACAGACCCAATTCCTTACTTCCTAAGTTACGACATCTATAAAATCGCGCATCTTCCCCTTCTATCTTTTTCCTGGAAACCATAAATAAAAGCGATCTTGTTGTTCCCATTTTCTCAGGCCATTTCCTTTATAAAATTCACTTCCAATGAATAATGAATCACAGTCCCTCTCCTTTCTCTTATGATAACCATTCCTTTAAAATTCGAAATGAAAATGTCGCTCCTCAAAATTTTATCCATTCGCTCGAGATCAAAAACCATTCAACAGCTTAGATTCAAATAGTGTGGCAGAGACCATCGTTCGAAGGGGAAATTCCACCATGACATGGCAAAAGGGCTGGATATCGATGGCGAAGTGATGGAAAGGGTCAGGCGTAGTGATTAGGGGTGGTGAGCGGTCACTCGACGGATTGTTTCAGGAAATCTAGGGTTCACAGATTTGAGGTTTGAGGGTGTTTGATTGTTTGAACTTATTCACAGCGAATGGGAGGTTGAGAAATTCTTGGTTAAGGAACATCGATTAAAGATTTGTGGTATTCGTAGTGAACTGGTGAGATGAAAAAAGTGAAATTGCTAAATTTTGTGGACTCTGGTGTCAATTTATTCGATGTCTTCACCTATACAGTGAAAGAGAGAGGAAGACGCGACAGTAAGGAGGGCAACAAAGTCAGTCCTGGTTTTGCAAACATAGTAAAAATTGGAGAAGGAAGAGATCAGGTGATTAATGTGTATGGTCTTGTTTAAATTAATACCAGGTTAATAATTTATTTTATTAATGACTGAAATAGACCAAATAGATTTAAATATCAATATTTAACATCTATATTATCCTACGGCATATTAGTAAACATGAAATTAACCCTACTGTCTCTAGGTTAGGTAATCAAAACTGTTAAATACCATAATTTAATAACTAATTTTTTTATATAAAATTGATAGCTTAAATAATATATGTTAAATATGTATACGAGGTCCAAATTCAAGAAATCAGTCATGTTAGACTTGTATCACGGAATATAGACAAGCCAGAGAGAAGTTGGAATCTTCTAAAGCCAGATAAATTTGAAACTGGACCAGATTGCAATTAAAAATCACGGTGAGTAAATCTCACTCAATTTATTTTAATTTGAATTAAATTTAGTCATTAAAAATAATTGATGGTTGTTTGGTTGCATTAAAATATTTTTGTGGCTATAAAATATATATTAGTTATTTAGGATTGGTTGTTGTGATTATTATACATACATACATACATATATATATATATATATATATATATATATTGGTGGTTGGATTCCTGCAGTATCATTAGCGGATGCCCACAGTATCATTAGCGGATGACCCAATGCGCCCCACGCTATGATAGTGGATGACCTTCTATACCGCGATATCCTGCCTCGAAGAAGGATGGGTATTATTTATGTTGGCTAACGTCTGTGGATGCAGGAAAACAGGTTGAAGGGGTCCAACTGGATTCCTCAAAAATATTATTATTCGTTTGTTTTTCATATATATTATCATATATGATGTGTTAGAAAACCTGTCATTTATAATTGGTTTTTTTGGGTGTTTAAAATAATATTAAACTTGTTTGAATAAAATAGAATTCGAATTTCGAATGGACTGAGAAATATAAACTTGTTTGAATAATAAAAACAAGTAAAGAAATTTATAAATGATGTTTATAAATTAAATAATGTGGGAATTGAAGAAATTTATAAACGATGTTTGTAAATAATATAATATAGGACATTGAAGTAAATTCATAAATGGTGTTTATAAATAAAATGTAGTGATTTTCATTGGATAATCAGGGAATTGAAATCAATTTATAAACGGTGTTAATAAATGAAGTGGAAAAAATTATCATTTGATAAATTGAATATTTAGATTCAAATGTAAATTTAAAAATAGAAATGGAGAATCGTTTAAAGAACTAAACGATGAAATTTATTCTGATATTCAGAATATAAAGTGAACTAAAATAAATCCGTAAGGATTTATGATTTGAATTCAATTAGTTTGAATTTATTTAAATTAAATATGTCTAGAAAAATATTAAGATTATATTAAATAGAAGTTAAATTTAATATTAAAATAAATTCTATGTTATATATGGATAAGTTAACATAAACTATATATTCCAAAATAAGATTTTGGTTCTATAATAGATTTCGAAATGGAACTTATAAAACAAGTAAATTTATAAACAATCTTTATAAATATAGTGAATTAATTATCCATATATAATATGAAATTTTAAATTCAATTATGAATTTAAAATATAATTTGAAAACATTTCGAAAAAGAAACAGCAGTTTTATTCCAGGGTTCGGATTATTAAATGAATTGAGTTTAAGTAGATTTGAAATGGAAATTTGTTTTGAATTATAAAACAAGGAAATTAAATTTATAAATAACCTTTATAAATTAAGGAAAATAAATTATCATTTGATAATTTAGAAATTTAAATTCAAATATGAATTTAATCGTGAATTGGAAATCGTTTCAGAAAAGGAACGACGGTGTGATATCCTGAAACCCCATGTCACAGAATTAAGAATAATCATTCATAATATAACACAATAAACAACATTAGAAGATTACACATAATAGCATAAACATGAAATAGAATAATTTACATCAATATGACAACGGATTCATAAAATGTAATAAAAATCAGAGTAGCATTGTCATAGGATACAACTTAGTGCATAAAGGAAATAATCAGTCTACATCAAGATCACTGGGACATATACATCAAATAATACATAATGGAGATAAATTAGTCTACATCGCGATCAGCGGTACATATACATAAGATAATACTGGCGGAAATGTCAATAGCCAAAATACAGAGAAAGTCAGTGTTCGCCATCAGCCAAAAATGCACTCCATGATATAGTGCTAAGCCAAAATTTCTCCTATAACCTGTCACTCGGCTGCCCGTGTAAAAATAAGGGCACCTGAGTTTGCAAGTCAAACAAACTACGAGTCAGTCATGGGACTGGTATGAGAAATCTACTTAACTGATTAAATAATAATAATAAGGCAAATCATAGGACCACGCCACTAACGTGGAACAGGTTTTCTCCAGTGACTGCCAGTGCATGAAATAAAGTAAATCTTTTAAACAACACAGTGCTTTTTATAAAAATGAAGCCATTATAAGACTCTAGTCCAATCACACAATGCAGTGCAAACAGGAGGATAGAGTTTTACCTTATAATGGCCAAAAGATGCTCGATACGTATAAAACAAAATCATTTTATATTATCACTAGTGCATATATGTTTCAAAACCAATTTCAATCATAATGTATCAATCATAGACGACATGAGCGTCCCATGCCACTATGCCGCCATATATAGGTTTATGGTCAAAACCACAATATTGTATTGGAAATTGGATTTCCATCATGCGTCTAGGCAAGGGATGTACTCCTTTCCGCTTCGAGACACTCTAGAAAATACCTCAGGACTGCATACTCTGGGCAACCCCTGGATCTTGCAGGGCCGGTCCTCTCTTACATTTGAGGATTGGCAATTCCTGAACACACATTTCCCGGTCCTATAGGACCTATCCATCGGCTTCGTAGTAACCAATATATTTGAGGCGCCACGCATTCCAATATCCACATAGGTAAAAAAATGTCTGGGCTCCATACCGTGACACTGCTCATAGCTAGAAAGAAACGTCATGTTCTCCCTGTTGTCCCTTATCCCATTTCTGACTCGTACCGAGGTGTAAGGCTCGCGAATCAACACTATACACAAAGTTATGCTATATTAAAGCCGTGCTTTGATCATCAACCACAAGACTTTGGTTTTCAACAAAAGCCTTGATAAATTGCTTCTTTGTATGCCACGTTGTCAATCCACACCATACCATTGATGTCTACCAATATACAACCTCTGAGCTCGTACGTCTCAGACAAGGGCGTTAAGCAAGAGAATAAATTCTCTGCCACCAAACAGAAGTATATTTATTAGAGATCAACGAATACAGCATAGAATACATGTCAGACACACATCCATTTACAAGTCCGTTCTGGGTCTGAACGAAATCGGAGGCACCTTATTCCTCATTCCATATGTCCAATACGGAAGAGAGGCCCTCGCACATCCAGACAATCAACAAGTATGTCCAGACCACTACCACTGTAACCTCATCAAGGGAGCTACCCATTTCTAAGGGATCGGTAGCAATCCATACGATGTCAAGATCACCGGTCTTGAACCGTCTTCGTATCTACGACTTTTAATCATCGATCAGTTATTTGAAATGAGAATTAACTCAGCCCTTTCAAATAACTCACGTATATAAAGAATTAAAATCAATTCTTTCTATGGTAAAATTATTTGACATCCACATTTCAGTTCATTAATATAATTTTCATGTCAAACACATCCAACCACCAAAAAATCCGATAAACCGAGTAAAATCGATTTATTTCCATTCCATATCGCTATATATATTTTATAATGATTTATCGCTATTTTTATTTATTTAGAATTAGCTCGTTTTAATTAAACGACGCTTCGGTCATAACGCGGCCCTAGGCCCCTAGCCCTGTTTTTCTCCAAATTTGATTTACATATTCCACAAAATCTAACCGTTGGATCTTAACAAATTTAATATCGTTGGAAAGTTTTTTCCAAAGCGAACCCAACGGTTCTGGTTTCGAGAAAATCCGACAGTCAGATCTCTCGATATAATCGTTTAAAGTTACAATTTCAAAACACGAACTACAGCGGCGCGATTCGTTTTATTTTAATTTACATTTATATAAATAAATATAATTCATTCCGACGCTGTTTTTCCTCAAATTTGATTTAAACATTTCACACAATATAATTGTTGGATCTCAACAAATTTTATATCGTTGGAACGATATTTTCAAAGCGAACCTGACGGTTCCAGTTTCGGGGAAATCCGATGGTCGGATTTCTCGGTATAATCATTTAAAATCAGGATTCCAAAACACGAACTACAGCTACGTGATTCGTTTTATTTTAATATATATATATATATATATAAATATATAATTCAATCGACGATTTTCAAACCATTTTCACTTCAAAATTTTGGCTAATGCCTTTAAATTTCGAAAAATTTCGCCATAACTACCTTTATACGGAGAGTGATTTGGAAATTTATTGGGCCGTATTAGGTACCCAATAAATTCAGTATAAGCATACACAATTTTTAGTGCCCTATTCTATGCCCGAGGGAGTGTGTAAAATTACTCCAGAGATAAATCTCGTCATCTCGTCCAGTGTTGGAAAATAAATAACCCATGTGTCGTATCTAATAACTAGAGAGACGTGATTATTGTCAACTTTACACCCGTGTGGTAATCTCAACTTGCAATTCAATCATCGCCATACGAACATCTCACTCATATGGTAATCTCAACCTCATCATTCAAGCTCCAAATGCTTATATGGAATATGATATGTCATGACATCAATAGTTCATCTTCGGTTCAACCTGAAATACAGTCATCGCCATACAAGCCTCTCGCTTGTATGGTAATTCCAACCTCGTCATACAAGCCCCAAATGCCTGTATGGAAATTCCAACCTCGTCCTACAAGCTCCAAATGCTTGTATGGAATATGATAGAGTATGCTATCTTCACGAATTATGCCATGTAGTGTAGTTCAAAATTAATTGTTGCTATCATATGGCGACGTTTATAATCTCACACAGAACAACCAGCACACCGCATCCAATGGCATTCACAGGAGTTGATATATAAATAAAATTGCGCAGCCAACTCATTAAGGTTTACCTATTTGTCGGGCATGCAAATAAATTCTTTTCTCAACAGCAAATCCATTTACCTGTTTAGCATGTGCATATATATGCATAACTACGCTAAATATAATATTTCTAGCGAACAAATATTTATTTCCATACATGACTATTTTTAACACTTCATATACACGTTAAAAATATTATTTTCAATCAACAAATATTTATTTCAGCCTATGGTTATTCTTAACACTTCATATACATGTTAAAAATATTATCTTCAATCAACAGCTATTTATTTCAGCCTATGGTTATTATTAACACTTCATATACATGTTAAAAATATTGTTTTCAATCAACAAATATTTATTTCAACCCGTGGTTATTTTTAACAATTCATATACATGTTAAATATGTTATTTTCCATCAACAAATATTTATTTCAACACACAGTTATTTTTAACACTTCATATACATGTTAAAAACATTATTTTCAATCAACAAATATTTATTTCAACCTTTGGATATTTTTATAGATTCATTCATACAATAAAAATATGATTTTTATTGTTCAAACAATTTATTTCAAACATGAATATATTTAACAATTCATATACACAGTAAAAATGTGATTTTATTGTTCAAACAATTTATTTCAAACACGAATATTTTTCTAACACATTAATATTTCAGGAAATTTCGGCATTATAACGGCAGGGTATTTAGCACCGGCACCATGTCCAGCATGACTCCTCTGTTATCCTAGGCCTTGCAGCATTACAATACTTTCATTTCAATGATTTTCACAATATCATTCATTTTCTCAACACAATAAATATACTGTAAACTCAACCAATTTTGTTGCTACCACAATCAATCATTCACAATCACAACCCAAACAATTTCACAACACAATCAATTTATATCGTCCATGGTCTGTGGACGAGGGGAGTGTGTATATATATATATATATATATATGTATGTATGTATGTATGTATATATGTATATAAATATATTTATATCCATTTCAATTTCAGTTCAACTCCATTCAACGCACATATGATTTATACAACATGTATGAAACTTATACATCGCACATATAGTTTATACAATGCTTGTATGTGAGATATACAACGCTTATATAACTTATACATCGATTTAATTTATACATCGCTATTTCATTCCAATTTGAATTTATAAATCTCACTTTGGGTTCCACTCCTTTTTTCGTAGCGAGCTCCAAATGTGCTCTAGTCACTTCTAGAACGTAGTGTATGATGTCACAATCCTGATGTCTCTTGTTTTACTGGATTTGGACAACACATGAAAAAGATTCGATTTTTATCAGTAAAATGAACATTGTAATGCTTTAAAGCGTTATAAACTGTTAATTTTAAAACAGCCGTACCTCTCAGTAAATGGTTCCGAACTAGGTTTGCGTTTATTGCTCAATCTAAAGCA
The DNA here is from genome assembly GCA_030737875.1 of Allium sativum. Taxonomy (NCBI): domain Eukaryota; kingdom Viridiplantae; phylum Streptophyta; class Magnoliopsida; order Asparagales; family Amaryllidaceae; genus Allium; species Allium sativum. Next base: position 830,936,597 of record CM060924.1, read on the forward strand.
AGAGGACGAAATCGAAGTATACCACGTCGAGGAGGGTCGACAGGCGCATCTGACGCCGGTGGTTTGGTGGAGATCGACGGTGAATCGGAGCTCCGGCGGTGGCTTGAAGTCAGCAACTTCGGCAAGATGGCTCTGGCGATTTACTCAACGATGGGTGACGTAGTTGGTATGGATTTGAAGATCTCGGAGAGTACTACAAAAACCTCAACTAGTGCCAAGGATTTTACTAAGTAGATTGGGAGAAAATGAGGAGAGAAGGGGTGAATAGCTAGCCGTCGTCGACTATGAAGGGTTATGGGTTTTTTTTCTGGAAATTTAAATAATGATTGGAAAAATTTGATTGGCCCACTATATATTTAATTCTAAAATAGGATCTTCTAATCCCAGCTCCAAATCAAACCCAACGACTGATGCCCCTAGCTAAGTACCCACATTCAGGACACAATGGAATATGTTTCGTAAGCCCATTCGACTGTTACAATCAGTTTTTCTTCAAATTAAAATATAAAATATTCAAATTTGGATTTGAATGTACATTTTAATTTTTCGGGGCCACATACTGATTCCAAAAATTCCCGAAAAATAAATCTAGCTACGTTGGGACGATACGGTCCCAACAAGATTAATTTATTCGAATTTGGAGACCGTTCGAAAAATGGACTTTTTCTAGTCGATCCAATTCAAACTGAAATTACCAAACGCATTTTCCTTTGCTACGCTCACATATTAATTCTAAAAATTATGGAATTTTAACCCTAGCCATAAATTGACATTCTGGATCAAACCAAAGTGGTTTCGTCGAAAATGGAGGTCGTTTGCAAAATGTCTATTTTCAAGGGCTATATTTATATTAAATTTCATAGTGACTATTCTGAATATTCAACTGGCCATAACTTTTTATTCCCGCTATGAAATTTCAATTTTTTAGATTCGTTAGAAAGATATTACTAAACATGTTTAAATATTTTTGGTTTTAACAAAATTCGGTATATTTTGAATCCTGTACATTCAATCAAAGTTCAATGTCAATTTTCAAACTACCGCGCCATTTCAGGCTCGTTATATAATTAAAATAAATTTATTCGTTCTAACTTCGATTTAAATAAATTTTTAGTTGTTATTATTTAAAATAAATCATTTTAAATATTCCAAATTCATTAAAATAGTCAAATTAAATTTTTTTAAATTGGTTCTGATTTTCCGGGTTGTTACAATCTCCCCCACTTAAAACTTTTCGTCCCCGAAAAGGAAACAACAATAAAGTAGGAAACAAAACGAAAACGCAAAGTATTGTAAATGTACTTACACCAGAGCTAATCAGAGATGTCCACTCTGCAATTGGGATAAGCTTGCTTAATGCACTCTTCGGTTTCCAAAGTACAGTCTCTAGGATTTCCGCTCCACTGCACTTTAACTAAATGAACCTTCTTTTTCCTTAGCTCTTTAGTTTCTTTGCCAATAATCTTTATCGGCTATCTTCTCATAGCTAATTCTAGAGAAATATCCAAATCCTGCTGTGCAGCTTCTTCTATAACTAGATCATGATCATGCACATGCTTTCGAAGTTGAGGCACGTGAAGTACATCATGCACTCCTGGTAACCAGTCAGGCAATTGAACCCTATAAGCAAGAGTTCCAATCCTTTCAAGTATAGGAAATAAACCAATAAATCTAGGCGCCAACTTCCCTGTTTTCCCAAATCGGACTACTCCTCTCATCGGAGACTCTCAAATAAACATAATCACCAATAGCAAATGCTAAATCTCTTCTTCTGGAGACTGCATAACTCTTCTGTCGGCTTTGAGATATTTGCAATCATTTCTTAATGAAATCGACTTTATCCGAAGCATCATGAATAATATCGGGACCCAATACTAGACGGTTTCCAAGTTCTACACAACATGCGGGAGATCTACAAGGTCTACCATACAATGCTTCGAATGGTGTCATTTTCAAGCTCGCTTGATAGCTGTTGTTATATGAGAACTCAGCCAAATGCAAGTGGTCTTCCCATGATCCACCAAAATCAATAACACAAGCTCGCAGTAAATCTTCAAGTATTCGATTCACCCTCTTAGTTTGACCATCTGTTTGAGGATGATATGCAGTGCTAAGATTTAACTTGATCCCCAGCTCTTCCTGAAATGCTTCCCAGAATTTACCAGTAAAAATTGGATCTCTATCACTGACAATATTAATCTGCACTCCATGTAGTCTAACGATTTCTTTGAAATAAATCTGCGCCAGACTCTAAGCTGTTCTAGTTGATCTGACAAGTATAAAATGGGCGGTCTTTGTGAAACAATCTATGATCACCCATATACTATCATTACCTTTTCTCGTTCGGGGTAAACCATCTATGAAATCCATGGAAATTTTCTCCCACTTCCAATTCGGAATATCCATTGGTTGTAATAATCCGGCAAGTTTCTGTTGGTCGCTTTTGACTTGTTGGCAAGTGGAACACCTACTAACGTATAAGGAAATGTCTCTTTTTAAAGACTTCCACTAGAATGTGTGCTTAAGATTATTATACATTTTGCTCACTCCTGGATGGATACTAAGTTTGGAATTGTGACATTCATCCAGTACTTCTCTTCTGAGCTCAGGAATTTCGGGAACACAAATTCGCCCCTGTAATCTTAGAATCCTTTTGCTATCAAGACTGAAATCTAAAGTTTCGCCTTTCTGAATTCTCTCTCTGATCCTCTGAATGAAGTGATCATCCTTCTAAATAGAAGAGATTTTATCAATCAATGAAGGCGTAATAATAAGGCTAGTGATGATTAGGTTCTTTCTGCTAAGCGCATCAGCTACAACATTGGCTTTCCCCGGAGTATACAATATATCTAGATCGTATGCTGCAAGAAATTCAAGCCAACGCTAGTCTCAAGTTCAAGTCTATCCGGGTAAATAATACTTCAATGACTGGTGATTTGTATATAATTTGAAATTCTCATGCGGTTTCAACTAACGGCTAGCATAAGCAACTACGTGGCCTCTTTGCATTAATACCGCACCAATACCTTCAATAGAAGTATCTGTATAAATGGTCAAATCTTGATTGCCATCGATAATTGTTAATACGAGAGCAATTATCAATCTTAATTTCAGCTCTTGGAAAGCCGCCTCACATTCTGGAGTCCAATTAAATTTTGCGTGCTTCTTTGTAAGCTTGGTTAATGAACCGGATATCTTCGAAAAATCCTTAATGAATTTCCGATAATAACTAGCCAATCCCAGAAAACTTTGGACTTCTGTGGGTGTAGTAGGCTGCTTCCAATCTTGAATAGCCGTAATTTTACTTGGATCAACTAAAATTCCTTCTTTTTATATGACGTGACCAAGGAACTTCACTTCTTCTGGCCAGAATATACATTTGGAAAATTTAGCCTTTAAGACATTCTTTCTCAGAATCTCCAACACTTGTTCTAAATGTTTCTCATGCTTGCTAGCCGACTTAGAGAAGATTAAAATGTCATCAATGAAAACCAGTATTGAAAACCATTACGAATTTATTCAGTACTTCTCTGAATACTCTATTCATTAAATTAACGAAATAAGCTGGAGCGTTACATAAGCCAAACGACATTACTAACCACTCATAAAATATGTCTGGAACTTTGAATGATGTCAAAGGAACACATTCTTCGGCAATTGGCAGTTGATGGAAACCTGTAGCTAGGTCTATTCTAGAAAATGCTTGCGCTCCATTCAATTGATCCAACAAATCATCGATGCGGGGTAATGGATATTTATTCTTGAGTGTCTTCTTGTTGAGGTCTCGGTAATCAACACACAGTTGGAGAGTACCGTTTGACATCGGAACAAATACTACTGTTGCTACCCAATTTGAGAAGCTAGGATTGATTAGACCTATCCATAGCAATTGTCGAGTTTGATCGCCTAATTATTCTTTTTCCTTCAAGGTCATTCTTCGAATTGAATGCAACTACTAGCCATGCATTTGGAATTAGCTCAATTCTGAAGTCAATTTCTCTTCGCGGCGGTAAGCTATCAACTTCTTTGAACACATCTGCATGATTTCTGACTACGGGAATCTCCTCAATAGAAGTAGGAGTAACTTCTAGAGCAAACCAAAATGCTTTCCTATCGATTTCTAAGCCGTGGCAGGTATAGCCATAATATTTCCAAATTTTGTTTTAATTTTAACAATTCTTTCCGCATACTTAACTTCGTCCTTATATTTTGTTAACCAATCCAGTCCAAGAATGATATCGAACTCAGAAAAATCCATAACGATCAGCTCGAAAGAAAACCGAAAATAAGAATAGGTGACGGGCACCTTACAATATAAACTGAAAACTAGAGATCCTCCTATGGGATTATGAACTCTAACCGATTCTTTAAGCTTTCTTAGTTTTAACTTTAACTTTTTAACGGTGTTACTTGAAATGAAACTTTTTGATGCACCAGTGTCACATAGTACTAAAATAGGAATATTTTTAATAGTAAGGGTACCTCCAAAAACATTAGGTTTACCTGCTCCCGGAGAAGAAGTTGGCGGATCTTCTCCGCCATGTACATGAGCCACCTGAGAATTCTTGAGCAAGGGACAATTCCTCCTAATATGCCCCGTCTTGTGGCGGTTATAGCATTCATTAGAATTGCGAGGGTCTGACTAAAGCCTGCTTGATTGGTCTTCTGATGCTTCGGGGAGTTGCGTTGATTAGAGTAATGGCCGAGCTGGTCACAATTGTAGCGTTTACCCCTTGGCTTCCTATCCGCTTGAGGCTTTGCAGTTTCTATGTTGCTTGCCTCGGGTTGCTTTCCTGAAGACTTCATTTGTTGGTAGCTTGGTTCTTTGCGCGGTCTTCTTCAAAGTTCCTCTTATCCAAGCTTTCATAGTTGCATGCCATATCTTCCATCTCGGTGAATGGAAGCTTAATGTGCCCCGTTGTTCTACTTTGGTACTTATTTTGAAGTCCATGAATGAATCTCTCGTTCTTCTCCTTAGCATTCTGAACAAGCTCGGGCGCATAACGGGATAGTTGGGAAAACTTGTTGAGATATTCCTGAATCGTGCGATCTCCTTGTTGGAGATTAGCAAACTCGTCGTGTAGGCGCTCCATCTCCTACTCAGGGATGAATTTCTCTTTGAACAACACTTTGAATTGTTCCCATGACATCTCTATCTCTAGCTCGTCCAAAGTGATGGCCTCCCACCATAAAAGTGCTTCGCCCTTAAGCAACCAGGTGGCCATAAATCTCTTTTGATGATCCTCATGTCCTAAGCCAGCGAAGATTTTTTCGCATGACTTTAACCAAGCTAGTGCTTCAGCTACTGCACCGTTGCCTGAGAATGGCAAGCCTCCAAAATTTCTGTATTTCTTAGCCACACGGTCAAGGTCAAATGGTTGCGGGGGCGGTGGTGGTTGTACTATAGCCTCAAGATCAGGCTGAATCGGAGCAGCGGGGATATTCCCCCTTCCTCGGCCTCTACCTGCTCTGCCTACACCTCTTGCTCTAGTAGCCATGTCACTCAGTTTTGTACAAGCAAGACAAGAGTCAAGTTCACAGAAATGATAATTTTGAGGAATGGTAAAAGCAGAAGAACCTAAGGAAAACAATGATGTAGTGATCAAATTATAATGCTATTCTGCTGTGCTCATTCTAGGACATTACTAATCCTATCTCTAATGAGCTACTCGCCTAAGAACACTACTGATTCTATTTTTGACGAGGTGTTTCATGTGTTTAATTCCAGAACTAAGATTAACCAAAGCTCTGATACCAGCTGTGATATCCCGAAACCCGTGTCATGGAATTAAGGATAATCATTCGGAATATAACACATTAATCAACATTAGCAAACTACAGATAATAGCATAAACATGTAATAGAATAATTTACATCAATATGACAGCGGAATCATAAAATGTAATAAACATTAGAGTAGCACAGTCATAGGATACAACTTAGTGCATAAAGGAAATGATTAGTCTACATCAAGACCACTGGGACATATACACCAGATAATACATAATAGAGATAAACCAGTCTACATCGCGATCGGCGGTACATATACATAAGATAATACTAGCGGAAATGTCAATAGCCAAAATACAGAGAAAGTCAATCTTCGCCATCAGCCAAAACGCACTCCATGCTATAGTGCTAAGCCAAAATATCTCCTGTAACCTGTCACTAAGCCGCCCGTGTAAAAATAAGGGCACCTGAGTTTGCAAGTGAAACAAACTACGAGTCGATCATAGGACTGGTATGAGAAATCTACTTAACTAATTAAACAATAATAATAAGGCAAATCATAGGACCATGCTGCTAATGCAGACGGGGTTTCCCCAGTGATTGCCAGTGCATGAAATAAAGTAAATCTTTTGAACAACGCAATGCTTTTTACAAAAATGAAGCCATTATAAGACTCAAGTCCCATCACACAATGCAACGCAAACCGGAGGATAGAGTTTTACCTTATAATGGCCAAAAGATGCTTGATACATATAAAACAAAATCATTTTATATTATCACTAGTGTATATATGTTTCAAAAGCAATTTCAATCATATTGTATCAATCATAGATGACATGAGCATCCCATGCCACTATGCTGCTATATATAGGTTTACAATCAAAACAGCAATGTCGTATTCGAAATCGGATTTCCGTCACGAGTCTAGGCAAGGATGTACTCCTTTCTGCTTTGAGACACTCTAGAAAATGCCTATACTGCACACTCTGGGAAACCCCTGGATCTTACAGGGCTGGTCCTCTCTTACGTTTGAGGATTGGCAATTCCTGAACACACGTTTCCCGGTCCTATAGGACCTATCCATCAGTTCCGTAGTAACTGATATATCCGAGGCACCTCGCATTCCAACATACACATTGGTAAAAAAAAATGTCTGGGCTCCATACCATGACACCACCTATAGCTAGAAAGAAACGTCATGTTCTCCTTGCTGTCCCTTATCCCATTTTTGACTCATACCGAGGTGTGAGGCTCGCGAATCAACGTTATATACAAAGCTATGTTATATTAAAACCGTGCTTTGATTATCAACCAGAAGACTTTTCTTTCAATGAAAGTCTTGATCATTTGCATCTTTGTATGCCACGCTGCCAATCCACACCATACCATCGATGTCTATGGATATACAACCTCCGAGTTCGTACATCTCAGAAAAGGGCGTTAAGCAAGAGAATAAATTCTCTATCACCAAACAGATGTATATTTAGTAGAGATCAATGAATACAGCACAGAATACACGTCAGACACACATCCATTTTCAAGTCTGTTCTGGGTCTGAACGAAACCGAAGGCACCTTATTCCTCATTCCATATGTCCAATATGGAAGAGAGGCCCTCGCACATTCGGATGATCAACAAGTACGTCCAGACCCCTACCATTGTAACCTCATCAAGGGAGCTACCCATATCTAAGGCATCAGTAGCAATCAATACGATGTGAAGATCACCGGTCTTGCACCGTCTTCATATCTTCGACTTTTAATCGTCGATCAATTATTTGAAATGATTTGTTGTGTTATACCCTGATTATGGTATGTTTATATTTGTATTTCAAAGTTATGTTATATTACATATTTTATTCGTTTTGCTGCATGGTTCGTAATTACTCTTATTCTCATATGAGTTGTTTCTTCTCTTGTTCTAATATTTTTTTCTTTTTATTTCTCACTCTTTAACTTCTTTCTATAAATGATCTAATAGTTTCCGGTGCTTGGTTAGTTTACATGGTATTTGTGTCGAAAACCAAGTTCGGGAATTAGCGGGTTCGTTACAGTGGTAACAGAGCAGAAGATTTAGTGATCACTTTGGCTCTGTGGCGAGACTCAATAGAGATAGGGTTAGTAATACCCTAGATTGAGTTAAGTGTACATATATGAGAGAGTGTACTTGTTAGTTTTATAAAAAAAAGTTATTGTGTTGGCTGGTTTGTTGAGTGTTTTATGAATTCCTGTCGATCGGTATGATCCACTTTATCGATAGGGGTTTCTAAACACTTGAATACGATGAACCGACACAGTATATTTTGAAAAGAGGGTAAATGAACTAATATTACCCAAAGTATATTTTGGTACAAAGAAAGTATTTATCTTGGGATTATTACAGTATATTGGAACTGTTGGTTGTTATAATAATCGAATAAGATTAAAAATGAAATGGTTATAAATAACCAATCAGAATTCGTGTAAGTGTAATATACAAAATCAGACGAACTAAATCTGGATTTAAATCAGAGTTTGGAATTTAAATTCTGAAACCTCAGAAAAATGTTTGTAAATGGATTTGGGTTAAATATATGGAAAATTTAAGATCTTGGAAGATTTGGAATTCTTTTATGAGCATTGTAAAGGATATTTTGGAATAATTTCCAAATGGAAGTGTTTAAGAATGAGTTTTGAAAGTGATATCGTACTGAACTCACTTTGGTTGCTGGAATATAATTCTAATGATGACTGCAGCATCATCAGTGTTCATTTTCGAGTTTCTAAGTGATAGATTACTACTAAAGATAGTGTTTTTGAGCTGTTTTAAGATGTTTTGATTCTAAAAGGGAATATCTGATTTTAGAAAAGCTAAGTGTTTAAAACTCCTAGAAAGAGACTATTTGAGTTAAAAACAAATTAAATAGAAATTTGTGGAAGCAAATAGGAATTGAATTGAAGCCAGTTAAGTGAAAATTGGGAATAGAACTTAAGTTTGAAATGGAATTTGTCTTCGGTATAAGTGAAAGATTTGGTTTGAGGATAAACTGATTCGAGATCAACTGGGAATGCATTTGTATATGCTAACTTGGTAGCGAATGAAAGAAATATATTGGTCGCCCGACAAAATGGTACATATTTAATCTAGTATGAGATTTATGAACCTATTAGACACTTCTTTTTGATTGGAGAAGGCCTAGAAAGGCTAGTTGTAGTTGTATTGATTGAGCTATGCAAAGGAAACGCAAGCAAAAAAAATCGAAGATTTAAGGTGTTAGAAAATTTTCAAAATTTTCGTTAGTCGGAATGAATTAATATTTTAATTAAAAAATTGGTTCAATTGAAACCAAAGTTAAAGAGTAATACAAATGATTTTTAACCTAGTTTATAGGGTTTGTAGCATTTTTCCTACCTTAGTAATTTCGGGGACGAAATTCTTTTAAGGGGTAGGAATGTAACGACCCAGATTTTTAGTGATTGGATAATTAATTAATTTAATTATTTAAAAGGTAGATTTTAAATTTAAAATTCTTGAATTCAAATATTTTGAACATTTAATTAATATAAATAGTGGAATAATAAATTTAAATACTGAAATAGTCGAAAATAAGTTGAATTTCCATATTGTGTGCATTGGATAATTTAAAAGATTTGATTCAGTTTAGGATTGAATCATAATAATGAATATATTATTTAAATGAAGTTTGAACGTATTAATTATAATATAATTAAAAACGAGCTCCTAACTTCGCGGTAGTTTGTAGATGTATGTTTTAAACTTTAAATGAATACATAGAATTCGTTATAAGCCAGAATTCGTTGAAACAAGAAATGTTTGAATCTATTGAACTATATTTTTCTAATGAAAGTGAAAAATCAAGATTTTGTCTTGTAAATTGGTTAGCCCAAATCAAATTTCAGAAGGTTGCAATGGAATCGTTTATAAATAATAACGATTTATTTAATAAATAAAAAGTATTTTTTGTATAAATTGAACGTCGTCATAACTTGAAATGGAAATGTCAAGTATAAATCCATAACTTTGTTTATTTTTGAAGCTATATACTTTCTATTTGAATATATATAGAATATAATATTTTATTATTAATAGATTGTTTATGTTAAAAATCAATTTATATTATATGGCTATAATATGGGATTTAAAAATAGCCAAATTTCAAATGACCCCCGTTTTCGACGATACTATTTTTATTAAATCCATAGTGATTAATCATTGTAAGATTTTCAATTTTGTATTAATTGGAGTTATTCTGTGACCATGGGCGATATAAATGCGTATTATTTAGCCGCTTGAAAATAAAAATGAAGCTTTACAAATGATCTTGGAATTCTACGAAACCAGTTCCGATGTGTCTGAAATATTGATTTATTATAGGATTACAATTGTCATCGCGATTGGATGTCGTTTGTAACCATACGAATAAAGAACGTTCAGTGTCAATTAGCAATAAAATAAAATATTAAATCAAATAAAATCTAAAATACAATCTACCTATCACTTCCTTATGTATCTCTTTCGTGTACTTCAGCAGCAACCTTCCGATGCAAGTGTACCTAGCTTCATGCCCAAGTTTTGAGCTTGCCTACCACCTATGTTAACCTACAATGTACCAGCCCACATGCCTATAGAAATGACATTTATTTTATCCCCATCTCTGTGTATAACGCACGAAGGCCATCTTCATTTCTTATATTTCGGGAAATTCATTCCTTTATAAATAATGAAAACAAATAAGATCGAAAACAAACAAAATCCTCATTTATGAATCATGAAATATATATGTATGGTTTCCTGAAAGAAATCTTTACAATTCTTTGTGGGTTTGGGGGAGTCCAACATTACTTTTGTATGCTGCGTGTTATACAATGTGTTATAAGGTTCCACGTTTTGGGAAAACTAAGCATTGATGCACATTTACGGTATTGCTTTTGGGGTTCCTGATGAAGAATAGCACGTGATGGAAGATTTTGGGGAAATTATGTGAATTCTTTTTATGCAAGGGTAATTTATGGGATGAACGATGCATGTCAGTAGGCGTGGACGAGTTTGCTATTTTTTTGCATGGGAAGGAAGAGCTTTGGAGGGGGAGGAGAATGGTGTAGTTAGAGTTATGGTTAAGGGATAGTTTAGTGTTATTAGCGTGGTTTGCATGCACGTTTTGGGTACTGGAGGAGCAAAACGTGATGGGGAAGAAGCTACTATTCGTACGGGTCTGGTGCATGTAATGTTGGGCCAGCGGAAATTAAGGTGAGGTCCAGTTATAAAAATTTATTTAAATTAAACTATATAAAGGTATATACAAGCTTGTAGTTATTATATCTCGCTCATACGGTGTCAGACTGACGAACCATCTATCATGTTGGAATCGTTTGGACGCAGGCTAAACAACAGAACTAGTTTGGAACAATTTGGAGCTCGTTACAGTTTATGGAAAAATAAAATGCCTGATCGGATCTATCGGAAATTAGTCGTTATTTCAACTATTAATAACTGAAGTGAGTAAACTCACTAACTCTGTCCAGTTTTATAAATTTATAAACATATTTTAGAAATTATAAATGATAATTGAATGTTATGTGTTGGATGTTTGGATGAATTGCAAATACCTTGGTTGAAATTATAGATATAGTTATATGTATAAATCGTTAATATTTATTTTATTTATTATGATATCTCATATTGAAATGAAATTGATGTTATTATATTGACTAACATCTATGAATGCAAGGCAACAGGTTGGAGAAATCCAACCGGATTGCTCAAAATTATTATTGTTCGTTTTCATATAACGTGATATATGATGCATTAAATGTTCTATGATAAATTTTGTGTGTTGGATGTTTAAATAGAAGTGGCCCTAGAATTAATTTTGTGTGTTGTATAATGTGATATATGATGCGTTAAATGTTCTATAGTAACTTGTTTGATAATAAAACGAGTGGTTTAATTTATAAACAATGTTTATAACTAAAGTGAAAAAAAATTATCATTGGATAATTTGGAAATGTAAATTCAAGAATGAATTTAAAAATGGAAATTGGAAATCGCTTTTAAAGGAAACGATGGAATTTATTTCAGTATTCGAAATGTAAATAGAACTAAAATAAATCCTTAAGGATTGATAATTAGAATTCGATTATGTCAAATGTTTTAAAAATAATTTGTTTTTAGGAATTATCTGTTGTATAAAATAGAACTTGACGAGGAAATTATATTTGGTTCGAAATCAATAAGTTATATTTGGCTATGAATGCGATATAGAATTATAAACTTATTACATAAAATCAACTAGAAAGTTGACGTGCAAACAAGATTTGATAATAAAGTAAAATGTGATTGAGAAGTTATAAAATGACTCGATGATGGAAATTAAATCTATAATGGTACTTACAAGTAAAATCAAGATTGATTTGATAAAATGAGTCCAAATTTCTATAAGAGAATAAAATTCACATTATAAAGTGAATAATGGTTTAAAAGCAAATGTTTTGCAGATTGGAATAATTATAAGGTAAATTAGTTATGGTTTATAGTGAAAAATAAAATTTGAATTTAGGATTAAAATAGAAACCGAGTTGACCTGAAACAGTAAGTTTATTCCGAATTTCAAATTGTTAATCAAATATAGATTATTCGAAAGAGAGTTATTGAATAAGGATAATTCGAAAGAGAGTTACCAAATAGAAAATATTTGAAAGAGAGTTATAATTGAAATTCGACTATATCAAACTCACGAAAGTACTATTTACATTCCGTTTAATCAAGATTTAAAGTATTTATTTAATTATTTATTTATCTATATATTCAAACTAATGAATAAAAGTTATATTATAAGATTTAATATCTCATAGCATGGATTATTACACTATTTTATAATCAATGATTTCAGTTAAAGAAATGGATTCATAAATTAAATCTGAGAGTTGCATAAGCGATAATTAAAGTTGTGAGCTCTGTCTATTTAGAAGTTAAGAATATTGTTCAGTTAAGGTCTGAGTGGCAATTATACGCCAACTTGATTGAATTCATTATTGACTAAGGAATGGTTAAGGTTCAATGACGAAGATTGGATAGATATACGATTAGTTAATCAGTGATTAATGGGTTGAGTTGGCATAATGATGTTTTATACAACATTCGTTTAAGTCCATATAAATGAATTTTGGAAACGTTTTCCAAATATTATTAGAGAGTTTTCTAAGCATAGAAAATGGAATGTTGTGGTTGATTAGAAAATATGAAAATATGGAAATAATAAATACGAATATATGGAAATACGAATATATGGAAATAAGAAATACGAGTATATGGAAATATTTTCTAATTTTACTCACTTATATTTTCTGAAATAAGAAACATGAATATATATGGAAATGTTTCCCAACTGTGATAAGAAATAATTTTTGAATATAAAATAAAAATTAGTTTATGAGATATGGAAGTGTTTTCCAAGAATCGTGGGTGGAAACCGGGTTTTGAGAAATATCTAGGTAAAGATATTGAAGAGAGAATTTTAAATGAGAAAACAATAAGAAATCAAATAAAAAGGGGCTCAGTGTTACTTGATGCTTGATCATTAGAATTTCCCTTTGGAATTAGGATCATTAGTTGTTGGGATGTTCTTTTGATAGTCAAATAACCGGCTACCAAATTTTTGGTACATTTTATAATTCTGTAGTCAATATAGAGAGATCGGGATCAGATTTATTGTTTGAAAACCACTATGTATGAGCATAAGCATTGCGAATCAAATATGCTGAACATAATTGAAGACAAAGTTAAGTGCAAGGGTTGTTCTGTTAATCCTCGGTAGAAATTGCTTAATATGGATTGATGGGATGGTGCCTTTGGTTTTTCCAATCCCATGACAACTTCGTATGGACGAATGTCTGACAAAGTATGCCTAACAGATCATGTACATTGATTTCTTCAAATGTATTTACATTGGTAGCGGAGGAATTCGTTTCTCTTAGCTTTATGCCCATGATATTTTTGGGAAATCAATAAATGATTTTGCGAGTTTGACAATGTGTCATTCAAAGTGAATGAAGATGTGACATGTCAAAAAGGTAAATATGGCCTCAAGCCTCATAACCGGAAAAATGACAAAAATCGGGCAAGTAGCATGGCTAAGTAAGTCGCTCACATTAGGGTGTATTGTCACCTGATCTAGAAAAAAAAATCATTTGCATCTTCATTTTATCATTGTTGTATGCATTGGTAATGGTTGCTGATCCCAACCGTTGGTGATAATACATTCGGTACACTCAAAGGAAATGAGTGGTCGGTCATGTGTGGTCTAGGTTACAAGATGTTCTTGTTGAACCCTGTATATTCCTCTTTATAGATATACCATCAAAAGGTGGTTCCATACCTTGTCATAGTTGGAAATCCATCACCCAATAAGCGCCCACGGTTTTGATTGTATATTATGTATGTGAAGCGTGAGATGCAAGTGTTCTGCTAGATTGTTATTACTTTGATTAGACACTATTATAATATTAGAATAGTGTTGATACACAGAGTATTTTGAGTTATCGTAAGGTAAAAACCATCTGTATTTATGTGTGGATCAATCTTACGATTATCCTTTCTTTTAAAAGGATTTATTTTTAAAGTTAAACAAAGTGGTTGGAGTTTACTCACACCAGTCCCGTGATTGACATAGAATTTATTTTGTTTTGTTTTTACCCTAAACTCTTGGGAGCCCAAACTTGTATGGGCAGCCAAGTAGTCAGGATTTTACAGATACACTTGGAGGAGCTTGGAGTAGGAGGCATTAGAATTAGATAGCTTCTTTTGATGTCGATCCCTCGGCTTCCAACAAGGCAGAATGGGTTGAAGCCTAACTCACCTTCAACTCTGAATTGAGTGTTGAGAATGATTTTCTTTGTTAGAAAGCTAGAATTAAGTGGGTCATAGATGACTACTCTAACTCAAAAATCTTCCATTCTTTTATTACAAAGAAGAATAATATTATTTTAATCCATCAAATCCTTCGTCCTGACCTTTCCCTGGCTACGTCTTCCTCGACGGTAGAAGAGATCACTTTTTCCTTCTTATAGCCTTTTCTACTGAGACCTTCTAACAATCAGTTTTTTATCCTTTTCTTCTATCGCATATCTGCCACTTGGAGCTTCCTTCATAGGCTCTTTCTCTTTGCAGTCCTTCCACATTGAAGGAGATACAATCTTGTGTTTTCTCGCTTGAAGACAATGCGAGTGGCCCAAATGGTTTTAACGGGGACTTTTATCGTTGTGCTTAGGAGCTCATTCGTCAAGACTTTGCTCTTGCAATTCATTTTTGTAGCCAAATGCCCCCGAAGGGTTGGAGTCCACCAATCTTGTGCTCATCCATGAATCTATGAACCCCCTTCTTTCTCTGACATTAGAACGATTAGTATCTAAAATTTTCGAACAAGACCATCTCCAAAATATTGACTTCCCGGCTCACTCCTATTTGGACCATATCATTTCCACCTCTCAGACTGGTTTTATCGGCATATAGATCACCGACAATGTCGTTCTAGCCCAAGAGTCGATCCCTCAAATTGACCGAAGATCGATGATTCCAATATGGTGATCAAGCTTGATTTAGCTAAAGCTTATGGAAGCATGTCTTGGTTCTTCATCATCCGCGTTCTTCGAACTTTTGGTATTCCTGAGCCGCTTTCTGATTTTGTTTGGAGACTCATTTTGAACTATTGATTCTCTGTTCACATCAACAGAGTGGCCAAAGGTTTTTTTCCTTTTGGAAGGGGATTGCGACATGGAGATTTGCTTTACCTGATGCTCTTTGTTATCGTCGCTAAGGCTCTTGTCCTAGGGGAGCACTCAATCACTATTTCTGGACAGGTTCATCGCTTTGGTATCCCGAATGGATGCTCTATGATCTTCTTTTTTCAATTGCAGAGGACATTATTATCTTATCAAATGGGAATCGGTGTCTTGTCCACTGGCTACTATATTTTCTCCATCTCTACGAACGGTGTTCGAGGTTCGTTCCCTCCAAGTTTATGGACCCTAAAAGAATTTCATTGTAACAACCCGGAAAATCTGAACCAGTTTGAAAATTTTAAATTGGCTAAAATAGTGAATTTAAAATATTTAAAATTAATATTTTAAATAATAACGACGAAAAGTAAGTTTGAATCGATGTTTGAAAATAAATATAATTAATTCTAATTATAAACATGGCCTGAAATGGCGCGGTAGTTTCAAAATTTGAATTCAAATTTTGACTGACTGTATCGGGTGCAAAACAAAACGGATTTTAGTGAAACCAAAAATATTTAAATCTGTTAGAGAATATCTTTCTAACGAATCTAAAAAACCGAAGTTTCGTAGCGGGAAGAAAAAGTTATGGCTAAATGAATTTTCAGAAAGGTCGCTATAGAGTTTATATAGCCCGTGGAAATGGCCATTTTGCAAACGACCTCAGAATTCGATGAAACCACTTTTGTTGGATTCGGGATGTCAAATTATTGCTAGGTTTCAAATTTCATAATTTTTGAAGCTAGTATGTAAGCGTGGAAAAGGAAAATGTGTTTGGTCGATTTCTATTAAATTGGATCGACCAGAAAAGGGCCATTTTTCAAACGGTCTCAGAATTCGACAAAACTAGTTTTGTTGGGACCGTATCGTCAAAACATAGCTAGATTTATTTTTCGGGAATTTTTAGAACTAATATGTGGCCCCGACAAATTGAAATGTACGTTCAAATCAAATATTGAATGTTTTATATTTTAATTTGAAGGAAAACTGACTGAAACAGTCGAATGGGCCTATGAAACATATCCCATTGTGTTCGGAATGGTGATATTTAGCTAGGGACGACAGTCATTGGGTTTGGATTGGGGTTCGTGTGTGAAAGAGGGTTTTTTAGAAATTTAAAAATATATAAATTAATAAAAAAATATCATTGGTCAATCCTTTTTCTCTCCCCCCGCTTTCTCTTTCTTCCTCCCCCGATCGACGACGGAAACCATTCATTTCTTCCCCTTCGATTCCTCCTCCTACACGTAATAAAACACCATGCTCCTTTGGAGATTTTTGTAGTGCTATCAACGATCTTCAAATCCATATAGATTTCACCTTCTATCATTCAGAATTGGGGGAGAAATCAGGCTCGAAAGTTTCAAACTTCCAAGCGCCGCCGTGACCACGTCAGACCACCGAGCTGGGCCCACCGCCGCGCGCATGTGCGCCTCCCAGTCCTCTTCAATGCTGCACCGCCCGATCGTCATAATACTACACGGATTGGCGTGAAAATCGATCCCTAGTTTTGAAGAATTCAGGTAGGTATACGGCTATTTTAATTTCAACTATATTATAGCACTTTAAAGCGCTACGATTTTTAATTTCACTGTAAAAATCATATCTTTTTCGTTTCTTGACGAAATTCAGTGAAACAAGAGACGGTGGACTCGTGTGGACGTCTTCTACATTTTAGAAGAGACCGCATATTTTTCTGATCCTTCTGCTATTTTTGGTGGAGTGGAACCCTATGTGAGATTTCTAAATTATAAATGATATGAAAACGGCGATGTATAAATTATATAGTTGATGTATGAGTTATATAAGCGTTGTACACCTCATGTATGAGCGTTGTATAAGTTTGTAACGACCCAAAAAATCTGAACCAATTTAAAATTTTTAAATTGGCTAAAATAATGGATTTTAAATATTTAAAATAAATAATTTAAATAATGGCGATGAAAACTGAGTTTGAATCGACATTTGAAAACGAATATAATTAATTATAATTATATATAGAATTGAAAATAGCGCGGTAGTTCGATAATTCGATTTCAAACTTCAATTGAATATACCGGGTGCAAAACAATCCGGATTTTAGTGAAACCAAAAACATTAGGATCTAATTGATGATATCTTTCCAACGAATCTAACCAATCGAAATTTGATAGCGGGAATCAAAAGATATGTCCAATTGAAAATTCTGAATAGTCGCTATGGAATTCAGGCCCTTAAAAATGGACATTTTGCAAACGACCTCGGATTTCGACGAAACCACTTTTGTTGGGTCCGGGATGTGAAGTTATTGCTAGGTTTCAAATTTCATAATATTTCGAATCAATATGTGAGCGTGGCAAAGGAAAACACGTTTGGCCGGTTTCAGTTGATTTCAATCGACTGGAAATTGGCCATTTTTCAAACGGTCTCAAAATTCGACGAAACTAGTTTTGTTAGGACCGTATCGTCAATACGAAGCTAGAAAATATTTTTCTGGAATTTTTCTAGTTAGTATGTGACCCCGGTAATTTGAAATGTACGTTTAAAATTCAATATAGTGATTTAAATGTAAATTCAACGGAAACTGATTGTAACGATCAAATCAGCTTGCGATACGTAGCCCATTGTGTTCGAAATGGGGGTAGAACGCTAGGGACGACAGGCGGTGGGCCTCGTTTAGAGGTCGTATGTAAAAGTCAACTTTTTGAAAAATTAAATAATTAAATATATATATTTTATATAACCCCCCCCCATTCCCTCTTCTCTCTCCACTTCGAACAGAAGAAAGAAAATAAAAAAACCCTAAATCTATCGACAGCCGCCCCTCCCCTGAAGCGAACGCCACCGCCGCCCATCACCGCACCCCCCTCCCCTCGTATGTCGAACCGCCAGTGATGCATCCGCCTCCTCCCTGAAGCATCGCGACGCCAATTCGCGAGCACCCCGCCTCCGCCGCCCCCCTCGAAGCCAGCTCCGCCCTGCCGCCGACGTCTCCTTTCCCCCCCTTCTTCGCAGAGCAATGTAAGTGTTTTTATTTTATTTTTGTTTTTATTTTTAAATTCTGAAAAACCGATTTTTTTTTTGGTATTAAAACTGAATTCGAAAAAGAATTTAAAACTGATTTTAAAAGGTTATAAAACTGATTTTTTTTAAAAGGAAAATTCTGATTTTTGGAAAAAAAGAATACTGATTTTTAAAGGATTGAAAAACTGATTTTAATTTGAACTTTAAAAAGAAGAAGATTTAAACTTTAAAAGGAAAAGATTTAAACTTTAAAAGGAAAAGATTTAAACTTTAAAAGGAAAAGATTTAAACTTTAAATAGAAAAAGATCACATTTTTTTTAGAATAGAAAAGATCATATTTTTAAAATAGAAAAGACGGAATTTTTATTAAATAAAAGAAGTAAGATATGATTCTTATATTTTTAAAGCAATAAAAATATAATTTTTACATCATAGGAATATTAAAAATATAATCTTTGTTTTTAAAATTTGATCTTTATATATTGAATAACATAGTAAAAATTCGATTTTTACATATGTAGAGAATACGGGCAACGAAGCGACAAAAGGCGAGAAAGGCGAAGATTTCTCTAAGTGAAGTTGGATAGCTGTTGGTGAGATTTCTGATTTAAAAATATATATATGTGTGTGAAATGAAAGTGAATTGCTATATATAAATATATATATATATATATATACGCCCCTCGTCCACAAACCATGGACGATATTTATTGATTGAAATTGTTGTGAAAATTGATTGACAGCGAATGATTGTTTGGGATTGTTTGTGATTGATATTGGTTGATTGTGGTTGAAAAATACCCATTTGTGGTTGAGAAATATTTGGTTGAAACCACATAGGATTAGTTTGTGGAAATGAAATAAATATATACATGCCGCCTGCGTGCGAACTAGATGCATGATCCCCATTGTCAAAAACCGCGAGGTTTTAAGGTAGAGCGAGGAGCCGTACTGGGGACGGTCCCGGTTTTAACTACCCTGCCGTTATGCTGCCGAAATTTTGAATAATATTCGTGTGTTTGAATTATTTTCATATGCTTAAACTATATTTATTCAAACTATAGAAAACATTCATGTGTTGAATTGATATTCATTCGTTGATTAGAAATTCATGTGTTGAATGGTATTCATATTTTGAAATAAATTGTTTGGTAATAAAAATCACATTTTTATCTATATATAGAAACTATAGAAAACATTCATGTGTTGAATTGATATTCATTCGTTGATTAGAAATTCATGTGTTGAATGGTATTCATATTTTGAAATAAATTGTTTGATAATAAAAATCACCTTTTATCGACTATATGAACTGTGTAAAATAATCTCGTTTTAAAAGAAATTGTTTTATGATAAAAATCCCATTTTTATCACCAACATGAACTATATAGAAAAATAGTGTTTTGAAATGAATTGTTTTACAATAAAAATCACATTTTTATTGTATGCATAAATCGTTGAAATGTGAAGTATTAAAAATAGCCACTTGTTCAAAATAAACATATATGAGTTGAAATATTCATTAATTAGCTAATGAAATGATTTGCACCTATTTATGTAACATTAGAATGAATGGTGTTTTTAAACCAAATAGAAATCAAATATGAAGTCGAATAGAAAATGATAAATGATAAGAACTGTGTATATATGTACATACATATTCATTGAACAGGTTATAGCAAAGGGGCTAGAGAAGAGGAATAAAATTTTGTGCCCGACAAATAGGTACACATTTACTGCTTTGTTTGGGTGATGATTTTATGAGCCTGTTGGCTAGCCGCTTGGCTTTTTCTTTTTCTTTTTGAGATTAGAAGGACCGGGAAAGCTATTTGCAATTTCCCGATGCTCCCAGTGCAGGGGAGGTTATGGCGAAATTTTCCAAAATTTTAAGGCGTTAGTGAAATATTTGAAATGAAAACGATATAGGAATTTTTGAAGAAACTATATTTATATAAATATAAATAAAATTAAAACGAAACGAAGCCGTGCAGTTCGTATTTTGAAACCGTGATTTCAAACAACTAGTACGGAGAATCCGACCATTGGATTTTCCCGAAACCTCCACCGTCGAGTTCGCCTTGGAATAATCTTTCCAACGGCACCAACCTTGTAAAAATCCAACGGTTGGATTGTCTGGAATGTTTAATTCAAATCTGAAGAAAAACAGCGTCAGAAACGATTATATTTATATATATATATATATATAATTATATTTAATCGAATAACGACGCTGCAGTTCGTATTTTGAAATCGAAACTTCAAACGATTGTACCGGGAGATCCGACCGTCGGATTTTCCCGAAACCGGAACCGTTGGATTCGTTTCGAAAAGACCTTTCTAATGATGTAAATTTTGTGAAGATCCAACGGTTAGTTTTTCAGATATGTGTAAATCAAATCTGAAGAAAAACAGCGCCACGGCCGCTTTATGGCCCGAAGCGTCGTTTTGAATAAATAGCTATTTTAAAATAAATAAAAATAGCGATAAATAGTTATAAAATATCATAAGCGATATGGAATAGAAATAAACTGAATTTGTTCGATTTATGTGGCTTTTGATGGTTGAATGTGTTTGGTGTGAAAATTACATTAAAAGAACACGATTGGTGTTGTCGAATAATTTAACCATTGAAATAAATTGATTTGAAATTCTAAATATACGTGAATTATTTGAGAAGGCCGAGTTAATTCTCATTTCAAATAATCGACCGACGATTGAAAGTCGAAGATGAAGACAATGGTCGAAGACCGGAGATCTTCACCTCGTTTGGATGGCAACCGAGGTCCTGATTGGGAGGCATCCCGAAATATGGATAATGAGTGGTGATCGTCCAGACGTACGTGGTGATCGATGGGTTTGCGAGGTATTTAGTGCCTCCGGTTTCGTTCAGACCCAGAACAGACTTGTAAATGGACTGTGTGTCTGACATAGGATTTATTCTGTGTGGCATGCTAAGATGCAGTGATCAGGGCTTCTGTTGAAAAGCAAAGTCTTGTGGTGATGATCAAAGCACCGCCTGTGTGGCGTAGCTTTGTGTATAACGTGAATTCGCGAGCCTCACACCCCGGTATGAACCTAAAACGGGAGAAGGACCTCAGGGAGGGTCTACGTTTCCTCCTAGCTAAAAGTGGCGTCAGTGGTTTTACACGCCCTGACGAGTTTGACTTATGTGGTTGTTGCTGTTGCGAGGCGCCTCGGTTAGATCGGACGATCCGGGTCCGACGGAGTCACTTGTTGGCTCGCTTACGCCCCAAAGGGCGGCGAAACGTAGTGCTTAGGCATTTTTAATCCACTTCGTGTGGACCGGCCCTATCGCTCCAAGGGTCGATGCGTTCTGATCCTGAGACTCGGGCTAGGCAGTCTCGAATTCGGTAAGGACTATCTTTTGCCTTGGTTCATGACGGAAATCCAATTTCCAAATACGTGATCGTGCGGTTTTGATTGTATATATATATGGCGACATGATATATGGTACCCATGTCGTCTATGATTGATAGTTATGATTGAAATTGTTTTTGAAACATATGAACACTAGTCATAATACCAAATGCTTTGTTTTATACGTATCAATCATATTTTGGCCATTATAAGGTAAAACTCTATCCTCTGGTTTGCGTTGCATTGTGTGATGGGAACTGAGTCTTATAATGGCTTCATTTTTTATAAAAAGCATAGCGATGTTTAAAAGAAAGAATTGTTTTAAAGCACTGGCAATCCAATGGAGTAAACCCGTTCCACGAAAGTGGCGTGGTCCTGTGATTAGCCAATTATATATGTGTTGAGTGGATTTCTCGTACCAGTCCCATGACTGACTCGTAGTTTGTTTCACTTTCAAACTCGGGTGCCCCTTTTTCTACACGGGCAGCCTTGTATTCAGGTTTAGCTTGTTCTTTTTCTGGATAGCTGGAGCTGAAGATGGATTCTATCATTTATTTCTTTTTATGCTGTTCAGCTCCTATTGTACATATTTTGTTTATTTCCGCTGTAGACATTTATGTATAGCTGAACTGTATTTGTACTAAGTAAGATCCTGTATACTGTGTAACTCTGATGATTACTTTTATCCAGTATATTCTATTGTTCATTATCTGGTGTATTTATTTAATTTTGTTCTGCTATTATCTGTTTCTGTGTTATATTCCAAAGATAACCCTTGTTTCCGTCTGAACGGGATTTCGGGTCGTCTCAAAGTTGTACGTTCGATATATGCGTTGTAAAAATTATATATGTGTTGAAATAGAAGTGAAATGCTTATATATATATATATATATATATATACACACGCCCCTCGTCCACAAACCATGGACGATATTTATTGGTTGTGATTGGTGTGAAAATTGGTTGATAGCGAATGGTTGATTTGAATTGTTTGTTGTTGAAATTGATTGATTGTGGTTGAAAAATACCCGTTTGTGGTTGAGAATTATTTGGTTGAAACCACATAGGATTAGTTTGTGGAAAAGAAAGAAAAAAATATACATGCCGCCTGCGTGCGAACTAGATGTATGAAATCCCCATTGTCAAAAGCTGTGAGGCTTTAAGTTAGAGCGAGGAGCCGTACTAGGGATGGCCCCGGTTTTAACTACCCTGCTCATGTGTTAGAATTATTTTCATGTGTTGAAACTATATTCGTGTGTTGGATAGAAACCATTCAAGTGTTGAATAGAAATTCATTCATTGAATAGAAATTCATGTGTTGAATGGTATTCGTGTTTTAAATAAATTGTTTTAATAATAAAAATCACATTTTTATTTTATATATACGAACGATGGAAAACATTCATGTGTCTAATAGAAATTCGTTCGTTGAATAGAAATTCATGTGTTGAATTCTATTCGTGTTTGAAATAAATTGTTTTATAATAAAAATCATATTTTTATCATCTATATGAATTATACAAAATAGTCGTGTTTTAAAATAAATTGTTTTATAATAAAAATCATATTTTTATCATCTATATGAACTATATGAAATAGTCGTGTTTTGAAATAAATTGTTTTACAATAAAAATCACATTTTTATTATATACATGAATTGTTAAAAATAGTGAAGTGTCGTAATAAATGTCGGTTGGATAAAAATATCATTTTTATCAAATGTATGAAAAGGAAATGGTTTTGAAATCGAAGAATAGATTATATATATATAAATATAATTAAAATAAATCGAATAACAAAGGTGCATTTCGTGTTTTGAAACCGTGATTTCAAACGATTAGTGCGGGAGATCCGACCATCGGATTTTCCCGAAACCGAAACCGTTGGGTTCGCTTTGGAAATATCTTTCCAACGACACCAACTTTGTAAAGATCCAATGGTTGGATTGTCCGGAATGTTTAATTCAAATCTGAAGAAAAACAGCGCCAGAATCGATTATATATATATATATATATATATATATATATATATTTAAATTAAATCGAATAACGACGCTGCAATTCGTATTTTGAAATCGAAACTTCAAACGATTGTACCGGGAGATCGGACCGTCTGATTTTCCCAAAACTGGAACCGCTAGATTCGTTTTGAAAAGATATTTCTAATTATATAAATTTTGTGAAGATCCAACGGTTAGATTTGTAGATATGTGTAAATCAAATCTGAAGAAAGCAGCGCCACGGCCGCGTTATGGCCTGAGGCGTCGTTTGAATAAATTAGCTATTTTTAAATAAATAAAAATAGCGATAAATCGTTATAAAATATTATAAACAATATGGAATGTGAAATTTAGAAACTAACTGAAGGTTGGCTAAGTCGAATGGTTTCCTGGGTTTTGATCTGATGTTGCTTCGGCCTTCGGGGTTAACACTTAGGAAATCATTCTCTTACTGATTTATGGTTAGTGACTGATGAATTGGGATAAGGTGTATGTTGTGTTTGTGTAGCACTTGCTTATTATATACGCGAGTTGCTCAGAAAGACCGGGTTTATCCCATTCTGAATAACTGAATCGACGATAAGAAATCAATGATGAAGACGGTGATTGAAGACCGGAGATCTTCATCTCGGTTGGATGATAACTGATGTCCTGATTGGGAGGCATCCCGAAATATGGATAATGAGTGGTGATCGTCTAGACGTACGTGGAGATCGATGGGTATGCGAGGTATATAGTGCCTCCGGTTTCGTTCAGACCCAGAACGGACTTGCAAATGGATTGTGTGTCTGACATTGGAATTCATTCTGTGTAATTGATAGCCATCAGTTGCATGGTGTGAATTGCCTGTGTGGCATGCTAAGACGTAGTGATCAAGGCTTTTGTTGAAAAGCAAAGTCTTGTGGTTGATGATCAAAGCACCGCCTGTGTGGCGTAGCTTTGTGTATAACGTGAATTCGCAAGCCTCACACCCCGGTATGAACCAGAAACGGGAGAGGACCTCAGGGAGGACATGTATTTCTTTCTAGTTAGAGGTGGTGTCGGTGCTTGAACTGGCTGACATTTATATTATTTTCACCTATGTGGTTGTTGCTTTTGCGAGGTGCCTCGGTTATATCAGTCGATTCGGGACCGATGGAGTCATTCGTTGGCTCACATACACCCCAAAGGGCGGGTAAACGTAGTGCTCAGGAATTTTAATCCACATCGGTGGACCGGCCCGGACGATCCAAGGGTCACTCGAGCTCTAATCCTGAGGCTCGGGCTAGACAGTCTCGAATACGGTAAGGACTATCTTTTGCCTTGGTTCATGACGGAAATCCAATTTCCAAATACGACACCGTGCAGTTTTGATTGTAAACCTATATTTGGCGACATAGTGGCATGGGACGCTCATGTCGTCTATGATTGATACTTATGATTTGAAATTGTTTTTTTTGAAACATATAAACGCTAGTAGTAATATCAAATGCTTTTGTTTTATTCGTATCAAGCATATTTTGATCATTATAAGGTAAAAACTCTATCCTCCGGTATGCGTTGCATTGTGTGATGGGAACTGAGTCTTATAATGGCTTCATTTTTATAAAAAACATTGCGATGTTTAAAAGATTTACTTGTTGTAAAGCACTGGCATTCCAATGGAGTAAACCCGTTCCGCGAAAGTGGCGTGGTCCTGTAATTAGCCATATTATAAATGTGTTAAGTAGATTTCTCATACTAGTTGACTGACTCGTAGTTTGTTTCACTTGCAAACTCGAGTGCCCCTTTTTCTACACGAGCAGCCATGTGTTCAGGTTTTTAGCAGGCTCTTTCTGGATAGCTGGAGCTGAAGATGGATTCTATCATTTATCTCTTTTTATGTTGTTCAGCTCCTATTGTACATATTTTGTTTGTTTTCCGCTGTTAACATTTATGTATAGCTAAACTATAATTGTACTAGGTATGATCCTATATACTGTGTAACTCTGATAATTACGTTTATCCAGTGTATTATTTGTACATTATCTGGTGTATTTATTTATTTCTGTTCTGCTATTATCTGTTTATGTGTTATATTCCAAAGATTACCCTTGCCACCGTCAGTACGGGGTTTTGGGGTTGTCACATTCGTGGATCGAGTCTTTCTCAGGTTTTCGGGTAGCCTCTTTTCCTCTTACTTGTCTTGGCATTGTTTTTTATTGAGGTCGTAAGATCAATGCGCTTTCCAACCCTCTTACTAACAAAGCTAGGGGAAAAACCTAGAGATGGAACTTTAACTTCGTCTCCCAGGCTAAAAGGCTTGTTCTCATCAAGTCGGTGCTAGATTCTCTTGAGTCACAAGTCTCCACAGCCATGACTCCTACTTCGTCATTCTTTCGTTCCTACTATTATTTGGCTTCGTCTTTTTTCTGGGGTAAAAAAGACGACCCAATGGGACGTTGTTGGGTGTCTAGGGAAACTGTATGTCGAACTAGGCATGAGCGCCGGGGCACTAGGCTTGCGGAATCTTGGGGATGTATGCAAGGTGTATGCCAATAATCTCCAGGCTCAATTACATCCAAACGACTCCCTTTGGGCAACGTTTCTTCATGCTAACTACCGATGACTTTTGCATTCGGACTATTTTAGCACTCCGTCGTACGCCTATGAGACATGAAAATAGATGAAATCAATCAAAACCTTTTTCGATAGGCATGTTTGGGTCTATTACTGAAATGAACATCTTTTCTCCCTTAGGACTTCTTGGAATTCTGATAGAGTTCCGGTGGGTAGAATCCTGGTTTTCACTTTCATTTGGGTGACGCACATTCCTCCCAAGGTCTCCATTCTTATGTGTAATATCTTATGAGAGGCTTGCATTAGATGTAAACTTTATGAGGATTTATTACCCTGTCATGTCTCAATGTCGTTGTTGCCAACCAGGTTCGTTAGAGTTGAATGCACACTTATTTTGGGGGAGAGTATGTAATTACAGTTTGGTCTTACTTTGAGGACTTGGTTGGTTTCTGTGGCTCCACCCTCCATTGCTTGCCTTGCTTCATGGATTAGGGGTCTTGGAAAGGATCTTGAGTTGATCCTTTTAGTCTTATTCCCTATCTCATCTGCTGACATCTTTGGTGTTCCCGGAATAAGGCGATTTTTGAAGATTCCCTTATGCTTTCTTCTTCCATCACTCGTAGAGTGTTAGACGATGTCTATCTCTCTTTCCAAGGTAGACCCTTCATGGGAAACTCAATCCTGGTTCATTATCGTTGGTGTGTGTTTTCTCTATTTGTTGGGGATCTCATTCCAATAAGGGGTGGGTTGAGTGTTTTTTTTCAGTGCTTGAATTGGAGGATGTTGGCTTAGGCTTGGATTTCAGTACTTGAAGGCTGGAGCTGACTTTCCTTTTTTTTTGTATCTCAGACTCAGAGAGAAATGACATGCTTATTAGTTGTTCCTTTGAGTCATGTTACTGTGTTTTGGTTGCTGCAGCGTGCCTTGGGTGGCTTTCCCTATTGTTAGCAAAGGAGAGTGCGCTTTAGGCTTTTATTTGTGAACGATGGCTGTTGTTTTAGTTACTGTTGCTGGAACTAGGGGCTCGAAGTATATGTTTTTTAGTGGGTTTGAGGCGGCTCTTATGCTTCTTCATCTGGTTTTTTCCATTTCTTTGTAGGTCGGAGTCCCCATTGGGATTTTATACCAAGTTGTCATTTTGCTTTTTGTTGGGGTTGTGTCCTATTTTATGTGGCTTGACTTAGGGTTTGTAGGCAATCTCTAGGTTTGTTTTTGTGAGTCCCCGAAGAAAGGCACTTTTTTTCATTTTGATATATATTTTGTGTTTTGAGCAAAAAAACAAAAGTAAAGAAGCCATCGACCACTAAAAGGAGAAAAGAAGGGATAAACCCAAGGATTCAGAGGGAAAACAATGTAGGAACTGCATCAAATCTAAATTGCTCTTACTCGATCTAAGGTGAATACTAGTTAACTAGCTCGTTTTTCTATGCTTTTCTAGATTTATGATTAGTTTCCAATTTTTTCATTATATGATAGAGTCATGATTTATTAGAATTGTATGAAATTGTTTTAATTAGTTTTAAAGGCGAAAACATAGTTTTTGGTCTCTTATTGATTTGAAATTTGGATATGTCGTGTAAAACATTATTTTGGAGTTTTTTTTTTTAATTTCGAAGTTTCCCATCATATGAAAATTTTATGATTTTCCATAAAGTAAAATGTATCATTTTTGATGTTTTAATATTTAAAAATAATTTACTTTCGAAAAATTTGTATGGGAAAGTGGAGAATTCAGTTTCTTGATGGTTTTTGGGATTTCATTTTGTGATTATGATTTTTTATGAAATTATCGTTCTAGAAAAGGTGTATCATCAATACAAGTTAATGATATTAATCATAAGGTTTTTACAAAAGTATTTGATTGGATAGAATGAAGCCTACCAGTTATTATGAGAAGAATATGTAAAGTATTTTGTTATCCAATGATATTTTGACAAAATACAAGAGCTAGAGGAAAGTTTTATCTGTAAAAGGAAACAAATAGTTTTTAACTTGTTTATAAAGGTGTCATTGGTACATAACATAGAGATTTAGTACCTCTAAAAACTTAGATAATTGATAGGGCTGGCATTTGCGATAACTACTTACTCTTTAAATGATGTATCTGCACATATATCGGCAATTATAAAGGTTGATGCATGGAAAACTACTCGATAGCCATGTGATGTATCTATTTTTGTAGGGTTTTAACACACTTCGTAATGTAGAATTTCAGGATCTTATGAGTGTTGAAGCTCGAGAACCCCTTGTGTTAGACACTTGGCATCTTCTTTTTTGTCCTTGCATATTTAGGTTTATAAGAGCTTGACACGCTGAAGTATCGAGTTTGACAACCCTATATATGTTTTTAAACTCCACACCCTCTATTTTGTTGTAACTTGATAGCTTTTAATATATCTAGGGATATAATAGCCATCTGTTTTACAAAATTAATATTTGTGTTTTAAAGACTCAATTGACTTATTTTTTTTGCAAAATAGAATGCTATGTTTGGAATCTTTATAGCCCATGCTGCCTAGAATCTCTATAATCATGTTTTAGCGACTTGTATGTTTACCAAGCCTGGCAACCATGTTTCAGTGGCATGCCAACACTTTAAAATAAAAAATATTAATGACACATACTTTGGCCTTACTAGTTAAAATAGAGACAACAAAATTGGTATTTTTGCCACTAAAAGAATGAGAGGCAAATTAGCATTTTCCCCTATAAGCTAAGCCCCTAATAACAAATAGGGGAAAATTGTAAACTAATTTTTCCCTTATAAACTTTCCTGCCACGTAAGATAACTGAATACCTAAAGTCGGTAGAGGCGCAAATAAACGCCCCTATTGTATATTATATTATTTTTAAAAATCACAGTCAAATTAACAATGCAAACGAACATTAGATAATTATAAATATTTCACTGTATAACTAACATAAATTATTAAGAAATAATACTTAAACCAAAATGCAAACAATTCAGATATTAAACAATACCATAAAACATGACATTAACTGACAGTTCAAGCCCATCTAAGACCATGTCAGATGCAAGGTATGATTCAACCAGGCAGGATTAATTCCAGCTGTTTTTAACACCCATGAAGCTGCATCATAAACTCTAAACCCAAATTAAATTGAATTCGCATTCCATTATATTCCTAACGTTACAACCTTAGATTTCAGATCCAAGAATGACGAACAACATAACTCCACTAACAGCCAAAGGCAGTAGAGTGAAGAAAGGCAAAGGTGACACATGAAGCAAGGATATTAACCATTATTAGAATTTTTTTGTCGCAGTAATCATCCTTCTTAGATGCCTTTTAGCAAAACATAAGAATATGATATTCAGAACTTAATTCCACATGCGTGTTTTTCCCTTATGTTGAAGTAACCCATACCCCACTAGCTAGACACTACAACAATGGTAGCCACCATGTGATGGAAAAATTAGAACCTCATGGTCGACATTATAGCAAAAAATGATGATATGATGTAACGACCCATGGAATTCGACGCCCGAATTCTGACATTAATACATAAATCCCGTAATTCGTGCCAAAACCCAAGTATCGTAAACACCAGATAGTTAACAGAAAGAAATTAGAGGGTGAGATAAGAAAGAAATATTAGAATAGAAGAAGAAGGAGAAGAACCAACACAACACAAAGTCTCACATCGCAGTGGAACAAAATAAAATATAGAAATAATCTTTATTGAGAACTTGAAAAGTACATACAAATATCAAAGTACATAAGTACACCTGGACAGTTAAAACAATTTGTCCTTATACACAACACACAGTGGAATAATAACATCATATGTTTGAACTCTTCCAGCTCGTCTCTTCACAACATCCAATGACCTAAACATATAAAGCTCGGTCTAACCCGAGCATTTCAAATGCCAGGTCAGTCTGGTGAACCAGAGTGAGAAACCCACTAAGTTCATAAACAATATCCAACTTGATTTTAATGTTAACAAATCTTTTCTGAAAGAAAAGGATAATCATAAGACCGATCCATACATAAACACCAATGGTTTTTTCCTTACTATAACACAAAACATTTTTGAAATCATATCTTATCTGATATTATAGTAATGTTTGACACAAATAAATATCAATCTAGTGGAACGCTTGCATATCACGCTCCACATACATGGTATACAATCAAAACCGCTAGCGCTTATTAGAGATTGGATTCCGACTATAACAAGGTATGGAACTGCCTGCCTATAGTGTACCTCTAGAGAGGAGTCACTGGTTTAACAAGAACATCTTGCAACCTGACCACACATGTCCGACCACTCATTTCGCTTGAGTGTATCGAATGTATATCACCAACGGTTAGGATCAACAACCTTTTCTCGAATGGGACAGGATCGAATAGAATAAAGAAGGAAATGAAATTTCTCTAGATAGGTGATTATACACCCTAATTGGAAGCGGCCCACTTAGCCATGTTATGTAACAACCCGGAAATTCTGAACCAATTTAAAAAATTTATTTTAGAAATTTTGATCGATTTTGAATATTCAAAATGATTTATTTTAAATAATAACGATTAAAAATTATTTTCATTGAAGTTAGAATGAATTATATTTATTTTAATTATAAAAGGAGTTAGAAATAGCGCGGTAGTTTGAAAATTTGAATTTGAACTTTAACGGACCGTACCGGTTGCAAAATAACTCGGATTTAGTGAAACCAAAAATATTTAAATCTATTTAAGAATATCTTTCCAACGAATCTGAGAAATCGAAATTTCATAGCAGGGATCAAAAGATATGTCCAGTTTAATTTTCAGAATAATCGTTGTAGAATATTATTATTTTTTTAATATTAAAAATAGCCATTTTACAAACGACCTCCATTTTCGACGAAACCACTTTTGTTGGAACCGGAATGTCAAATTATGGCTAAGTTTAATTTTCCGTCATTTTTGGGATCAATATGTGAACGTGGCAAAAGAAAACGTGTTTTGTCAGTTTCAGTCAATTCGGATCGACCAGAAAATGGCTATTTTTCAAACTGTCTCGAAATTCGATGAAATTAGTTTTGTTAGGACCGTATCATCAAAACATAGCTACAAATATTTTTTCTGTAATTTTTAGAGTCAGTATATGACCTCGGTAATTTAAAATGCACGGTCAAATTTAGTAATTAAATAATTTATATTGTAATTTAAAAGAAAAAACCTATCAAAACAATTGAACTGGGTTACAAAACCTATTACATTGTATCTGGAACGGAGGTATTTAGCTAAGGGCGACAGTCATTGGGATTTGTTTGGAATTCGTTGTGTTAAGCTGTATTATTTGAATTAAATTGAATTTAATAAATAATAAAATAGAAGTAGAATACTATTATAAATACACTGTATTTTACACCGTATTTCAGAAACCCTAATACAGCCGCCATAGTTCAAAAGCAATAGCCAAAAAGCTCCGAATCAAATCCACTAAAATCTCCTCCTCCGATTCGAATTACACCCTGAAATCAAAACAAAATTGAAGAATTCTTCCTCCTCTACATTTCTATAAGGGTTTGATCATGTTTCAATGATCAGAGAATCCGATCTTGTCGTGCAAACCGCTGGCGTTTGCATCAGTTTTTGAGGTGCCGGGAGGAGTCTAGTTCGCCAATGCTCAGGGGGGAGGTGCGGTGTTCGAAGGCGGTGGTCATGGGCTATTTGGATGGAGGACCGATCATCAAAATTTGAAGCAACGGCGGTGAATTTCTGGCGAGCGCGAGTGACAGTCAAACGAAGAAGAAGCAGTTATACACGGCCTAAGTTTGTTAAACGTGATTAATTAAAGGTTAAGGGGATTTTAATTTATTTAATTATTTAGTAAAGTCCTTAACATTTAAATTATCATAAGTCATTCAAACCAAACCGGAATTCAATGATTTCAGATCCGCTGGAATCGAGAAGAGGAGATCTACGTGATGAAACAGACTAGAACAAGAATGGAGCCATCTGGAATTTTCGAATAAATTAAAGAGTTGTTTGGTTCAACCAAAAACAATCATTTAATAGCGATTTCTGAAAACCAAACAAGGTGAGATCTCTATTTTGTTTAAATAAATTAATTATAGATTTCGATGTAAAATTTATATTTATGTTATATAGAATTCATGTTGGTGTGGTATAGAATTTTAATTGATTGTTTGTGATGGTTATGGAAGATTGAATTGGATTGTATATATAAAAATAAAAATATCCATGCTAGTCAAAATTTGTGCAAACAATAAAAACCATATTTTTATTGTTAATGTATAACTAAGATGTAACATGTTAGAAATAAATGAAAATCATATTTTATTTTAATTTTATGTATAAAAAGGATGTTCATGTTAGGAATAAATAAAAAATATAATTTTTATTGTTTTAAAGAATAACATGCCGAGCACACTTTGTTATTTAAAAAGTATCACTTGTTAGACATGTTAGTTTGACGTAAAAATCTCATTTTATGCTAGCATATGAAAGAAACATTTTATTTAAATTGTTAGCATATAAAAGTAACATTTCTAGTATATGAAATGTTAACATAAGAAAAAGATTTCATTTTTATTTGCATATTTAGATGCAAATAAACACCATAGAAAAAGATTTCATTTTTATTTGCATATTTAAATGCAAATAAACACCGTAGAAAAAGGTTTCATTTTTATTTGCATATTTAGATGCAAATAAACACTGTAGAAAAAGGTTTCATTTTTATTTGCATATTTAAATGCAAATAAACACCGTAGAAAAAGGTTTCATTTTTATTTTCATATTTAGATGCAAATAAACACCGCAGAAAAAGATTTCATTTTTATTTGCATATTTAGATGCAAATAAACACCGTAGAAAAAGATTTCGTTTTTTTTTTGCATATTTAGATGCAAATAAACACCATAGAAAAAGATTACATTTTTATTTGCATATTTAGATGCAAATAAACACTATAGAAAAAAAGATTACCTTTTTTGTTTGAATTTTAGACGCAGAAACAACTTTGAAATTAAAAGTTATATATATATATATATATTTGCATTCTTTGATGCAAATAAACATTAAAAATGAAAGTTATATTTTTATTTGCATTCTTTGATGCAAATAAACATTGAAATAAAATATTGCAATAAAAAGTTGTATTTTTATTTGCATTCTTTGATGCAAATAAAAGGTGGAAATAAAGGTTGCAATTTTAGATGCAAACAAAACATTAATTGAAGTTCCATTTTTGTTTGTATTTAAATGTAAACAAAAGCATTAAAATGAAAATTATATTTTTGTTTGCATTTTTTATATGAATAAAATATTGATTTAAAAGTTGAATTTTTATTTGCATTCTTTGATGCAAATAAAACATGAATTAAAAGGGTTACCTTTTTGTTTGCATTTTAGATGCAGATAAAATAGCCTTCTATTATAAAATCTGCATTGGAAATAAAATAGCATTTTTGTTATACAAGTAGAAAGAAAACACCATTTTTGTTATAAAAGCTGCATTAGAAAGAAAACATCATTTTTTGTTATAAAAGCTGCATCAGAAAGAAAACACCCTTTTTGTTATAAAACGTTACACTAGAAAGAAAGTGACATTTTTGTTAAGAATGCTATATTGGATAAATGTCACTACATTAGAAAATGTCATTTTATATAAAATGCTTTATTAGAATTAAAATATCATTTTTGTTGAAATTGTCATGTTAGACAAAAATATCATTTTTATTATAAAAAGTAAAGTTAGATAAAAATATCATTTTATTAGAAGTGTTTATGTTAGGATAGAAATGTCCTTTTATTTAGAAATTGTTATGTGAAATAAAATGTCATTTATTTAGAATTTTGCCATGTTAATAGAAATGTTATTTATTATGAAATGTCAACCCTGTAAAAAAATATCATTTTGTAAGGAATGTCGTCATATTAGAAATGACATTTTAGTTTAGAAATGTCATTTTATTTTAGAAAATGTCATTTTAGTAAAATATGTTGAAATAGGAATTGTCGAAAAAACAAAATTGTCTTTTATTTCATCACTAAAAATATGAAACATGTCATACAAATAAAAGTATTTCTTTTTATTTGCCATGTTTAAAATAGAATTGTAATGCGAATAAATATTCTTTTTGTTCGACATCAGAATTGGTTAAATTCGTTAATCAATAATCTACTTAGATGTACCGTTGCTGCTTGAGAGCCCCACACGGGTGTTGGGATGACATACACTAGTCCCATTATTTAACTGTATGTCAATCAATGGATTGACAATTTGTGTTGAGCGTTATTTATTTATTTATTTTAACGCTCACACAATTATAAATTTCACTTTGGTTGTGAATGGATTGCTTAGTGATTATGTATCATTATTGTTATATATACACATGCGATGTATGAAATCCGTACAACTGAAATTGTATGGTAATTGATTGAGTCACATTCCGATTCAGAATATCTTTTAATATAAAGAATATTTTTAAAATAAAGAATCTTTTAAAATAAAGAATATTTTAGAATAATGAATATTTTAAATAATATTCAGCGAAGAAGAGAAATGTGAAGCCGAATTAAGTAGCAAACGCCATTTTAACCCGAACGGGTTTATCGATCGATTTGTTTCATTTTAAAATGAATATAATAGGGAAGTGATTTCGAAATATAATATTTTTGAAATATTATTATATTAATATAATAAAGAAATAGAATATTCAATTTTTATTTAAAATTGAAAATGAAGTTAAAATCTTTTTAAAACAAATTTATAAATTTTTTATAAAACGATTTAAATAGAAATTGACGATATATATATTATATATTTATTTAATGGCCTGAATAGAACGCGTCGCGGAGCGACCGTTCGCGAATTTCGACCACTAACCTCAAATTGGCGTAACGGAAGATCCGACCGTCGGATTCTTCTAAAACCGGAACCGTTGGGTTCGTATCGAAAAGAGCTTTCCCATGAATATAAGAGTTTTGAAATCTAACGGTTTAATTTGGAATTATGTCCAAATCAATTTAAGAAAGGGTCGCTATGGATGCAGTTCGGTGGCCGTTATTGGAAACCGACTGTACGAGTGATAATAAAATTATTAAAAATATGGAAAATTTATGTAAAATCATAATAAATGATTTGGAAAGGGTTTTGATGAAAAATTCCATATTTAAAAAGATTAAAATATATTTTTATCGAATTGAATTAGTTATTAACTAGAATAAATCTTTAAAATAAGATTTAATGAAGTTTTCCAATAAATTGATATTTAATTGGAATTAAATAAGATAAATTGGATTTTGGGTTGTCGTGAATGGTGTCTTAAATAACACTGTTCTTATACCCTGTATGAAAGAAATAAATCTTTTAATTAAGATTTTAGAGTTTTTCAATTATATTTAATAATTGGAATAAAAAGGAAATGTGAATTGGGTTTATTGTGAACTGGGTTTTTTTTATCGACATTTGTTCTTTAACTCAATTATCAATGAAAATATAATTTGGAATTTATAAATCTTTTATTAAGATTTAAATGGAAAATTTCCAAAAGCAAAATTTTCCAATTTAATATATTAAATTGGAATTGAATGGAATTCGATTTAATAAATAATTGAAATGAGATTATGTAAAAGAAGACCGTAACTATATATGGAATTTAAAAGGCTTTGCCGTTATTCCATTTATATTATTGGTCTGATACAGAAATTTATATCGATTATATATTGTTTTGATTTCTGTTAAAATCCCATATTTAGTGGAAGATGATTTTGGGGTTTATCGTGAACAATGCTTTTTTAAATGACATTTGTTCTTTAACCCAGTTAAAGATAAGATTTATTTCTTAAAATTGAATAATCATAAAGTAATGATTTTGGATATTAAAACCCAAATTGGTGTTTTAATGAATCTTTAAAATAAGATCAGAGTATAATTTAATGGATTTATCTTTGATAAAGTTAATGGGAATCTTTACCCTATAATGTGAATATCTTATTAAAAGAATATTCTGATTTGGAATGTAGCATATGATGCGTTTTACAGCACTTGATTTTTATTATAAAATACGCGAGTTATTGGGAAAGACCGGGTTTAACCCATTCTGAATAATTACTACGACGATTAAAAATTGAAGAGGAAGACGGTGATTGAAGACCGGCGATCTTCACATCGAATGGATGAGGACTACTGATGCCTTTGATTGGAGATGTTGCCTTGAGAAGGTTCTAGTGGTAGTTGTCCGGACGTATTGTTGATCGTTCTGATATGCGAGGTACAAGGTGCCTCCGGTTTCGTTCAAACCCAGAACGGACTTGTAAATGGATTGTATGTCTGACGTTGTATTCCTTTATACTGTATTCGTTGATCTCTGCTAAATATATATCTGTTTGGTGTTTAACACCCTTCTCTAAGACGTACGAGCTTAGAGGTTATATATTGGAAGAAATCAATGGTATGATATGGATTGACAATGTGGCATGCCAAGATGCATGGATCAAGGATTTTGTTGAAAAGCAGAGCCTTGTGGTTGATGATCAAAGCACAGCTTCAAATAGCATAGCTTTGTGTAGCGTTACTTCGTGAGCCTCACACCCCGGTATGAACCAGAAATGGGAGTAAGGACTGCAGGGAGGACATACGTTTCTTTCTAGCTAGAAGTGGTGTCAGTGACTTACCAGACCTGACATTTTTACTTATGTGGATGATGGAATGAGGCGCCTCGGTTATTTAAGTCCCTAGTGGCTCTATTTACGCCCCATAGGGCGGGGAAACATATTGTTCAGGCATTACTAATCCACTAACATATTTGTGGACCGGCCCTGAAGATCCAAGGTGCAGTTGCGATTGTATCCCGAGGCACGGGCTAGAGTGTCTCGAATTCGGTAAGGACTATCTTTTGCCTTGGTTCATGATGGAAATCCAACTTCCAATACGACCCATGCGGTTTTGGTTGTATTACTAGTACGGCGACATAGTATATGGTAGCTATGTCGTCTATGATTGATATTATGATTGAAATGTTTTTAAAACATATATATACTAATAATAATATTAAATTCGTTTTATCGTATCAAGCATTTTTGACCATTATAAGGTAAAACTCTATCCTCCGGTTTGCGTTGCATTGTGTGATGGGACATGAGTCTTATAATGGTTTCATTTTTATAAAAAGCATTGCGTTGTTTAACGATTTACTTTATTTATGCACGGACGATCAAATAGAGTAGCGGCGTGGTCCTGTGATTAGCCCTATTATTAAATAGGTGAAGTAAGATTTCTCACACCAGTCCCATGACTGACCTGTAGTTTGTTTCACCTGCAAACTCGAGTGCCCTCTTTTCCACACGGGCAGTCGAGTTGCTTATTTTGCAGATATATTGAGCAGGATTCTGGATTGAAGCTTAAAGCTATGTCCAGAGCAATGATAGTCATCCGCTGTGTATTATATTAAATTACTGAAATTTAATCTTCCGATGTAATATAATTTGATGTACTCTGATATTCTGTACTCTGATGTAACATTATTGTAATGTTTATAAAAGTCTTCTGTTATTTGTTCTGATGTGTTGTATGCCCAAAGTTAAAGTATTCGTGGATTTCCAACTTTTGGATCAGACCAGTGTGGTTTATGGTCGATTCGAAGGACGAGGATTTACGGGTCTTTACAGCTGGTATCAGAGCTAATACCCAGCCGGAATTGTGGCTCCTGTGTGGACCACAGCGCCTGGGTGAGGTGTTTGTGAGCCAACGGGGACATTGGGCTCTATAGGAGGAGAGAATGTAACACCCCTAAGTCCCACATCATGGAAGCCTATGTGAAGTGGGTACTTATATAGTAGAGCCCATCTCTTACTAACGCCAAGGCCTTTTAAGGAACAAAGCCCCACACCTATATGGTGGCTAAGTTAGGGACAATATCTTGCGTGAACGAGGTGCGGGCTATTACATGTTACCTGCCCGATTTTTGTCATTTCCCGATTGATGAGGCTTGAGGTTAGAATTTACCTTTTGAATAACATATCACATTCACTTTGAATGTCACATTGTCAGATCCTTCAAATCACTAATTGACGTCCATTAAAATATTATGGATGTTAATGCCATCAACAGAACTATGTTTTTGAAAATCAATGTACGTGACTCTTAAGAAATACGCTATCAGACATTCGTCCATACAAGTCGTCTAGGAGCAGGATGAACCGAAGACACCCTCCTACCACATACTAGGACTCACCCTATGGATCAGTAGCGAGTAGTCCTTGCAATCCAAAGATTCTATCATGATCGAATTACCATCAAAACCTCTAGTTGCATGCCACAGAAATTTATCTAGTAGCCCTTTTGTTTATGAACCACGGTCTTCAACTGCTCCATCTTTAATCTACATCTTTTACGATTTCGTATTTGTTGGTTCGGAATAGTTTTCAAATATATATTTCATCCCGGTCTTTCAGTACCAACAATAGTATAGGTCAAAGTTTGATAGTCGTTTATTTATGTAACACCCCGTAATTCTTTAACATTAAGTTTCGCAAATTAAAGTATAATTAAATTATAAAATAAGAATCAAGGGAAACTGGTTGCGCCATTGCGTTCGTCTCGAAATTCTTCTTGGAAATGAGTCCGAGTTTTCGAGAAACGGAGTCTGTATGAGGGAGATATGACCCTCCGAAGTTTCAAGGATTTTCAAAACAGAAAAACAGCTCGAATTCGAATTCAAAATTCGAATTCAAACCCCAGCACAGACTGGGCGGGAATTTTCCCACCCAGGACCAGGTCGACCTGGGGGTCGACACTATGGTCGACCTCCCAGGTACCAGGTCGACCTGGGGGTCGACCTGGTGCTGAAACCCAGTTTTGAGCCTCGGTTCATTTTGATGTTTCTGGTCTCGTTTTCCGTCTAGATTCATCCGCCTAATCCTATATAAATAGCCTCCTAGCCCCATTCTCTTTACACCATGTTATTCTCTCCTTATGCTGCCTCTGGAATAATTGAAATAAATAAATTAAAATAAATCACGAAGACTATTTCTTGAAGACTACGGCTAGGAATTGCATATTGGAGATTCAAATAAAGTTAAAGCTTTAAGAAGGGAAGCAAAGGCTAATTCAACGGCTTCGAGCAACGTCACGCAAATCATAGCAAATCACCAACGTTATCTTATTGTCCTTTTCTAAAGCCGATCAATGAAAGTCAGTTACTTTTTAGATTTGAACGTCTAGATCTATTTGTGGCATGAAATTAAATGAATATAAGAATATGCCTGATCCTTTTATTTGAATTTGTGCTTGTATACGCCCTTGGATCTAATTCAGAACTATTATGGTTAATTACCGATGAGACGATGCCTATGTCTATGACTATGAACATAAGACCATTGCCTACGACCATGATTCATGACTATGAGATTATTGGCTATGATTATGAACAAAGACTATTGTCTATGACCATGACTTTGAAATATTTACAGTTAATTGCCTATGACTATTTAGGATAATTTCCTAGGGCTATTTTGGTTAATTATCCATGACTATTGTGATTAATCGCCTATGATTCATAACTATGAGATTTCTACATATGACCATGACTATGACTATTGTGGTTAATTGCCTAAGACTATTATGGTTAATTGTTTATGCCCATAACACTATAGTTACAAACCATGTTGTACACCGAACTAGCATTTTGTTGGATCTCATACCTAACGTACGACTTGCTTAGTTTATTCCTATTCACTATTATGTATACCAAAACCATTGGATCCACTATCCTTGTATTTGGCTCGCTTTTGCATGCCTATTCTTTTATGTCAATTCTCATGTTTATCCTCTATTCCCTTTTTAGTTTCATTTCATGAGTATTTATAAAACTTGTGAAATCATGGTATACGTACGTTATGAATGCGGGGTTATTTGGGTATAACATGAAATCTATATTATTTGGCATAATTTAGAGCATGTATTATAACATGACTATTAGATGCAAATTGGGGTAATTTGACGTGAATTACAGAAGATAAAATTTGATATATTGAATCTAGTATTGGCAAGTAAACTAAGCTTTAGGCATAAATTGTAAACTAGAGTATCAAATCAAGTTTTGACATGAACTATAAATGGGAATACTAGATCTAAATTGGCATAAAACTGCAGGTTGGGTTAAATGATAGGTAAATCAAGATTTGGGCCTAGAATATAGGTATGGTAGTGGGCATGACAAATGAATATGATATAGGCCAAATTTGTTTAAAAGAGTTGTTAGCAATTTACATATAGACAAAAAGGATAAATATGTAAATCTAGGAAAGACGAATATGCCTAACCCGAGGTTAGATTGAGTTACGGTATAAGACTGCCCGGAACCACCCGACAAATCCAGAAACTGTAACAATACCTATCTAATGTGGGTGGTTAGGGCATTGAGCCCAAAAGGACCCGAGGTTAGACTAAGTTGTGGTGTAAATCTGCCCGGAACCGACCGGCACATCCAGTAATTGCAACAATATTTGTCTAATGTGAGTGGTTGGTTCTTTAAATGAATAATTTAAAGCTAAGAAACAGTTAATCTAGAATAGGAGGGTTAAGTCCATAGGAACACTTAACCAACTTAACATGTTAACAAGACAAGACTTGTAGGGGTTAAATAACCGTTATAACATGTTGACTAGACAAGTGGGTGAGGTTAAGAAAAGGTTTAACTATTATAACATGTTAACTAGACTAGAAGGTGGGGTTAAGTAAAATACACTTAGCCAATTTAACATGTTAACTAGACTAGAAGGTGGAGTTAAGTAAACTTAGAACACTTAGCCACCATAGTGTGACAAATGAACAAGGTGAAGGTAAAACATGAAGGGACAATACTTAACCATTAGAACATGTGAATTAAACAGATGTTAGGGTTAAGTTAACCAAGAGAACACTTAACCGTTATAACATGTTAGCTAAACAGATGGGCAGGCTAAAGTTAAAGGGAACACTTAACCAATACAAGATGAAGGGGTAGGGTTAAGTAATAAGAAATACTTAACCAATATAACTTGATTTGTAGTAGGGTTAAGTCAACATGAACTAATAATAACACTTAACCAATCCAACATGATAAATGAATGGGTCAAGTTAACTTGAATTGACTAATGACACTTAACCAATCCAACTTGACGAGAAGAAGAACCAAGTATTAAACCTTAGTTAAGAGGACTAAGTTGTAAACCTTAATTAAGAAAACGACGATTTGGGAAACTAAGTAGTAAACCTTAGTTAAGGGAACTAAGTAGTAAACCTTAGTAGAACACGAGAAGGAGAGAACGTCCATCTGATCTTAAAGAAGGCTCCGACAAACTGGGTTACGAAGCACGCGGCTTCGAGGGGACGTGAGGGTACTCTTGGTATCCCTCTGTGAGGCTGCAGATGATCCTCCTGGGCTCACAGAGGTTAAGGTCAGTGTTAGAAGAACCAAGGGTATGCCTTGGTTGCAATATAAGGCAACCTAAATACTAGGATGGACCATCGTGATTCGGCGAGACCAGTATTCCAGTGATAGCAACTCGTCGTCTACCTGCCATCTTAAGTCAGTTGAGATACGTACAGCGGAAAGGCGGAGAACTCCAAAAGACCATATACTTGCTATGTCCATAGGTTAGTGGGGGCATAGGGGGCCTGCGTATAGTTCTCATTTTTCAAGGTGTGCCTTTCATTAGTTGAGGGAGGGGTCAAGTGGGACAATAGCCACTGGAAAAACAGACCTTAGCAACTGCATCGGCAGATATCTGAAAGCTCCCGACCGAGTTTCGTGTTTCTTGATTTGCCTTGCCACGAGACTCGGGTCGCACATATAGAGGACATGTGCATCTAGACTACGATAACGATCCACGACACGTACGTGCGGAAAGTCTAGGAACATATACCACTCTGGGTAGTGTGTCCTAGATTAGGGGCGTCATTCGATAAGTAGCATAATCCCTAGTTGGACCTAGGTCGCGTAAACCCTAAAATCCGAGAAACGGTTAATAGGTAGCATA
The DNA here is from genome assembly GCA_030737875.1 of Allium sativum. Taxonomy (NCBI): domain Eukaryota; kingdom Viridiplantae; phylum Streptophyta; class Magnoliopsida; order Asparagales; family Amaryllidaceae; genus Allium; species Allium sativum. Next base: position 830,979,020 of record CM060924.1, read on the forward strand.
AACTCCAGTAGCCCTGGGTAGCGTAAACCCTGGTTGGATCTAGAATGTGCTCGATAGAAAACCCTAGATTAGATCTAGGTAATAAATAATAGATGTACACCTAAAACAACCACAATTGCGGGGATTGGGATCATGTTATTGTTTTATCAGTTTATACAGATTACTAGTTAGGTGGTGCAGAGATATAGAAATTAGAATAACAAGGTAGTAGCGAAGCAGAGAAAGTATAGAAGTGCATCCAGTTTATCTTACCTTGTCATATCTTGTGCTAACCTTATGATTCCCGTTATCATGGTGTTGTCTTGTATTCAGTTAAATTCATGTCATGTTGCTTTTACCTGTTCATGTGCTGAAAGATACTGAATTTACCAGACTTTATGTCTGACTCTGTTTTCTTTCGCTTTCTTGTCTTCCGTTTCCCCCTCCCCCCAGGTTCGCAGGGAGGGAATATTACTACTTAATCCAGTTTTCTTTCCAAGCTGAAGATTAGTCGAAGTTTTGCTTGGATTCTCTTTTCCATTGCTATAGCTGGCTCATGCTACATTGGGGAATATAAATGTTATTTTATGCTTCTTCACTTTGTAAGACAGATATTCTGGTATTGGAAAACAATTGTTGTACAAACTATTTTATCAATAAAGTAAAGTTCTATTTTCCACTATTTTAATTGTCTGTTTTGTAATTTATCTGTATCTTTTACCTATAACTCTCCACCGAAGTTAAGGCATTCCCTTTGAGAGTGACCTTAATGGATATGGGGTGTTACACGTGGTATCAGAGCTGAAGGTTACCAGATCAGATAAAAGATTTGGAAAATTTTCTTCAAAACGGTTTTAAAAGAAGCATTTTCAAAAAGTAAAGTTTTGTTTTAAAGGCATATTCCCCAAAAGCATACGCACTATCTTCTGATCCTCTGTTTGAATTCTTGTCCCCTTCTTCCTTGAGTCTTTTAGGCTCCTGGCTTTCTGGGAGGTAACCTCATCGCGGCACGGTTCCGTAGGCTTGATAAGACTACGATACCTATCGAAGGGCAAAGTAGTGCCCGACTTCCATCTATAGCCATAGTAGTTTCACCTGCAGCTAGTTTTCTTTGAAGCTTTGAAGGGTTTTCTGTGCGATGGAGGCAGCTTTTGAGAAACTTGTCAATATGATTACACAGGGATGGTAAAGTTGAGGATGAGGGAGTTTGGCTAGGGAGCTCAACGCAAGGATGAGAAATTTATGGATATAAACTCGACTCATGAAGAAAGAAGGAATTATAAAACCTAAGACAAGAGTAAGTATCTTTTCCATGGTATAATGTGGCATATAATTAAGGACAATGGCAAGGACGAGGGACAGGATTTTCAGAAGGGAGAGTGCATGTTTCCACCACTAGAATACCCGAGAGAGAGATAGTAAAAGTCTCTGTTGGAAAAGTTTAGCTTTTCGTTTTGATCAACCAGTTAGTACTCTTTTGATCTTAGTGCTTCGCATTTGTTTATATTTACTTCCATAGTTGAGTTTCTGCACCTTAGTACTTGTATAGTAGAAGATCCCATTAGTGTCTCAAATCCAATTGGTGGTTCGGCCCGTTTACCTTTGGTTTGTAAGGATTTGAGAATAACTATATTAAGTGTTGAGTTTAAGCATAATTCTTATGTTTTTGGTTCCATGGGCTATGAGTTGATTCTTGGCATGGGTTGGTTGGCTAGTAATTCAGAAAAGAGGGTAGTTAGACTTTTGACTTGCCTTGGAAATACCCTCGAGATTCCGTGTAAAGAATCAGTTAGGCTTAGCTAGCTAGAATCGCTTAATGCATTTATCGACGATTTGCAATCCGTTAGGGTAGTCCATGAGTACGCAGATGTTTTTGATTAGGTTATGTGGAAACCGTAGAACCAGAAAGATTCGGATTGATTTTCATAATATAATAAAGTAAAATATGTCAAAATTATTTTGATTGAGAGACTATGGTATATAGTACCAAATTGAAAATAAATTTCTGGTACTGGCAGCAGCTTGGTTAATTAATTCAATACGAACTAAATAGGAATTAGTACCCGTACCCCTAAAACGCAGGATAGACTTCCGCATGTATCCAGTTGACAATGAAAAGCCAGCTATCCGATCAACGACAGTTTTGGAAATGGAGGTCAAGAAGCTTCGCAATCGTGAAGATTAATTAGATAAGGTACAAAATAGTGAAGCTCAAGAAGATGCGACTTAGAAGACTGAAGACTAGATACACGCATCATACCCTTTTTCTTAAGGATACATCCTTGATCTTTTTTTCTAGGAATTTTATGCATACTTTCTAGCTTTTAAGGTATATCCTCTAGGCCGTATCATTGATCCTTAGGTAGAAGCCAATGGATGCAAACATGTATTTGAAACATGTTATGATTGATGATTGCAAATGGTTGCTCGTGGATGCATATACACACCATAGGCGCTAGAACGATTCAGTCACTTTCATATTGCACTCACATATATGTATTTGTTTAACGGATTTAACTTGATGTGTTATCATTTGGATGTTGCATATGTATGAGTGGCTATGCACACATGTAGTATTTACATAACTAGGGATGCTTGCATACATGATTGGACGCATGACACTGACATAATTCACCTTAAGGAGGTCAACTGAATCGGTAGACCGCCTGATTTTGCATTAGATAAAGACATATACACACACTATGCATATGAACAGGAAAGCATTAGAAATCTTCTTAAGGACAATGAATGCCTGTAATTGAATGGATGAGTAGATGGGTGATTGGATGGTAGGACACATTCTTCCTAACTTGAAGATTTCGAGGATGAAATCCTTTTAAGAGGGGGAGAATGTACCACCCCGTAATTCTATAGCATTAAGTTTCGCAAATTAAAGTATAATTAAATTTTAAAATAAGAATCAAGGGAAACGGGTTGCACCATTGTGTTCGTCTCGAAATTCTGCTTGGAAATGATCCGAGTTTTCGAGAAACGGAGTCCGTATGAGGGAGATATGACCCTCCGAAGTTTCAAGGATTTTCAGAACAGAAAAACAGCTCGAATTCGAAATTCGAATTCAAACCCTAGCGCAGACTGGGCGGGAATTTTCTCGCCCAGGACTAGGTCGACCTGGCGGTCGACACTATGGTCGACCTCCCAGGGACCAGGTTGACCCTATGGTCGACCTGGGGGTCGACCTGGTGCTGAAACCCAGTTTTGATCCTGGGTTCATTCTGATGTTTCTGGTCCCGTTTTCCATCTAGATTCGTCCGCCTAATCCTATATAAACAGCCTCCTAGCCCCATTCCCTTTACACCATTTTATTCTCTCCTTATGCTGCCTCTGGAATAATTGAAATAAATATATTAAAATAAAACACGAAGACTATTTCTTGAAGACTACGGCTAGGAATTGCATATTGGAGATTCAAATAAAGTTAAAGCTTCAAGAAGGGAAGCAAAGGCTAATTCAACGGCTTCGAGCAACGTCACACGAATCATAGCGAATCACCAACATTATCTTATTATCCTTTTCTAAAGCCGATCAATGTAAGTCAGTTACTTTTTAGATTTGAACGTATAGATCTACTTGTGGCATGAAATTAAATGAATATTAGAACACGCCTGATCCTTTCATTTGAATCTATGCTTGTATATGCCCTTGGATCTAATTCAGAACTATTGTGGTTAATTACCAATGAGATGATGCTTATGTCTATGACTATGAACAAAAGACCATTGCCTACGACCATGATTCACGACTATGAGATTATTGGCTATGATTATGAACATAAGACTATTGCCTATGACCATGACTTTGAAATTATTACAGTTAATAGCCTATGATTATTTAGGATAATTGCCTAGGACTATTTTGGTTAACTATCCATGACTATTGTGATTAATCGCCTATGATTCATAACTATGAGATTTCTACCGATGACCATGACTATGACTATGGTGGTTAATTGCTAAGACTATTATGGTTAATTGTTTACGCCCATAACACTATACTTACAAACCATGTTGTACACCGAACTGGCACTTTGTTGGATCTCATACCTAGGGTTTGACTTGTTTAGTTTATTCCTATTCACTATTATGTACACCAAAACTGTTGGATCCACTATCCTTGTATTTGGCTCGCTTTTGCATGCCTATTCTTTTATGTCAATTCCCATGTTTATGCTCTATTCCCTTTTTAGTTTCATTTCATGAGTATTTAGAAAACTTGTGAAATCATGGTATACGTACGTTATGAATGCGGGGTTATTTGGGTATAACATGAAATCTATATTATTTGGCATAATTTAGAGCATGTATTATAACATGACTATTAGATGCAAATTGGGGTAATTTGACGTGAATTATAGAAGATGTAATTTGATATATTGAATCTAGTATTGGCAAGTAAACTAAGATTTAGGCATAAATTGTGAACTTGAGTATCAAATCTAGTTTTGACATGAACTATAAATGGGAATACTAGATCTAAATTGGCATAAAACTGCAGGTTGGGTTAAATGATAGGTAAATCAAGATTTGGGCCTAGAATATAGGTATGTTAGAGGGCATGACAAATGAATATGATATAGGCCAAATTTGTTTAAAAGAGTAGTTAGCAATTTACATATAGAGAAAAAGGATAAATATGTAAATCTAGGAAAGACGAATATGCCTAACCCGAGGTTAGATTGAGTTACGGTATAAGACTGCCCGGAACCGCCCGACAAATCCAGCAACCGTAACAATACCTATCTAATGTGGGTGGTTAGGGCATTGAGCCCAAAAGGACCCAAGGTTAGATTGAGTTGCGGTGTAAATCTGCCCGGAACTGACCGGCACATCCAGTGATCGCAACAATATATGTCTAATGTGATTGATTGGTGCTTTAAATGAATAACTTAAAGCTAAGAAACAGTTAAGCTAGAATGGGAGGGTTAGGTCCATAAGAACACTTAACCAACTTAACATGTTAACAAGACTTGTAGGGGTTAAATAACCATTATAACATGTTGACTAGACAAGTGGGTGAGGTTAAGAAAAGGTTTACCGTTATAACATGTTAACTAGACTAGAAGGTGGGGTTAAGTAAAATACACTTAGCCAATTTAACATGTTAACTAGACTAGAAGGTGGAGTTAAGTAAATTTAGAACACTTAGCCATCATAGTGTGACAAATGAATAAGGTGAAGTTAAAACATGAAGGGACAATACTTAACCATTAGAACATGTGAATTAAACAGATGTTAGGGTTAAGTTAACCAAGAGAACACTTAACTGTTATAACATGTTAGCTAAACAGATGGGCAGGGTTAAGTTAAAGGGAACACTTAACCAATACAAGATGAAGGGGTAGGGTTAAGTAATAAGAAATAATTAACCAATATAACTTGATTTGTAGTAGGGTTAAGTCAACATGAACTACTGATAACACTTAACCAGTCCAACATGACAAATGAATGGGTTAAGTTAACTTGAATTGACTAATGACACTTAACCAATCCAACTTGACGAGAAGAAGAAAAAAGTAGTAAAACTTAGTTAAAAGGACTAAGTTGTAAACCTTAGTTAAGAAAACGTTGATTCGGGAAACTAAGTAGTAAACCTTAGTTAAGGGAATTAAGTAGTAAACCTTAGTAGAACACGAGAAGGAGCGAACGTCCATCTGATCTTAAAGAAGGCTCCAACAAACTGGGTTACGAAGTACGCGGCTTCGAGGGGACGTGACGGTACTCTTGGTATCCCTCTGTGAGGCTGTAGATTATCCTCCTGGGCTCACAGAGGTTAAGGTCTGCGTTAAAAGAGCCAAGGGTATGCCTTGGTTGCAATATAAGGCAACCTAAAGACTAGGAAGGACCAGCGTGATTCGGCGAGTCAAGTAGCCCTGTGATTGCAACTCGTCGCCTACCTACCATCTTAAGTCAGTCGATATACGTACAGCGGAAAGGCGGAGAACTCCAAAAGACCATATACTTGCTATCTAGTTATGGGTGCGGATGGCCATAGGTTAGTGGGGGCATAGGGGGGCTGCGTATAGTTCTCATTTTTCAAGGTGTGCCTTTCATTAGTTGAGGGAGGGGTCTAGTGGGACCATAGCCACTGGAAAAACAGACCTTAGCATCTGCATCGGCAGATATCTGAAAGCTCCCGACCAAGTTCCATGTTTCTTGATTTGCCCTGCCACGAGACTCGGGTCGCACATATAGAGGACATGTGCATCTAGACTGCGATAACGATCCGCGACACGTACGTAGGGAAAGTCTAGGAACATATACCACTCTGGGTAGTGTGTCCTAGATTAGGGGCGTCATTCGATAGGTAGCATAATCCCTAGTTGGACCTAGGTCGCATAAACCCTAAAATCCGAGAAACGGTCATTAGGTAGCATAAACCCCAGTAGCCCTGGGTAGCGTAAACCCTGGTTGGATCTAGAATGCGCTCGATAGAAAACCCTAGATTAGATCTAGGTAATAAATAATAGATGTACACCTGAAACAACCACAATTGCGGGGATTGGGATCATGTTATTGTATTATCAGTTTATACAGATTACCAGTTAGGTGGTGTAGAGATATAGAAATTAGAATAACAAGGTAGTAGCAAAGCAGAGAAAGTATAGAAGTGCATCCAGTTTATCTTACCTTATCATATCTTGTGCTAACCTTATGATTCCCGTCATCATGGTGTTGTCTTATATTTAGTTAAATTCATGTCATGTTGCTTTTACCTGTTCATATGCTGAAAGTGGCTGAACTTACCAGACTTTAGGTCTGACTCTGTTTTCTTTCGCTTTCTTGTCTTCCGTCCCCCCCCCCCCCAAGGTTCGCAGGGAGGGAGTATTACTACTTAGTCCAATTTTCTTTCCAAGCTGAAGATTAGTCGAAGTTTTGCTTGGATTCTCTTTTCCATTGCTATAGCTGGCTCATGCTACATTGGGGAATATAAATGTTATTTTATGCTTCTTTACTTTGCAAGACAGATATTCTAGTATTGGAAAACAATTGTTGTACAAACTATTTTATCAATAAAGTAAAGTTCTATTTTCCGCTGTTTTAATTTTGTCTGTCTTGTAATTTATCTGTATCTTTTACCTATAACTCTCCACCGAAGTTAAGGCATTCCCTTTGTGAGTGACCTTAACGGATATGAGGTGTTCCAATTTAACTATCAAATAAATAACCATAAAGAAAAAAATGAATTCATTGGTTAAGTATTCGGCATCACTTGGCCCCTTTTAAAATAATTAGCGAATGAATGGTTTATTAACTTCTGAATCTTTCAATATTTTAAAACATGGTATTCACTTCTTATTTTAATATACTAATCTTCTCAAAATCATTTTATTTAAATACTTAGAAAATATCTTATGACCATATCCCATTTTATATTATACTATTATTTAAAACATTTGTACACAACTATTCATGCATTTCTATACTTCAACATTCATTAGTCCCCGACCTTAAATTGGTTAGAGAACAATCCCTTAAATATCAAACCGCAAAGGCCGAAATCAACATCAGATTAATATTCAGAAAATCACTCAACTCAACCAATCTCCAGTTAGGTTCCAAATCTTATCTTAACTCTTTATCAACCCCTACTGCTCCACTTTAAATCCATTTAACCATTTCGATTTTGAAAATCTTGTTTCAATTCCATTTTTAAGTACGTTAACTTAAACTTAACATTTTAGCCTCACGTCCCTTTTTTAAACATCATTTATAACCCCCAGGTTTAGTATAAAACTCTATTTATCTCGATTCCTTCTTACTTAATTTAAATATTAGGTAAACACTTATTTTAGGTTATCGTATAGGCTTAAAATACCTTTTGTCAACTTAGTCTATAAAACTCGGTTTTATAATAAATTCCGTTCATAAACTCCTTTCTCAATTCAATCAGGTTTCAATACCAACTTCTTTTTAAATCTCATTAAAACAAATATTCATTAACCTATTTTTATTAGATTAACTGAAAGTAAATTAATCTAATAACCAGTTCCAGTTAGTTCTTAATATAAATAATTTAAATAATTCCATTTAATTGTTTCAGAGAAACAATTAATCCAACTCTTAACCATTTGCGTTAATTTCTGCTCATCCGCTTATAAATCTTATTAACGTAAGAATTTGATTTATAAAACCATTTAATAATTACTTATAAAACTTAAATAATTAATATTAATTTACTTTAATAAACTTTTATTCAAAATAATAGATTTAAAAATCTATCTTTAGTTATAAAATAAATTTTATAACTTTATTACTGTCGATTTATTTGACGGTAAATCAACATTCATAAAACGTTATATTTTTGGGCCAACTACTACCAATTATTCAACCAATATTGTCCATTGGTTAAAAAAATCAAATGTTGAATTACGATTCAAAAATCAACAAACAAATCAATCATATTGGTTAGATAATTCATATGATTGTAATATGAAAATAAACAATAAATTTGAGGAATTCGGTTGGATCCCTCCAACCGGTTTTTTCCTACATCCAAATACATTACCTCAAAAAAAATCATCCATTCAATAATATGTATAATATTCAACAATTAAACAGTAACATCAATCCAAACATTCATATTTCAATTTAATTCGTTCATATTATTATAAACGTAATCAACAAGGTAAGATACCTCAGTTGGAAATAATCAAAAAATAACGATTGGTTTAAATTGAATTAAACAAACGTTTAATTAATCGGTTAAATCAACACATATAAATATATATTCAGCATCCATCAACAATTATCAATCATAACACACAAATATTAAACCCAACTTATATAAAATATAAGTGGGATAAGACTGAGTGAGTTGTACTCACCTTGATTTCCATTTATTTCTGAAACTGTTTGGTTACAGTTAAATTAAACAGTCGTTTAATTTAACCGTAAATTTCAATTGCTTCCAGTCTTGTCCAAATTTGTTCCATAGTGTTGTTCTCGTTACCACGATTCCATCGTAGCTTGTTTTATTTGATTCTGATAACATAACAAAAAGTTATACGCGCTTGAGTATACGATTATTAATTATAATAATTTATTTTCTTGGTTAAATTATTTAAAAATTGAACTACTTTATGTTTACACATTAGGCCCGCTCCTCCCTTTGTTGAAAACACAACAAGCCGAATGGTTTAGAATTGAAACCAAGGTCACAGGGGCCTGATCTTTTTTTCTTACCATGTTTTGAACAGGCCGACCCATATACGTATGCTAACCCCTCAACATTTAAAGTTGTTGGTTGTTTATACATTTAACTAAACTAAATTTAATATATTTTAACTTTTTATGGGCCTTACCTATTCGGCTGAGCCCATACTCAATCACATGCCTTGTACAGTAACCGTCTTCCTCCTTTAATGAACTGTTAAGGTACGAATACCACCCTATGTCATTCCATGTCTCAAACAATACCACCCTTATAACCTGTTCACACAACCTTCACCACTTCAACCCATTTGCATGCCGAACTGCCGCCATATCCATACGACGTTGCTTATGTTACCAACCACTGTGCCACCTACACCTCGTCAGACCAACCCCAGCTACCGCCCATCTGGCTAGCACTTCAACTGCTCTTCAATTTGATCTATTCTTTCAGGTCAAAGGAAAAATACGTGGATGCCTTTGATTTATTTTATGATGCTTTGCGTGTTTATGATGATGGCAGAGAGGTAGAGTTTGGGTTGCATATTCTGAAGCTTGCGATTATATATATAGGTACAAATATGTGGATAGGAACGAAGTCTTTCATAGAATTGGTAGGGGAGATTAGTAGGAAGTAAGTGGCCAGTATGTGCGTTGAGTTTTCATATCGGACATCTGATTTGCTTCAGTGAGGAAGAAAAGCAGGCATGTGCTTAGCTTGCAGAGGGAATAGGTAGTTTGCATTGTGTTTTCCTTTCGGGTCTGTGTATGCTAGTTTAGGGTAGGGGTAGGATCGTGACTCGTCTGCTTTAATTTATTGCTTAGAAGTTAAGCATGTATTTTTTAAAAGTATTAAATTTTACTGTTAACAATTGTTCACCACTAACCGTTAAATTCATATTGCCACACACAAACTCCAAATGCAATGAAAATGAATACACCGCTACGTCTTGATGTTCTGGTCCCAATGAAATTTGTTTGGTTGAAAACTGACCCCATTTGCACAATGACGTTATTTTAATTTCAATTTATTTAACGGTTCACCTTTAAATTGCACAAACAAATAAAACAAGTCCAATTGGCACCAAACTGGAAATCTAGCAATAATTATCTAAACGTATTTCAATAAAATTCGTTTCGTCAAAAAAGGGGATTGTTTGAAAAATGGTTATTTTTAAGGTCTATATAATATTGATAAAATATAAATAAATCCCAAAACAATCCAATTAAATAAGAATAAATTATTAGTAACGTATATCTCCAAGGAAATCTCATACACCTTCAAGATAAATCAACATATATTTTAAACTCAACGTTTAAAATTTTGGATTGAATGATATTCCAATTATATATAAATACCCATAACATTTTTATTAAATAAACATTATCATTTATTAACGAATTCCATAGCGACTTTTCGAAAATTTGAATTGGACATAACTTGCAATATATAAGATGAAATCTCCAATTTTCGTTTTCATTATAAAATTATAGTCAAATAGATTCAAACGATTCTTGTTTCATAGAATTCCGACTTAAAATGGATTATGTATATTCAATTGAAGTTCAAATCTTAAATTACGAATTACTTCGATGTTTCGAGTTTGTTTTATAATTAAATATAAATTTAGCGTTCAACTACGTTATATAAATGAATTATATATCATAAATCCATTTATAAATTTCAAATCAATATTTAATATAATAAAATATATCAAATATCTGATCATTAAAAATACGGGATGTTACATACGACATCTTACTTTTGATATTTATTCTTTCGTCTTTACGTGCATCATATGGTTATAGTGGATTTAAGGGTCTATGCTCCCAATAGCCCAATCTCAGAAAGTTACGTCTTGAATATCAGGATATTGCTCCACGCTCTTATTTCCGGTGATGCAAGAATATACATGCGCATAAATTTTGTTTAAGGAAATTTCAACTAACAAACAACTATCCAAGTAGATTTCTTGCTTGATGACCCAAACTGAAACAAGATACCTTGTTTAAACATACATGTAGTGTATTAAAATATTCAACTATTAAAATATTTAAAACATTTGTAAACTTGTTCCTTGATACATATGTTGGTAAAATTATTTTTCTGATTGGACTTTACACATTTGACATGCAAATTTGGAACAGACCTAGTACATAGTTTTTCAATGTCAAAAGGATTTCACTACTGTTTACAATGATACTCTTGAAAAGCACACATAGTGTTCTCAAAAGAGATGTCTACATTAACTTAATGTTTAATATTTAGACTATGAAAATACAACTTATGAGCAAATAATAATAATACCAAATTATCAACATAATGAAAATATAAATTGTAATATGAATTAATATCTGAAAAATTGATGTTATTGAAATAAAGTAATGAGTGTCCTGTGTTTTTATGTCAACGAGGCCATTTTATACTTGAGATACTCATAGATATTAAATTTTTAAACACCTATATTTAAGTTTTTAAACATGAGGCATAAGAATAGAAAATGACCACCTGTGCACAATTATAATATCTATTGTAATAAATTGGTCTCAAAAACATTTCTACATAGTACTAAAATAAAATGAGAATTCTAAATTTTCATTTCTATCAAATATGATTTTTCAATTCATTCAAAGCCGTACATAGCTATTTACATTAAAAATCAGATAAAGGTTTGAGTGTTACGTGGTTTTATATTATTGTAATTTGAGTTTCTTTGGTTTGATGATGATCAGTTAGTCAAATTCTTCAAAATATAGAAAAGTAACCAAAAAAGAAATATCACAACTTCATTATCATTTTGATTCTTGAAAACGACTGTGACGGCCCGCCCCGCACCAACCGATATTTACTCCAAAAATGCGCCGTACACATGTCCAGTTAGTACGGAACGGGTCGTCAGAAGGAAAGGGAAGAAGGAAATGAACATACAAAGAACCTGTAGAATGTCTCACAGCGCATAGAATAAAATATAATAATAACATACTTGACATAAAACAGGAGAGACAGTGCATAAGCTGAAAATCAGAACTAAACATCATAGTAGCGGAAATCCAAAACACAGCTTATTACAACTTTCAAACTGTCTCAAAGCAAAGGAAAGATAAAAGAGGTACACTACTAATGCCCAAGTAGCGACCACCAACGACACAGGGAGAATGTGTATATATATATATCATACGTGGAAGCCTCCTGCCCGCCTCCGAATCAGCTACTCGCGCACCCCCAGCTAACCTGTCTCTAGTCTGCTCGTGTGAGCACCCAGAGTAATAAGAGGAGACATAAAACTCTGGGTCAGACATAAAGCCTGGTATGAGCGATAAGCATCTAAAGTGAACAATAACAGGTAGACTAAAACATACCTGAACCTGGACCTGCAATCAAAGAGTTAGCACTACATACTGTACATCACTCTAAGGTACCATATCAAACAGTGTAAAGATACGGAGGTGGGGGAGGTGTGCATGTCATAGGGATGGCAAACAATCAAACATAACATCCATCCTCACATCTCTCACTCAGTGCGTAAAGCATACGATATTCACCACTTCGATCATCCAACATACCTTGCTACGATCACTCTGCCCCATGAAGTCATAAATGGCTTCACTGCACTGATAACGTAGCCACTAATCCTTTACTATGTCCACTTTGCCCCATGGAGTCACAAGAACCCCACTGCACTGGCTCATAGCCTTACCAATCCTTACTATGTCCACTTTGCCCCATAGAGTCACAAGAACCCCACTGCACTGGCTCATAGCCTTACCAATCCTTACTATGTCCACTTGCCCCATGGAGTTATTCACCCCATCTGCGCTGGCTCATAGTCTTACTACGCATCACCTTGCCCCTCAGGTCATAATGACCCTACTGCACTGATAACGTAGTCTTGCTACCATCACCTTGCCCCTCAGGTCATAATGACCATACTGCACTGATAAGTAGCCCATCATTCATTCTTAGTGGTGAATCGAAGTTATGAACGTCGACAACTCCTTAGCACACATCCCGCAGCAAAGTCCAACCATGAAGTGAACTCATTGGTTCCCAACTAGATCCTGAGCTCTAACTTCCAATTGGACTACCTTTGCATCTCGGGTTATTGGTCATCACCAGATCGGATCGGGTCGTCGTCTTCAGATCAGATCGGTTCGGAGTCCCGTTTCCTCGTCACCACGGTTCGGATCGGGTTCCCTCATTCGGATCGGGTCACGCCATCAACTCGTGGTCCTCCAGCTCCATCGGATCGGTTCGAGTACTCCTCAGCGGATCGGGTCGGGGTCTCCAAGTCAATCGCCACAGATCGGTTCGTGACAAGCTCCTTCGGATCGGGTCGTGATCCTTCAAGCCGTTTGGGACGGAAAGCACTTCTCCAGGTCGACGGATCGTGCTCACCCTTCATGGGCGGATCGGGTCGGGGTTGCTGGCGCGGTTCGGACTCATACTCTTCTTCCCATCGGATCGTGTCCTCGATTCGGATCGTGGCATGTGCCCATGATCAGTTCGGGTCGGGTAAAGGGGGTCCGATCCGATCCTGCCTGCAATTTCCTGCAGTTCTTCCAGCGAGCAGTTTACGCCATTCGACGGCGTTTTCGACCATTCTAGCTATTGAAATCAATCACAAAGCATTTCATACAGTGATAGCAACATGCATAATCAACCACAAACATCAAAACATCAATATGATAGGTTAAAATGGATCAAACATACCCAAAACCCCATATTTCCCTTTAAGCATATTTAGGTGAAACTAATGATAGGATTAGCAAAACTTAACCAAATTAACCCAAATTCATATCAGAGGTCTTAAACATCATTCCGAATTTTATAAACATTTTTCCAGAATTTTATCACGTTTAAATTCGCTAATTAACACTAATCACCCCTAATTAGCCATAATTAGTGCAAAACTATGCAAACCACTCACCTTAGCCACAAAATAAACTAAGATCTGAAACAAATCTCTGATTTGATGCGAATCCCAATGCTAAACAGCAGCTCCAAGGTTGATTTGGTGTAGATCTCCCTTGATTAGATGTTGCTAAGCTTAATCCTTGACCAAAAGATGATTTGGAGGTGATTTAGAGGTTGGAGGCCATTTTTAGGGTTCCTTGGTGATAAGTGGAGGCTAGAAAACTGAAATGGAATGATCCTCTATCTCATTTCAGCCTTCCCATAACCCTAATCCCAAAATGGGTTATGGGCCTATCCACTAATCACCCGATTTGACCCGGTTAAGCAGTTTTTCACCCTCCAAACCTTATTTCAGCCATATCTCCCAAACGGTAAGTCCGTTTGGCTATTATGACCACTCTACGGAAAGGTAAACCATCAAACGAATCCAATGGAAGTGGTTTCAGGTCAAAATTCCTTTCCAATCAAAAGTTATGGCCAAAACAGTACTAACTAAGGGCAAAATGGTCATTTAAAAATCAACAAAAATCATGAACATGGGAAATGACTCTAATGGATGTTTCCCAAAGTTATATGACCATACGACTCCACATGGGAAAGAAATAAATATTCTACAATCCTATGATGTGTAGAATACGGGTCGTTACACTCTCCCCTCCTTAAGAAATTTCGCCCCCGAAATTCCCTAATCCAAACACACACAAAGGTCCCGCATGCCTATCAACCATAAAACAACCATCAAACATGCAAAACAAGTAAAATAAGTCTATCCTAGCATGCGGAATAACTAAATCGCAAAGTAAGTCTTACCAGGCAAAGAGTTCTGGATATGCCTTCCTAATGCTCTCCTCTGTCTCCCAAGTACAATCATTCTCGTCCTCGCCCCCAATGAACCTTGACTAGCTTCACCGCCTTCCTTCGAAGTTGCTTCGTATCGTGCCCCACAATACGAATTGGCTTGCGGTTCCCAACCGCCTCGGGTTCTACTTCAAAGTCCTCTAACTGATCAGGTGAAATAGTCATATCTGAGTCGTGAACGAACTTCCTTAGTTGGGAAACATGAAACACATTGTGAACTCCCGCCATCTTCTCTGGTAAGCCAACTCTATACGCCAAATTCCCGACTATTTCAAGAACAGGGAATGGGCCAACAAATCTTGGTGTCAACTTGCCTCTCCTGCCAAATCGTATCACGCTCTTCAATGGAGAGATTTTGACAAACACCAAGTCACCAACGGAGAATTTCAAGTCTCTTCTCCTCTTATCAGCATAACTCTTCTGCCTATCTTGGGCAGCTTTCATTCTTTGCTGAATGATCTTAATCTTATCCGACGTTTCTCTCACCACATCTGGTCCAAGCATAAACTTCTCGCCAGTCTCTATCCAACATGTTGGTGAGTTGCACGGTCTTCCGTACAAAGCTTCATATGGAGCCATACCGATACTGGATTGGTAGCTATTATTATATGCAAACTCTACTAGATGCAAATGGTCATCCCATGATCCACCAAAATCCAATATACAAGCTCTCAAGAGGTCTTCCAATATACGATTCACCCTCTCCGTCTGACCGTCGGTCTGAGGATGATATGCGGTACTGAGATGTAATCCTGACCCTAGAGCCTCTTGTAAGCTCTTCCAAAACCCACTAGTGAACAACGGGTCTCGGTCACTCACAATGCTTTTGGGTACTCCATGAAATCTCACTACCCACTTCATATACAGTCCTGCCAACTTGGCTGCCGTTCTGGTCGATTTGACTGGTATAAATCTTGCGCTCTTTGTCAATCGATCCACAATTACCCAAATGCTATCATATCCCGATCTAGTCCTTGGTAAGCCATCGATGAAATCCGTCGAAACTTGCTCCCATTTCCATTCGGGAATTTCTAATGGTTGCAACAACCCACTAGGCTTCTTTTGCTCGGCTTTAACTAGCTGGCAATTCATACATTTGGATATAAACTTCCCAACGTCTCTTTTCATCCCTTCCCAGTAGTAAGTCTGTCTCATGTCTCGATACATCTTATTACCACCGGGGTGTATAGTCAGTTTTGAGTGATGACATTCTCTAAGCACTTCATCTCTCAAACCATTCACGTTGGGCACAACTAACCTTCCATTCTTTCGAAGCCATCCATCTCGATCAAGCCCATATACATTCACCTCCTCATCGATACTCATCTCTAACTTGCAGATGATTTCTAATAGATTAGGATCATCCCTCTGACTAGAACCAATCCGCTCTATCAAAGTGGGTCTGATCGTCAAACTAGCTAGCATGACTGGATCCAATTCGCACTTTGGTCTGAAATCAAACCCCGCGATATACTCCAGTTGCTTCCACTCAAGAAACATTGCCCCTAAGCTAGCATGTCTCCTACTCAAGGCATCGGCTACCGCATTACCTTTCCCAGGTGTGTATGCGATGTCAAAATCATACGAAGCCAAGAACTCTAACCATCTCTGCTGGCGGAGATTCAGATCTTTTTGAGAGAAGAGATACTTCAACGATTTATGATCGGTAAACAACCCGAATCTTTCTCCCAAGAGATAGTGTCTCCACATCTTCAGCGCAAATACAATCGCTGCCAATTCCAAATCATGGGTAGGATACTTCTTCTCATGCGGCTTTAGCTGTCGACTAGCATAAGCTACAACCCTACCTCCTTGCATCAATACATCACCCAGTCCGGTACCACAAGCGTCCATGTATACCGTCATCTCTTCATTCCCTTTATGAATGACTAACACTGGCGCATGCGTCAACTTCCCCTTTAGACTTTTAAAGGCATCCTCACACACTCCGTCCTAGACGAAGGACTGATTCTTCTTAGTCAACTGAGTCAACGGTGCTGCTATCTTGGAGAAGTCCTGGATAAACTTACGATAATATCCAGCTAATCCCAAGAAACTTCTTACATTTGTAGCATTCTTGGGCGTAGGCCAATCCTGTACCGTAGCCACCTTCGCAGGGTCCACGGTAATATCACTCTCTGAAACAACATGACCCAAGAATCTTACTTCCCTTCTCCAAAAATGACACTTAGAGAATTTCACTTTCAATTGGTGTTTCCTCAACACCTCCATCACTATCCTCAAGTGCCCCTTGTGTTCCTCCTCTGTCCTTGAATAAACAAGGATATCATCCACGAACACAAGAACAAACTTATTCAACTGATCTCTGAATACTCGATTCATAAGATCCACAAAGTAGGTTGGTGCATTGGTCAACCCAAACGGCATGACCAACCACTCATAAAATCCAGACGGCGTCCTAAATGCCGTTTTCGGAACACTCTCATCCGCTACTTGAAGCTGATGAAATCCTGTCGCGAGGTCCAACTGGTAGAACACTCTAGCTCCTTCCAGCTGATCAAACAAATCATCTATCCGTGGCAGAGGATACTTATTCTTCCTCGTCACCTTATTCAACTCGCGATAGTCCACACACAAACGAAGGGAACCATCTGCCTTAGTGGCAAACACAACTGGTGCTCCCCACTCGGAGACACTCCTTCTAATAAATCCCTTCTTCAAAAGATTGCTGACTTGCACCCCGAGCTCTTGCTGCTCCCTTGGTGCCATTCGACGAAGTGGCATCACTATAGGTCTGGCATCTTTCACTAAATCAATACGGAACTCAATCTCTTGGTGTGGTGGAAGCCCGGTCACCTCCTCGAAGACGTCCGGATACTGGCCAACCACGGGAACATCTGACAACTCATCATGCGGGATGTCGAGGGAATTTACAAAACTAGCCATAACCCCATCACTAGGTAGACTACCAAACACTACCCTCCGCCCATCATCCGCCCTCACTGTCACCAAAAAGCCCTCACAGTCTACCACCACCCCGTATCTTTGGAGACAATCGACTCCCAATATAATGCCATACCCAGTAAAGCCCAAAACAAAGCAATCACATACAAACATACATCCATGACTCGATAAGACCAAATTCCTGCAAATCATACTAAGGCTAGTCGAACCACCAATCGGGTTCGTCACAACCAATGGTCTATCGACTATCTCAGGTTCCAGTCCCAACCTATCTACCAGGTCACTAGATATGAAGGAACGGGAAGCCCCAGTATCAAACAAAACTCGAACTGGTACATCATAAATAGAAAGCATACCTTGAATAACAACATTCTTTCCTTTCTCCGCCGCAGTTGGGGCATTCGACGAAGAAGGAACAACATCAAGAGCATTTGCTTTCACAATATGCTTCTCCTTAAGAGGTTGCGGACACTTATCCTTCTGATGTCCCACTTGACCACAGTTGTAGCACTTCCTTTCCGCTGGCTTGGCCCGACATTCTTTAGCATAATGGCCCTTCTTTCCACAGCTGAAGCACTCAACATCCTTCTTGCTCTTTTTCTGGCCACCTTTAGATTGGTCCTGCTTCCTCTTATTCTGAGAGCTATTCTTGCCTCCACCGCCTACTTGTGGCTTTGGCCCTTCTACAGATGCAGCCTCAGTCTTTGACTTAGGGTAAAGACTCTCTGATCTCAAAGCCTTCCCCACAATCGATTCAAAAGTCTCATCGATGTGGTTGATAAGCCTTTCCCCCAAGTACCAATCCAAACCAGTAATGAACTTCTCATTCTTCTTTTCAGGAGTATCAATGAGAGACAGTCCATACTTCGACAAAGTGTCGAACTCAGCAATATAATCAGAAACTGCCCTTCCGTTCTGCTTGAGTTCCAAGAACCTCTTAAACAACACTGACTTCTGGGCAGCTGGAATAAACTTCTCGCTAAAGCGAGCCTTGAACTGGACCCAAGTAACCTGGTCCTCTGGAGTAGCTGTTCTAATGGCATTCCACCAATTCATCGCTCGTCCTTGCAGCTGACGAGACGCTAGCCTTCTCTTCATCGCATCCTCAAGACCCAAGTCATCGAAGATACGGTCACAGCTATCCATCCAGTCCTGAACATCTGTGGCCGACTCCGTTCCGTGAAACGGCTTTCCACCAAGATTAGTGTAATCCTTGCACAACTTGGCGAAATCGACCCTAGGCGCCTGCACTACTGGGCCAACACCAACTCCGGGATTGGGAACTGCCCCTTGCGCTTCTCTAAGCATGTCTCTCATGAGGTTAGTAAACATCGCCCTCATGTCAGCGACATTCCCTTGGTTGGTCCCTCTACCAGCACCCCTCGTGTCTCGGCTCATCGTCAATCTGAAAAAGGGAAACGATTAACGACCCCATAGTGGTGCTAGTGCAGTGCGACTTCATTCTTATACTACTAATAGTATATATATACATAGCTTTTGAAAACCAAAGTAATCACAAATACGCGCTCTCATATACGTACTAACTCTCCCTAGTGTCTTTCCCTAGGTTAACTACGCAACCTAGAGCTCTGATACCAAGTGTGACGGCCCACCCCGCACCAACCGACATTTACTCCAAAAGTGCGCCGTACACATGTCCAGTTAGCACGGAACGGGTCGTCAAAAGGAAAGGGAAGAAGGAAATGAACATACAAAGAACCTGTAGAATGTCTCACAGCGCATAGAATAAAATATAATAATAACATACTTGACATAAAACAGGAGAGACAATGCATAAGCTAAAAATCAGAACTAAACATCATAGCAGCGGAAATCCAAAACACAGCTTATTACAACTTTCAAACTGTCTCAAAGCAAAGGAAAGATAAAAGAGGTACACTACTAATGCCCAAGTAGCGACCACCAACGACACAGGGAGAATGTGTATATATATATATATCATACGTGGAAGCCCCCTGCCCGCCTCCGAATCAGCTACTCGCGCACCCCCAGCTAACCTGTCTCTAGTCTGCTCGTGTGAGCACCCAGAGTAATAAGAGGAGACATAAAACTCTGGGTCAGACATAAAGCCTGGTATGAGCGATAAGCATCTAAAGTGAACAATAACAGGTAGACTAAAACATACCTGAACCTGGACCTGCAACCAAAGAGTTAGCACTACATAGTGTACAACACTCTAAGTTACCATATCAAACAGTGTAAAGATACGGAGGTGGGGGAGGTGTGCATGTCATAGGGATGGCAAACAATCAAACATAACATCCATCCTCACATCTCTCACTCAGTGCGTAAAGCATACGATATTCACCACTTCGATCATCCAACATACCTTGCTACCACTCTGCCCCATGAAGTCATAAATGGCTTCACTGCACTGATAACGTAGCCACTAATCCTTTGCTATGTCCACTTTGCCCCATGGAGTCACAAGAACCCCAATGCACTGGCTCATAGCCTTACCAATCCTTACTATGTCCACTTTGCCCCATGGAGTCACAAGAACCCCACTGCACTGGCTCATAGCCTTACCAATCCTTACTATGTCCACTTGCCTCATGGAGTTATTCACCCCATCTGCGCTAGCTCATAGTCTTACTATGCATCACCTTGCCCCTCAGGTCATAATGACCCTACTGCACTGATAACGTAGTCTTGCTACCATCACCTTGCCCCTCAGGTCATAATGACCCTACTGCACTGATAAGTAGCCCATCATTCATTCTTAGTGGTGAATCGAAGTTATGAACGTCGACAACTCCTTAGCACACGTCCCGCAGCAAAGTCCAACCATGAAGTGAAATCATTGGTTCCCAACTGGATCCTGAGCTCTAACTTCCATTTGGACTACCTTTGCATCTCGGGTTATTGGTCATCACCAGATCGGATCGGGTCGTCGTCTTCAGATCAGATCGGTTCGGAGTCCCGTTTCCTCGTCACCACGGTTCGGATCGGGTTCCCTCATTCGGATCGGGTCACACCATCAACTCGTGGTCCTCCAGCTCCATCGGATCGGTTCGAGTACTCCTCAGCGGATCGGGTCGGGGTCTCCAAGTCAATCGCCACGGATCGGTTCGTGACAAGCTCCTTCGGATCAGGTCGTGGTCCTTCAAGCGGTTCGGGTCGGAAAGCACTTCTCCAGGTCGACGGATCGTGCTCACCCTTCATGGGCGGATCGGGTCGGGGTTGCTGGCGCGGTTCGGACTCATACTCTTCTTCCCATCGGATCGTGTCCTCGATTCGGATCGTGGCATGTGCCCACGATCGGTTCGGGTCGGGTAAAGGGGGTCCGATCCGATCCTGCCTGCAATTTCCTGCAGTTCTTCCAGCGAGCAGTTTACGCCATTCGACGGCGTTTTCGACCATTCTAACTAATGAAATCAATCACAAAGCATTTCATACAGTCATAGCAACATGCATAATCAACCACAAACATCAAAACATCAATATGATAGGTTAAAATGGATCAAACATACCCAAAACCCCATATTTCACCCTAAGCATATTTAGGTGAAACTAATGATAGGGTTAGCAAAACTTAACCAAATTAACCCAAATTCATATCAGAGGTCTAAAACATCATTCCAAATTTTATAAACATTTTTCCAGAATTTTATCACGTTTAAATTCGCTAATTAACACTAATCACCCCTAATTAGCCATAATTAGTGCAAAACTATGCAAATCACTCACCTTAGCCACAAAATAAACTAAGATCTGAAACAAATATCTGATTTGATGTGAATCCCAATGCTAAACAGCAGCTCCAAGGTTGATTTGGTGTAGATCTCCCTTGATTAGATGTTGCTAAGCTTAATCCTTGACCAAAAGATGATTTGGAGGTGATTTAGAGGTTGGAGGCCATTTTTATGGTTCCTTGGTGATAAGTGGAGGCTAGAAAACTAAAATGGAATGATCCTCTATCTCATTTCAGCCTTCCCATAACCCTAATCCCGAAATGGGTTATGGGCCTATCCAATAATCACCCGATTTGGCCCGGTTAAGCAGTTTTTCACCCTCCAAACCTTATTTCAGCCATATCTCCCAAACGGTAAGTCCGTTTGGCTATTATGACCACTCTACGGAAAGGTAAACCATCAAACGAATCCAATGGAAGTGGTTTTAGGTCAAAATTCCTTTCCAATCAAAAGTTATGGCCAAAACAGTACTAACTAAGGGCAAAATGGTCATTTAAAAATCAACAAAAATCATGAACATGGGAAATGACTCTAATGGATGTTTCCCAAAGTTACATGACCATACGACTCCACATGGGAAAGAAATAAATATTCTACAATCCTATGATGTGTAGAATACGGGTCGTTACAACGACCAATCAAGGTTTGATTTATTTTCGTAGCTTTGTACTAATGTGTTTGAGTCACTTAGTTTGACAATCAGTGAGTCAAATTCTTCAAAATAGGGGAAATTAGCTAAACATTTAGCACTCTTCATTTTCTCTATATAATCGTTGATTCTATGCTTATATGCATTTAAGATATTCCTATATAGCTTCTTTACTTTCTTATCTTAAATTTATAGTTTATGGTCCTGCAAATTCATGATTTTCATCCACAAATACAAACATCAAACACGTACACAATGCTGGTTACGACAACCCATGCATACAAACCATGCAAACATTATGCTTGAATTTGTCGCATCAGTCACATTGCCCAAGTTAATTGCTATGTTCCCCCCTACTAATATCATTATTGTTTGAATGAAAAGTTTGATACCTAAAATCCAAATTACAGGCATGCTTAGCATTTTCTTTGATTTTTTTTAAATATGAATGTCAACTGTATGGATAACCTTGATTTCATTTTCTTTTTAATAGCACTTAACCTTAGCTTCTGGCGTATGATTGCCTAATTAATTAACGAGTATTTGAATTCAAAAATGCCTAATGCTCACTAATTTCATTTTTGGAATAAAATTCGTTCAAATAGCTCTATATCTTTCATAGAATGTTATAATGATCATGTACTACCCTGAAAGGGATATGACACGTGAATATAGTTTGCTCATGCAATATGTATGTAGTTGTTTGCCAACTAAATATGAAAAAAAGCTTTCATCTCGTGTAATCTATGTTATTGGCGTCATAATAAGTCACCATATTCTTCTTTTCTTCTGCATGCTTCCTACTCCACCAAAATCGATTCTTTCCACCTTCTCGTCTCCTCAACTCGCTTCTCCTTCCCCACCATGTTTACGCTTTACGTGGAGATTACCGATTTCTGTGACTTTGCTCCAAATTAAAGCCTTTATGATGAAATCTTCTCAAAGCTTCATAGTCCCCTAAGATCCTCTACCTCATCTCAATTTCCCATATCCCTACGAATCTCACCCTGATTTCACTTCTTTCCGCTTCGTACGACTATTCCAGGGAATAACGTGCTATTTTCCTATTAGCTGTTATTCAACTGATGGTCGCACAACTGGAAGGGAGTTTGACACTTACGTAGATCTAACTGGTTTGTAGTAACTCTCCATTAGCTTAGTTGATTTCGCTTCTCGATGTTTGATCTGTGATGGGTCTCTTGCTTTTAGGGTATTCAATGTACGCTTGTTCTCGTCTTGTAAGTAGATCTGGTTATTAGTTTTGGGTTTTTTGGGTATTTGTCGTGATTTTGAGGTGCTTGGTTGTCATGTTGGGCTCTGTAGCTTTGAGGCTTGTTATATTTGGAAACAATACTTCTTCCTTTTAGCTTTAACGTTGTCTGTTTGTTTTATGAGTCTGGTGTATTCATGAGTGGGTCGTCACCTTGGCTTAATGGCAAAACACGAGACGCCACAGTGCTGACCCTTGTCATCGTCTCTTGGGTGATGCTTTGCCTGTTTGTACATACATTACGACTTATATTACTGGCAGTTCAGTGTTCTTTTTGGCTTGTCTCCTCGCACTGGACGTTTCTGGTCGTTGAGGGTGTGGCGTACTAATTTAGTTTCTCTTTAGTTCCTTCCATGCTCTCGGCTGTATGCAGCTAATCCACTTTATTAGATTAACATGCAATCTGTGTCCGAATACTAATGTATTTAGGTATGGATCTCAAGATGAAAGGGCAAGCTACAGTTCTATGTGGTCCTTACTGTAGTCATGTCGTTTAAACATTGTATACCATAGGCCTTTAATTCATGCGGACCTGTACTATATTATTATATATACAAATGTACTTTACTGCTTTGTGTAGTATGTAATGTTTTTATGCTCTTCTCGCCCGGAGAGTTAGGCAATTTGAAAATGTACTTCATGTAGTCTAGTGCTATAACTAGCTCCAGAACTGTAATCTTGTCTAGATAGTGTGGATGGCCCACATTAAATGCCGTAGGCGGTGGAGGGTCCACCTTAAAAACCGAACTAGCTGATTGTAAGCCACAATCATCTATACTATACTGTATTTTTTATTATTGGTTATAATAAAAAAGTGTTTGCCAATGCATCACAAGCTTTGTTTCCCTCTTTCTCGAAAATGGATTTCACATCCCTTTTTTCTTCTCTTCCGTGTAATGCTGGCGTATTTCAACCGCAACATTTTGATATACCTTGGGTGGCGTGCCAAAGAGGATTCCAGATTTGATCAAGTCTGAAGGTATAAGTACTGGGGTGAATTCTTGGTAGGCTTCTTTCTAGATGGCACTTCATCTTACTCGTCGGCGGTAATTTTCTTAAATCATTTTTAGAAATTAGCCGGTGAAGTTAGTATCAAATTCGATGGTATTCACTTCTATTTTAAGTTTTCAAATGAATTGGATAGAGAGAAAAAATTAAAATCAGACCCAATTTTTATAAGAGGTCGAATTTTCATAATTTCTCGATGGGATCCATCAATAGGAAATATCACGAGCTCAGATTAAAAAGTGTCGTTCTGGGTTCATTTTTATAGAATTCCTACTCTTCTTTGGACGTTATTGAGAATAAACTAGCTTGCTTGTCATGTTGGGAGATTGATATGTTTTGATAGTAGCACAGAAAAGTTATAGCGTTTTCGATATGCAAAGGCTTTAATGGAAATTTCAGCTGAATTTGATCTACTTGATAAAATAGTAATTGATGGTTTAGGTAAAGATTTCCCTCCTGTTAGGTTATCTTACGATTGGAGACCCAAAATTTTCACCATTTGTAAAATTTTTGGTCATGAGACTTGTCACTGCGAATTCAATGATAAGGCAGGTTTGATTGATGAGGAACACATACAGGTTGATTTAGATAAGCTTGTTCATACGAATAATCGTTCTCAGGAAGCATTTACTGATGTTAATATGAATAAATGGACTTTTGTAAATAACAAGAAAAACAATTTTGGAGAAAGAAGGATGTTAATACCTATAAGAAGAATGTAGATGGTGTTAATGGAACAGGGAATGCGAGTGGTAATGTTTTTGATTCTTTGGCAACTGACAATATCAATAATAATTGTGGCTTAGCTAAGGATTCTATGGTGGTTTTAAATAACAATGACGGATTGGTTAATAATTTCGAGTGTAATAAGAGGGATAATACTATTGATCAATCAACTCTTAATGCTGCTTTGGGTAACGACAGTAACAGAGATAATGGCTCTCATGTTGAAAATGTTGTTGGTGATAAAGGAAATAACATTGAGAAAGAAGCTATGGATTTTCATCTAGGTGGTTTGTTCGAAGGATGTTTTTATTCTATGCCATCTTGTGATAAGGGTAAACAAGTTTTTGTTAATTCCGACAATCAGGATCCTCCAGTTACTTCAAATACTCTCTCCTTATCCTCTAAAGCTCAGGTCAACGTGCACTCTTCATCTTCAGGTCCTTTGTCAACTTCTTTGACACGATTATCTAGGAAATTTTGGGACAATGATGATGAAGGAAATGGTACCAGGCAAGGTGATGAAGCAATCGATGCAAATGCTTCAACTTTTAATCCTACCAATGCATCTGCTTCTCGTAATTCTCCGTATGCACATTTAAAACTTCCACCTCACATTATTTTGCCACCTCCTTCTAATTCGCCGTCTAATTCTATGCCTTCTTCTTCATCACAAACTAAAACTACTCTAAAGATTGCCAAGAGGCATACTCGAAAGAAGAAGGTTGCTGAAAGGGTGGAATATGATTTGGACGAGGGGATCGATTACACGTTAGAGGATTTTCTTCCCAATTCAATGAAATTTCTCCCTCGTCATACCAGGAGGAATCCAGTCTAATGTGATCTATCCATGTTAAAGTTATTGTAACACACTGTATTTTCTATGTTTATTAAAGTAATGAATTAAATAATACTTAATTGTATAAGTGAGAATTAAGGGAAATGGGTTATGCCATTGCGTTCGACTCAGAATTCTGCTTGAGATAGAGTCCGAGTTTGCGTAAATCGGACTTCGTATGAATTAGTTATGGAGTTCAGAAGATTTCATGTTAAATCAGAAATTAAATATAAATAATAATTAAATCGAAAAAGCAGTTCGAATTTCAAATTTAGGCAAAAGAGGCTGAGCAGGAAAATTCCCGCTCAGGGGGTCGACCCCCCAAGGGGAGTCGACATGGGTGTCGATCCCCCTATAGGGGAGTCGACATAGGTGTCGACCCCCCCTGTAGGGGTCGACTCCTGTCTTCTGATCTGAACAGTAACGAATTCTGACTCGTTGCTGAGTCACTAGGGCATAGGTGGAGGTTTCTGGATAGCTTTATTTGGTCTGGATAGCTCTGATTTCTTCTAGGTTAATCTAACGACTTACATTAATTTAAACTTCGATATAAACAACCCCAACCCTCAACCCTAAACCACACAATTTCATTCCAAGGAGCCGTCATGCTGTCCATGGCCAAACTAGAGTAGCCGCCATTTTTCTCCAAGTAGAAAGCAAGTTAGGAAGCAAGTTAGAAGCCTCAAACCACATTAAAATTAGAGAACCAATAGTCTACATCAAAGGAGAGCTTTTCAGTTTCAGAAAACAGATCCCAGAAAACAAGATTGTTCTTTTGTTTGTAAGTTCAGTTATCCATTAGATGTGAACAAGTAAAAGTCATGATTTGTAATAAAGTGAAACTAGAACGGTGCCTATTTGTAAAATGATCATATTCTGATTTATGTTTTCTGAAGTTTTCTATGCCTACGGGACTATTGGAATTGATACAATTGATCATGTTGTATAGTAATTTGGTGATGAGTCTATCATGTTGTATAGTAATTTGGTGATGAACCTATCATGTTGTATAGTAATTTGGGAATGAACCTATCATGTTGTATATAAGGTCGGTGATTCTTTCATGTTATGCTACATGCAAGTTTTTAGGCTAAGTCATATACACCTATATGTTTAGATCTACATTCTCATATGTTTAGATCTATATTAATCCAACTCAAATGCAATTTCACATTTACATGCCTAATTGGATTTGTGTAATTCTATGCAAGTTCCCGTTTATATGCTTAAGATTCATGTTAATTGGATTTAAAATGCAAGTTCATTGTTCTATGCCAAATTTATATGACACATGTTTAGTTAGATCCGTGTTATTTTATGTTGTTAGAATGGTACATGCTCCTTTCTTTTCCCTTTTTGTTTATGAGTTAGGCTAAGTTGCGAGCCTAATGTTCTATGTGAATTATGCAAGCGTATAACGTGGGTAATGTTGGGAAAAACATTAAATTACATATTATTGGCATAGTTTGGCTCATAATCATGTAAATGATTAGTAGCATGAAATGGTATAATTTATATACCAAAAAATTATGAACATGATTTAAAGGGTAAATGGGGCATGACTTGAATGACAATAATTATGGATAATTTACATATAAATATGAAAGGTAAATACGTAAATTAAATAAAAGACGAATATGCCTAACCCGAGGTTAAATTGAGTTATGATGTAAGACTGCCCGGAACCGCCCAACAAATCCAGCAATCGTAACAATATAGATCTAATGTGAGAGATTAGCGCATCAAGCCCAAAAGAACCCGAGGTTAGATTGAGTTCCGGTGTAAGACTGCCCGGAACTGACCGACGCATCCAGCGACCGCAACAATATAGATCTAATGTGAGAGGTTGGTGCTCTAATGAATGAATTAAAGCTAAGGAATAGGAAGGCTAAGAAGGTAGGGTTTTGTTAATTAAGGCAACACTTAACCAATACAACATGATAACTAAACTGATGGGTAGGGTTAGGTTAATTTGAGAACACTTAACCATTTTAACATGTTGATTAGGAAACCCTAGTAACGGGGACCCATTTCAGCAGTAACCCAATAAATGTATCATGGTACCCTGAACTAGGCAGGGTGGGGCACGATTATTGGGCTGATTATAAGCAGTCAAAACAACGGCGGGTGGTGCGTCAATGTAGGTTCTGACGGAGTACGGGCATGCACGTACTCCGGAGTGGAAAAAGAAGGCACTGGGCATCAGTAGTTATACACTGTGCATCTGGAATTGTGTTGTGTTGCCACCATAGGATTTGATACACCCCATGGTGGTACCAGCACAGGTATCTACAATCAAGGAGGGCCGAATGACACAAGTAGAAAACGTATACGAGTAGGAGCCGATCGACAAAGGGGATCACTTTGTTATGAAAACGTGAGGCTTGTTGAAACAATAGCCAGTATGTGCAGAGAAATAGAAATGGGTGCGATAGTATATTCAGTTTAACCTACCTTATCTTGTCTTATGTTATCTTGTTATTGTGGTATTGTCCTATGTTCAATTTATTCATGTCATGATCCTTTTACCTGTTTACATGTTGAATAATCACTGGACTTACCAGACTTATGTCTGACCTATTTTCTTTTGTCTTCTTTTCTTCGGTCCCCCCCCCCCCCGGTCCGCAGAGTGGGAACACTTCAGCTTAGTAAAGACCCTTTCCAGCTTGAAGAGAGTAGATGTATTTCTTGGATTCTCTTTCGTTGGGCTATGGCTTTGGATACACTCTTATTGGGGATTTATGCTACCTTATTTTTATTTTATACTTCTTTATGTTTTAATCAAGACAGAGATTTTGTTGTAATGAATTGGAAGTTGTTTTGAGAAAGTTGTTGTAATGGTTTGACTGAACCACGTGCTTATGAAATAAATTTAGTTTTTCCGCTGTTTATATGATTGTCTTGTAAATTATCTGTATCTTTTACCTATCGCGCTCCACCAAAGTTAAGGCATTCCCTTTGTGAGTGACCTTAACGGAGATGGGGTGTTTCACTTGGTATCAGAGCTGATGGTTGCCAGATCAGATAAAAATTTTGGAAACTAATTTTCAAAAAGAAGTTTAAAGAAGTATTTTCAAGAAAAAATGTTGTTTTTATTGTAAAAGGCATAATCCCCCAAAGCCATATGCACTATCTTTCTATCCTTTGTTTTGAATCTTTTCTTTTTCGTTTCAGCATGTCTGGGGATCTTAACCTTCCAGAGGGCGTACCGGTACCTGGCTGGTTCAGAAGGTACCTAGAGGCTAGGGCTAATGATGCAGGCCCAACAGACGTTCCTCCTCCTCCAACTGCAGACGTTCCTCATCCTCCTTCTCCTCATGAAAATGCTTTCTCAAGATATGTAAAGACTTTCGAGCCATGGGTGGAAAGAACTTTAATGGGACTGAGTCATTTGTAGAAGCAAGAAACTGGCTCAAAGAAACCGAGGATTTGTTTGTTATCTTCAACGTGGACGATAGGCAGAAGATACAGTTGGTCGTATGGTTGCTTAAAGACGAAGCCTCTTATTGGTGGGAAGTTACTAATGCTGAGAGACCAGTTGAAACTTGGGAGGATTTCAGAATGAGGTTCGAAATGAAATTCAAGATGAACGAAGCCTACAAATGGAGAAGTTATTAGCTCTCAAATAGGGAAGTATGTCGGTTAAGGAATACGTAAACCAATTCAACCAGCTGGCTAGATTCGGGCTGGAGTTAGTGAACACTCCACATAAGAAGGCTCTCCGTTTTGTTAAAGGGTTGAATGAGCCACTGCACAGCCTAGCTATGTCCCATATACCTATGGGCGTGACTTATGAGAGACTGGTGGACATGGCATTGTTACAGGAGGAAGACAAGGAGGCAAGAAAGAGGCAAAGGTGGAAGTACCTCAAGATAAGAAAGTGGAGGGATTGCAGAATAAGAAGACGGATTCCAAGAAGGGCGGGAAGAATAACAAACCCCGTGACAAGAGGAAGTGTAATTTTTGTATCATTCCTGGACATCTGATTAAGGATTGCAGAAAGAAGAAGATGAAGATGGGTGATTGTTTTCAGTGCGGCGAGACATGACACATGGCTAAGACTGCCCAAGAAAGCAAGGAAAAGGGTAGAGGATTGGATCTACTTCTGGAGGGCAGGTTCATGCTCTCATAGCACCTTCGCAAGAACGAGGTAGAAATATTTATATTGAGAGTTTAGTTTATCTTTTTGATCATCCTGTTCGTACACTCTTTGATTCTGGTGCATCGCACTCTTTTATATCTACTGCTTTAGTTGAATCTCTACACCTAAACACCAGTATAGTAGAGGATCCCTTGGTTGTTCCATATCCAATTGGGGGCTCGGCTTATTTATCAATGATTTGTTTGAATTTGGAAATTTCTGTACTAAGTGTTGGGTTTAGATGTAATGCCTATGTTTTGGGCTTCACGGGCTATGGGTTGATTCTAGGCATGGATTGGTTATCCAGTAATGGTGTCATCCTCGATTATGAAAAGAGAGTGGTTAGACTTATGACTCGCCTCGGTAACACTCTCGAAATCTCTTGTAATCCCATGAATTCTGTTATGCTTAGCTACCTAGAATCTCTAGATGCGTCTGTTGAAAACTTGCAGTCTATTAGAGTAGTCCGTGAATACTCAGATATATTTAAAGAGGTGAAGGGCTTACCTCCGAAGCGGGAGATAGACTTCCGCATATACCTTATTGATAATGCAAAACTCGTAGCTCTACCGGTTAGACGCATGGCTCCAAGGGGGAGGAAAGAGCTCAGCAAGCAAGTTAAAGAGCTGCTCGAAAAGGGGTTCATAAGGCAGAGTATTTCTAAATGGGGTGCTCCAGTAGTATTCGCAACCAAATCGGATGGTTCTTTTTGCCTATGCGTTGACTATAGGGAGCTAAACAAGCTAACCAAGAAGAATAGGCATCCACTTAGACGACTTGTTTGATCAGCTTGTAGGTGCATCGGTTTTCTCCCAACTAGATCTGGCTACCGGGTTTCATCAGCTAAGAGTGGCTGAAGACAACATTGATAAGACCGCATTCAGGAACCTGGATGGTTTCTTCGAATGGCTTGTCATGCCTTTCGGCTTGACAAACGCACCCGCTTATTTCGTTGACTTAATGAGCAGGGTGTTCAGGGAGTTTCTTAATAAGTTTGTAGTGGTCTTCGTGGACGACATTTTGATTTTCTTGAAGAGTGAGGAAGAGCATGCTTTGCATTAAAGGGAAGTCATGGATACTCTTCGTTCATATCAACTGAAGGCAAAATTCTCCAAATGCCATTTCTAGAGAGAAGTAAAGTTCCTTGGACATGTGGTGTCCAAAGAGGGGATAGCTGTGGACCCTGCAAAAGTAGTTGCGGTGCAAGATTGGAAGGTTCCACGGAATGCAACCGAAGTCCGAAGTTTTCTCGGGCTAGCGGGCTTTTACCGAAAGTTCATTAAAGATTTGCGAAAATCTCAGCCCTACTTACAAGGTTGACGAAGAAGAACCTAACTTTTGCTTGGGACTTGGATTGCGATCTTGCTTTCCAACGTTTGAAAAGGGCTCTAACAACAGCCCCAATTCTGACATTGCCTGACGGGAGCAAAATGTTTACAGTATACACAGACACATGTGGTACAGGATTAGGCATTGTCTTGATGCAAGAAGGAAAGGTAGTTTGTTATGGGGGAAGGCAATTGAAGGTACATGAGAAGAGCTACCTAACTCATGATTTGGAGCTAGCTGCCATTGTTTTCGCTCTTAAATCATGGCGTCATTACCTGCTAGGAGAAAAGTTTGAACTATTTACTGACCATAAATCGTTAAAGTACCTTTTCTCACAGAAAGATCTTAAATTAAGACAATGAAGGTGGATGGAGTTCGTTGCCTCATATGATTTTGAGATTTCATATACCCTTGGCAAGGGCAATGTGGTAGCAGACGCCTTGAGTAGAAAGAAGCTGACCTTAAGTCCTCTCTTTGTAGAAAGGCAAAGCTTGGAGTACATAGCAAACTTTGACTTTAGACCCTCCTCTAAATTTGTACCTGGTTTGTTAGCATCGCTAGAAGTGCGGCCTACTCATTTGGACTCAATAGGAACCGTGCAACGTGAAGACCCTCAGCTAGTTGATGTAATGGATAAGCTAATAAGGGGTGAGACTTCTAGTCACCTCAATAGATACTCCATCGATGATAAGGGTTGGTTAAGGCGGGATGGAAGACTATGCATCCCACAAGCAAGGGAATTGGCAAAGACGGTTCTCGAAGAAGCACACCATTCTAAGTTGACCATACACCCAGGTGGAGACAAGATGTATAAAGACATAAAAAGGGTTTTCTTTTGGAATGGCATGATGAGGGATGTAGCTGAGTTCGTCTCTAAGTGCTTGATATGCTAGCAAGTCAAAGCGGAGCAGAAGAAGTCTGGTGGTCTATTTCATCCTCTAGAGGTCCCATAGTGGAAATGGGATAGCATTTCGATGGACTTTATTGATGCGTTGCCTAGGTCAAGAAGGGGCAATACCAGTATTTGGGAAATAGTGGACATGCTCACTAAAAGCGTTCACTTTATACATGTTAAGAGTAGAAAGGCTACCTCGTCTTTAGCATCCATTTATCTTAGAGAGATAGTTCGACTCCATGGGATACCCTCTAGCATAGTGAGTGATCGAGATCCTATCTTTACGAGCGAGTTTGGAGGAGTTTCCAAGAGGCTGTAGACACACAACTATGCTTAAGCACGGCCTATCACCACCAAACCGATGGTCAGACGAAAAGGGTGAGCAGAGTATTAGAAGACCTCTTGAGATTGTGCATTCTTGACTTTGGAGGAACATGGGAGGATCACCTTCCTTTGGTGGAATTCACTTACAACAATAGCTACCAAGCCACCATAGGCATGGCACCCTTCGAAGCTTTATATGGAAGACCATGCCGATCACCAACTTGTTGGTGGGAGTCTACAGACAAGCTCATACTTGGGCCAGACATGATCAAAAAAACTTCAAAAAAGGTGGACTTGATACGAAGATGAATGAAAACTGCCCAAGATAGACAGAAGTCCTACGCTGACAAAAGAAGGTCCGACCTTGAGTTTGAGATTGGAGATAGGGTGTTCCTTAAAGTATCTCCTTTGAGGAATGTCATTCGCTTTGGGTCCGTAGGAAAGTTGGCACCAATATTTGTAGGACCATTTCCTATCATTGAAAGGATTGGGACGATGGCTTACAGAGTAGAGCTACCCGAAAGACTGGCTGGAGTTCATAATGTTTTTCATGTTTCTCAACTATGAAAGTGCTTACATGAGTCTGCGGAAGTTGTGGAGCCAAGCATACTAAAGGAAGTAGAAGTGGAACGAGAAGCGACTGTGAGAAGAGTTCCAACTCGTATTTTGGGGAAGAAGTCAAAAAGCTACGCAACCATGAAGTCGAGCTTGTTAAAGTTCAATGGGGGTAACGCTGAGGAAGACGCGACTTGGGAGACCGAGGACAAGATACGCGCAACCTACCCTTTTCTTTTTGAGGGAACATCCTTGATCTCTTTTTCCATAAGTTTATACGTTCTTGTATCTACTTTTTTTAAGTATATCTCCTCGGTCATATTCCTTATCCTTAGGTAGAAACCAATGGATGTAAACATGTATTTGAAACATGTTATGATTTATGGTTGCAAGGGGTTGCTAGTGGCTGCTCGTGGATGAATATATACACAAATTATGTGTTAGATCGGCTTAGCCACTTTCATATTGCATATGCATATATGTATTCGTATATGGATTGAAACTTGATGTGTTATCATATGAACGTTGCATTTGTATGAATGATTGTGCACTCATGTAGAAAGTATGATTAGGAATAATTGCATACATAATGGACTCATGGCACTGACATTATTTGCATTAAGGAGGTCAACTGAATCAGTAGACCGCCTAATTTTGCATTAGACAAGGACATATACACACACTATGCATACATTCATGAAAGCATTTGAAATCCTTTTTAAGGAAAATGGATGCTTGTGTTTGATGGTCGAGTAGATGGATGATTGAATGGTAGGATATACATTCTTCTTGACTTGAAGATTTCGGGGACGAAATCCTTAAAGGAGGGGAGAATGTAACACGCTGTATTTTCTATGTTTATTAAAGTAACGAATTAAAAAATACTTAACTGTAAAAGTGAGAATTAAGGGAAACGGGCTACGTCATTGCGTTCGTCTCAGAATTCTGCTTAAGATGGAGTCCGAGTTTGCGTAAATCGGACTCCGTATAAAGAAGTTATGGAGTTCAGAAGATTTCATGTTAAATCAGAAATTAAATATAAATAATAATTAAATCGGAAAACAGTTCGAATTTAAAATTTAGGCAAAAGAGGTTGAGCGGGAAAATTCCCACTCAGGGAGTCGACTAGGTTAATCTAACGACTTACATTAATTTAAATTTCTATATAAACAACCCCAACCCTAAACCACACAATTTCATTCAAAGGAGTTGTCATGCTGTCCATGGCTAAACTAGAGTAGCCGCCATTCTTCGCCAACTAGAAAGCAAGCTAGGAAGCAAGTTAGAAGCCTCAAACCAAATTAAAATTAGCGAACCAATAGTCTACATCAAATGATAGCTTTTCAATTTCAAAAAACAGATCCCAGAAATCAAGATTGTTCTTTTGTTTGTAAGTTCAGTTGTTCTTTAGATGTGAACAAACAAAAGTCATGATTTGTAATAAAGTGAAACTAGAACTGTGCCTATTTGTAAAATGATCATAATCTGATTTATGATTTCTGAAGTTTCCTATGCCTACGAGACTATTGGAATTGATACAATTGATCATGTTGTATAGTAATTTGGTGATGAATCTATCATGTTGTATAGTAATTTGGTGATGAATCTATCATGTTGTATAGTAATTTGGTGATGAACCTATCATGTTGTATATAAGTTTGGTGATTCTTTCGTGTTATGTTACATGCAAATTTTTAGGCTAAGTCATATACACCTATATGTTTAGATCTACATTCTCATATGTTTAGATCTATGTTAATCCAACTCAAATGCAAGTTCACATTTACATGCCTAATTGGATTTGTGTAATTCTATGCAAGTTCCCGTTCATATGCTTAAGATTTATGTTAATTGGATCTAAAATGCAAGTTTTCTATGCCAAATTTATATGAACATGTTTAGTTAGTTCCATGTTATTTTATGTTATTAGAATATTATATGCTCCTTTCTTTTTCCTTTTTGTTTATGAGTTAGGCTAAGTTGCGAGCCTAACATTCTATGTGAATTATGCGAGCGTATAATGGGGGTAACGTTGGGAAAAACATTAAATTACATATTATTGGCATAGCTCATAATCGTGTAAATGATTAGTAGCATGAAATGGTATAATTTATATACCTAAAAATTATGAACATGATTTAGAGGGTAAATGGGGCATGACTTGAATGACAATAATTGTGGATAATTTACATATTAATATGAAGGGTAGATAAGTAAATTAAGTAAAAGACGAATATACCTAACCCGAGGTTAGATTGAGTTACGGTGTAAGACTGCCAGGAACCGCCCAAAACATCCAGCAACCGTAACAATATAGATCTAATGTGAGAGGTTAGCGCATCAAGCCCAAAAGAACCTGAGGTTAGACTGAGTTGCGGTGTAAAACTGCTCGGAACCGACCGACACATCCAGCGATGCAACAGTATAGATCTAATGTGAGAGGTTGATGCTTTAATGAATGAATTAAAGCTAAGGAATAGGCAGGCTAAGAAGGTAGGGTTAAGTTAATTAAGGCAATACTTAACCAATACAACATGTTAACTAAACTGATGGGTGAGGTTAGGTATATTTGAGAACACTTAACCATTTTAACATGTTGATCAGGAAACCCTAGTAACAGGGACCCATTTCAGGAGTAACCCACATAGATGTATCATGGTACCCTGAACTAGGCAGGGTGGGGCACGATTACTGGGCTGATTATAAGCGGTCAAAACGACGGCGGGTGGTGCGTCGGTGTAGGTTCCGACGGAGTACGGGTGTGCACGTACTCCGGGGTGGAAAAAGCAGGCACTGGGCATCAGTAGTTATACACTATGCATCTGGAATTATGTCGGGTTGCCACCGTAGGATTTGATACACCCCATGGTGGGATCAACACAGGTATCTACAATCAAGCGAGGCTGAATGACACAAGTAGAAAACGTATACAAGTAGAAGCCGATCGATAAAGGGGATCACTTTATTATGAACACGTGAGGCTGGTTGAAACAATAGCCAGTAGGTGTAGAGAAATTGAAATGGGTGCGATAATATATTCAGTTTAACCTGCCTTATCTTGTCTTATGTTATCTTGTTATTCCGGTATTATCCTATGTTCAATTTATTCATGTCATGATCATTTTACATGTTTACATGTTGAATAATCACTGGACTTACCAGGCTTATGTATGATCCATTTTCTTTCATCTCCTTTTCTTCCGTTCCCCCCTCCTGGTCTGCAGGGAGGGAACACTTCAGCTTAGTACAGACCCTTTCCATCTTGAAGAGAGTAGATGTACTTCTTGGATTCTCTTTCCTTGGGCTATGGCTTCGGATACACTCTTATTGGGGATTTATGATGTCTTATTTTTATTTTATGCTTCTTTATGTTTTAATCAAGACAGAGATTTTGTTGTAATGAATTGGAATTTGTTTTGAGACAGTTGTTGTAATGTTTTGACTGAACCACGTGGTTATGAAATAAATTTAGTTTTTCCGTTGTTTATATGTCTGTCTTGTAAATTATCTGTATCTTTTACCTATAGCGCTCCACCGAAGTTAAGGCACTCCCTTTGTGAGTGACCATAACAGAGGTGGGGTGTTTCAGTTGTTGAAGGTTTTCCTGATTTCATTTCGAGGTAATGATGTTTTGATTTCTAGTTATATACATTTACACGTTACCATGGTGTTACTAGTGCTAGTTCATGAGAGAGGTAATAGCTCAAGTGAAATTTTCTACCAATAGAAGTATATGTGCCGTTGAGTAATGCATATAGTTGGGTAATGCAATTGATCAAGTGAGGAAGTTCGATATGATATAAGAAAATGATGACGGAACATGTAGAGTGATGGATCAATCAGATGATATAATAAGTTGTGAATTATTGTTACTAGTTATTATATGTAGTGTTTGTATTGTAATACTGTGCATGGTTTGTATTGTGCGGTATTTAGTTTTTTTCTGGGTCTGCTTGTAATACTATACATGGTTTTTTCTCAATACCGCACAATTTAGTTTGTACAACTAATTTGGTCATTTTCTATATCATTGCAATAGTTATAGTACAAATAATAATAATTGCCTTTCAAAAAGGTGTTTGCGGTCACCTTAAAAACCAGTCGGTTTTGCCAAAAAAAAAACCGTTCAAGGCTATAAGGAGGAAGTGGATGTCATTTTAGAAGCAATGTATAATGTAAAAGGGTAGCCAATAATCATGCACTCCATATTCATTGATTGTATCAGCATAAATAAAAATTCTACGATAAAAAAGGCAGTTAGAAAATAAAATAATGCAAAGTATTTCAAAATTATGCACCTGAAGAGCAGGCATGAAACAAACCTTTCATTTGCCAATTTTTATTAGTATAAAGTCCATCCTTCTTACATCCAGGATTTTGGTTCAAAATCCCTTTCTAGAAAAGTTATAATGAGTCAAATTATAGTGATCAGTGCCCACAGTAAAAATTATTATATGGTCATTTACTTTTGGAAGACTTCTTCACTTGGCAACCAACACAATCATTATGTCTAAAAACTAAATAATACTATTTGTTGCATTGCATCTAGTCATATTATTATCTAGTAGTTTAATGTTTGGAAAACATATACACATCACAAGTATGAGGGGAAAACATATCAATCACAGGAAAATTATGATTAAAGTAGTTGTGTTACCACTCTTCCATCATGTATTTAAGGAACCTGGTCATATGTGCAGATGTTCAGCTTAAGGCTCATGCAACTGAGTTATGGCACTCCGCATCATCTTTAATTTCAGCATGTCGAAATTAATCGAGATTAGTTGCTATTTATTTTTCATTCTATTTGTATGATTTCTAATTTCGAGTTAAATTTTAATATATTTATTTTAGTTTCAGTTTTAATATATTTTATGCCTTATATAGTGGATGAAAAGACCAAGATTTTAGGAAACTATACTAGATTAAACCCACCCTTAAAAAATAAGTAAGATTTGTAAATGTATATCTTGTTTATCAATTAACCATGCAATAATTTTTTTTTAAAAGTAACCAGCCCAAGTTGACTTGGTTAAATTTATCATATGGCACAGTTTATAGGGGTCAATATCTTCAAATTCCCCTTTATACATATTCTTTTTCTTTACAATATCATTCAAATCATTCCAATGCTTATGGTTCATTAGTATTTTTTTCCTTATTACAAATCTTATGTACTTTTTCCATCTAGAAATATTAATTTTTTTGTGTTATAGTTGAATTAGCAGCTAAAATAACGTGAAGGAAATGACAACAAATTATTCCATCTCTTTAAAGGGCTAAATACAATTTTGTGATGTCTTTGTTTTTGTTTTATATGTTAACACAGATCTACTTCCATTGAAGAAGTGGCATTATCTTGATTAGAGAGATGATGAGCCATCCATTGCTGCTTACAACAGTTGCTTGGAACATACATTTAAATTAGTCTAAAACATAAATAACTTAGATACACACATTTATGTTTACACTTTTTTGGATATGTGTAAAAAAAGCATAAAGTTACAGTTATAACAATTCATATATTTACAAATTGCTTGTCTAGTTAGTAGCGTCCTTATTGTTGCCCACAAAAATATAATGTTAGTAAAGTAAGCCTGCCTCTTTTTCCAGCAACCACATTCAGGTAGGAATCATGGATTGCCTATCCTCTCATCTTCTATCAAAAGATAAAAAGTATGGTCAAATTACTATAAGCAATGTATCTTGTTCGATAATAATATTGCAAAACTAGCGGCAAAACCTGCGAAACTCTTTGCTCAAAGTTTTGTATAAGATGATTATTTAATCGATGCATTACTGATAGTCATCTCCTTTGTTTGGCTTTTAGTTCCATTTTAAAACGTAGCATTTTTTATACTATTGTATGCCTGGTTTGTAGGTGTTTTTTTTTTGATTGTAATCCATTAACAGAGTTGGATACAATCAAAAAATCAATCTATCTCAAGAGCATCCTCAAATAAATCAATATCTTTGAATTTTTCAAATTTATGAACTAACAATTTTGTGTCACAAGACATCACAGCTTTGAACATAATAGTAACTAAATGTGAAACCATCAAATGCAATAGCAACCATCTAAATATTTTTTAAAGACGTAAACATCTTACAAATGAATTACCAGTATAAAATAAGAAAATTATGGAACCACTTCAGAAAAATGTAATAAACCTTATCACTATAGCTTTGTAATCTTCACCTTGCAACCTCAGTAGACGTCATTGCGACCTTAAATCAAGGATAAATGCATCCTAAATCAACAACACCGAACCTTACCTAGCGATGGCTACCCAAAAAAGAAGAGGTGAAACAATCTTCTTATCCGAGATCGAGATCATGTGAGAAAAAAAAATAGATGATTACTCTTGATACTTAGCTCATTTGTTTTCTAGAATATGTTATCATATTGATCACCGACATGCAACTCATGTAAACTGAATTTGTGGCATAATTCAATCGTGTCTGCTTTTGCAGAGGTTACCCATGCATGCAACTTATCGATGAAACAGTTGTCTTTGATTATTCCACCAGGTCGTTTTTTGAGATGTTTTTAGGAGAGAGGTGCATGCGGCAACTTATAGGATCGGCGACTATTCCTACGGATCCTCCCTTGCACATGACCCACAGGTTGACATAGAAATCTTATATCCTTTCTTTTTGCTAACAAATGTTGTTCAAATTATGCACAGATGAAGCAAGCCCTATACCAAGATGACTGTCAACAGTGTATATATACATACATATATATATATATATCAAGAGCTAGAAATGGACTACCACACATATTGGCAGTCAGTTGGTAGAGATGTTGGTCCATTGCTAGATGCTACAGTGCGTATCGGTAACATGGATTTTTTTGGTCCTTCTGCATTAAAGGCCGATATCAAAGCCCCCATCATCACATCTTCAGAGGTTAGTTATGCCTCCCAGTTTTACCAACAACACCAACAAAGTGATTGGGCGGAGGATCCCTGATGGAAGATGCAATGGACAGGACAAGATCCATTACCCATTCCACATTTGATGGATATACCACCAGTTTTGTCCCACTACACCATTGTTATTGATGGGAATTGAATACGAGTATACGGAAATTAGCTCTGCAACAGTCGAA
The DNA here is from genome assembly GCA_030737875.1 of Allium sativum. Classification (NCBI taxonomy): domain Eukaryota; kingdom Viridiplantae; phylum Streptophyta; class Magnoliopsida; order Asparagales; family Amaryllidaceae; genus Allium; species Allium sativum. The sequence goes on from CM060924.1 coordinate 831,019,426, forward strand.
GTATTATGAACATGGCTTGAAAATGATTAACACAATTGCAGATTCATTTGTAAGGTATTAATTTAGTTTTTGTAATACATGTTTTATACATATTGGTTAGTGTGTATACATATTGTGTTTGTTCATGAAATTTGCACAGAACATGGAGATTATTAGGGAACCTGTGTTTGGTATGGGGACTAAACCGACAGGTCAATCAAAAGCCCGAAAAAAAGACACTTGTACAGATGGAAGAAGAAGAAGAGGATGTTGAAAATGAAGAAGACAAGGAAGAGGACGAGGGTAATGGGGAAGAGATTGAAGCAGAGGACGATGAAAATGATGACGATGATGATGACGACGATCAAGGAGGCGAAGCAAGTGGTGTACGCCACTAATAAATATGGTGGTAAACTTAAAGGTCCAATAACATCATCCACGCCGGGTACTTATTAATTCAATTTTTTGATTTTAACGGCGTACTTTGACTTCATATGCAATTATATCTTGTTAATTTCAATAACTAAGTATATACAATTAAATTACAAAGTTTAAATTACAAAGTATAAATTTGAATAACTAGTATAAATTGAATTACATTTACTAGGTATAAAATTAGTTAAGTGGTATAAGTTTATTTATGTTCACATATACTTAAACTTTAAAAATTAATAAACTTGTAAATTTTAATTTCTATACTTTGAATTATTAACAAAGTATAATTTAACTTCTATAAATTCTAAATTTGCATGAAGTCAAATTTAGTTTCACTTGATAACAAAGCATTCTCTTCGGAAATTTGATTGGTTACATTATAATTTATGTATGTTCAGGTAAGAGCTTGGCTAAAGGTAAGTCGAAGAGCAGGAGAATAGTTAACAAGGTGAAATCCCTATTTAAGGGGAAAAGTAAGAAGAAAACAAATGGGGCTTACAATCGAGGCCATGAGGACTTGGACTGAAGTTTGAAGAGATCTTTCAAGTTTGAAATCCATATATGTATCATGAAGTTTTAGGTGCTAATGTAGGGTTTTTTTGTATGTATTCGCTAATGTATTTGTATGTATAGTTCTGGGATTGTGAACGGATTAGCTCAGTATTTATAATGACCCAAACTTCACCGGTAAGGAAAGCACGGATTGAATTGAGAACAAGCCACGTCGGAACACAAACAGAAGAACATTTCATTGTTTATTACAACAATTACATCAAAATAAAAGAATATACAGAGTATGAATAAATAATATACATCACAAAATATCAAAGATTACAATACATTACACAGCAGCGGAAAAATAATAAAATACACAACTGAAAGAGATATATAGATACAAAGCTTTCCGGATATCATTCCAGCTGTAAACCATGTTCCTGTGAATATAAATCTGCAAAACGAAAACTACTAGCTGCCCGTGTCGAAAATAAGGACACCCAGAGTTTAGGTTAAAACAATAAACTCCAGGTCAGTCATGTGACTGGTGTGAGAACTAAAACAGTTATTAATCTTTATTTTAAAGTTAGGTAAACCAAGGGACCACGCCGTATAACACGGAACGGGTTTCCTCCCAAGAGTACTAGTGCATAAAACAACAGCGCAATGCTAAATAAAGAACAATGAAGCTATTATAAGACGCAGGTCCCATCACACAATGCAACACAAGCCGGAGGATAGGGTTTTACCTTATGATAGCCAAAGCATGCTTGATACGCTAAATTTCATGTTTTATTATTACTATAAGTGTATAGTATCAAAACAATTTCAATCATAAGTATCAATCATAGACGACATAAGTGCCCCATACCACTATGTCGCCACATATAGGTTTACAACTAAAACCGCAAAGTCACGTATTGGAAGTTGAATTTCCATCTGTGAACCGAGGCAAGGGATCGTCCTCTACCGAATTCGAGATGCTCTAGCCCGCCCCTCAGGAACAGCCGCAACTGCCCCTTGTATCGTCAGGGCCGGTCCGCCGATGTGGATTATAATGCCTGAACACTGCGTTTCCCCGCCCTTTAGGGTGTCAATGACCCAAATGACTCCATCGGCTCCACATAGTCATCGATATATCCGAGGCGCCTCGCAATCCAACAATCACACAGGTGAAAATAATATAAATGTCAGGGCCGGTAGGTCACTGACACCACCTTAGCTAGAAGAAAACGCATGTCCTCCCTGAGGTCCTCTCCCGTTTCTGGTTCACAACCGGGGTGTGAGGCTCACGAATCAACGCTACACAAAGCTATGCCACACAGGCCGTGCTTTGATCATCAACCACAAGACTCTGCTTTTCAACAGAAGCCTTGATCATTTGCATCTTAGCATGCCACACAGGAAAACAACTCCATGCAACCGATATCCATCAATCACACAGAATGATATCCAATGTCAGACACACAGTCCATTTACAAGTCTGTTCTGGGACTGAACAAAACCGGAGGCACCTGGTACCTCACATATCCATCGATCTCTAAGTACGACTGGACGATCACCAACTGATTCCCTCCTCTTGGGTGCACAGCCCAATCAAGATCATCAGTAATCACCCAAACGATGTGAAGAACTCCAGTCTTCGACCACCGTCTTTATCCTCGACACAATGTCGAATCAGTTATTCAAAATGGGATAAACCCGATCTTTCTGAATAACTCGCGTATATGATAAACAAGTGTTACACAAACACAACATATGCCTCATTCCAATTCAGAATATTCTTTATTCAAATATTCTTATATTTGGGAAAGGTTCCCATTAATTTTATCAAAGATAAATTCCTTAAATTTATTCTTTAATCTTCCTTTGAATATCAATTCAAACCGAATTATGGTTTATCCAAACTAGTCGGGATTAACGAACCTTACCGAAGTAATCATTTGTTAAATTTCCCAACCCCAACCTATTCATCCCATGAAGTAAAACTGGTAATACTTCATATCTAACACTATGGTGTTATCGGTAAATTCAATTACCATTTCACGTTCAAATCTAATTAAAGATTTAACTATCGCCTGGAGCAAAACTGGTGATACTCCATTCTCGATCATTTCAATCTAATTAAAGATTCATTAAAACTCCACTTGGTTTTAATCTTCCCAAAAATCATTATCAATGATTATTTAACTTGGGAAATCATATCCTGTCTTTAACTGTGTTAAAGAACCAATATCATTTAAAACACGGTTCACGATAAACCCAAAATCACATTTTATTCGATCAGCCTTTAACCGTAAATTAGCAAGTGAACAATTCCGTAAGTAATAACCCCAAAGGCCGAAACTAACATCAGATCAATACCCAAGAAACTATTCAACTTAACTAATCTCCAGTTAGATTCTGATTTTCTTAACTCCGTTGGGTCTAAGAACAGTATTAGTGAAGATACCGTTCACAACAACCTAAAAATCAATTCAAATTCAATTCCACTTAAATACCATTTAATTGGTATACTTCATTAAATCTAAATAAAAAGATTTAACCTTTTTCTCAACTGGGTTTAAGAACAGTGTTAATGAAGACACCATTCACGACAAACCCGAATCCCATTTGATATTAAATACAAGGCTCTGAATAGAAAATATATCGGCTTGTATTCAATATCAAATCCTACGACCAACAAATATCGTATTGGAAATAATGATATTAATATATCTTTCAAATTTCCATAACAATATCTGTATAATAACGAAATCCAACATCGAAATATTCCAAAGACAATTTCGATTCAAATCCATTCCAATTTAATTATTGGAAATTCTAGTTACTTTTAAAACCATTTCATATCCAATTTATTTATTTAAAAATAAATGGATTGTAATTCTAGTTCAAAACTAGTTCATTTCGATAAAAATCTATTTTTATCTTTTCAAATATGAAATTTTTCATCCCAATTCTTCCCAAATCATTTCTTATGATTTTACACAAATTATTACTATTTTTAATAATTTTATCAAGGCCCGTACAGTCGATTTCCATCAACGGCCATCGAACTGCGCTTACAGCGTTCTTTTTCCAAATTTGATTTGGAAATAGTTCCAAATCCAACCGTTAGATTTCAAATCTCTAATATTCTTAGAAAGCTCTTTTCGATACGAACCCAATGGTTCTGTTTTTAGGAGAATCCGACGGTCGGATCTCCCGTAAGGTCCATTTGAAGTCAATGGTCGAAATTCGCGAACTGCCGCAGCGCAACGCGTTCTATTCAGGCCATTATATATATATATATATATATATATATATATATATATATATATATATATATATATCGTCGATTTCCTTTCGAAACGTATTTTATAAATCGTTTTAAATTCATTTTCAAAACGATTTCAACTTCATATTCAATTTCTAATCAAAATTGAATATTCCATATCATTAATCTATAAATGATAATATTTTCAAAACATTATATTTTGAAATCAATTACTTTTCGGTATTCATTATAAAAATGAATAAAATCGATATACAAATCGTTCACGTCTAAATGGCGCATATCTAATCAATACGGCTTTATATATTTCAATAACTTCGTTATTCTATTCAACAAATGAATATTTTCTTTAACACATGAATTTTCTTTTATTCAACACATGAATATACATTTCATTCAACACGTGAATTTTCTTTATTCAACACATGAATATATATTTTATTCAACACATGAATTTTCTTTATTCAACACATGAATATATATTTTATTCAACACATGAATTTTCTTTATTTTCCAACTTGGAATGAGGCCCAATCAATTACCATATAATATTAATTATATGGATTTCATACCTACACGTACACTACAACAATCAAACACAGTCAACCATCACCCAAAGTGCATTCTACACTGCATAAGCATCAAATATATATATAACGCTTATAACAGCCTGTCAACCAATCGATCGACATACTACAAATTATTGGGACTAGTGCATGGCCAATTCCATCCCAACCCCCATGCGGGGTTTTCAAACAATCAAACACGGGTTTTATTTGTGCAGTTGGGCGATGTGTAAAATTTATCGTCCCAATCCATATCAGTCAAATCGGTGTACATAAACAAATTGTTTGATTTGTAAATGGATATTTATTTTACTTCAACACATGAATATATATTTTATTTCAACACATGAATATATATTATATTTCAACACATGAATATATATTTCACACATCACAATCAACAGTCAAATTTCACAACACAACAATCAAACAAACAAGTCATCCATGGTCTGTGGACGACAGGTGTCAGGTGCTGCTAAGCACCGTCTGCATCCTAGTATATATTTCAACTAGAAATTAAAATAGAAGTGACGAGTTCTCACCGCTTCGGGGTCCACTCCGCCAGTTCTTTATTTTCTGAATGGTCTGAGTTTTGATTCGTTTCCAATCGGTCCCATCGCAATCCTTTTCACGTTGTTCATAATAAAAATCACATTTTTATTTTAATGTTATGAGGATAAAAATCACATTTTTATCACTTCGTTATATTTATAAAAATCAAATTTTTATAGCGCCAAAAATCGAATTTTTTTATATAACTAAAAATCAAATCTTTTCTCTACTACATACATAAAAATCGAATATTTATATTATGCTGCATATGTAATGAAGATTATATTTTTATAACACTCCTCATATAATAAAAATCATATTTTTATTTTTTTTCTAACTTCATACTAAAGATCGTATTTTTATTTCACTACATGAATAAAAAATATATTTTTATATTTTCTATCATATAAAAATTATATTTTTATAATCCCTACTATATAAAAATCATATTTTTAATATCTTTATAATACAAAAATCACATTTTTATTATTCCTATAATATAAAAGTCATATTTTTATAAGCTATATATATACAAAAATAAATCCAATTTATTTTCCCTATATATATGTACAAAAATCTAATTTTTTTCTACATGTTATTATATATTAAAATAGAAAATATGTATAAAATAAATAAAAAACTCACTTCTTTTCCTTCGTCGGAGGTACGGAGTGCTCACGAAGTCATGGTGGCTATTCTAAGGATTGGGAGGGCTTGGAATTAAAGGAGAACGAGGAGAGAGAAGGGGGAGGGAGGAGGAGAGGGCGACTAAGCTTGGGGGCAGCGGTGCTTGCGTTGGAGGGGGCGGTGCAGCCTAGAGGTTGGTGGCGGCGGGGAATAGGGGGAGCGACGGTCTAGGGCTGATGGGTTTGGGCAGTTTGGGGTAGAAGGCGGAGAGAGGAAAGGGATTGGCGGAAGCGGATCCGTAGGAGGAGGGGATGGCGCACGTCGGAGGTGGGAGGGGGACAGGGTCGCGATGGTTGCGTAGGGCGGAGGGAGGTCGCGGTTGGTCTCTTCCCTTTTTTTATCTGAGTTGACTCAGAAGAGAGAGTGGGGGGGAGGTAAGAGAAAGATGATATAATATATTTTTAATTATTTTATTGTCCTAAAGTTAGTTTTTCCTTCGAACCCCTAATCGAACCCACCGACTGTCACCCCTAGCTAATTACCCCCATTCTGAACACAATGGGATGTGTTACATAGGCCAATTCGATCGTCACGATCAATTTCCATCAAATTCAAAATATAAATCAATATATATTGAATTTGAAAGCACATTTCAATTTACCCGAGCCACATATTGACTCTAAAAATTCTCGAAGAATATTTTCTAGCTTCGTATTGACGATACGGTCTTAACAAAACTAATTTCTTCAAATTCTAAGACCGTTTGAAAAATGGCCATTTTCTGGTCGATCGAAAATGACAAAAACCGTCAAAACACATTTTCTTTCGCCACGCTCACATATTGCTTCAGAAAATTTTGAATTTTGAAACCTAGCAATAACTTGACATCCCGGATCCAACAAAAGTGGTCTCGTCGAAAACCGAGGTCGTTTGCAAAATTTCCATTTTTAAGGGCCCAAAATTCCATAGCGACTATTCTGAATTTTCAACTGGGCATAACTTTTTATTCCTGCTATGAAATTTCAATTTTTCGGATTCGTTGGAAAGATATTCTCAAATAGATTCAAATATTTTTGGTTTCGCTAAAATCTGGTTTATTTTGAATCCTGTACATTCATTTGAACTTTAAAATTGAATTTTCGAACTACCACGCCATTTTCAATTCCTTTTAAAATTAAAAATAAATATTTATATTCTAACGACGATCTATATAAATATATATTCTAATTCTATTCAAAATAAATTTCTCATCGTTACTATTTAAAATAAATCATTTTAAATATTCAAAATTCATCAAAATTGCCAAAATAAAAATTTTAAATTGGCTCATATTTCTGGGTTATTACAATCTCCCCCACTTAAAACTTTTCGTCCCTAAAAAGGAACGAAGCTGAAAGTTGTTTAACTAACCAACTCAACTTCCATTATTTTCATTATGGCCTAAGTTCTTCAACTTTTCAGTTTCTAAGAACTTTTCAAAAATTTAGCTAACACCCTAAATTTTCGAAAATATTCGCCATAACCTCCCCTGCACCGGGAGCTTCGGGATATTTCAAATAGCCTCCCATGGCCCTCACCAATCCAAAAGAAAAAGCCAAGCGGCTAGCCGATCGGCTCATAAAATCATCAAATCTCCAAGAAATACAATAAACATGTACCTATTTGTCGGGCAAACAATTTAATTCTTCTTCTCTAGCGTCCTTGCTATGACCTGTTCAGTGTATATACATACATGTACATGTATGCAATTTCACACAATTTTCAATACAGTTCAATATTTGGTTCATTTTGGCTAAATGGTTCAAATTCTAATTAATCAACCAATAATCAAACAATACAATCAGCAACCAATTAGTTGATTAACTTTTCAAATTCATAACTTTGATACATAGGCAAAAAATCAGATTTTTGATGCCAAATCACAACAATAAGCCCTATCTAGTTTTGGTTCTCACACCAGTCAGTTGGAGATATATAGTTATCCCACTTTCGAAACTCGAACACAAAACTGATGATGGGTACCCATCATCAGAATCATTCCTGGGCGACTACAGTGCGATTCTGTATCTATCTAGTATATTAAAACTTCAAATACACGCGGATCAGACGTATACGCAAAATCTTTATATACTGGATTGTCCAAATCAATAGAAATAAATATTCAAATACGAATAATTGAATTAAATTTTCAAAACAAAACTTGTTTTCACTTTTATTTTAAAAACATCACTCTTTACACTCGTTCTAGGATACTATTGATCCCATCTCTAACGAGTCATTCTTGTTGGATATTACTAATCCAATCTCTGATGAATTCTTTCGTATGGTTCTAATGTGTCCTGTTCTATGAGCTCTGTAAACCAAAGCTCTGATACCAAGATATAACGACCCGAACTTCCCTAGTAAGGAAAGCACGGATTGAATTGAGAACAAGCCACATCAGATCACAAACAGAAGAACATTTCATTATATATTACAACAATTACATCAGAATACAAGAATATATAGAGTATGAATAAATAATATACATCACAAAATATCAGAGATTACAATACATTACATAGCAGCGGAAAAATAATACAATACACAACTGAAAGAGACATACGCATACAGAGATTTCTGGATATCATTCCAGCTATAAACCAGGTTCCTATGAATATAAATCTGCAAAACCAAAACTACTAGTTTGCTCGTGTCGAAAATAAGGGTACCCAGAGTTTAGGTTAAAACAACAAACTCCAGGTCAGTCATGTGACTGGTGTGAGAACTAAAACAGTTATTAATCTTTATTTTAAAGTTAGGTAAATCAAGGGACCACGCTGTATAACACGGAACGGGTTTCCACCCAAGAGTACCAGTGCATAAGACAACAGCGCAATTCTAAATAAAGAACAATGAAGCTATTATAAGACCCAGGTCCCATCACACAATGCAACACAAGCCGGAGGATAGGGTTTTACCTTATAATAGCCAAAGCATGCTTGATACGCTAAATTTCATGTTTTATTATTATTATAAGTGTATAGTATCAAAACAATTTCAATCATAAGTATCAATCATAGACGGCATAAGTGCCCCATACCACTATGTCGCCATATATAGGTTTACAACTAAAACCGCAAAGTCACGTATTGGAAGTTGAATTTCCATCTATGAACCGAGGCAAGGGATCATCCTCTATCGAATTCGAGATGCTCTAGCCCGCCCCTCAGGAACAACCGCAACTGCCCCTTGGATCGTCAGGGCCGGTCCATTGATGTGGATTATGATGCCTGAACACTGCGTTTTCCCGCCCTTTGGGGCGTCAATGAGCCAAATGACTCCATCGACTTCACATAGTCACCGATATATCCGAGGCGCCTCGCAATCCAACAACTACACAAGTGAAAATAATATAAATGTCAAGGCTGGTAGGTCACTGACACCACCCTAGCTAGAAGAAAACGCATGTCCTCCCTGAGGTCCTCTCCCGTTTCTGGTTCACAACCGGGATGTGAGGCTCGCGAATCAATGCTACACAAAGCTATGCCACACAGGCCGTGCTTTGATCATCAACCACAAGACTCTGCTTTTCAACAGAAGTCTTGATCATTTGCATCTTAGCATGCCACACAGGAAAACCACTCCATGCAACCGATATCCATCAATCACACAGAATGATATCCAATGTCAGACACACAATCCATTTACAAGTCCGTTCTGGTTCTGAACGAAACCGGAGGCACTTGGTACCTCGCATATCCATCGATCTCCAAGTATGTCTGGACGATCACCAACTGATTCCCTCCTCTTGGGTGTACAGCCCAATCAAGATAATCAATAATCACCCAAATGATGTGAAGACCTCCGGTCTTCGACCACCGTCTTCATCCTCGACACATCGTCGAATCAGTTATTCAAAATGGGATAAACCCGGTCTTTCTAAATAACTCGCGTATATGATAAACAAGTGTTACACAAACACAAGATACGCCTCATTCCAATTCAGAATATTCTTTTATTAAAATATTTTTATACTTTGGGAAAGGTTCCCATTAATTTTATCAAAGATAAATTCCTTAAATTTATTCTTTAATCTTCCTTTGAATATCAATTCAAACCAAATTATGGTTTATCCAAACTAGTCGGGATTAACGAACCTTACCGAAGTAATCATTTTTTAAATTTCCCAACCCCAACCTATTCATCCCATGAAGTAAAACTGGTAATACTTCATATCTAACACCACGGTGTTATCGGTAAATTCAATTACCATTTCACGTTATGAACTAGTTTTGTACATAAACGGGTCTTTCGTTCCTATAAGGATTACATTTGTATAGATAACAATAACATATACTTTGAATGGAATTCTCACACGGTGGAAAGAGAAAATACAATATTCAAATAAGATGTTCTATTATTTCAAAAATATCAGAAATACACCGTCACGTTTACATTTATTCAAAAGTTACATCAAATAGTTTATCTTTAAAAGATTCCAAAAGAAGCAAAGCAATAACAACTAATAATATCATAATAACTTCATCTTCTCCGTCGTCTTCACTCAGGACTTTATCAATGGCTTTACCCTATCTACTGACCTGTTTGGATGTTAAGGAGAGGGGGTCAGAACATAAAGTTCTGTGTTACTAGAATATTGTATTACTTAATGTCCATACCCTATATTTTTAGCAGGTTACATATGTCAAGGTATGTCTACCTAGCACATAAGATTTCACACAACAAATATCAAATTTCTAACCAATGGAATGGATATCTAAGTCAATTACCCATTAGTGTTTTAGGGTAATGACCCAACGAGGTGGCATTCTTGGTCACTTATGGCCCTATTAAAGGTGGATTTTGTACAATCTCTTATAACCCTGAGGCGGACCCTAGACCTTTAAGAACCTCCTCCTAGTACATTCGTTCTTAGGTATATTCTCTCATTTGTAATATGAGAAGTAGTATTGCGAACGTCTACTTAACTGATATTACCCGATAGGACACCTATATCACTTAAGACTTCTCTTAGACAGTTGGTGAGCATGCAATGGCCACATACCCTTCAATTACCAATCTGTCACTAGTTTAGCCCTTACAAGCTTCTAGAGGAAGTGGACAACCCCGTGAACGAGCCTACTTCGTTAATCGTTTAATGCCTAACCACTTTTAAAGAAGGAGGACCCAAAGACTTAGCTTAATACTAATAAGGGTGGGCCCCATTACTTGGGTTCCTATCGATGGGATAAACCTTCGGAGGGATCCCTAACCACTTAAGACCTAAATTAGATAACGAGGTGAGTCAGCCACTTAAGACCTTCTTAAGGCATAGTAAGCCTGTTTTTTTTCACACATCAACTTATATAAATATAGTTATATATATACACACACACACACACACACTAGACCTCTCACATTAACCCATATACTTGTAGATGTTGGATATGTCGGTCAGTTCCGGACAGGCTTCTACTACAAGTCGGTTTAACCTCGGTCTAGTGTACTATGTTTATGAATGGCCCATGGAACCTAGACATCTCACATTAGTTAGTCCTACTTGTGGTTGCTGGATATGTCGGTCGGTTCCGGGCAGGCTTTTACCATAAATAGCAACTAACCTCGTGTCTTTGTGTTATTTATTTAAACTTAGGCCCATTTCGGGCGGGTTATTACACACTTCGTGGCACTTTTATGGACGACCCTGCAGATCTCCTACATGTTAGTGGGGGTCTACGAACATACTTCTACTTGGGCCTGAGATGGTTAGAGAAACTTCTGGGAAGATAGATATAATTCGCAGATGGATGAAAGTAGTTCAAAACAAGAAGTTATACGCCGATCAAAGGAGGACTGACTTAGAATTCGAGGTAGGAGTTATCAAGTGTCACCTTTGAGGAACGTTGTTCACTTTTGGTCGGTAGGGAAATTGGCGCCAAAATTTGTAGGGCCACTTCCCAAAGTTGAGAGGATTGGCCAGATGGCCTACAGAGTTAGTCTACCAGAGAGGCCGACGGGAGTTTATGACGTGTTCCATGTTTCACATTTAAGGAAGTGTCTACATGATTCCGCAAAGGTAGTAGATCCTATTATACTTGAAGATGTAGAGATAAAGAAGGAGGCTTCAGTTAGGAAAGTTCCTACCCGTATACTTGGATCGGAAGTTTAGAAGCTACGCAACAAGGAGATCAATCTAGTGAAGATGCAATGGGGAGAAGATCATGACGATGTGACATAGGAATCCGAAGAAAATATTCGCACCTCTTACCCTTTTCTCTTTGAGAGTACGTCCATAATTCCTTTCAAAGTTTTTGAATTCGAATTTGTTTATCCCCATCATTTGAATTTCAATTACTAGGTAGAAACCTATGTATGAAAACATGTGTTTGAGAAATCTTATGTTTGATGGTTGCAAGTTGATGCAAGTGTTTACTAGTGGATACAGTGAATGCATAAACACACATTAAGCACTAGACTATGGATCGGTTAAACAAGTGCACTTTCATAATGCATATGGATATGTGTGAGTTTTATTTTGTAATGGATGGAAATGGTTGAATCATCACATGGATGTTTCATTTTGGTGAATGGTCGTTCCACAATATAGAATTTATATGTACTATTAGGATTCTTTTGCATACATATTGGATACATGACATAGACATATACTGTATTAAAGAGGTCAACTGAATCAGTAGACCGCCTAATTTTCACATCAGTTTAGGGACATATACATAACACCTTTGTATATGTTCATAAAAAGCATTCGAAACTTTTAGGAAAAATGGATGTCAGTAGTTGATGGATGAGTAGATGCGTGAAGGTAATGATTGATAACATTCTTCTTAACTTAGAGATTTCGGGGACGAAATTCTTTAAGGAGAGGAGAATGTAACACCTCATAATTTAATACACAATAATTATATGAAAATATAACAAAATGAATATTAATTTATAAAATATTAAGAATTGATTAAAACAAACTTTACCATTGTGTTCATTATGAAATTCTGGTTCAGATAGACTCTTGATTTTCGTAATTCGGATTAAGTATGAATAAGTTATGTATAAAAGAAGTTTGAATGAAATTAACATTTTAAATAAATAAAACTCAAAAAAGGCAACAGTAAGTGGGAGACCTGATCCTACATGGGTCGACCCATGTGTTGACCCAAGGGTGGACACTAGCGTTGACCCTAGTAGAAGGTGGGTCCACCCCACCTTCAAACAGGCAGTAGCCCAAACCTAGATTGTTTTGTGTGTTTTATTCCTTGCTGACTTAGCATGATGTGTCTTTAACGGGTTGATTTTAAAACTCAATATCCTATGGTTTACATTATCCTAACATATCTATAAATAGGCTAGCAACCTCACAATTTTCTTACACAAACATTTCTTCATCTTCTTCCTCACCCAAAGGTATGTTCTGAAATAAAATAAGAAAAGGGTTAGGGTGCTGCCAAGATATAGATTGAAGGGAAAATTCTTCTACAAATATTTCAAAGATTTTTTCTGGATCTAACACAAATCATTGTGAGTTACAGTTATCTTTAGATCTATAATTTAAAAAGGATTTTGATAGTAAATAATTTGGATCTAAAAAGTAACATTGTTTATAAGTTTATATGTTATTATTCTTTTTACTGTTAATTACCTATTTAGATTTCAGTTATTACCTATTATATGTACACCTTTCTTATTTACTTTCTGTCTTATTTTTATTTACAGTCTTGCGCCTATTTATTCAATTTATTTATTTCAGAGTTGGATGTATTTTTTCTTCTTTTCCTTTTTATTTTGCGCTGAGCCTAGGCCACCGAAAGCCTAGGCCATTTCCGTTTGAATTGCGTAAAATTGGGATAAATTGGAATAACAGTAAAAAGGATATTTGGAAATATATTGAAACATGAGAACCATTGACTGTATAATTGGTATAATATGCAAACATGTTAATCTGAATAGGTTGAACTTAATTTAATATTAAGTAGAACATGTTATGAGAAAATATTTGAATCAGATGTAAATTAAGTAAAACATGTAACTTAATATGTAAACATCTGAGCAGGTATTTATGTGATTTGGCGATGGGTTGTTACATTTAAAATGTCATTTACAACTGGGAAATACAACATAGGGTTATATGATGCTTATTAATGAACTTAAACCTGCTATGTTAAATCTGTTTAGTTAATAAGCTAAGAGGTTCCACGTCTGCTGTTAATATGTTTGTGGGGGACTCTTAAAATCCTAGTTTACTTGTGGGAACAAGCCTATGGGTGACTTGTATCAATCCGTTGGTTTCTTGGAATCTATATCTATCAGTACCCTCCATTTATCAAATGAGTCCCGCACTAGGTACAGACTACGGCTTGCTTTACTGATGGATGATTGTAAGAGGTTCAAATTCTGGAGGTGGGCATGGGAGCGTTCCGACGGATTCTTGAGCATGCATAAGTCTAATGGGGGAAGATAAAATGATATAACAGCGACAGATAGGACCGTGTCTTTTAAAGTTGATGGGTTCGAGACTGATATCCCCGACTTCCACGGCTAGCACAGGTTATTCGCGTATGTTAAGGAGCCGATCACTGGGTAGTAATTAGGGTAGAACCTAATCCTAGTATTCTGATAGTTTATGCAGAAATTCAGTTCTGGGATATCAATGAAAGCTTATTCGATCTTAATCTCGTTTATTTCGTATTTGTACACTTTACTATATTTTTTGTCCAGCATTATTGATTTGTCTTGATACTTTTTATCTTATGCTTATGCTAAAAATCACTCTAACTCGCCAGACTTTATGTATGATCTATTTTGTTTTTCCTTCTCTCTCTTCCTCTTCCTCCCCTCAAGTTCTCAGGGTGATGGATTACAGCAGTGACCATGATTTCTTGATTCGGCTTGGACTTGGAATTTTTCTCATTATTTGTATTACTTTAATATCTATTCTATGTTTATTGTTATTGCTCATAAGGGATATGATTTTATGGTTTAGCACTTGTACTTTGATGGTTTATGTTTCCATAAGACAGATGTTCATGATTATGACTTTGATGGTTTATTTTGAAAAAAAATGTAACGCTATGATGATTTAATAATAAAAGTTTGAAAAGTTTTCCGTTGCATTTTATATTCCGTCTTGTGAAATTAGTCTATACATTATTATTGTGCTCCACGGTATGTTTATCCCTTAAAAACCATACATATGTTGGTCTATTAAATCTGTGTAAAAACTACGACTCAAGCGTCATTAGGGTCGGTCGTGCATAGTCCAATCCAATCCAGTACACCCAGATAGTTTGTGAAGGTTAAGGGACGATCACACAGAACAGAGTTCAGGTGCCAACTTAAGCTTAAACAAGGTAAGGAAGGTCGCATACATCAGAATAAGTTGGGTCATCCGCTTAACACAGTCAGAATCAGTCATACAGCATAGTACGACCATACAGAGAGGTCGTGCACACAAAGCTAGCTCAAGAATAACATGGTCCAAGGACAAAAAGACTCGTACATCCTATAAAGATCGCCCATATCAAGGAAGTCACTCATTCCTATATCGAAAAGGTCGGTCGTACAAAATAAGGAGAAGAATTGGTTTCGGACACATGTTCCACTCTGCAGTCGTTCATCCATACTATCCCGATCGATCGTACATAGCAGGGAACACAAAGATGCCAGAGGTCGAACTTGCATCCTATGTCCGCTCATAAGTAGCAATCCCAACCACTCAGTCCCCAATCAGTCACTAATGCTTCAATCATATGCTACTAGAGTGGTCGCACGTATGTCTGCTCTATAAGCCTTGATCGGTCGCCCATTCATTTACAATCAGATACAGATGTTCTAACCAGATATTATATGTCGGTTATAAAAGGCTTAACACGATTACCCGGTCGGTCCCTCTTATACCAACCATAAAGCGTTGAAAAGCCACATGTGCACTCATCACTTGTCCATCAATTCAGTGTGCTCAGATCTATGCAATCGCTCGTTCCCATGAAGTCGCTCGTGCAGGATAGCTGGATACAACTATCGACAATTGGCTACAGCTAGGCGATGGCATTTTCATAATTAACGAAACGGGTGACCCATATCCTGCATATATGAATTTCAGATCATTTCTTCAAGGGAGCTCATCTATAAATAGGCCATGGCTTCCACCATAAAGGGGATCGACTCTTTGCCACCAAGATGTGCTGCTGAATTCTTTTCTCCACCATTCCTTAAGCATTTCAATCATCATCATCTTCGCTTGAACGTTATTCATCCATTTGGCCATGGCATCCATTAGGGTCTTGTAAGTGTAAAAAGTTCAAAGACATCCTCCTTCTCTGTTGCTCATCCATCCTTTTCCTCCACGGATTCCACCATTCCTCCATTGAGTTTGTGAATTTAAAGCGAGATTTGTATGTGAGAGTAAGAATATGTTGAGAGAATGAGAAGATGTACGAATAAAGAGAGTTTATATGCTTTGTAATCATTGACATGATAATGCAAACTACCTTCATAGTGTACGTAGGCCTAGCTTAGGGCCGAACCACTCTAAAACCTTGTCTTCATTTTACTTTCCTCACATTTTTTACTTTCAACTTTTGTTGAGTGCGGCTCCATTTATTTTCCAACCACATTGGTGAAGTACGATTCTCGTACCATTGGTGTTTAAGCAATTTTTTGGTGAAAACATTTGGCGCCCACTGTGGAGCCGTGTTCATATTTCCTTCCTTCACACATTCCTCCAATTCCAAAAGCCTACCGTTGAAATCCTAAACCGCCTCCTTCCTCGAAGCCATGGCCGGTTCGAAGAAAAATAACAAGTCCATTAAAGAAACCACGATTGTTGATGATGTTCATGGTGATGAAGCTATACCACAGACTTTGAATCGAGAAGTTGAAGAGTCCTCTAGGCCATCCGTAACATGAGAAGAATGAATGTGGCTATAACCGGTTTGAACGAAAAAATGGATGCTATGACAAAAATGATGATGGAAAGGCTTAATGCCTTGATTAATGCTCAAGCCAATCCTTCACCACCAAATGCTATAAACATTGTTGACAAAAAAGAGGACTCTTCTGCCTTAGACCCTAGTCGATCCCACTTCTCAGTGGAAGACAAGGGGGAGGCCGGCATTGAGGACTCTAAGGACCAAGCCCTACAGTGCGAGGTGACACGTGCAACTCTGAGCGCCGCAAGTCCCACCAAAGGGACACCTCCCAAAAGAGGTGCAAGGCATCGGAGCTTGAACTGCGATCGCGCCGGTAAAAGCAACGATGCCAATCCCTTGGAATGAGCGAGCGACGAGAAGCGCATTGCGGATATGATCCAGCGAATAATGAAAGAAAAAACGGTCCGAGAGGATGATGAAAAAGAATGGGAGTTTTCACCCTGTAAAAACTGTTTACAGAAAGGATCCATTAAGCGAAGTTTCCTAAGAAATTCATATCCCCGACAATAACACCTTATGGTGGGACTGGAGATCCGAACATCTTCCAATTCAAATACGATCAACACATGAACGGAGCTAGGGCAACTGATGAGATAAAATGCTTGTACTTCCCCGTATGCCTAGAAGGTGTGGCTTCACTACAGTTCACTAGACTCCCACCTAAATGCGTTGATCAATTTGCTGACTTGACAAGAAGGTTCCAGGACTAGTTCCGTCTACAAACTACCAAAGCGAGGGATGTAATGTTACTCAGTGAGATGGAACAAATGTCTGGAGAAACCATCAAAGCTTTTCTTACACGATTCCATGCTGCGGCGGCTGAAGTCATAGAACCAGAACCTTGGTATTTATTAGCAGCCCTAAAAGGTGTTATTGATAAGAAATTAGAATTTACGAAATGGCTCAAAATGAAGAAACCCAAAACTCTAAAGAAGCTCTATAAGAAGACCGAGGAGTATATGAGCGTGGAAGATGATGCGCCGAATGTCCAGAAGGTCATAGAAAGTATTACTACCAAAGATGGGAAAGGTAACGAGTTCCAAACCAAGCAGAAGAATGACTCTGGGCAGAAGAGGGGAAGTGATGAGAAGGATAGCAAAGCCTACATGAAAACGTGACTTTACAAGCATTCAGAATTGAATCTCTTAAATGAAACCCCAAAGAGGATTTACTCCGCCACAAAGGATTCGGGCATCTTTCCTCAAATGAAGCCTTAGAAAATTACTACGCAGCAAGCAAACTCCGGCAAATTCTGTCGGTTTCATGATCAACCGGGGCATAGCACTAATGAATGTCGACACTTGAAAAGTTTGACTGAAGAACTCATCAGAAAGAACCAACTTCAACGGTATGTGAAGAATCCTCAAAACGCACCGACTACCCAGGGACAGAATAATACCACCAATCAATCTTGTTCTGGCGAAAAAGCTCAGACACCCGTTGATTCAAGACCAGTAATCAACATGATTTTTGGTTGGCCCCACCCAGGAGGAAGTAGCTGGGCAGACATGGAAAGGTATGCTAACGAGCTGAAGGGTGTCTCAAAAGAAGAGAAGTTCATGGTCCTAAGCAACAAGCTCCCAATGAAGATGCCAAAGACTTCAGACGATGACGTGGTATTCAGGGATAGAGATTCTGATGGACTACTTAAACTAACTGTTGATGCCATGGTGATCACAATTGGTCTTGGCCCTACAGTTGTGAAAAGAGTCCTAGTTGACATGGGGGCATCCGTTAATGTGATCTTCATAAATACATTTCAGAAAATGAACATCTCTATGACAGAAGTGCGAGCTTATTCAAACAAAATCCATGGATTTACCGGACAACCCACGCAACCCATTGGCACAATAGACTTGCTCGTCGAACTGGCAGACGGAGAACGCAAGGTCTCTATGATGCAGACTTTCGTCTTGGTAGATGAGCTTTCCGCCTACAATGTGTTCCTCGGGAGACCGACCCTCGTAGGATTTAAAATTGCACTAGCTCCATGGTGTTTAACTATGAAGTTTCCAACTGGGAATGGAACTGGCGTAATTAAGGGTGATCAGGCCACTGCGAGGGATTGCTATGTGACAGAGCTGTGTGAGGCTAAGAAGAAAGATTTGGGAAAGAATGCAGAGGCCATACCCCGCATTCGCGAACTCCCCTTATAGCAATTATGGAATGGTCCTTGCACTGGCGAATACAGTGGAGCACAAAAGGGAATCGATCCTAGAAAAGCAAGTGCAGAGGAAGAAAGAGCGGCCCCGGTTGAGATCACAATTCCTATAGCTATTAATCCGAAAGATCCAAACCATGTGTTGAATATAGGATCTCAGTTGAGCCCCGAATTGAAGAATCAACTAATTGTCTTTTTAAAAGCTAATTTGGATGTATTTGTGTGGAACCATTCTAACATGAGTGGCATATCTCCAGATGTTGCAGTTCATAAACTTAATACTCTGCATGTTCCATCTGTCAAGCAGAAAAGAAGAACCTAGGGGTCGAAAAGGTCGAAGGCCTTAAAGGAGGAGGTCGACAGACTAATGGAAAACAACTTCATCAGGGAATCTACCTATCCAAACCGGGTCTCCAATCCTATACTTATAAAGAAAGCAAATGGAGAGTCTACATAGACTATTCGGATCTTAATAAAGCTTGTCTAAAGGATAGTTTCCCTCTTCCCAGAATGGATAAATTTGTGGATTCCATGGCTGGGCATGAGTTGTTGTCTTTTATGGATGCGTATTCTGGCTACAATCAAATCATGATATACGGACCAGATCAAGGAGACATAAGTTTTACCACTGATCTTGGCTTATACTGCTACAAAGTGATGCCATTTGGCCTAAAGAATGTAGAGGCAACTTACCAGCGATTGGTAAACTCTATGTTCAAAAAACAAATTGGCAGGACAATGGAAGTCTATGTCGATGGTATGTTGGTAAAGTCAAAAAGAGCAACTGATCATTTGGAAGATTTAGCCTAGATGTTCGATATTCTACGCCAATATGGTATGAAGCTGAATCCTTTAAAATGTTCCTTCGGGGTCGGTTCAAGCAAGTTCCTCGTGTTTATGGTCAACGCTAGGGGCATAGAAGCCAATTCAACAAAAATATCAGCCTTGAGAGAAATGCGCGCCCTAGGAACCAAGAAAGAGCTTCATCGTTTAAACGGAAAAATTGCAGCTTTGAATCGCTTCGTATCCATGGCAATGGACAGATGTCTTCCCTTCTTCGATGCTCTTAGAAAAGGGAAGAAAGAGATACAATGGACTTCTGAATGGCAAAAAGCTTTCGAAGAACTAATCCAACACATGGCAACCCCTCCAATGCTGTCGAAGCCTAGTGATGGAGAAGATTTGTTTGTATATCTAGCAGTACCCGCCCATGATCTAAGTGCGACATTGGCAAGGGAGGATTCAAAGGTTCAAAGGTCGGTCTATTACATCAGTAAGAGATTATCTGGGGCAGAACTAAACTACCAAAACTCGAAAAGCTCGCTTATTGTCTATTCATCGCCTCAAAGAAACTTTGGCCCTACTTTTAGGCTCACCCTATTAAGGTCCTCACGGATCAGCCTCTAAGACAAGTTTAGTTCTACCAGAGACCTCCGGGAGATTGTTAAAATGGAATATTGAGCTTAGTCAATATGACATTACATACCACCCCCGAAAGGCAATCAACGGACAAGCGCTTGCAGATTTCATCGCAAAATTTACCGACCGAGGAGAGATAATAAGAGGAGCCTGATATTGAAACCAACATCCAATGGAAGTTATTTATTGTTGGAGCATCAAATGATTACTGCTATGGGGCAGGAGTAGTCCTAGAAACTCCTAACGGAAGATCTATATGTTATGCGCTAAGACTATAATTTCCATCAACAAAAAACGAAGCTGAATATGAAGCCCTCATTGCAGGAATAAGGCTAGCAAAAGAATTACAGCTAAAGACCATACAAATATCCAGTGACTCCCAACTAGTGGTGTGTCAGGTCCGGGGAGAGTTCCAAGCCAAAATGGGTAAT
Source organism: Allium sativum (assembly GCA_030737875.1). Lineage (NCBI taxonomy): Eukaryota > Viridiplantae > Streptophyta > Magnoliopsida > Asparagales > Amaryllidaceae > Allium > Allium sativum. The sequence continues at coordinate 831,040,290 of CM060924.1, forward strand.
TTACCAACTTATCTATCTAAGGGCTTAGAACTACTAGAGAGCTTCGAGCATTATACCACATCTCAAATTCCGAGAGAAGAAAACACCAAGGCGAATTCGTTGGCAAAATACGCAAACACGGAAGACGCACAACTTATAGGATTGGTTCCAGTCGAAGTCCTTTCCAGCCCTAACACGGAGCAGATTGAGATGGATTGGGTCATGGAAAATGCCGATGAGCCAGAATCATGGATGACACCAATTAGAGAGTATCTCATGACCGGTCCACTCCCGGAAGAGGTTACGAAGCGAAGGAAAATCTTACGAAAAGCCCTTATGTATCTCATTCAGGATGGACGGCTATACAGACGAGGATTCTCTATGCCCTTGCTTCGTTGTATTGCAAAGAAAGAATCGAAAGCAATTATGATAGAATTACATGAGGGTGAATGCGGAGGTCATACTGGTGGCCAGACATTGGCCAAGAAAATTCAGCGATATGGTTACTTATGGATAGACATAAATAAAGACTCTGTGGCTTACGCCAAAAAATGTGACAAATGTCAAAGATTTGCTAAAATTCCAAGAATGACATCCACTTCTATAACCCACATGGTCAGCCCATGGCCATTCGCCGTCTAGAGCATTGATCTCATAGGAGCGCTTCCCACCATGAAATCTGGTTTTAAATATTTCATTATCGTTGTTGATTATTTCACAAAATGGGATGAAAGCGGAACCATAGGCAACTATAACCTCAAAGAAAGTTATTAACTTTGTCTTGAAAAATATCATTTGCAGGTTCGAAGTGCCACAAAAAATAATCATAGATAACGGAACCCAATTTGAGAGCGAAGAGTTCCAAAATTTCTGCGCAAAGTATAAAATCCAAAAAAGCTTTTCTGCAGTGGCTCATCCACAAGCAAATGGGCAAGTGGAAGCGGTAAACAAAATCATCAAATCGACCATTAAGAAGCGGTTGGAGAAATCCAAAGGTGGTTGGGCAGATGAGCTTCCATTAGCATTATGGGCATACCGTACCACTCATAAAACTCCGACTGGGCACACTCCCTTTTCCTTAGCTTTCGGCTCTGAAGCCATGATCCCTGTGGAACTGGAAGTTCCCACCTATAGGAGGATTCACTTCAACCAGAAGGAAAATTAGAGGTTACAACTTGAGGCCCTCGACCAACTCGAGGAAAAAAGAAAGGAAGCAGAACTCAGGGTTGCTGCACATCTGAGAAGGGTGGCCAGGCATGTCAATTCAAAAGTCAGACATAGGACTTTCGAGATCGGAGACCTTGTGCTGAAGAAAGTAATGACCGGAACCAGGGTTTTTGGACCAAATTGGGAAGGGCCCTATGTTATAAACCAAAAACTCCGTGACGGTACTTTCATATTGACCACCATAGATGGAGTCCAGATTCCTCGAGCTTGGAATAGCGAGCACATCTGTCGTTATTTTCTATAATGCATTGTTCAAATCTATTGTAAAAGTTGTAAATATTTGCAAAAACTTCGAATTCAAGCAATGTACATAAAAAAATGATGAGTGAGAAACTCCATTTGCTTACACGAATCACATATTTGCAGACTTATACTAAAAGTTGACTTCTTTATGTAGGCAAACAAGAACAGTTACTCTCTCAAAATCCAACCATAGTTGGAGACTTCCCAAGCGTATCCCGGCTGGAACAATTCCAAAGCATTAAATACCGAAGCATTAAGTGCCGAAGCATCATGAAAACTAAGCAATAAATGGATGACGAATCGGAAAGTTGCATCTTTAATTGTGAAGATACCAAATCCTTAGTGAGCATCCAGCAGAAGGGTTGGTGCCAAACTGTGAAAATAATGCAAAGGTGGAAGCAGCCAAATTTGTACCTTGAATAAAATATTGTTAGTCCCAAAAGAGGCACCTTGTTAGGTGCAGGACACGAATTCTTTAAATCGAACTAAAACTCGATAAGATGAACTAGTGTCCACCTCCCAGGATGAAGCATAAAGTCGGAAGGACCGACAAAACCTAGGCTGGAAGAACCAGTTCTAGTGCCGGAAGGACCGGCAAAAAAACTGGAAGGACCGGCAAAAAAACTGGAAGGACCGGCAAAAGAACCGGAAGGATCAGTAGTCGGAAGGACCAACAAACCTAGGCTGGAAACAACGGTCCTAGTGCCGGAAGGACCGGCAAAAATGTTAGAAGGACTAGCGCAAATATAAATCCTAGCCGAAATGGGGTATCTAATAAGGTTTTTTTTTATTCTGAAATAACCAGATCAAGAAAGACCTAAATTAGATCAAAATTTAAAACCCAACCCCTCCCTTGGGGGCACATACTCAAAACCAGTCTCCGAAGTACTTGGGCCACAGAGTTAGCGAGATATGGGGTTGAATACATTCTAATAAAAAACAACAATATGTATATATGCGTGTATGTGTTTAATCAAATCTCCGAAGGACTCGGGTCATTGAGTTAGTGAGAAAAACGATTAAATACATCATAAAACACTACAACAAAAACACCATATTACAACTTTAATTTTACAACGGTGCATAAATCACCGTTGTAATAGAGCATTTATTACAACGGTGCAAAACGCACTGTTGTAATAAATGTTTTTTACAACGGTGAAATTATCACTGTTGTAAAGAACATATATATTACCATATCACAATTTTAATTTTACAACGGTGCATTAATAACCGTTGTAATAGATTCTTTTTTACAACGGTGAATTAATCACTGTTGTAAAGAGCATATATATTACCATATTACAACTTTAATTTTACAACGGTGGCGTCCACCGTTGTAATAGATCCCTTTTTACAACCTTGCAGAACTCACTGTTGTAATAAACATATATATCACAACTTTTCATTTTATTCGTTGTAATTGAGATGCCTAGTGCATACTTCATGTTTATAATATCTATATTTAGTAACTAATTATATTGAAACTTAATAATAATAATTAATAATAAACTTGGGAATCAATAATATTTGTCAATTATTTTTAAATAATTAATAGTTAATAAGTAGTAATTTTTTTTAATAGTTAATATATGTTAACTAGCTACTTTATTAATTAATAGTAACATAAGTTTGTAATAAGTATTCCTCTCGATTACAATTAACTTAAATTTTTTTGGGTCTGTGCCTATCTACCTGTTTTTGGATGTATGTACACAAGCCATGAGTTTATGGGTACATGCATACTACTTTAAGCATGTATTCCTTGGCGCACATGTACCATTCCATAGAAAACACATTACCTATGTATTACTTTTTAATTTTACTCAGTTTCTAGAATATGGCATCTTAGACAGTCAAACATATGATAATTGACTACTCTTTTTGCATAAGAATGGTCCCTGTTCTGTACACTATCAACATGCCTTTAAAAAAAACTATTGATATAAGGTTGTAGTTTGTTGGTTGTACAAGTAATTTATCGACATGTCTGTATTTCTGTTCAGCAAAGAAAAACACTGGCTTTTCTTCTTACATCCAATGTAAGTATGAAATAAATTATAAGATGTCAATAATTGTTGTTCTTCCAATGCTGTTTGCTTATGCTTTGTTCAAGTAATCAATGACAATTGAGTCAACTATACCGCATGTTCCAATCTATCATGTTCTCTATTTTGTTCTAAATAAATTCAAAATAAGCATACAATCAAAACAAGCATGTCTAATTATTAAGTAAAAAGGTCCTAAGTTGACATAGTACATACTTAACAAAATTTCCATAAACACAGCGTACATATCAGCGTACATAGTACATACTTAACAAAATTTCCGTCGGTTGTTCAATTAAACGTGCCTTTTGACATCGGTTCTTCCATCGTGTTCCATAGTATTCCGAATTTCATTTTCCATCGTATTCCACCGCAAACCCTAATTCCCCTTTCGATCCACTTCACATCGCCGCTTCACATCACATCGCCACTGCTCGATCGCCGCTGCTCAATCGCCACTGCTCGATCGCCGCTACTCAATCGCCACTACCCGATCGCCTACGTATCTCGCTGGTAAATTTTTATTCGTTGTCTCAATTGCATGTGACAATGCTCCTGTGTCATACTGATTGTAACAATTTTTATTCGGTTCACAGTACAATTTTTATTCGTTGTCTCAATTGCATGTGACAATCGCTACTGTGTCATACTGATTGTAACAATGCTCCTTTTAGGTTGAACTTTGTATATAATTTGATGACAAACCTCAATTGCATGTGACAAATTACCATGGCAAACCTCAATTGCATGTGACAATGCTCCTTTTAGGTTGAACTTTGTATTCAAACATCTATATATTTCTTCGTCTAACTGTAATTCCTGTCAATTTGCAGTCACACTCGTTTTGGACCTGAAATATGAAATTCGATCATATATATGCATATACACGTGCGCATATGTATAAACATGTATTTGGTCATAAGTTGAGTTTGTATATTTAGTTTATGATATTGACTTTTTGAATTTTTACGGGTTTGGGTATTTGTCATAAACAACCAGTATGTTAGAATGACCAAAGTTTGTTCGCTTGCATTTCATACTTTGTACTGCGGTACTGACTTTGTATACACTATTAAAATCTGAAGTGGAGATGTGTATTTGGGAACACATATACTGTCTAATACCATTTGCTGTCTTGATGAAGCTTTGTCATCCTGAATAACACACTAAAATACAAGCCTACAATAGAAACAAGAATAACACACTAAAATACACCAAAATAAACAGCAAAAATCATTTGCTGTCTTGATGAAGCTTTGTCATCCTGAAGCTTTTACCATTCATATTCATAGGATCTGCAAGAACAACAAACATAGTATGAGATATTTAATTTAACTATAAAAAAGGTTGAGCATACATTTCATAAACACAGCTCCTAGTCCGCTGTTAACTTCAGAAAATGGATTAAATGAGTAATTTTTTTGTGAAACCTCTTAAAAAGTGCAGCAGTTTATAATTTACATCTAATTAATGAAATGCAAGTTCAACTCATTGGATAATACTCCAATAACTAAATTATAATATCTCATGTTTCATTTATCCTTTTAATTAGATGTTTCATTTGGATGTTTCATTTGGAAAACAAATTAACTGTTTCAGAAAACATCGGATTATTATCAAATGATATTTCATAACCAATGGTAAACTCTGTTTGGCTGTTTCATTTGGATGTTTCAGTTTAGTTTACATCTATTTGGATGTTTCAGTTTAGTTTACATCTATTTGGCTGTTTATTTTGATGATATATATATTATTATGCAAATACGTTGTTTTAGAGGGTGGGTCGAAGTATGATAGGTGATGCATAAGAGGGGTAGATAAGGTGGGTGCGTATAACCAAGTTGTACAATAATGTTGAGCATAAGTCTTTATAGTAGGTCCGAAAATTAGAGGCGTTGTTTTACCAAGATGGACAAAGCATGGGTCAATCTACCAAGGTTTCATCATTTTGGCTATTACTTCCATAGTTATAAGTAGTGTGATGCTAAGGGCACATCATTTTCCTCTTACTAATACCACGAATAAAAATAATAAGTACAATAAATTTGATGTACTTCCTAATACCATTATAAACAAATATAAGTATTTATGAATGAGTTTGGTGTTAGGAAGAATGTAGTATAAAATTTTGGTATTAGCAAGAAGAAAACGAGGTGCCCTAGCATCACACTATAAGTATTTAAGAAGGAGTATTAATACATTTTTTGTGTTGTAGAATGACAAGCGAATATAGGCAAGCTGTGGAAAATTTTGTATATGGGCATGTTGCGAGTGAAGGGAATCCCGAAAAAATTAGATGCCCATGTCGTGATTGTAGGAATCTAATTTGGCAAACATCAAGGGAAGTTGTGTCACACTTGATTTGTTTTGGAATGGACCCAACCTATGATATATGGATTTTTCATGGAGAAAAACGGCCATCACAAAATAATAGTGAGACAGATACTTATAGAATGTATGTTGATGCGCAAATCTATGATGAGGAGGTAGAAGCCAATGTTGAAGCAAGACATGGGGAAGGTATTGAGGAAATGATGGAGAATGCCGAAATTCCTTTGTATCCCGGTTGTGCAAGCCACACAAAGTTGTCTGCTACAGTACTTCTTTTCAAGCACAAAGCGCGAAATGGTATATCGGACACGGCTTTTACAGAGCTTCTTAAACTTCTAAAGGATATGTTGCCTAAAGAAAACATGCTTCCTGATTCTACATATGCAACAAAGAAGTTGCTTAAGTCATTTGGTTTAGGCTATAAGCAGATACATGCATGTGTAAATGATTGTTGTTTATTTAGAAAAGAGCTTGCAAATAGTGATTTCTGTCCTAAGTGTGGTAAGTCTCGCTGGAAAAAAAACAAGACTACTAAAGATGGGAAGCAAACCAAAATACCTATGAAGGTTTTGAGATACTTCCCACTGATACCAAGACTGAAAAGAATGTTTGCATCCCCAGAAACATCAGAACAACTAAGATGGCATAGCAGTCATAAGAGTGATGATGGTAAATTGCGTCATCCAGTGGATTCTACTCAGTGGGCTACGATTGATAGAATGTATCATTCTTTTGCTTCCGATCCACGAAATTTAAGGCTTGGCATTGCATCTGATGGCTTTAATCCTTTCGGTGATTGGAATTGTGGATATAGTTGTTGGCCAGTGTTTCTTGTTGCTTACAACTTTCCTCCGTGGCTTTGTATGCACAAAGATAATATGATGCTATCTTTGTTAATTCCTGGGCCACGACAACCGGGAAATGACATTGATGTATACTTGCAACCACTTATTGAAGATTTGAAAAAATTGTGGGATAAAGGGGTGAAAGCGTACGATGCTTACAGTCGTAGTGAATTTAGATTACATGCTATTCTTATGTGGACAATCAATGATTTTCCAGCTTACGGAAATTTAGCTGGTTGCCCTGTAAAAGGTAAGAGAGCATGTCCAGTTTATGGTGTCAATACCTGCTCAATATGGCTACCATTTAGTAAAAAGTGTGCATACATGGGTCATAGACGATTCCTTGAACCTAACCATGAGTATCGTCAACGGAAAAACTTATTTGATGGAACTATAGAGAATAGAGAAAGGCCTCAAATACAAACTGGTGTTCAAATCTTTGATGATGTTCAAGATATTATTAATGATTGGGGGAAAAAATTAAAAAAGGAAGAGAAAGGTGAAAGGAAAAGGAAAAGGAAAACTATGATGAAAAAAGGATGTATAATGTGGAAGAAGAAGTCCATTTTCTTTGACTTGCCTTATTGGAAGGTGAAATTTAACTAGAAACACATTGCTTTCCATTTTCTATTCATGTTTGCTACTTAGTACTTAATTAGTTGTGTTTTGTCAATTTTTAGGCACTTCCTTTGCGGCATAATCTAGATGTGATGCATATTGAGAAAAATATTGGTGAAAGTATTATTGGTACATTGCTTGATATCAAAGGAAAATCAAAAGATGGCCTCAATTCACGCCAAGATCTAGAAGCAATGGGCATTAGAAAAAAATTGCATCCTATAGACATTGGAAATAAAGTATTGCTCCCAGCCGCACCGTGCACCTTATCCGATCAAGAAAAAGAGATCTTTTATAGTAGAATGAAGAACTTGAAAGTGCCTGATGGATATAGCTCAAATATTGGAAAATGTTTTGCAAAAGAAGACAAGATATCAAACCTTAAGTCTCATGATTATCATGTTTTGATGCAACAACTATTGTCCGTTGCATTAAGAGGACTTCTACCTATAGGGATAAGGAATGCACTACTACGACTATGTTCATTTTTTAATGACATATGCCAAAGAGTGCTTGATAGGAATAAATTAGAATTAATGGACTATCAAGTTGCATTAACACTATGTGATCTAGAGAGGTTCTTTCCCCCTTCCTTTTTCGATATCATGATTCACTTAACAATACATTTAGGGAGAGAAGCAAGAATTTGTGGGCCGGTCCAATATCGATGGATGTATCCATTTGAGAGGTAATATTTATTATAAATAATTGACGGTTAAAAGTATCTATAGTTATGAAAGTAACTTGTTTATTCATTTTGGTTATAGATATATGAAAATATTAAAAGGGTACGTTAAAAATCAAGCACGGCCTGAAGGGTGCATTGCTGAGCGCTATGTTTCCGAAGAATGTATGAAATATTGCTCTGGATATATTAAAGATGCATTACAAATTGGAGAGAGGAAAAACCGAAATGAAGTGGAACAAAATGATTTTATACTTGAGGGGCGTCCTATTTCCAAAGGAAAACTTATTACAGTCGATGAGGAGGTGATTAATGCTGCTCATCGATACGTTTTGTTTAATACGGAAGAAGTAGAGCCGTATATAGAGTAAGTATAAGTCCAACTTAACTATGACATACAAAATAAATTAGATCCTTAATTACATTTATGTATGCAGAATGCACAAAGAGGAGCTAAAATGTTTGCATCCTCATCTTGCACAAGACGATTTGGAACTGTCAAAATTGCAATCGAAGAATTTTAGTTTTTGGTTCGGAAAAAAGGTTGATAGCTATATCTTAAAAAACTATTAATGATGAAAGTAATAGATCAACATAAATCTTTATTTAATATATTGTATTTGTCCAGGTTAGAGATGATAGACGTATATCCAATGTCAGCAACATAATAAAATGGCTTTCATACGGACCTCGTTCGCAAATAATTTCTTATGCTGGCTATATTGTTAATGGTCGACGTTTTCATACGAAAGACTTTGAGAAGGCGACACAAAATAGTGGTGTTTCCATTGAGTCAAGTACTGTTTGTGTAGATGGGTCTATTGAAAAAATAATATATTATGGGGTCTTGCGTGAGATTTTCTTGTTGGATTATCGTCAATTTCAAGTTGCCTTGTTTAAATGTGATTGGGCAAATATGTATCGTGGAGTCAAAGTTGAAGATGGATTTACATTGGTCAATTTGCATCAATTTCAAAATAAGTTTGAAAGCGACCCGTTTATCTTAGCAACACAAGCGGTTCAAGTTTTCTTCTCTAGAGAAGGTAGTTCTTCAAATTGGTATGTTGTGTTGAGAGCGCCCTCTAGAGGGTTTCATGAATTGGAAAAATACGACGAGGATGAAGAATCAACTAGTAAACCATTGGATGAGTCACAACTTGATGATAGAGACGTAGATAATGGGGATGAAAGTTACGTAAGGGAGGGTTGTAACGGTATTTTGGTATGTTATAAGCATATTTTATTGATTTTTTATTTTATGCATGTTCATATATACCATAAAATGTGTTGTTAGAATGAAAAAAAAGAAAAAAAATCTGATATAAGATTGACATCTTAGCGTGTATCAAAATAACTTTATTTTCTATTTTATGTTCTTTGCATGTGTATTTTATTTTGTACGTGGTTGTTACAAAGTAGTGCTATATTTAGTGTGATGTTCTAATCCTTTGTAAATCGTTTTGTTTTTTTATAGGTCGACGAGGAAGATTGATCTTGTATTATCGGCGAGGAAGATGGTGCTAGACAAAGGAGAGGTATTCAAGTACATATTGCATTTTTTACCACATGTTTTTTTTTAAGTTCTGCTATAAAAGTTCAAATATTAAAATCAACTTGAATGTATGTACAAATCTTAAATATGGATCTTTTGGATATGTGATTTATGATTTAAATTTTATTTTGATTTAAAGTTTGAACTTTGCTTTTTACAATTTTTATCCCATTGAAAATTTGGCATTTCAAATAGATAAAAAAAAAATGTAAACAAAAACTTGTGTTTCCTGCCTTTTATTATTATTTCTATCTGTGAAAATTGGCTGAATAAATTTGCAAAATGTAGAGAAATGTTAAGTTATTAAAATATATGTTTTTACAAAACTATTTTATTAACTAATTTTTAGAAAATTCAATATTTAAAGGTATTTTTTCACAAAGAGAACTAAAATCAACATAAAGAATACTGATTAAAACCATCAGAAAAAAAGAATCCATAATTTAAATATCGCAAACACCAGAAATACGGGATACCGAACCAATGTTTCAAAATATCCTGAACTAAGACTGAGAAATACTTGACATTGTTGCAGATAGGTTGATTCCACAAATCTAATTTTGAACGACATGTGAAAAAATTGGAAAACAAAATTGAAAATAAATTTGATGTCTAAAACTGAGTTGCGAACAAACACTAAAGGCCTAATATTGTATCTGGATCAATTCAACACTGAGGAAGAGTGAAGGGAAAAATACAATTCTAAAGGAAAATAGAGAAAATGTGAAACAAGAAAAGGTAAAAGGACAAATGACACACTCCAAATGGAAGTGCAACAAGCGTACAAAGCAAAATAATTAGTATTAGTGGCACACGCTTCATGTTTGTAGGAAAAACGATTTATGAAAACATAACACGTTTAAATAATCAATGTCTAATTTTACTTATAATATGGACTATTTTGAACAAGGATTTTTTTTTTACATATAGTTAGAAATAGACATAGAAATTCAAATCGGATCTCATCGTTTATGATTCGATTTACATTTCGATTAAGCGTGCTCTATGTAGAGCTTAAAATCTTACAGATATACACACCATGAAGGTAGCTTAGCAGTTGTTTATAAATGTGCACCATCTCCATCCGCATATTGGTTTTTCCACACAGAACCTGCCTTTCTGTAAGTTGCCCTTTGTATGTTTGTCAAGTTATTTCCTCTGCATTGTTCTAGGTAAAGCTTTACAGCTACGTATTTTCTCCATATCACCCTCCCTCCTACTGCACAAGTCAATTAAACGTTAAGCTATAGAATGACACTCTACTTATGTAATGTGTTCGGTATCTCAAACAATGGACTAAACAACAATCATACGATGAATGTAATGTGATATAATCATTGTAAGTCCAGCTATTCCTATATATGCGATAACAGTAATAATAAGAATAAGAAAAAGCTCCAGGAACAATAAGTTAATATAATGTGAGTTGTAGATTGCAAACTTGCATTAAGTTAATATAATGTGAGTTGTATGGCAAGTGCTTCACGCGTGATTTATTTGTTTATATGACTTGTATGTTTAACCTATTAACAATAAATAATTTATATGTATATTTTAATGTCAGAATAATATGTTTTTGTTTAATGTTGTAATATCTTATGATTTTTAAATGTGAATGTTCATTTCAATTAATTAATGAAAAATGAATATGTGCATAAAAATTCTTTATTAGATCAGCAGATGAATATGTGCTTAAAAAATGTGCATAAAATGAATATGTGCAAGTAGTTTTCAATAGCTAAAATGAATATGTGCATAAAAAATGGTCCTCATGTGTACGTAGATGTACTTGCGGAGAAGTGGACTCCGTCTCCACCTCATGCCCTTGCCACTTGTGGCTACTTGATCAGCAGATCGGCATCAAGGCTCCTTTATTTCCTTTTTGGTGTCAAGGTGGAATCTAGTGTAGATTTGTCATAATAATTCGATGGATATTTTAATAACCAAATACTCCTTAACGACAATTTTGTGAGTCTGATATAACGATTGGAAAACCCAAAGAACCGGCAGCCACTGATTTGGAAAATCCATTCCTCGGTTACGTTTCAAACGCGATAAGCACATTTACTCCCTACATTTTGATTAAAGACTCTATTCAGCAGCACCTACCAGTATTTATATGCCTTCCGTACGTACATTTTAAACTGAGCACTGGCAAAAAAAAAACATTTTTATGTCACTTTTATTTTACCCACTTGTACCCTTGCCATTGCTCAGTGCTCAGTTTAAAATATAATCATTTCACTGTAGTCGCTTGTATTTTGATGAACAACACAGTTCGTCTTATGATGTTCATGTAGTGCTCAGTTTAAAATATATTGTATGTTCAGCCATTGAAAAATGACTTAAGATTTTTATTTTTTAGCTATTGAAAACTGACTTAAATTTTTTATTTTTTAGAGCTCAAAAATTGCAAGCAAAAGAGCAAAAAAGCAAAGTTTAGCTGCACTTGCAGCTGTTCGTGCTGCTGATGAAAGACCGGTTGGGATTAGAATCAACGAACACCCAGATGGACCACTTCCGTTGCTTCGTGAATTAAATATTGCTATAAGACGATCTCCTCGAAAACATGCTGAATACCCAATACGCACAATTCGCAAACATGGAAGCAACCTTGGCCACACTGCAGAAGGGATGCAGTCCCCTCCTCCTTCCAGTAGCATCCCCATCGACACTACAAACCAGATACAGCCCCCTCCTTCCAATAACAGCCCCTTCGACAATACAAACCCAGCACAGCCCCCTGCCCGTCAACTACACTTCCATGAAACTCCAGCCAACGATGATTCCAGTCCAAACGAAATTCAACCCGATTCTACTGAAGATCAAAGATTGAAGCAAGCTAGAAGAAAGAGAGGCAGAACGATGATGAAATCATTAGCTATGATACCGGATGAGAAGCCGGAAGTTGAATTTAATGAACGCGGACAAGCAATAGGTGCTAATTCCAAACATTTGTCGTCATATATTGGTACTCTAGCAAGGGAGATGGTGCCTTTTACCATTAGCACATGGAGGAACGTCGGTGACGATTTGAGGGATGATCTGTGGACTTGTATAGAGGTACGTACTGATATTTGACTTGTATACCATATGTCGGCTTTCAATAGTAAATTATGGCTTTCAATAGTAAATTCTGTGAATGATAAATTCTGGCTTGTGTAAGATTTGAGGGATAATCTGTGAATAATAAATTCTGGCTTTCAATAGTAAATTCTGGCTTTAAGTTGTATTTAATTTTACTGATTCTATGTTATTTATGTTAGGGAGTACTTATATGTCTCAATATTAAAAGCAACATATTATATGCCTGTTATAGTTCTCTTTATAATGACATATGCATTATGCACATTGCAATACTGTTACATATTATATGTCTCAATATTCAAAGCAACAAATTATATACCTGCTGTGGTACAACATTGCATTTTGCAATACTGTTAGAGACTAATCTGCTGTTTTTTTTTTTTTTTTGTGTGTGCGCGCAGTCAAGATTCAAGGTAGATATGGTGTATAAGGATTACTTGTTAATGATAATAGGACAGCGGTGGAAGGAGTCGAAATCAAGGTTAGTTGCAGCTATCAAAAAAGCGTCTCAAAATCCCGACTCTACCGATACTTTAGCAAGCCTAAAACCGTTCAATATAAAGAGCGATGACGAGTGGAATGCTTTTGTAACTGAAAAATTGTCAGAAAAGTTTGAGGTGGTTATTTTTGTCTTACTGAGTTTAACTGTTAAATATATTACATTTTCCTATATCATATTTACTGAATTGATTTTATAGGCAACAAGCCAAAGATTCAAAAGCATTAGAGAAAAGAATAAAGTTCCACACACCATGAGCAGAAAAGGTTATGCAAGATTGGAAGAAGAAATGGTAAAAAAATATTGTTAAAGCAACTATTATATGTTATCACATGAAAAATTCTGAAGCTGTTAAGCTATTTTTGCAGAAAAAGGAAACGTCAACATCTACTATCACTAGAGACGAATTGTGGTGCAAAGGCCACACTAGAAAAGATGGAAAACCTCCGAATTCAATTGCTGCCGAATGCATAGTAAGAATAAGTTCAAATATACAATATCAGAAACTGTTGCTATTTTTAACGTAGTTTTAATTTTAATTTCTGAATTTTGGTTGTTTTTTAATTTGTAGTCTAAGATAAACGAGCATCATAATGCCGCAAGTCAGGATTCTCATGGAGCAACATCAGTTACTCAAGATGGCGTGTCGAAGCTTTTTGGTCAGGAGCATGGAGGACGTGTAAGAGGGCTTGGTTTTGGGGTTGTACCATCTCAGCTTCGTATTCGGGGTAGCTCATCAGGTGAAGTACATGCATTGCGAAACCAAGTTAGTGGATTGGAGACCAAAGTACAGGAGCTCACTACGATGTTGATGGTAAGTGTTAATTAGAAATTTATTTTAACGGCGATTTTCCTGTTTTCCTGTTAATTAGAAACCAAGTTATTGTCGGTTTCCGGTTCCGTTCCGGATATTTCGGAATTTCCGGTAAATTCCCGGTTTGATAATTGCGGTGTGGTTTTCTCATGCTGATTTTCCAGATTGACCCATGTTATTCCATTATAATGCTCCGGTTACGTCGATTATTTGACCAATTGCATTTTCTTTTCGTAGCCAACGGTACCAATCAGTAGTGGGTAATGTTTTAAAACAACTCGGAAAAAACAGTGTGACCAGACCCAGTGCCACTCTAACCCAAACTATTTATCTAGGGGTTTCTGCCATGTATATATATATTCCTCAGAAATCCATTTATCCAGCAGTTTACAGAGCCTACTCGAACATTTTCCTCCTCTCTCTTTATGGTCCTGTTTCTAAACCTTTAGCATTGTTTTTTGGAACAAATATCTGCTTCCAGCTTTCATCTTAAATTGCAACTGTTTGTCGCAAGGTTTATTATCATTAGGATTTAGGCTAAAAGCCTTTAGATCCGATTTTTCAACACTCTGCAGAATTCTAGGTATTATGGTAAGCAAAATTTATATTATTCATCAAGCTTGGTTAATTAGTTTTTGGCGTGATTTGTGCTATGTAGAGAAGAATCGTTCGGATTCTCATTGGTTTGTTGTCAAATGGAAATAAGATTTTAACCAGCTACGTCCGACTGATTTCTTCTATCAATTAAATTGAAGTTTATTTAATTTTTTCAACGTTCATCAATTTATTCCTACTCTTTGATTCGGGATCTGTCGGCTATTTCCTATTAGTTCCGGCATTATGTATGAAATAAAGTTATTTTTGTTTGCCTTCGATTTTTTATATTGAAATAAGAATCATTTCAATTTTTTATATTGCAAGACGATGCTAAGATGGTATGAGTCTGAATTCAGTGTGGATATATTCTTACATTGGCCTTCAATCTGATTGCCTTCGATTTGCTTTGTGTTATTTAACTTATTTCGGAGAGTTTTCAAATTAATACCTTAATTCTTCATAGTATGGTTGTATTAAACAAATACTCCTATTTGTGATTTTCGGGATCTGCTGGTGCTGGGTTGCTGATCAATAAACATAGGCTCCAAAATTTTAAAAAGAACCAGCAATCGCCTATGGGCTGTGGCATTTTGCTGCCGTAGCATGGAGCCAATAATAAAAACTTCACCAGAGGTAGAATGCCTTGGATTATTCTCATGATCCTTTGCCACGATATCTGGTTACATTTTAACACTTTTTTCTTTTAATTCTTAATCTCCCAGGTTAAAGAAATAAGACATGGCCGTTTGTACAATGTTTGTTCTTGGACATAACCCATTATGTCTCTACAATTGAAAAAAAATATTAAAAAAAGAGCAAAGCAAAATGCCTTTTTTTTTCGTAATGTGTTTCAAATTTACGGCTTCCCAATTGTGCTAGTTTTATATGACCAAAATCATATTTTGTGCTAATTTTATATGACCTATGTATATGCAATCTTTACAGGATCTAAAAGAAAAGCAAGCTAATGCGGGAAATCCAGCAAATCCTGATCCTAATACGCCTCAGGTACCCTTTTTTATTGGTATAATTGATAAAAAGATGTAACATTTCATTGAAATGCTTTTACCGAACTGTGAAATTTTAGGGTGATTTTAAGGACAGTAAATGGAGGGGGGTTGGGTACTGTTAAACTAAATTACCGCGCATTAGAAGCTGAAGAACTTTTTAACGTAAACTAAATTCAATTTGGAATAACCTTTGTGTTTATACTGTTATCTAAAACATGCTAACATTGGGGTACTTTATTTTTGAAAGTGAGGTGTTCATCTTTTATTATTATTGTATTCATACAACAGTAAAGGAAATTTCTCATTTCTAGATCTTACTTCACATAGTTAATCACTTCCAGTCATATATAAGTGTAGTCAACTAATAATCTATCAAAGTACTCATATCTATACCCACACTAGATTAAATTCAGAGAGTTTGCACAGAGTTTATTCACAAAAGATCCACTGTTTTCATATTTCGTCCAGTTTTTGACATGAAGAACAATTAGTTACACATACATATTCACAAACATATATGCATATATATATGTGTGTGTGTGTGCGCGCGCGCGCCTGCATCATACTATATTCAATCACTAAGGGTTTAAAAAGAAAGAGTTTGCAGATGTATTACTGTGTTTTTCTATTGTGTTCACTATCTTTACCATTCTCAGGTTTTATAATTACATTCGTAGATTAAACAAAAATAAGGAAATTATTTGTAAAATAAATAAAGATAACAATCCATTACACATAAATTTCATAGATTCAACTCATCCACTCTTTGTTCCCAGCTTAGAAAGACGCTTCTGGTGGTGTTGTTCTGTCGTTAAATCTATTGCATTGTTCTTACAATACAACTGGCAGTAACTGAAACTGCTCCACTCAACAGCCATCAAATTAACTTAAACTTAGTCGTGTGTCTTGTCTTTGATTATGCATAAGCCTTTGATTATACATAAGTGCTTACTATCTATGATGCATAAGCCTTGGATTATACATAAGTGCTTACTGTCTTTTGTATTTAGTTCCATGTATTTATTTGCCTCACTTTCTGTTTTTAGTTTCCAGTTCAGATTTTCTAGATTTTTTTTGTTTGCAGTCACACCGTGGAAGCAATACCTTGGCAGTTCAACTGTCTAAACAAAATGGAAAGCATGCACCTGAAAATGGAAAGCAGGCACCTGAAAATGGAAAGCAATCAGCTGAAAATGAAAAGCATCCATCTGAAACTGACGGCAGCAAAACAGAAAAACAGTCTAAGCAGAAAAATCCGGCCAGAAAAACAGCAGTGCAAGCTGATGGAAATGAGGGCAGAAAGTGTAAGATATTGAATTGGGAAAAACAAGTTGTTGCGGAAGGAAGAGTGGCATCCACTGATCCAGAAGCTTTGGTGCACTTTAAAAAACTTGGATCGCAAGGCTGGAAAGTTTGGATTGACGTGGCGGTGGATCCAGAAGCATTCTTGTGGAAGCCGAATTCCGCAATGACTACTATTGGAGAAGCTGTTGGATCAACTGTGGCCTGGAATAAAAATTACGTTGCCTTCAGCTAGAGTGCTTTCGTAGGGTATGCTTTCGTAGACATTCCATCTTTCTTATGTACATATTGGGTTAAATCATGCATGTATTATGAAACGGTTGTGTTTTTGGTGACACGGTTATGTTATGTATATATTGGGTTATGTTTTTGGTGACACGGTTAAGTTGGTGATGTACTACGTACTTGCGTGTTATGTTGATCGAATATTATGTTAAGTAATATATATAAATGATTCTGTGTACTAATATTTGTTGCATTGAAATGTGAATCATATTATCAGTAATATATATGAATTTGTTTTACTAGTCAGGTCCATGCAAATTACAACAGAAAAAAAGTTGTAATAAGTCATGTTACAACGGTGTGAAAATGTTGTAATATAAATCAATTCACAACGGTGGAAAAATGTTGTAATATCAATGAAATTACAACGGTGCAGACATGTTGTTATATAAATGAACACAACATTATTGCAAAATCTACAACAACGGGGATAAAAGTTGTAATATAGTTTATTACAACGGTGATAAAAGTTGTTATACGTATACTCTAACTGTACTATAGTATATACGACAACTTGTAAAAAAAATTATTACAACGGTTGATAACTGTTGTTAAATAATCCTATTACAACGGCGCTGCAACGGTGCAGAAAAGTTGTAATAAAAAATAATATATTACCACGTCTGCATACACGACGGTGGGGGCACCGTTGCAAAATGATATTACAACGGTGTTGCACCGTTGTAATAGGGTGAATTTGTTGTAGTGAAATTTATAACCCTCTTTAAGGGGGCATGCATTCAAATCCAAATTCCGAAGGACTTGGGTCACCGGGTTAGTAAACGTACGAATGAAGGCATGATCACCAAAAAGAGAGAAAAGTGGCATAAAATTAGCTAACTAAATTGAAATCTAAGAAGTTAATCACTTCCAATCTAATAAAACTATAGAAAGCTACTATGACATCAAAAAAGCAAGCCGGTGGCATTAAAGTTACACACCATAAGTTCGATACTAACACATGGTCGACAAAGAAAATTGTGGTGCAAGGTGCAAATAGAAAGTGCTACCAAACAGGATGAAAGACCACAGTGTAACAAACAAGAGCATTGTCTCGGACTAACAAAGTAGAGAACATAAGCATCACAACGTCCCAAACTAGTCACAAAACCACCAAAACGGCAAAAATAAGAACAAGTCGCAACACAGACCAACATAAAGTTAAATGCGAGGATCGGCACCCGCTTAAACAACCGATCTAAAAGCATACTTCGCAAAAGAAACGACCAAAGACAAGATAGAAAAGCTACAGATCCTTTTTCTTCCTAGGCCTACCAACCTTTCTCTTAAACTAGGTAGAGCAGGAAGGAGGTTCATCAGCCAAGGACTCTTTGCGATCTGAAACTACCAACTCAACATCTCCTGGAGCAAAGGAGGCAATGGCACTATCCCTGGATCTAAGAGCTTGTATCAGCTTCGCCTTGTCATCCTTTAGGGCGGAGATACGCTCGAGATTATCCCTATAAAGCCTTTGGAGATCGCAAGCCAGTGTGTGCTAACCGCTCATTTGTTTTGCAGAATGATCCTTCAGTAGATCCATCTACTTCCCAAACTGATACATAGCGGTCTCAAAAACGGGCAAGCATCTGAGCCTTCGCGGCAATCATATCACAAGAAAAAGTTTGATGGTCAGACGGAGATATGTCCACGTTAGAAGATACTCCCTGCAAGATCCAGCCTTTGGGTCGTTTAGCAAGCTTGGGGTTGCATGGTCTAAGGGCATAATGTAGCCTATTAATGATGGTTTGAAGTTCTGTATGAGAGGGACTGAGGGGAGATTCACAAACGGCTGACCGGTCGATTGAACGTCAGTTATCTGAACATCAAATCAAAAAAATTTCCATTCGGCGTCGTTCTGGAGACGTATCCATCCTGTGTAAGTGAATTAGTAAATAGTTATGCAATTCAAGGATCTAAAGGGTCGGTCAAGATTAAACGAGTAATGCAACCAAAAGCAGAACCGCGAACGATCAATCCCTCCAACCCTGGCCGCACGTAACAAGTTCATGTTATTCTCACATGCTTCACTCAAAATGGTCGCTCATATTTAACCAAGTCAGAGATATTCAGGATTGACTTAAGGGAAAAACAGGTACGACCCTCTGTCAAATGCACTTGGGCGACCATAGGAGTCAAACCAGGGGTAGAAATCATAGTAACAATATCAAGGCCGCATATCTTAAGCATTTCGTCGAACATCATGTGTGTAAAATAGATAACTGGGAACAAATCATGCAAAATATGAACTTATCTTAAGCATTTCAGCAAGCGTATCATGTGCATGAAGTTTAAAACCAGAGAAAAAGGAAATATCAGAGTTAAATGTTCTCAGACAAGTGCATGCACAAAATAAAGTGGATCCCCTCCAAAATTTCGACTATTACCACCATAAAAAGATCAACAGTAATGCAAATCGTATCTAATGATCATAAGGGCTTCAGAAGACAGTCCAAGAAAGCATAAAAAGGGCCTATTTCTATTAAAACATATATTATCAATTCATAAGAAGAACATGCAAAAGCAAGGATTGACAAATGTAACGACCCAGTTTTTCGGCGACTTTGGTTATCAACATAAGCTCGATGTCGATAACCAAAACATCGAAAAATCCTGGTAATTATTGAAAGAAATTAGAGGGTGAGAATAAATAAGATAGAAACTTAGAATAGAAGAAGAAGAAGAACACAACATCAGAGTAACACGAACCTCACAGCGGAACGAATAACATATAATAGATAACATAACTTGGAAATATAACAGTTATGTATACAATAGCACTTATCAGAGTACAGCACTTACAACATAACGGAAATAACTATAGCTATATGATCTTGAAGCCTCCTGCTCCACGCTCTTCCAGTATATCTGTAAATTCCTGACTACTTGACTGCCTGTACAAAATTAGGCACCCAAGAATTTAGGGAAAACAACAAAGTAAACTCCGGGTCAGTCATAGGACTGGTGTGAGTAAAACAGTTTAAACAGGTATATGAACAAGTAAACGATATCTCATAAGATCACGCCGCAGAACGGAACGGGTTTTTCCCTTATGAGAATCCAAAATATCTTTATATCAAAAACCTTTTGATATTATAATAATGTCTATGTACAAATAGATATCAACTAGCAGAAACGCTTTCATCTCACGTTCTACATATATAGTATACAATCAAAATCGCAAGCACGTATTGGATAATGGATTTCCAACTATGACAAGGTATGGAACCACCTTCCGATCAGTGTACTCTAGGAACGATACACTGGAGTTCAACAAGAACATTTTGTAACTCAGCCACACATGACCGACCACTCATTTCGCTTGAGTGTATCGAATGTATATCACCAACGATTGGGATCAGCAACCGTTCCCGTATATATATGGGACAACATTGATAGATTTAAGAAATAAATGAATATTCTCTAGATAGGTGATTATACACCCTACTTCGGTGCGACCGACTTAGCCATGCTACCTGCCCGATTTCTGTCATTTACCGGATAATGAGGCTAGAAGCTACGCTTTATCATCATATCAGATTCATTTCGAATGCCACATTGTCAGATCCATCGAAAATCACTAATTGACGTCTACAACCATACATTACGTGTCAGCTAAAAGAAGTTTTCTTCTCCGCTTCCACTCTTGGTACGGTCGAAGAAATCAATGTACGTGACCCTTCTGGAAATACTCTGTCATACATTCATTCATACAAATCATCATCATTCACTTAGAATGTCACATCGTCATACCCGCTAAATCACAAATTGATTTATCCAAAAGTAACACGGGTATACAGCTTAGAGAAACGAATTCCTCCGCCACCAAACGTGAATACGTTTGAACAGATCAACTTATGCAATCCATTGGATATACTCTGTCAGACCTTCGTCCATACAAGTTGTCCTGGGACTGGACAAACCGAAGGCACTATTCCGTATATCCATCTTAGTCACTGTTATCTAAGACTTATACAACAGCCCTTGCATTTTACTCCGTCTTCAATTATCTTTGGCATATATGATTCGCGACGCTTATGCCAATACAGAGTGGTTCTATGGATAATAATCCAACCGGTCTCTCTATATTAACAACGTTAAAATGGTCAAAACTTCGATAGTCGGTGAGTTAACTATCAAAGAAAAACAAGTGTGCAAATAACGATATTATTTCCAAATGGAAATTATATCGAACAAACATCATTTAACATAAATCTCTTTAGTTCATTTATTTATCTCCTGTTTCCCTATATTCGATATTTCTTATTTTCTTTTATCAGAAAACATTTCTGATTCTCGTTTGGAAAACATTTCCAAAACTCCTTTACGATCAAACCTTACCATTTCTTAGTTAAGAAGGAAGTCACTCAAGGTGGGGTATAATTACCTCTCAGACCTTAACTGAACAACGTTATAACTTCGAAATGGTCAAAGTTTATCTTTTAATCTTTAACAACTTCTTTACGCCTTTCTCGGATTCAATTTTACTAATCCACTTCTATATTTAAAACATTGGTTATAACGATAACGTTATAATCCCTACTTTCGAATTATCTAACTTTAATTATAACTTCTATTCTTATTAGTGAATAATTAACCTAACACTTATTTATTTATAAATAAATCTCTATTTAAACACTGGAAAAGTATAAGTACTTTCCCGAATTCGATATAATCGAATTCGCCGATTAACTCTCTTCGAGAAATCTCTATTTGATTAACTCTTCTTCGAATAACCTATATTCGATTAACTCCTTCTCGAATAAACGATATTCGATAATCTCTCTTCGAATAACTAATATTCGATAACTCTTCCTTTTCAAATATCTCATATTTGAAAATCTCACTTTCGAATAAACTATATTCGAAAATCTCTTTGATGAAACTAACATCGATAACTCCTTTCGATGAAACTAACATCGATAACTCCTTTCGATGAAACTAACATCGATAACTCCTTTCGATGAAACTAACATCGATTTATTTAACTCGACGAACTTAACTCGACTAACTTAACCTGACTCGACTAACTCGACTTACTTGGTTCGACCAATTCGATTCGATTAACTAGGCTCGACTAACTTGGTCGAACCACCCGATCAACTCAACTTATTTAACTTAACTTATTTCTCAACTCAATCAACTCGATTAACTCCTATCGAATAACTACTATTCGATTAAACTCCATTCGCTTGACTCTAGATCGCAGCGATCACAATGGTTACGCCTGACTCCCTCAGGAAACATCCGACCGCCGTAGGCTATTTACAGCCCTGCGAATTACGCTAGCAGTCGTACAAGATGGAAACTTACCCTGAATACTATGTTTGACTAACTCTGTCTCAAATAACTATATTTGATTAACTCTAGTTCGTTTTAACTCTAATCGATTAACTCTAACTAATTAACTCCAACTGGTTAACTCTAACTGATTAACTCTAACTGATTAACTCTAACTGGTTAATTCTAGTTGATTAACTCTAACTGGTTAACTCTATTTGACTAACTCGACTTGACTAACCCCTTTCGAATAATGTAACACCCCACGCCCGCTATGGTCACTCTCTCAGGGAATGCCATAACATCGGTGGAGTATTTTGAGTGAATATAGAACAGAGTAATTACAGCAAGACAGATATAAGTAATACTTTGAAAATTTAAAAACATCATTTCAATTGCAGCGGAAAATAAAACATGTCTGGTTACATCACAAAACCATAATAGAAGTCAAGTACAAATATCCATCCTGCTAAATAAAAATACATAATCCTAATACATGAACTGATAGCCATAAAAGAAAAGGGCAAGCTGAGCTCTACATCTAGTGTCCAAGCTCCAAGAGAGTAATAAAAGCAGCCTGATCAAAGCCCACTCGTACTGGGCCCACTCTGAGAACCTGAGAGTTGGGAAAAAAGATAAAAACAACGGGGTCAGACATAAGTCTGAGCGAGTCCTATAACTTTAACAATACAATCATTAAAGTAACCAGAGAAGACATAAACTTGACATACGGTAATGTCTGGGGATGAATGGCTACACTAAGCAGCTTGGTAGACTTAGGATAAACTAAGATAACTATAAAGACGCATTTACCCACCCAAGGATAATTACTACACTGCACCACACCAGTCATTCCTACTTAAAGGTTGATCCCCCCCAAGGACTTAGAAAATTTACCCAATAGTTTCGTGTACCCCTAGCTGACTACATAGGTGCCGTCTGCCCCTATCTCCACTAGGTGTACCCACCACTCCCAAATGATCGGCTCCCTACCGTAGATACCCGTGCCGGCCCCACAGTGGGGTGTATCACTCCCCAAAGTGGCAACCCGATATAATTAACGGTGCACGGCTTATATCTACACGATGCAACAACGTCTTACCTACCAGCCCGGGTCCACACACGCATATGAAACCCGTTGGACTTGCGTTGCCACCGCTAACCCGTTTTGGCCTCTTATAGTCAAGCCCAGTACGCGTGTCCCGTCCTCGACATGGGTCGAGCCCAATAAGATACATATGGGTTACTGGTTGAAATGGGCCCCCACAAGCTACCCACCTAAGCTTGTCATTCATCTAGTGTAACCCACTTAACCCTTTTAATAATCATGTTCACTTACATGTTTAAAGTTTGGTTAAGTCATTTAATTATATTTCAATTGCCACCCAAGGCACCCACTAGATTTCCACATGCTACCCAAGGCAACCACTAAATTTCCACATGCCACCCAAGGCACCCACTTAACCCCTCATGTCCCACTACATGCTAATATGGTTAAGTGTTTCTTAATTAATTAAGACCGTGATCTCCCATAAAGACCTCCCACATTAGACTGGCTGTTATGACCGCCTGGTTAAGCCGGTAGGGTCCGGGCAGTCTTACGTCATAACAGAGTCTAACCTCGTGTCTTTACTTTAATCATGTATTTAATTTATGGCTAAGACCTCTCACATTGGGCTGACATTTGTAGCAACTGGTTAAGCCGGTAGGGTCCGGGCAGTTTTACACTTCAAATGAGTCCAACCTCGTGTCTTAGTCGATTAATTACACCTAATTAATCACCCCCATATTAATTATCTCTAATTAATATCAAGTTTTTCATAACATGGGTAGACCTAACTCAATAGGTAAATTCCCATGGGGTAGACCTAACTCAATAGGTAAATTCCCACTTATGTTAATTTATTTTTATGGTATGCTTAATCATACCCAATCATACTTTTATTAACATATTTATTAACCCCATCGTTCCCCACGTAAATCGTTCTCATTTTATGACATAATAAAGGGAAGATCCATCATAAATATCATGGGTTTAACCAAATCTTAGCATATAACTTTGTCATGGGTTAAGAGGATGTCAACTTGCATATATGAGCATATATTAACCCAACTATATTTAACCCAAACTTGCATATTATCATACACATGACTTGCATAACATGTTGCATATGAACTTGCATATTATCATACATATGACTTGCATAACATGTTGCATATGAACTTGCATGTTATCATACACATATCTTGCATAACATGTTGAACTTGCATATAAGCATTCTCATAACTTGCATAACATGTTAAACATGCATTTAAGCATACACATAACTTGCATAAGCATTCACATTCTTGCATAAGATTCACATACTTGCATAAGCATGCATAACTTGCATATCATGTTAAACTTGCATTTAAGCATATACATAACTTGCATATGAACTTGCATAACAACCTACACATAACTTACATAACATCATACACATAACTTGCATATGAACTTGCATAACTCACTTGTTAAACATGCATAAACCCACTTATTAAATATGCATAAACCCACTTATTAAACATGCATAAACCCACTTGTTAAACATGCATAAACCAACTTATTAAACATGCATAAACCCACTTATTAAATATGCATAAACATAGGAAAACATAGAGTAGCATATCATTACAAATGATTCAAACTCACTAATCCGCATTTAAGACCATAAGTCTCATTACACCCAATCTACTTACTTTAGCAATTGATGTTAAAGTGATAGAAACTCACCAAAACCAAGATTAGCAAACTTATGAAGTAGAACTAGTTGCTATATTTGAAGATGGTGATGATTAGAGATTGATTAGAGAGTGATTAGCTTGCAACCCTCTTCATAAATTAGTGGAGGCTCCTTCTAAGATTTAATTTGGCGGCATGTAGCCCTCAATTCTATTTTTAGTATGGATTAGGGTAGGTTTAGGGTGTATTTATAGATTAGGTGAGTGTTTTAGGCCCTTAGATTAACCCTAGATTAGATTAGGACCCTTAGATTTCGGAAATCTCTAGAACCCAGCCCAAGACTCAACCAAAAACCAGATCTGGTGCACCCAGATCAACAGGGTCGACGCCCTGTGTCGACACCCCTGTCGACAGGGCTGTCGACACCCCTGTCGACAGGGCTGTCGACACCCCTGTCGACATGCCTGTCGACACGGGGCTAGGCGGGAACTTTCCCGCCACCTCCGCTTTTGGCTCCAATTATGTTTTAGAACTGAATTTTAAATCTGTTTTTAAATTTTGAATTTTCTGAAAACTTCTTTGGGCCTTAACTGGGTCATACGGACTCCAATTTACAAAATTTCGGACTCTATTCTTCGTATTTTTCCGAGCCGAACGCAATGGCACAGCCCGTTTCCCCTGATTCAGATTTTAGAATTTAATTATGCCCTGATTTATATTATAATAAGTTATTTCAACATACGGGGTGTTACATTCTCCCCTACTTAAAGGATTTCGTCCCCGAAATCTCTAAGTCAAGAAGAACGTATCCTACCAACCAAACAACCATCTACTAAACCATCAAACACTGGCATCCATTGTCCTTAAAACAATTTCTAATGATGTATGAGCATATGCAAAAAGTGTGTGTATATGTTCCCTATCTAATGTATGAACATATGCAAACCATGATAGTGCCATGCATCCATTATGTATGCGAGAGAACCCTATCGACACATACAATATCTACATGAGTGCACAATCATTCACCAAAATACATCATCCATATGATAACACAATCATTATACATCCATAAATATAGCTTCCTACACACAATTTTATGCAATATGCAATATGAAGTGACCGAGCCGATCCAGTGCCTAGAGTGTGTGTATATGCATCCACGAGCAACCACTAGCAAACACTTGCATCCACTTGCATCCATCAACCATAACATGTCTCAAACACATGTTTTAACCATAGGTTTACCACATCTAAAGGTCAAACAATACTAACGAGAGGACATACTAAAGATAAGATAAGTACTAGACAACGATAGAGGAGAAAGTAAAGACATACCCTCAAAAAGAAATGGGTACAATGAACACATCTTTGCTTCCGTCTCCCAAGTTGCGTTGCTCTCATCTTCTCCCCATTGCACTTTGACTAGTTGAACCTCTCTGTTTCTCAACTTCCTAGTCTCTGACCCAAGGATGCGGGTAGGAGCTCGTCGAATCGTCGCATCACGCTCTACCTCTACATCTCTAAGCAAGCTCGGCTCTACCACCTCTGCCGTCTCATGTAAGCACTTCCTCAAATGCGACACATGGAATACATCATGTACACCACTGAGGCTGTCGGGCAACTCCACTCTATATGCCATCCGTCCAATCCTTTCCTTAATAGGAAACGGCCCCACGAACCTTGGTGCTAACTTCCCAACAGATCCAAAGCGAACCACATTTCGTAACGGAGATACTTTAACAAAGACCATGTCCCCAACTTCAAACTCAAGATTCGTCCTTCTCTTGTCCGCATAAGATTTTTGCCTATCTTGCGCTGCTTTCATCCTTCTCCGAATCAAGTCAATCTTCTCAGAAGTCTCCCTAACCATATCAGGCCCAAGCAAAATCTTATCCGTAGATTCCCACCAACATGTAGGTGATCGACAAGGCCTTCCATAAAGAGCTTCGAAAGGAGCCATACCAATACTGGACTGAAAGCTGTTATTATATGCGAACTCCACCAATGGAAGATGCTCTTCCCATGTACCACCAAAATCTAAGATACAAAGCCTCAAAAGGTCTTCTAGGACACGATTCACCCTCTCAGTCTGGCCGTCCGTCTGAGGATGATATGCGGTGCTCAGACACAATTGAGTCCCCACTGCTTCTTGCAAACTTTTCCAGAACTCGCTAGTGAAGATAGGATCTCGGTCACTCACTATGCTAGAGGGTACCCCATGCAATCGAACTATCTCTCGAAGATATACTGAAGCTAGTCATGGAGCAGTCCTCTTGCTCTTCACAGGTATGAAATGGGCGCTTTTAGTAAGTCTATCTACCACAACCCAAATTCCCGTATTACCCTTTCTTGATCTGGGTAACCCGTCAATAAAATCCATCGAGACGCTATCCCACTTCCATTGCGGAACTTCCAATGGGTGAAGCAACCCACCAGGTTTCTTTTGCTCCGCCTTCACTTGTTGGCACACCAAGCATCGAGCGACATACTCGGCCACATCTTTCTTCATACCGGCCCAGAAGAAAACCCTCTTCATATCTTGGTACATCTTGTCCCCACCGGGATGAATGGTCATCCTAGAACGATGTTCATCATCAAGAATAGCCTTCCTCAAACCCTCGTCTAGCGGTACACAAAGTCTACCGTCTCTACGCAAGCACCCCCTATCGTCTAGGGTGTACCTACTCAAATTGCTGGACGACTCCCCCCTTATGAGCTTCTCCACCAACTCAACCAACTGTGGGTCGTCCCTCTGTGCTTCTCCAATCCGCCCCAAAAGAGTAGGTCTAACCTCCAAGGATGCTAGCAAACCGGGTACATAATCAATGGAAGGTCTGAAATCAAACATCGAGATAAATTCCAAGCTTCGTTGTTCCACGAACAATGGACTCAAGGACAACCTCTTTCTGCTCAAGGCATCCGCCACCACATTACCCTTGCCAGGGGTATACGCTATCTCGAAATCATAGGACGCTAAGAACTCCATCCACCTTTGCTGTCTCAAATTCAAATCCTTCTGAGAAAACAAGTACTTCAATGATTTGTGGTCAGTGAGCAATTCGAATCTCTCACCAAGAAGATAATGGCGCCAAATCTTAAGCGCAAAAGCAATAGCGGCCAACTCTAGATCATGGGTAGGGTAATTTTTCTCATGTGCCCTCAACTGCCTTCCACCATAGGCTATCACCCTTCCCTCTTGCATTAAGACTGCGCCCAGCCCTGTCCCACAAGCATCAGTATAGACAACAAATGGCTTACTCCCATCTGGCAACACTAAAACTGGAGCGGTGGTTAAAGCTCTTTTTAACCGTCGGAACGCATCATCACAATCTACGTCCCATGTGAAAACAAGATTCTTCTTCGTTAAGCGGGTTAATGGGGCTGATATCTTCGCGAAGTCTTTGATAAACTTCCTATAATAACCCGCCAACCCCAAGAAACTTCTTACTTCGGTAGCATTCTTCGGAACCTTCCAATCCTGAATTGATACTACCTTCGCGGGATCCACAGCTATCCCTTCCTTGGAGACCACGTGCCCCAAGAACCGCACTTCCTTCCTCCAGAAGTGACATTTAGAGAATTTAGCCTTAAGGCTATGTGCTCGAAGAGTCTTCAATACCTCCCCAAGATGTAGGGCATGCTCTTCTTCACTCTTAGAAAATACTAAGATATCATCCACAAAGACCACCACGAATTTATTAAGGAACTCCCTGAACACCCTACTCATCAAATCCACAAAGTATGCAGGGGCGTTCGTCAACCCAAATGGAATCACCAGCCACTCATAGAAACCATCCGGAGTCCTAAAGGCAGTCTTTTCTATGCTATCCTCAGCCACCCTCAACTGATGAAACCCCGTGGCCAAGTCCAATTGAGAAAATACTGAAGCGCCAACCAATTGATCGAAAAGATCATCAATCCTCGGCAATGGGTGTCTATTCTTCTTTGTGAGCTTGTTGAGTTCTCTATAGTCTACACAAAGTCTGAGGGACCCATCCGCCTTCGTAGCAAAAACTACTGGAGCACCCCACTCCGATATACTTCGTCTTATGAACCCCTTCTCAAGCAACTCCCCTACTTGCTTATGGAGTTCCCTCCTCTCACGAGGAGCCATGTGGCGCACTGGTAAAGATACAGGTTTAGCATTATCCACCAGATATATTCGGAAGTCAATCTCCCGCTTCGGAGGTAAGCCCTTCACCTCCTCAAACACATCCGGATATTCCCAGACCACTCTAACAGATTGCAAACTCTCGACCGAAGCGTCAAGCGATTCAAGATAACTTAGCATAACAGAATCCATGGGATTACAAGAAATCTCGAGAGTGTTACCCAAGCGGGTCATGAGCCGAACAACTCTCCTTTCGCAATCAAGAACGGCACCATTACTGGATAACCAGTCCATGCCCAAAATTAACCCATAGCCCGTGAAGCCCAAAACAAAAGCATCACATCTAAACTCAATGCTAAGTATAGAAATCTTCAAACCCAAACATATCATGGACAAATAAGTGGAGCCCCCAATTGGGTTTGAAACAACCAAGGGATCATCTACCAGACTGGTGTCTAAGTGCAGTGACTCAACTAATGATGATGAGATAAACGAATGCGATGCGCCAGAATCAAACAATGTACGGACAGGATGATCAAATAGAAAAACCAGACTTTCAACGGAAATAGTTCTACCTCTTTCCTGAATCGGTGGATCCGCGAGAGCCTGTGCTTGCCCCCTAGCCTGACCCGGTGCCATAAGAGCTTGCACCTGTCCTCCTGAGGTAGATCCCATCCTTTGCCACTTCTTGGGACAGTCTTTCACTAGATGCCCTGCTTCGCCACAGTGGAAGCAGCCAGTCTTCTTCTTCTTGCGACAATCCTTGCTTAGGTGGCCAGGTGTCCCACAATTGAAACACTTCTTCTTCTTGCCCTTGCCACCGTTGCCTTTCCCACCTTTATTTTGCTGTTGTTGCTGAGGTCTCTTTTGATCTCCCTTCTTCTCGGGTGCCTTATTAGCATTAGGACCCTTCTCTTCTTCATGCATGAGTGCCATGTCAACTAGCTTCTCGAAGGTGGCCCCCATAGGGATATGAGTCATAGCCAACCCATGCATCGGTTCATTCAAGCCTTTCAAGAACCTCAAAGCCTTCTTCTCTGGTGTATTCACCATGTCTAGGCCAAACCTTGCCAATTGATTAAACTTGTTGACATATTCCTTCACTGAGAGATTTCCTTGCTTTAGAGTTAAGAATCTTTCCATATACAAGTTTTCCTCCGCCCTTGAGAGAAACTTTGCCACAAATCTTTGCCTAAAATCCGCCCAAGAGTCAACGGGGCGTTCTCCATTAGTGACCTCCCACCAGAATGAGGCCTCTCCCTTCATTAACCAAGCAGCTAACTTGACTTTCTTTCCTTCTTCCATCTCAAAGATATCTATCAACTCTTCCACCTCCTTAAGCCAATCTCTAGCCTCCACAAAAGTTTCAGATCCTTGAAAAGGTTTCCCTCCCATAGCTTTAAATTCCTTGCAAGTCTTAGCAAAAGTATCCGTGCGAGGAGGAGGGGGAGGAGGAAGATCGGGTGCTACGGTTGGTGGAGGAACATTTGCTAGACCCGCAGTGGTGGCCCTAGCCTCCATCAATCTCCTATACCATACTGGTACCGTCACACCCTCCGGAAAGTTAAGATCCTCAGCCATGCTGAAACGAAAAAGGAAAGATTCAAAACGGAGAATTCGAAGGATATAGATATGGCTATTGGGGATTATGCTTTTCTTTCAAAAACTTTTCTCTTTAAAGACATGTTTTTGAAAATATCTCTTCCAAAAATGTTTTTTTTTTAGAAAAATAGTTTTCTAAAAATTTTATCTTTTCCGGTAACCTTCGCTCTGATACCACGTGTAACACCCCACGCCCGCTATGGTCACTCTCTCAGGGAATGCCATAACATCGGTGGAGTATTTTGAGTGAATATAGAACAGAGTAATTACAGCAAGACAGATATAAGTAATACTTTGAAAATTTAAAAACATCATTTCAATTGCAGCGGAAAATAAAACATGTCTGGTTACATCACAAAACCATAATAGAAGTCAAGTACAAATATCCATCCTGCTAAATAAAAATACATAATCCCAATACATGAACTGATAGCCATAAAAGAAAAGGGCAAGCTGAGCTCTACATCTAGTGTCCAAGCTCCAAGAGAGTAATAAAAGCAGCCTGATCAAAGCCCACTCGTACTGGGCCCACTCTGAGAACCTGAGAGTTGGGAAAAAAGATAAAAACAACGGGGTCAGACATAAGTCTGAGCGAGTCCTATAACTTTAACAATACAATCATTAAAGTAACCAGAGAAGACATAAACTTGACATACGGTAATGTCTGGGGATGAATAGCTACACTAAGCAGCTTGGTAGACTTAGGATAAACTAAGATAACTATAAAGACGCATTTACCCACCCAAGGATAATTACTACACTGCACCACACCAGTCATTCCTACTTAAAGGTTGATCCCCCCCAAGGACTTAGAAAATTTACCCAGTAGTTTCGTGTACCCCTAGCTGACTACATAGGTGCCGTCTGCCCCTATCTCCACTAGGTGTACCCACCACTCCCAAATGATCGGCTCCCTACCATAGATACCCGTGCCGGCCCCACAGTGGGGTGTATCACTCCCCAAAGTGGCAACCCGATATAATTAACGGTGCATGGCTTATATCTACACGATGCAACAACGTCTTACCTACCAGCCCGGGTCCACACACGCATATGAAACCCGTTGGACTTGCGTTGCCACCGCTAACCCGTTTTGGCCTCTTATAGTCAAGCCCAGTACGCGTGTCCCGTCCTCGACATGGGTCGAGCCCAATAAGATACATATGGGTTACTGGTTGAAATGGGCCCCCACAAGCTACCCACCTAAGCTTGTCATTCATCTAGTGTAACCCACTTAACCCTTTTAATAATCATGTTCACTTACATGTTTAAAGTTTGGTTAAGTCATTTAATTATATTTCAATTGCAACCCAAGGCACCCACTAGATTTCCACATGCCACCCAAGGCAACCACTAAATTTCCACATGCCACCCAAGGCACCCACTTAACCCCTCATGTCCCACTACATGCTAATATGGTTAAGTGTTTCTTAATTAATTAAGACCGTGATCTCCCATAAAGACCTCCCACATTAGACTGGCTGTTATGACCGCCTGGTTAAGCCGGTAGGGTCCGGGCAGTCTTACGTCATAACAGAGTCTAACCTCGTATCTTTACTTTAATCACGTATTTAATTTATGGCTAAGACCTCTCACATTGGGCTGACATTTGTAGCAACTGGTTAAGCCGGTAGGGTCCGGGCAGTTTTACACTACAAATGAGTCCAACCTCGTGTCTTAGTCGATTAATTACACCTAATTAATCACCCCCATATTAATTATCTCTAATTAATATCAAGTTTTTCATAACATGGGTAGACCTAACTCAATAGGTAAATTCCCATGGGGTAGACCTAACTCAATAGGTAAATTCCCACTTATGTTAATTTATTTTTATGGTATGCTTAATCATACCCAATCATACTTTTATTAACATATTTATTAACCCCATCGTTCCCCACGTAAATCGTTCTCATTTTATGACATAATAAAGGGAAGATCCATCATAAATATCATGGGTTTAACCAAATCTTAGCATATAACTTTGTCATAGGTTAAGAGGATGTCAACTTGCATATATGAGCATATATTAACCCAACTATATTTAACCCAAACTTGCATATTATCATACACATGACTTGCATAACATGTTGCATATGAACTTGCATATTATCATACATATGACTTGCATAACATGTTGCATATGAACTTGCATGTTATCATACACATATCTTGCATAACATGTTGAACTTGCATATAAGCATTCTCATAACTTGCATAACATGTTAAACATGCATTTAAGCATACACATAACTTGCATAAGCATTCACATTCTTGCATAAGCATTCACATACTTGCATAAGCATGCATAACTTGCATATCATGTTAAACTTGCATTTAAGCATATACATAACTTGCATATGAACTTGCATAACAACCTACACATAACTTACATAACATCATACACATAACTTGCATATGAACTTGCATAACTCACTTGTTAAACATGCATAAACCCACTTATTAAATATGCATAAACCCGCTTATTAAACATGCATAAACCCACTTGTTAAACATGCATAAACCAACTTATTAAACATGCATAAACCCACTTATTAAATATGCATAAACATAGGAAAACATAGAGTAGCATATCATTACAAATGATTCAAACTCACTAATCCGCATTTAAGACCATAAGTCTCATTACACCCAATCTACTTACTTTAGCAATTGATGTTAAAGTGATAGAAACTCACCAAAACCAAGATTAGCAAACTTATGAAGTAGAACTAGTTGCTATATTTGAAGATGGTGATGATTAGAGATTGATTAGAGAGTGATTAGCTTGCAACCCTCTTCATAAATTAGTGGAGGCTCCTTCTAAGATTTTATTTGGCGGCATGTAGCCCTCAATTCTATTTTTAGTATGGATTAGGGTAGGTTTAGGGTGTATTTATAGATTAGGTGAGTGTTTTAGGCCCTTAGATTAACCCTAGATTAGATTAGGACCCTTAGATTTCGGAAATCTCTAGAACCCAGCCCAAGACTCAACCAAAAACCAGATCTGGTGCACCCAGATCAACAGGGCCGATGCCCTGTGTCGACACCCCTGTCGACAGGGCTGTCGACACCCCTGTCGACAGGGCTGTCGACACCCCTGTCGACATGCCTGTCGACACGGGGCTAGGCGGGAACTTTCCCGCCACCTCCGCTTTTGGCTCCAATTATGTTTTAGAACTGAATTTTAAATCTGTTTTTAAAATTTGAATTTTCTGAAAACTTCTTTGGGCCTTAACTGGGTCATACGGACTCCGATTTACAAAATTTCGGACTCTATTCTGCGTATTTTTCCAAGACGAACGCAATGGCACAGCCCGTTTCCCCTGATTCAGATTTTAGAATTTAATTCTGCCCTGATTTATATTATAATAAGTTATTTCAACATACGGGGTGTTACAAATAACATATTCGATTAACTAACTTTCGAATACCATATTCGATTAACTAACTTCGAATACCATATTCGATTAACTCCTTTCGAATGTCTATATTCGATTAACTAACTTCGAATACCATATTCGATTAACTCCTTTCGAATGTCTATATTCGATTAACTAACTTCGAATACCATATTCGATTAACTCCTTTCGAATGTCTATATTCGATTTCTCCTTTCGAATACCATATTCGATTCACTTTATTCACTTTATAAAGATTCCCTTTTTAACAACGTTTTATTCATTTGAAAAGATTTACTTTTAAATAACGGTTCTACACTTTAAAAATGATTTCCTTTTTATAATGTTCCCTTTCCAATTCTATTTGTAAATGGTTTACAAATATTTCCTTTTCAAATTTATTATTGAAATATTCTAACTCCTTAAATTCCCGGGAAAATTCGCCATAACCTCCTTTGTATCGGGAGCATCGGGAAAATCCCCAAACTCGCCACACAGGCCTTTCCATTCAAAAAGAAATGTTTTGAATTTATTTCCTTTTCAAATATCTCCTATTTATAAATATTCCAATATATAAACATTTCTTATTTATAAATATTCCACTTTATAAATATCTCTTATTTATAAATATCCCATTTTATAAATATGCTATTTTCAATATCACTTTGAAAATTCCCCTATCAACATTCCGGCATGTTATGGTATTTTAACATATCAAATTACGATGTCTAATCTCGTCCATACACACACAATCAACAACAGGTTATAATTCACATCATATATTAAAATATATGAAAAAACAATAAAATAACTGTTGAGTCGGATTCCTCCAACCTGTTTCCCTGCATCACAGATGTTAGACAATATAGATAACATCACTTTCAGTTCCATATGATATATTCTGTTAAACAGAATCAATATAGAAATTTAACTAACTGACTAGCAGTTCAATCAAACAATCAGCACACAGTAAATCAGACAATTTCTAACAGTTCTAAAGATACAACATGAAATTATAAACTGTTTAGAGTTGGTGAGATTTACTCACATTGGCGTGTTAATCGTTAAATAACGGTTTGCGTTAGTCGATCAAACCAGGCGTGTTATTGAACTGATCTTCAGTAAATGAAAAACTTTAGTAACTCATTGTCGTGTCTTTTTTCCAAACGGACCTCCTGTTCATTTCGTCACCTAATCTCCGGCATCACCTAACTCCAATGAAACTGAAACCTGGTCTTGCTATCTTTATTCCAGTAAAGGAGAATTTATGGTGTTCGACCCCTTTTGAGCTCGCCATGAACTTCACTCCCACTTCATCATGAAAAATCGCTACAACGTCCTACACAACTCTAAGGAACCCCAATATAGTCCTTTGCTTATTTATTTTCACCATGTTCATACTCCAGCAACCGTTTAAAGGATCAGCCCTTATCCTCCCATTATCTTCTTTACGGTTTCAGAACTTGAACCAACCACCACGTGACCAAGATTCCCAAAGCATCCAGGCTCACTGCTCCTTGTATATCCTACCAATTTACAAATATAAAAGACCCAACTTCCCTTCAGATTCCAACGAGACCTCAAACTCCACTTAAACAACACAAAACATTAAACGAAAATCATCAATAATCCCCTCATTGAAATACCTTTTCAAACTTAAGCTGCTAATTACTACCGTCTTCCCCTCTACAATCGAAACTGCAGCCATATTCAAAGTTAATTCAACATTGCAAATCCCATTTTCCTACAGTTCGACTTCTATTCAAAAGCCACCACAACACTGCTCCTTTACAGATCGACTTCTACCCCAAAAAGGGACCCTGACTTTCACCCTTCTCCTTTTTAATACCAACGTAGCTTCTTCGAACCCCTCCTTCAACTGCGGTGAACACCCACCAACGCGCACCAGATCTGTCATCAACCAACCCTTCCGAAACCTCCCACAACAGACATCACTACCAGATCTGTCATCAACCCAAATCACTCATCACGTCGAACGAACATTACTGCTCGAACCCATGAAATCATCGAACTAAATACCCACCGAATCAACCTGATTTTGAACGCAACCTCCCCTTACTCCCTCAATCCAGTTATGACCCCCCAAACCTTGTATAGATGCTTGTATTTCCACCTAGGATCAAACCCTAGTTCACAACCCAAAAAACAGCGAACAGAAATGTCGTTCGAACCATTTAAAACCCATATAGGAAGGGAGAGATTCACTCAACGAACTCATGTATATTAGTATCAAGATTTTTAGATTTGTCTTTGATTTTCTTTTGATTTTTACATCTCTCGTTTTTGGCTGTGAGTATGAAACTGACGGCTCATCCTTTGGTTGAATTTCACAGGAAGTAAATTAGGTTAAAGGATTAAGGGGGGTTACTTATAGGGGATAGGCAGACTCGTGGCTTGTTTCGATCAGGAAGGTTGTGCGGCTGAAAATAAATGCGTCGTAGACCTCTATTTTACGTTATACTTGTGGTTAAAGTGATTATATAGGCTTAGAAATTGTATATCCATTTCCGTAAATTCCATTCATATACAACTGCTATAGACAGAGTTGATCATACCATTGTAACGACCAACGTACCACGATCCCAAAGATATAATAATACCGGTAGTTGGACTCATATTTTGAAACTTCAAAATGTTGATTTCAGGGTGCGAAATACTTCAAATAAAAAGTCGCATATTTAATTAATTAAAAATTACCATAAAATTATAAAAATTAAATTATCACTACTTCCCAAAAGAACCCTGTCTAAATTCAAACCCGATCTCTACTTATATCGAATAAACCGATACGGTCGATAAACGATTCTATGGCGACTATTTCAAAATTTGATTTGGACGTGAATAAAAATCTACACGACAAAATCCTGATATTTCTCTTCTACTAGAAAGATATACTCCACCAGCTTTACACGTTTCTTGTTTCACAGAAATCCGGCTTAAAACGAATCCTGTACATTCAGTTGAAGTTCAAATCGCCAAATCGCGAACTGCAGCGCCATTTCAACTCGATTTTAATTATAATATAATTATACGTTCAAACTGTCGTCGATTGAATATATTCGTCAATATGATTCAACTCTAAGCTGAATTAAATCTAAGGGACGACCCCGTTCACGGAATATTGTGATTTCCAATATTTTTGATTATTTCTGAATTAAATATATTATTTAATTATTTAATTAAATTAATTATTCCATATTATTTAATTAAACCTCTATTTAATTCACTACATCACGATATATATAATTAAATAAATTAATTATAATACCCCTGACAGTGCGGGTCATTACATTCTTCCCCACTTGAAATAATTTCGTCCTCGAAATTGCTAAGTTAGAGGACGACCCTATATATTGGAATTCCTAAGACTTGTTTACCCCTTATTTCTGATTTCAACTGAACCAATTAAATATCGACTAAAATATTTATTCATTCCGACTAACTAAAATTTTCAAAATCCTGAAAATTTTCTAACACTTTAAATTTTCGGAAAATTTCGTCAGCATCTCCTTTGTACCGACATATACATCAAATCACAACTCGCCTCTCTAGGACTTCTTCAACCCAAAAGAAAATCAAAACACCAAACGGCTTGCCAATTCGGCTCATAAATCTCATATCCATATATAATATAAACTGGTACCTTTTTGTCGGGCATATTAACTCCATCACTTCCATATGCTATCAACTCAGCATATACCAGTGTTATCTCAACCAAATTCCAATCAGTTCATATCCTCATATCCAAGTCGAATTTCATTCGAAGTCCAATATCAAATTCCAAATTATTGACTTATCAGTTTGGTTCCATTCTAGATTGTCTCTAATCCAATTCAATTTTATTTAACTCAGTTCAAGTTAAATTTCAATTTATTTAGTCATTTATACCATCTCAATCTATTTAACTTCATTAGTTAAATTTTAATTTCAGAACTCAAATTCCTGGGTTTCTTTCAAATCAAATTTGAAATCATAATACCAATTCAAAACCTTTGAATTTCTAAACAACTTGTTTTCTTAGAACAGTTCAAATCAAAATCTTTGGTAGTAATCCGTCACTTACACACTCGAAAATGAACACCGATGATGTCATGATCAACATCAGAATCTATTTTCCAGCTATCGAAGTGAGTTCAATACTATATCACTTTCAAATCCATTTCTAAATACTTTCATTTTTGAAATCACTTTCAAAATATACTTTACAAGGCTTGTAAACAATTTAAAATCTCCCAGGATTTTAAAATTTTCTTAATCCTGATTCATTTACAAACACCTTTTCCATTTCTGGGATTTTAAATTCCAATTCTGATCTAAATTTAGATTTAATTCATTTCAATTTCATATAATTCACTTGTATAAATTCTGATTGGTTATATATAACCATTTCACATGTTATAATCTTACTTAATTATAATCACATCCTATATATGATAATATATCACATCTCCATACTGTGTCGGTCCATCGTATTCAAGTGTTTATTTACTCCTACCGATACAGTGGATCAAACTGATCGACCAGAACTCATAAACAACTCAGCCAATGAATCTCCACAATATAAAACCATTTTATATCAAATACAAATACAGACTCGTATATATACACTCAACTCAATCTAGGGTATTACTAACCCTATCTCTACCGAGTCACGCCACAGAGCCAAGTAATTCTTAACTTAAGCTCTGATACCAACTGTAACGACCCGGTTTTTCGGCGACTTTGGTTATCAACATAAGCTCGATGTCGATAACCAAAACATCAAAAAATCCTGGTAATTATTGAAAGAAATTAGAGGGTGAGAATAAATAAGATAGAAACTTAGAATAGGAGAAGAAGAAGAACACAACATCAGAGTAACACGAACCTCACAGCAGAACGAATAACATATAATAGATAACATAACTTAGAAATATAACAGTTATGTATACAATAGCACTTATCAGAGTACAGCACTTACAACACAGCGGAAATAACTATAGCTATATGATCTTGAAGCCTCCTGCTCCATGCTCTTCCAGTATATCTGTAAATTCCTGACTACTTGACTGCCCGTACAAAATTAGGCACCTTAGAGTTTAGGGAAAACAACAAAGTAAACTCCAGGTCAGTCATAGGACAGGTGTGAGTAAAACAGTTTAAACAGGTATATGAACAAGTAAACGATATCTCATAAGATCACGCCACAAAACGAAATGGGTTTTTCCCTTATGAGAATCCAAAATATATTTATATCAAAAACCTTTTGATATTATAATAATGTCTATGTACAAATAGATATCAACTAGCAGAAACGCTTTCATCTCACGTTCTACATATATAGTATACAATCAAAATCGCAAGCACGTATTGGATAATGGATTTCCAACTATGACAAGGTATGGAACCACCTTCCGATCAGTGTACTCTAGGAACGATACACTGGAGTTCAACAAGAACATCTTGTAACTCAGCCACACATGACCGACCATTCATTTCGCTTGAGTGTATCGAATGTATATCACCAACGGTTGGGATCAACAACCGTTCCCATATATATATGGGACAGCATTGATAGATTTAAGAAACAAATGAATATTCTCTAGATAGGTGATTATACACCCTACTTCGGTGCGACCGACTTAGCCATGCTGCCTGCCCGATTTCTGTCATTTACCGGATGATGAGGCTAGAAGCTACGCTTTATCATCATATCAGATTCATTTCGAATGCCACATTGTCAGATCCATCGAAAACCACTAATTGACGTCTACAACCATACATTACGTGTCAGCTAAAAGAAGTTTTCTTCTTCGCTTCCACTCTTGGTACGGTCGAAGAAATCAATGTACGTGACCCTTCTGGAAATACTGTGTCAGACATTCATTCATACAAATCATCATCATTCACTTAGAATGTCACATCGTCATACCCGCCAAATCACAAATTGATTTATCCAAAAGTAACACGGGTATACAGCTTAGAGAAACGAATTCCTCCGCCACCAAACGTGAATACGTTTGAACAGATCAACTTACGCGATCCATTGGATATACTCTGTCAGACCTTCGTCCATACAAGTTGTCCTGGGACTGGACAAACCGAAGGCACTATTCTGTATATCCATCTTAGTCACTGTTATCTAAGACTTATACAACATCCCTTGCATTTTACTCCGTCTTCAATTATCTTTGGCATATATGATTCGCGACGCTTATGCCAATACAGAGTGGTTCTATGGATAATAATCCAACCGGTCTCTCCATATTAACAACGTTAAAATGGTCAAAACTTCGATAGTCGGTGAGTTAACTATCAAAGAAAAACAAGTGTACAAACAATGATATTATTTCCAAATGGAAATTATATCGAACAAACATCATTTAACATAAATCTCTTTAGTTCATTTATTTATCTCCTGTTTCCTTATATTCGATATTTCTTATTTTCTTTTATCAGAAAACATTTCTGATTCTCGTTTGGAAAACATTTCCAAAACTCCTTTACGATCAAACCTTACCATTTCTTAGTTAAGAAGGAAGTCACTCAAGTTGGGGTATAATTACCTCTCAGACCTTAACTGAACAACGTTATAACTTTGAAATGGTCAAAGTTTATCTTTTAATCTTTAACAACTTCTTTACGCCTTTCTCGGATTCAATTTTACTAATCCACTTCTATATTTAAAACATTGGTTATAACGATAACGTTATAATCCCTACTTTCGAATTATCTAACTTTAATTATAACTTCTATTCTTATTAGTGAATAATTAACCTAACACTTATTTATTTATAAATAAATAAATCTCTATTTAAACACTGGAAAAGTATAAGTACTTTCCCGAATTCGATATAATCGAATTTGCCGATTAACTCTTTTCGAGAAATCTCTATTTGATTAACTCTTCTTCGAATAACCTATATTCGATTAACTCCTTCTCGAATAAACGATATTCGATAATCACTCTTCGAATAACTAATATTCGATAACTCTTCCTTTTCAAATTTCTCATATTTGAAAATCTCACTTTTGAATAAACTATATTCGAAAATCTCTTCGATGAAACTAACATCGATAACTCCTTTTGATGAAACTAACATCGATAACTCCTTTCGATGAAACAAACATCGATTTATTTAACTCGACGAACTTAACTCGACTAACTTGACTTGACTCGACTAACTCGACTTACTTGGTTCGACCAATTCGATTCGATTAAATAGGCTCGACTAACTTGGTCGAACCACCCGATCAACTCAACTTATTTAACTTAACTTATTTCTCAACTCGATCAACTCGATTAACTCCTATCGAATAACTACTATTCGATTAAACTCCATTCGCTTGACTCTAGATCGCAGCGATCACAAAAGTTACGCCTGACTCCCTCAGGAAACATCCGACCGCCGTAGGCTATTTACAGCCCTGCGAATTATGCTAGCAGTCGTACAAGATGGCAACTTACCCTGAATACTATGTTTGACTAACTCTGTCTCAAATAACTATATTTGATTAACTCTAGTTCGTTTTAACTCTAATCGATTAACTCTAACCAATGAACTCCAACTGGTTAACTCTAACTGAATAACTCTAACTGATTAACTCTAACTGGTTAACTCTAACTGATTAACTCTAACTGGTTAACTCTATTTGACTAACTCGACTTGACTAACCCCTTTCGAATAACATATTCGATTAACTAACTTTCGAATACCATATTCGATTAACTAACTTCGAATACCATATTCGATTAACTCCTTTCGAATGTCTATATTCGATTAACTAACTTCGAATACCATATTCAATTAACTCCTTTCGAATGTCTATATTCGATTAACTAACTTCGAATACCATATTCGATTAACTCCTTTCGAATGTCTATATTCGATTTCTCCTTTCGAATACCATATTCGATTTACTTTATTCACTTTATTAAGATTCCCTTTTTAACAACGTTTTATTCATTTGAAAAGATTTACTTTTAAATAACGGTTCTACACTTTAAAAATGATTTCCTTTTTATAATGTTCCCTTTCCAATTCTATTTGTAAATGGTTTACAAATATTTCCTTTTCAAATTTATTCTTGAAATATTCTAACTCCTTAAATTCCCGGGAAAATTCGCCATAACCTCTTTTGTATCGGGAGCATCGGGAAAATCCCCAAACTCGCCACACAGGCCTTTCCATTCAAAAAGAAATGTTTTGAATTTATTTCCTTTTCAAATATCTCCTATTTATAAATATTCCAATTTATAAACATTTCTTATTTATAAATATTCCACTTTATAAATATCTCTTATTTATAAATATCCCATTTTATAAATATGCTATTTTCAATATCACTTTGAAAATTCCCCTATCAACATTCCGGCATGTTATGGTATTTTAACATATCAAATTACGATGTCTAATCTCGTCCATACACACACAATCAACAACAGGTTATAATTCACATCATATATTAAAATATATGAAAAAAACAATAAAATAACTGTTGAGTCGGATTCCTCCAACCTGTTTCCCTGCATCACAGATGTTAGACAATATAGATAACATCACTTTCAGTTCCATATGATATATTCTGTTAAACAGAATCAATATAGAAATTTAACTAACTGACTAGCAGTTCAATCAAACAATCAACACACAGTAAATCAGACAATTTCTAATAGTTCTAAAGATACAACATGAAATTATAAACTGTTTAGAGTTGGTGAGATTTACTCACATTGGCGCGTTAATCGTTAAATAACGGTTTGCGTTAGTCGATCAAGCTAGGCGTGTTATTGAACTGATCTTCAGTAAATGAAAAACTTTAGTAACCCATTGTCGTGTCTTTTTTCCAAACGGACCTCCTGTTCATTTCGTCACCTAATCTCCGGCATCACCTAACTCCAATGAAACTGAAACCTGGTCTTGCTATCTTTATTCCAGTAAAGGAGAATTTATGGTGTTCGACCCCTTTTGAGCTCGCCATGAACTTCACTCCCACTTCATCATGAAAAATCGCTACAACGTCCTACACAACTCTAAGGAACCCCAATATAGTCCTTTGCTTCTTTATTTTCACCATGTTCATACTCCAGCAACCGTTTAAAGGATCAGCCCTTATCCTCCCATTTTCTTCTTTACGATTTCAGAACTTGAACCAACAACCACGTGACCAAGATTCCCAAAGCATCCAGGCTCACTGCTCCTTGTATATCCTACCAATTTACAAATATAAAAGACCCAACTTCCCTTCAGATTCCAACGAGACCTCAAACTCCACTTAAACAACACAAAACTTTAAACGAAAATCATCAATAATCCCCTCATTGAAATACCTTTTCAAACTTAAGCTGCTAATTACTACCGTCTTCCCCTCTACAATCGAAACTGCAGCCATATTCAAAGTTAATTCAACATTGCAAATCCCATTTTCCTACAGTTCGACTTCTATTCAAAAGCCACCACAACACTGCTCCTTTACAGATCGACTTCTACCCCCAAAAAGGGACCCTGACTTTCACCCTTCTCCTTTTTAATACCAACGTAGCTTCTTCGAACCCCTCCTTCAACTGCGGTGAACACCCACCAACGCGCACCAGATCTGTCATCAACCAACCCTTCCGAAACCTCCCACAACAGACATCGCTACCAGATCTGTCATCAACCTAAATCACTCATCACGTCGAACGAACATTACTGCTCGAACCCATGAAATCACCGAACTAAATACCCACCGAATCAACCCTGATTTTGAATGCAACCTCCCCTTACTCCCTCAATCCAGTTATGACCCCCCAAACCTTGTATAGATGTTTGTATTTCCACCTAGGATCAAACCCTAGTTCACAACCCAAAAACAGCGAATAGAAATGTCGTTCGAACCATTTAAAACCCATATAGGAAGGGAGAGATTCACTCAACGAACTCATGTATATTAGTATCATGATTTTTAGATTTGTCTTTGATTTTCTTTTGATTTTTACATCTCTCGCTTTTGGCTGTGAGTATGAAACTGACTGCTCATCCTTTGGTTGAATTTCACAGGAAGTAAATTAGGTTAAAGGATTAAGGGGGGTTACTTATAGGGGATAGGCAGACTCGTGGCTTGTTTCGATCAGGAAGGTTGTGCGGCTGAAAACAAATGCGTCGTAGACCTCTATTTTACGTTATACTTGTGGTTAAAGTGATTATATAGGCTTAGATATTGTATATCCATTTCCGTAAATTCCATTCATATACAACTGCTATAGACAGAGTTGATCATACCATTGTAACAACCAACGTACCACGATCCCAAAGATATAATAATACCGGTAGGTGGACTCATATTTTGAAACTTCAAAATGTTGATTTCAGGGTGCGAAATACTTCAAATAAAAAGTCGCATATTTAATTAATTAAAAATTACCATAAAATTCTAAAAATTAAATTATCACTACTTCCCAAAAGAACCCTGTCTAAATTCAAA
Organism: Allium sativum; assembly: GCA_030737875.1. Lineage (NCBI taxonomy): Eukaryota > Viridiplantae > Streptophyta > Magnoliopsida > Asparagales > Amaryllidaceae > Allium > Allium sativum. The sequence continues at coordinate 831,084,992 of CM060924.1, forward strand.
TCCGATCTCTACTTATATCGAATAAACCGATACGGTCGATAAACGATTCTATAGCGACTATTTCAAAATTTGATTTGGACGTGAATAAAAATCTACACGACGAAATCCTGATATTTCTCTTCTACTAGAAAGATATACTCCACCAGCTTCACACGTTTCTTGTTTCACAGAAATCCGGCTTAAAACGAATCCTGTACATTCAGTTGAAGTTCAAATCGCCAAATCGCAAACTGCAACGCCATTTCAAACTCGATTTTAATTATAATATAATTATACGTTTAAACTGTCGTCGATTGAATATATTCGTCAATATGATTCAACTCTAAGCTGAATTAAATCTAAGGGACGACCCCGTTCACGGAATATTGTGATTTCCAATATTTTTGATTATTTCCGAATTAAATATATTATTTAATTATTTAATTAAATTAATTATTCCATATTATTTAATTAAACGTCTATTTAATTCACTACATCACGATATATATAATTAAATAAATTAATTATAATACCCCTGACAGTGCGGGTCATTACAACAAACCTACGCTTCACAAATTGATGATAGGAAAGAGTACGGGTTTTCTAACTGGGAGATATAATCGAAAGGAAGTCGAAGTGGAAATTGGGGTTTTTTAGAAAATGAGGTAGCTGCTATCAATGTGTTTTATCTGAAAAATAAAAAGTGAATTAAAGAGAGGAGTAAGAAAACAAGGGGGAAGACTAAGGGACTCACATCCAGATCATTCTCTCCACGTCAGCTCAATACTCGATTGCACAAACGTAAATGGCCCATCATATCCAGCTGGCCTACCCGCATCCCCATGATTTGATCGATTGTAATGATACTTCAACTCAAAAGAAATAGTGTGAGAGACTCAGGTTTTTAGCTCATGGGAAGGAATGATCTCAGACATTTTTACCTAAACAATCCTAAGTTTTGTGTGATCATCCCTTGGTAAACTGGATTTAATCTACCAAACTATGTTATGATCAATTATTTCAAAGCCTGTAATTTTTTGCAAAATAAAAATTACAAACTTCGAGGGTTAAATGTTTATCCCTTAAAACCATACATATGTTGGTCTATTAAATCTGTATAAAAATTACGGGTCGAGCGTCATTAGGGTCGGTCGTGCATAGTCCAATCCAATCCAGTACACCTAGATAGTTTGTAAAGGTTAAGGGACGATCAAACAGAACAGAGTTCAAGCGCCAACTTAAGGTTAAACACGACAAGGAAGGTCACGTACATCAGAATAAGTTGGGTCGTCCGCTTAACACAGTCAGGGTTGGTCATACAGCATAGTACGACCATACAGAGAGGTCGTGCACACGAAGCTAGCTCAAGAATGGAACAGTCCAAGGACAGAAAGACTCGTACATCCTATAAAGATCGCCCATATCAAGGAAGTCTCTCATTCCTATATCGAAAAGGTCAATCGTACAAAACAAGTAGAAGAATTGGTGTCAGACACACGCTCCACTCTGCAGTCGTTCATCTATACTATCCCGATCGTACATAGCAGGGAACACAAAGATGCCAGAGGTTGCACATGCATCCCATGTCCGCTCATAAGTGGCAACCCCAATCGCCCGCTCAGTCCCCAATTAGTCACCAATGCTTCAATAATATGCTACCAGAATGGTTGCACGTAACTTAAGCCTTGGTCGGTCGCCCGTTCATTTACAATCAGATACATATGTTCTAACCAGATATTAAGTGTCGGTCATAAAAGGCTTAACACAATGACTCGGTCGGTCGCCCTTATACCAACCATGAAGCGTTGACAAGCCACCTGTGCACTCATCACCTGTCCACCAATTCAATGTGCTTAGATCTATGCAATCGCTCGTTCCCATGAAGTCGCTCGTGCAGGATAGCTGGATAGAACTATCGACAGTTGGCTACAGCTAGGCGATGGCATTTTCATAATTAACGAAACGGGCAACCCATAGCCTGCATATATGAATTTCAGATCATTTCTTCAAGGGGGCTCATCTATAAATATGCCATGTCTTCCACCATAAAGGGGATCGACTCTTTGCCACCACGAAGTGCTGCTGAATTCTTTCCTCCACCATTCCTTAAGCATTTCAATCATCATCATCATCATCTCCGCTTGAAGGTTATTCATCCATATGGCCATGGCATATCCATTAGGGTCTTGTAAGTGTAAAAAGTTCAAAAAACATCCTCCTTCTCCGTCGGTCATCCATCCTTCTCGTCAATGTATTCCACCATTCCTCCATTGAATTTCGTGAATTTAAAGCGAGATTTGTATGTGAGGGTGAGAATATGTTGAGAGAATGAGAAGATATATGAATAAAGAGAGTTTGTATGCTTTGTAATCATTGATATGATAATGCAAACTACCTTCATAGTGAACGCAGACCTAGCTTAGGGCCGAACTACTCTAAAACCTTGTCTCCATTTTACTTTCCTCGCATTTTTTACTTTCAACTTCTATTGAGTGTGGCTCCATTTATTTTCCAACCACATTGGTGTTTAAGCCATTTTTTGGTGAAAACACAGTACTTAATGCATTTTCATACGAGTAACATTAAATGACGTGGGGTGTCATAACAAACATCACGATTACTCTCATATAATATCCAATTTGGTTTAGATGTAGATGCATCTTTTATTTAATAAAATTCATACAAAATAAAGTTTGATTTTCATAAAACCTTATGGACAATTTTTGGAAGCAAATAACTTAATATTCTATTTTTTAAATAACAAATATTTATCATTTTCCTTGGATAGTAATGCGTAACACTTATGGTATTTAGAGTGTACGTTTACAATCATATAATATAATCGTTTGAATGATAATTGTCTATAATATTCAATCTTTTTTGCTCACATATCAGAGTATCAGCTACCCATTCATTCTCACCATAGGTTTGACTTTGAATTACCCGAAGCTATGTTCACCACGGTCCAGATCTCAGTTGGATCTTAATCGTGTGTAAACACATGTTGGACCTTCAAACCAACGATGCAATTATCAATTTTACCTAATTTAACAACAATTTTGTTTTTTGTTTTTTCTCACTTTGTAGTTCTCTCAATTTTTCATTCTTTTTATCGCTTTAAAGAAAATAATTAAATATATATTGAAAAAATCGTGGTTTGACAATCTAGACAACAAACACCACAATTTCTTTCTTCTATCGCAAGCTTCTCAAAAGTTAGTTGCATGGTTCGTCAAACTTGACATCGCTAAGCTTTAGCTATTATGTACGCAACCATATTTATATTGATGCAACGTTGCACTGGTGTTATGCTCAACTTCGGTTTCGTACCTTAAACATTATCTTTATTTCAATATTCTGGTATGTAATCCGTTGTTAAACGCGTAAATTTCCAAAAAAAATTGAACGATTTTAAACGATTGATTGAACCATGAAAATATTAAACATTACATCGTCGCATTTCGCAGACTCGTCTCGATTCACGCCTCGCTTGTGAAAAATAAACATTTTGTTGTATTTTATTTCCCTTTCACATAGTTAGGAAGTTCCAAATTTGAATAATTAGCATTGAAACCCTTAATCCTAAACAAAATCACGTGGAAATGAATCTATAAGCTACAAACATAAAAATGAGAATATCATGACATACTTTGAGTTGGATTTCGAAATAGATTAATATATCAATAGGAGCTTTAATTTCAAATAAATAGAAATTAGGAATATGAAGTATGTTGTATGCACATCAAAGCCAAATGAAATTCATTTGGATTTCTTATCCTCTCGTATCATTTCTAGTTTTAGTCGACATGAAGTATCGATTTCTTATGTTATTAATAACATTACATTCAAAAACATAAAGAAAGGAAGCAAGCGAGAGAGACGTTGAAGAGTCTATCTACCGTTGTACTTAATTAAAAAAACAAAGGTGGAAGGGACACATTATGGACTTATTAGAAGTGTGAAAAATAACTACGTGGGATATATTGTTTTAAAAGAAAATGTGGGGTGCGTTAGCATGTTAATGGATGCAGTCAAACTGTGGTCTTTCTATGTTTTTTTTTTCTTTTTCTTTTAATTATTTTAGAGGCTGGTGCATTTCCTGGCGAATCCAATCCCTACGGTATTAATTGGTTACATAATGATAATACCCAATGCTATATTAATTAATGACGATGGACTTAAAGATTTTGAGCTTTTCAGTATGGTTCGAATTGCAGTAATGCTATATTAATGACGATGAGATAATAACTAATAAGCATGTGCAGAGCGAAAAGAAAGAAGATAAGACTTGTCAGGTCCTCATTAATTATCAAACAACTTACAAATTAAATATATGCGCAATTATGCCTGTTAAGTATGACTAAATGTTCAAATAAAATCAGCTGTTCTTAAAATTCCATGTTTTTGTAACTAAATCTTTTTTTATTTTTGGACTCAAGTGTAAAAAAAATGAAAATCAGAAAAGGAATTCTTATTGTTTGGGTATAGGAAAACAGAGAATTTTAGAGACATAGGATTAGCTCTACTAAATGTGCAGGTTTGGTTTAATAGTATAAAATGAGAGCAGATCATCCGGACCGAAAGAACCAAAAGGAGCATGGTGCCATAACCCAACTAATTAAAGAGCCCGGATTCTGCATTTTGCAATTAAGGTTTAATAGCAAAATACCAGAAATCAAAACCTCCACGTTGGTTGGATCCAGGGTATCATGCAAAGTTGGGTTCAGTGATGTGCTCCTATAAAATAAGGTGACAGCAGATTTGGTTTCTGGTTTGCTGGTACCATTCATACAACTACATGGCCAGTTGAAGAACACTGAGCACGTGTTAAAACCATTTGTGTATTTTCTTTAAAAAAAAAAAAATTAATCGATGGTGGACTCTGAGGCCCATTCCAAAGACATAAAGAAAGCCCCACTAGACAAAGTCATGCCTTGGAGGGGTATCATTATCAAGGTCCCCAACTCTAAGAAAATTGCAGTGGCCTTAATGAAAATTTGTAAAAAAATTCACATCATGGTTATTAATTGTATAGTCTACATTTTACTGTCTAGAATATATTGATTTGATATACCAAATAATATGCTTCATATAATAATACTCTCCCTACCTCAGTACTTAATGTCCATCTTTTGTTTCTATTTAAACAATAAAGTGATTGGAAAGAGAGACGGACAAATGTTAATCAAACAAAATATGTCATGGATATCGAAGACATTTGGATGTTGCATTGTTTGTAGTTCTATTCAATGCATTTCATTTTTAGCTATTTAACTTTACGTTAATTGTTGTAAGGAATAATAAAAATATTAGTGAACTTCTTATACCACTAACAAAAATGACAATAAAATCAATAAGCACCATGTCCAAACTGGTTAAGACTTTTGGACATCATATAAGAGGTTATGAGTTTGAATCTCATCTTGCAAGGTCTTCTGATCCACTTGTCACATAATATGTTATATACTACTAAAACTTATATGACAAATATCGTTGTCCAAATTGTTGAAACATTTTGACATAACGCGAGATATCAGAGGTTCGAATCTTACATTGTATGATTCAAATCACTTGACATGTAGTACGTTATATACTTTCTATTTAAAAAAAATATTACCAATCGAATTCAACAAATATCCATTTTTACATGATATGCTCACCAATTTTAGAAAATAATTAAAGGATATAGACATCCACCTAAAGCAAGTCGCCAAAAGAAAAAGCCCAATAAAGGGAAATGAGGTGATTGTTGGAGGTAATTTTTGGTTGTGGAGACGTATTTTTTATTCGGTTGGTCAAGTTTGTTGGAATGCGGCCTCACTTTTGGCCATCAACCCATAAAACTCATAGTTATTGACAAACATCAACTATGAATGGAAGTGACTTTCTTTTATTTGATGTAATTTTTTCTAAGTGTTCAAGTTATTTGTACTTCCCAGTCAATGTACTTGCACGGGGTTACTTTCCGTTACACTTAAACATTGGTCAATCGCTCGAGTGTTCGAGCATTGTCTTAGTGGACCACTCGTGAAGCCTCCTTCTGGTTGTGGCTTTAGGTCTTGTAGTTCATTGTTTGGAAGTTCTTCTCTCAACGTCTTCTTGCGATTGTGACCGTAAGTCGCGAGGGACTTTGAGATTGGAGCTTCACTCTCAAGATCTCCTTGCGATCGGGATCTCGAGTTGTGTGACGTTTGGAATAGTGGGCCCACTCAGAGACTTCCTTTCAGGCTTGGTCTCAAGTCGTGTAAAGTGGATTTAAAAGTCCCACTCTCAAGACCTTCTTCTGGTCATTGGTCCCAAGTCGAGTGGAATTTGGAGTTGGGCATCATAATCAGTGCTTGGAATTTAAACTCATCACCATTGATTCAAGATCAAGTTGTAGACGTCACTGATTCATCCTTTATACTCTCCCATTGTTTTGCTTGGGTTAGAATTGTAGGCGTCGTTTGTTTGCCTATTTGTTTTATACTCTAATCCAAGCTCTAAGCATCAAAGTTAGCTAGGTGAAAGATCGATATCACGTTCACTTGGAATGGAATGGTTGCCTCCATGTCCTGAGCAAAGAGTTAGTGTCGACAGTCAAGTCATGAGCATGTGAGTTGTTTCTACTCCACTTCATTGTTTGTTCAAGGCTCAAGTTAGTTTAAAGAGTGATTAATTCACACCCATGTAATTGGAATCTAGTGACGGACTTAGAGAAGTGAATCGATACCAAGCTATGAGGCAACGAATTCTTTGTGTTTTTGCACTCATGTATGCAATTTGGTCGTATCACAACTAGTATGGAGAGACGCCATAAGCATAAGGTATTAAAAGCCTTTATTAAAAATATAGTAAAAAGAGAGCAACATAAGCCTTATAACGTAGTTTAAAAGTAAATATCTAACTAACATGAAAATGTAAAAAAAAAGAAGAAGCAAAGTAGCATCATGAGTGTAAGTTATTCCATGCTCTTCATAGCTCGGCGCCAACAATGGTCAATAGCTTGAACGTTTCATTTCTATGCCTTCGTTGAATGATGTAAGGACCTTCCTACCGAGGGCCCAAATTGGACTGTGTGGAAAAAATTCTCTTTATGACTAGACCACCGATATTGAAGTGTCTTGGATGTTCTTTGACATTTTAGTATCAGGAGACTCGATGTCGCTAATTAGCTGCTTTAGGTTCTGCTTCTCTTATAGTTTCTTATCTGACATGTCTAGAGATTTCAAAAGGAGATCTTTGTTAGTTTTTGGATCATAAAAACTTACCCAACGAGAATATACTTCCAATTCAATAAGAATGACTGCTTATGAGCGTAGGCAAGGGAGAATGGAGTATGGCTAGTCATTGGCTTATAAGAAATTTAGTACACCCAAAGGGCTGATGGAAGTTCATTTACCAACTTACCATTGGGTTTTCCAAACTCTTTTTCTACATGGACTTGATGATTTTGTTAACAATTTCAACTAGTCCACTAACATGTGGATAAGCAACTACCACAAATCATTTTTTAATAGGATGACATCAACAAAAATCTTTCAACTTAAAGATATCAAATTGGGTCACATTGTTAGTAATGATGGGTTTAGGTGTCCCAAATCAACATATGATATTATGGGCAATGAAGTTGATTACTTTCTTAGTAGTGATTGTAGTAAGTGAGTCAGCTTCAGCCTATTTGGTGATGTAATCAACTATAATGATGTAATTATAAAACAAATCGACATAAAACAGGCGAGACCGTAAACAACTGAAACGTATCACAGAAATCAGAGTAACAGATTCAAATCAGCAAATCATAATATCATAGAGTTATACAAAAAAGATAACTCCAACAGAAACTTCCTCTAAAGCAAAATGATAAAGACACTGCCGGTCCCACAATAATAAATAATGGAAAGAGATGGAGTAATACATGGATGGTTTCATGCTCGTCCCTAGATCAGTTACTTGTACTCAATTCTAACCCACCTTTAGTCTGCTCATGTGAGCGCATCTAGAGGAATAAGAAGCAAAGCATAAAACTCTAGGTTAGACAAAGTCTAGTGTGAGTGATAAAATCTAACTTACAAATAAAATGAAACACGTAGTATGGTAAACCATACCTGACCTGTTTCTGCATTCAAAAAGTTAGCACATAAGAGTATATACTACTAAAGATCAGTAATATAGGTGTAATCTACATTTGAGCATCGGGGTGTCTAAATACCTACACCAACACTACCTACATCTGTGTTAATACCAACTACATCTATTGGCATCCCTAGGTTGATGAATGATTTAAATAAGCATGATAATCATCATCCATTCTCACATTCACCCACTCAATGTGTTAGATATATAGAATGTTTAGTTTCACGCTAGGTGTACCCTATGTGAGCTGGTATAGTAACGTCAGACTAACAACCTCCATCTTATTGAGAATGAGCATAAGCGGTATTCATGTGTCCCCTGGACTAACCACTTATCCGACGTGTATCCTCCGAACTAGCTTACAACTATATCAGGTCGAAGACTCTATAGATGCTCAAGTCCCAGCTCTCCAAGTGCCCTTTCCCTCCCCCCTCCGAACCTGCATACAAATGACCCATTTGCGTACGTATCGCCACTGCAGAGCCACTTTGGAATTGTCTTCCTACTCCGTCTAAAGTTCTTTTGTTTGGAATTACCTAAACAACAGTCTCTTGAAAACTTTTCCATCTTGACTCATGGTATATTGCCCATCTCTAAAAGTTCAATTGGCCATCGTTGTACCACATGATATCATCGACTTTATCATCCTACACATGCCATTCCAAAATGTTCAAATTTGAAGTTACTCCAATTCGAATTTACTAACTTCCAAAATGTTAAAGCTTACCACTATGAGTCCAACACAAAAAAACGATGTCCAAAACAGACATCGTATGCAAAAATTGTGCCCATTTGAAGTTTACTTGGAACAAAGGTAGTACACCAACCCGGATTTAAGGACGTCGGTCTGGATTTTATGGAATGCCGATCTTGATTTTAAGGAACACTAATATGGATTTTAAGGAACGTCGATTTGAATTTTAAGGAAGACTGATCCAGATTTTAAGGAAGGCCGACCCAAATTTAAGGAATACCGATTTCTTTTCTTTATATCTCCCTTTTTTCTAATCGACTTGAAATTTGAAATGTTGGCTTCTTCGGACATTTTCTAGGTCTTATACAAATTTCATCTAATTCTGGCCACTTCTAAGTTTTGGTCGATCTGAACATATATGGTCATAACTCCGTTGTACGAACTCCAAATGACTTCAAATTTTTCACACAACCTTCGAAGACTTTTAAGGTTGCCTCCTTCAAATTTAGTGTGATTCTGATCTGTGTTGATTTATGGACTTTGTTGCAAAATCCTAATTCTATGTCGCCATTCGTAGTCATTTTCCACCATTCAAGCAACAAAAAACCAAGCATAGAAGTCATTCATATAAATACAATAACAATCAATTACTCTAACTATTCTATAGAGTCCAAATTTAAAATAAAAATCATAGGTTTGCATTGATCTACAAGCAGTTTCACCAGAAAATGTAGCAGTTTAGTTTCTAACAATTTAAATTTATAGTATTAATAAAAAATTATAAGATTTCTAACATATTTAACATTTTAAGATTAGAAAATTTAGAATTTTGTAATTAAGATTAAGTCACTCACCTGTGTTTGTGAAATTACAAATTTGAGTAGAGTTATTAATCTAAATAGATCTCATTTTCTAATAGTTATAAATATGCTTTCAAGAGTGGATCCAATAATCTCTAAATTTTAATTTAAGTTTTGTGGAGATTTTAGGTTTTGAATGAAGAAAAGTGTGTTGTTAGATGTTCTGGGGTAAAGGAGAGGGAAATGAAATGACAAAGATGAGTTACAGTGACACATTTTAGCCTTTTATCTCCCTGATCCCGAAATCCACATTGGGCCTACCTGAAAATGGGCTCAAATGGCTGGAAATTGGCTGTTTGTGTCCTAAAAATCCTTTAAAAAACCATATTTATAGAATAATTTATCCGCTTGTAATAACCCTCCCTGAATGCTTATTTAATTCCCTCAAGCTCCTTCAAGCTTGAAATATATTCATTTCTTCAAACCAATATGTCTTTTAAATCAATGTCTAAAGTTCCCTTTTTCTATTATCTTACATTTATCATTTATTTATCTTATTGTTATTATTTAATTATCTTGTCTACTATATATATATATATATATATATATATATATATATATATATATATATATATATACACACATATATATATGGGGTGTTACAGCTTGCTATACAACCACTCTACGAAAAGAGAAACCATCATACTAATCCAATGGAATGGCTCTGAATCAAAACTTCACTCTAGTTGAAAGTTATGAACGAAATAGGATTTCGTTAAGTGTAAATCGGTCATGGGAAAACTTGAGAAATATTCTAAAAGTGAGAAATTTCTCTAATAGTCGTCTCTCAATATTACAGAATGTTACGATCTAATATTAAAATAATATTTCATATTTACACATTTAAAATAAGCAAAATTGTGGTCATTACAATGGATGCCATGTTTAATTTGTTTCTATTACATTATCAGGTACACATCTATTCACACTAATAATATAGTGACCTTAGAGTAGAGTGTATTACTACATGTGCTAAATCCTTAGGGTAGGGACATGTCAGGTATTATTCTTCATACCTATTGTGTTACCTTACTAGTCTTTGAGATTACTATCGCACATACCAGACTTTGTCTGATCATGAGTTAAATTCATTATTTCCTATCACTTAGAGTGCTCTTAAATGAGTATACTAGATACAAGTTAGGTGTGCACGAGTACCTGAGCAGGGAACAAGCAAGAAGCTATTCTACGTATTGTTTTACCACATACTATGTTTACGTCTGTTGTCACTACTTTGGGAATAGTAGTGTTTTATGTAGGGACACTTATTTAGGGTTATCGTTATGCTGTATTTTGGATTTATTACACTGATGGCTATGATTCATTATCAGCATTTACTGTCTCGTCTATTTTATATCTTTAATTTTATTATTATAATCTATTCTATGCGCTGTGGGATATGCGATAAGTTTTTGAGTTGTTTCTTCTATTTCGACCTTAATGATCGCCTTGCATTGACCGTGCACCACCGCATCGCAGCTCTTGGTGACGGTACTGTAGAGCGATCATTACGTTCAATCTTCGACAATACTATTTTCACCACTATAAGAGGCTGAAATAGCTACGAAAATTTTCGGCGCTATTGCTACGTCTAAAAGGTGTCGAAAACACATAAATCAGAACAATGATGTCAAAATGATATTAGAACTTTTTGTTGTAAGTTATTGATTAAGATCAAAAAGGTTTCCTGGAATGAAAAAAAAATGTCTCCAACGAACGAAAGATTCGTTGTCTTTTAAGAATGTTTTCCCCTTTCTAAATCACAGTGATTTATTTGAAAACCTTCTTTCAGGATACAATGGAGATTATCTGTGCAGGTTGTGATTACTTGCACAGGTCAGAAGAAGCACTTAGATTTTTATTTGATGATGCAGAAGATTGGAGATTCGAGAAAGAAAATAAAATAAAAGCAAAAGTCTGTGATGAGGGAACGCGCTATTATATAGATGACGAAACATCTATTCGTCTACGGGTGTCTGGATTGAACGGTCGTAACTGTTTTCTAACGGTTATACCGTTGGCTGTTGAATTCAAACTCAACAGCACACAAAATGTACCATTTCGGACGGGGCACTGCCCCTGGACCTCCGCGACCTGACCGGGCAGGTCGAATCCCGTTAGCGGGGGCGTTGCCCGCGCACCCCCACTCCGTAGGGGATTATATTTGACAAAGATTTTGGAAAATCTTTCAACACTTTTCGATGCTATTTATGTATCCAACAAAAATTACAAGGATATCGGAATGGCATCAGAATACATTTATACCATTCCGACGTCAGATTTGTTTTTGTCAGATAAGTAGATGACGTTGGAATGATGTTTATATTTTTTGCAGCCATTGTGATGCCTTATTATTAAGATTGTATATTATTTAAATTATGTTTTTTTTCAGTTATTCTAAAATTCTATATTGTATATTATAATAATATACATTATTATGAAAAAAAATCGTACTTATATTTAGATTGATGAAATTGAACAGTGCATATTTGTTATCATGATTCCGTTACTAGTACCGATTGAGATTTTATATATTTTATGTTATTCAACTTTATAATTCTTTTTAATTTCAGTGTCTTTTTAGAAGGGGATTGTTAAAGGGACTCCACTTTTGGTTAAGGGGAGGATAAAATTTAAATTATTGTTCAATTGTTAAGGGGAGGATCAAAAAAATTAGCCCTCTCTTAAACATTTAATTAAAAATTCCAATATCAATCCCATAATCTTATTTAATGTAAATTTTAAAAGCTAAACCCTAAATAATAAGCACAATTTATGAAATAATAAAAGGATACAATTAACATAATGGAGACATAAGAAAGTTGTGTGGGTGATCAGAAGATATCAGATCAGGTAAGTTAATGGATATCATTTTGGAAATCGATGGTTCAATTTAAAATACTTAAAATTCATAAACAAATCTGATAGAATATATATAATTGGAACATTAATTGAGATGCAGATGTTTTTATGCCTTGAAAATGATAAAAAATTATATTCATGTGCATGCAAATCAGCGTGAAATATAAAAAGAACGATAGTGAATTGTATGTTGTGACAAGGGGTAGTTTAGTCTATGTTTTTTCTAAAATAAAAAAAATCAAATCCTCTCTTAACATTTTTTTTTAAAGTGGAGTCCCCTTAAAATTGTCCTCTCCTTAACCAAAAGTGGAGCCCCTCTAACAATACCCTTTTAGAAAAAATATGACTTCACCCTTTCATACGGGGGTTCGAGCTCGAGTATATTATGGCACATAGATGGAAACGTAATTTGCAAACAATAATAATTTGACGAGTAAACTAGCTTTATTAGGTTGTGTCCCAATCTCATCTTAAAATATTCAGTCTTAAATTTTGGCATCCTAAGACATAAACTACAAAGCGAGCAATAAAACACAATTAGTAAGTCCATAATCTTGTGACTTAATGATTTAACAAATTAGGTAAGATTAATACATTCTGGGAAATGCCTTAGCTGTTAGAACCACATCACAATACAAAGAAATGTTTCTTTTAGCACACTAGTAGCTAGTTGCCTCAGCGTACAATCCATATTCATGTATCCCATAAGAGAAGCTGATATTCTTGGTGTCGGTCCTAATATATTCTATATCGATATATGTACAAAACACAAATGGTAGTATTTAACAAAGAAGCGTTTGCTTGTAACGGTATATAGCAGATCATTTTAACGAGGTGTTTATATAGGGTTGAAAGTTAAATAACGTATGTGTTTGTGGCATTACAACAGCGTCAATGGCGTCGGCACCACTTTTGACGTCGGTAAAATTAGTGTAGAAAGAATATCGATGTCCCGTCATTTTGGCATCACAACGGCATCGTAAATTTACGTTTATATTCTGCACATTTTTAGTATATCGAACATAACATTTATACGAAACATTTAAATGAAAGTAATTAGTTTGTGATTTATAATTTGATTGAATTATTGTTAATTAACTATTTATTTTTCTGTGTAATAAGTTTATGTTTTTCTTAAAATTTTGTCAAATATAGACTGTTAGTGCTTATCAATGTAAGCCTACATATAGACGTCATCAATGTAAACTAACGATTGAAACGAATATCATGTGTGTGCGAAACAAAGGCCAGCACCTTTCCAGCAGAACCAAACAAAAAGTGAAAGTTTCCCCAAATGGCATAACATAGTGTGCATGTATCCAACATTAATTCAATCTGTAGTGACTACTGACTGGCAATGTTTTTTTTAATACAGTGGTTAGCCTAATTTTTTTTGTCAAACTTGGACAATTGCTATCCATTTTTAATACAATGGATAACATTAATCCAACTTTAACAACCAATAGGCTAACTACCGCTTAGTATGATTATTTTAATACATCGCCAGTCATCATAGATGAATTAATGTTAGATACATGATGCAATTTACGTTAGTAATATGTATGCCATTTAGGGAAACTTCCATTAGTTAAATACATAGTAGATCGTTTACAGGATAATCAGGTGCATAAAGGAATGAAGAACCAAAATGTAATGCGATAATGATCAAGAATGAAACCGGAACTAAAAGCAAATTATAACTAGCAAAAAGAGCAGTTTGTAGAAGGAAATTAACAAGAACGGAAATCTTAAGCTACTGCAAAATGAAAGCAAGAACTGAAATTGTAGGGAATTTAAAAAAGAACTAACAAAAATAGGATTGTAAATGGAAATACAAACTGTTGGAAATATTGTGAATTATTTAAAACATGAAATAAGTGTATGATGGCTCCTATTTGTGAATAGTCCCACATCATGGGATTATATGGAAGAGGCAAGCTTATATACTTGTTTCTAAGAAACTTTGATGGGGCCTTGGGCTCCCAATGCATGCTTTGTTGTGAGGAGGGAGCCCATGCATCATAACCACCACACACGCGCGCGCCCGACCGGCGCGGCTCGGTTCGGGCTTCGGGCTTTGGGCCCTGGCTATGTGGTGTAGACACTTATATTTTTGGTCCAGAAAACACTGCTATTTTCGAACCAGTTTTTAAATCAGGAAAATAATTTCTGAACCGATTTTTATATGACGCGGTAAAACTTTGACTAAGTATTTTCGCAGATCCGATTTTCCTCCACTGACCAGCTTTTTCGAATAACCTGATCCCCGTCTATATATTATCATTAGATTAGACGAGATCTATATACAGAAAAAATTCTGCATTCTCTTTCTCCGCCATTAAAATAATCTTAAGAAATTTTCGAGCAGTAAAATCAGAAAGTGCAAATCTGCACTGATTTGTTTGTGCAAAGCAGATCAGTTATTAATCAGACAGAGGCTGTTTTATCCTAGAGGCGGCGGCGGAAGTACGAACTGGTTTTGCACCACCGACCAGATCGCCGAATCGCCTTCAAGAGAGCGACCTGGTCCGCGACTCAGCCATTGTTTCCCAACAATTTGAAGGCGAATCTCGAAACAATGGCTGGAACCCTAAAATTACATGAACAGTCTCCGTTCAGCACTAAATCAGAAGGCGCAAATATGACTTACAAAATTTGCTGCTGCTTGTCGATCAACGTTGTCATCGATGGACGCGAAGCTTCGTCGGCTGTACTCAGCGTAAAATAGAAGCGGAAAAAGCACCGAATTGATTTCTCCGCTGCAAAATCGAAGCAAGAGTTGGATGCCTAACATGACAATCTCGTGCCGAAGGTATGTTCATGAGATTTACAATATTTAATTGAAGTTTCAGTGCATGAACGTGTACCGTGTTTAGTCTATCACGCAAATCACTTGTAAGAACACGTAAATGAACATTGCACGAAAAAAAATATAGCTTAAAGAATGTTTGTGTAGACTTTGATTTTCTGACTTAGATCGAGATTGGGTTCTAAGTAACTATTAAGATTGACAACGAAAATACTAGATTATAATTAATGTTAGGGATCTAGTGTTGGACTCAAATATTAGATTATTGATATTTTGATCATGGTGTCATTATGAACGAAAATAACTGAGAGATGATTGCCTGTTAATATTGCAATTATGATGACAACGCAATAATGGTCACTCAGAGGACAAATTATATTCTGTGTGCCAATTTAAATGATTCTTTTCACCATGATAATTCTGTTGAATATGTGTATTTAAAATAAATTATTATGAAAATCTATGGCACATATATGCATTTTATAGGAAATGTCATTGACATTAATAGAACACATATATTATTGGAAAATGTCACTAAAAATTTGACATTAATAGAATGTGTATGTTATTTGATAATGTCATTGAGAATTGACATTAATTGGATGGATAGATTTATTTATTTATTTTCATCAAATAAATTGACATAGTTTATATGCATACAAGTGAAAAGATAGAATATAGAACACCTTTGTTCATACATGTGATTCACTTTTGTTAGTCTCTGAGTTTATGAACATTTTCCTATGAGAAAATATAAATTCTCAAACATATGAACATCTTTAAAATAGTAAGCATCAACAACCGACCAGTAAATAACAGAATGGAATCCGCAAGGAAACCATAAATGACAGCAGCAATCAACCCAAATGAATGATTCTGGACAGTTATTCTATAATACAACTATAGAAAACCAGATCATATGACACGAATGTATAGGAACAAGCCAGGCCCTACACCGCAGGCTAACCTGACTGAGAAGCCTCTTATGGCTATGGTTACTGAGATTCGCCTTGTTGGTGAATCAGAGGGTTGGTGGGTAGACATTGGTGTTTCTCGCCATGTTTGCTATGATCGTGATATATTCACAATATACACGGTTGCTGACGATCAGAAAGTGTGTTGTGAGATCTTCGCACCACTTAAGCTGTAGAGACTGGTAATATGAAAATAAAGCTTATAATTAGAAAGACATTGATTCTTAAAGATGTGATGCATTTGATATGTTTGAAAACATTCAAAATTGAAATCAAGCAAATAAGAAAATTAAGAGACTACATAGTGATAGAGGAACAGAATACGAATCAAATTCTATTCTGGATTTTTTATGTGATATATTGTACATAAGAGAACTGCACCCTATTCACCTGAAATGAATGGTAAAGCTGAAAAAAAAATTAGGACCTTTACCGAATTAATAATTGTCATTTTATTAAATTTTGGTGCAGCAAAGCATTAGTGGGGGAATATTTTATAGACTGTACGTTATGTTCAGAATAGAATCCCCATATCTAAGAATAAAATTTCACATTATGAAATTTTAAAAGAAATATAAATCCAATATGTCATACTTTAGAACTTGGGGTTGCTTAGCATATGTTCACATTCTAGACCCTAAGAGAATAAAATTGGCAAGTAAATCATACGAATGTGTATTTATTAGCTATGCTGTTAATAGCAAAGCATACAGGATTTATGATCTAAATACACATAATATAATCTGAATCAAATGATGCCAATTTTTTATGAAACGAAATTTCCTTTTAAATTAAGGAATAGTGGGGGCACATCAATTATGCCTATTAGAACAGAACTTAATAAAAGTTCTGAAGTTGAACCTAGAAGAAGTAAAAGAGCGAGAACCATAAAAAATTTGGTTCGGATTTTTGTGCTTTTACTATAGAGGAGGATCACTTAAACCTCCAAGAGGCCTTATTTCATTTAAAACGCCGATTTTTTGGCGAGAGGCTATAAATGGTGAGATGGATTCTCTAGAATCTAATAAGACTTGGCATTTGACAGATTTACTCTCTGGTTGTAAATCTATAGGCTGTAAATGAGTATTTAAAGGAAAATTAAAACCTGATGGCACTGTTAATAAATATAAAGGACGATCAGTAGCTAAAGGTTTTAAATAAAAAGAAAATATACATTTCTTCGACAATTTCTCACATGTGACTAGAATAACATCCATTCGGGTATTAATTTCACTTCCTTGCATTTATAATTTACTAAGACACCAAATGGATGTTAAAACGTTTTTATTAAAACGGTGAATTAGACGAAGAAATTTATATAGACCAGCCTGAAGGATTTGTAGTACATGGTTAAGAACATAAAGTATGAAAATTAGATAAATCATTATATGGTTTAAAACAAGAACTTTAACAATGGCATGAAAAATTTGAGAATTTTAATCATTTCACATGGTTTTAAAGCTAATGAAAGTGACAAATGCATTTTTTTTACAAATCTGAGAATGACATTTGCACTATTACGTAGATGACCTATTCATCTTTGGGTCAAACATTCATGCCATAAATTAAGTCAAATCCTTATTGAGTGTCAATTTTGATATGAAAGATCTAGGTAAGACGAGTGTAATCCTTGGTATTAAAATTACTAGGTCAGAAAAGAGAATTTCTTTGGATCAATCTTATTACATTGAGAAGATACTAAAGAAATACAATTGTTTAGACTGTAAATATGCAAATACCACATATGATCACAGTGTAAAGTTATTTAAGAACACTGATGAAGGTGTAAGACAGTCTAATTATACGAGCATCATTGGCAATCTTTGATATGCCATTAATTTTACTAGACCCGACATTGCCTATGTCATGGGATAAATGTGCAGGTTTACCAGTAGACCTAGTATAAAGCATTGACATGATATTGAAAGGGTCATGAGATACCTTAAACGAACCATGAACCTTGGATTACATTATGAAAAGTTTCAAGCTGTACTTGAAAGATATTCCGATGCTGACTGGAATATTTTATCTGATGATTCTATTGCGACCAGTGGCTATATATTTAGCATTGCTGGAAGAACTGTTTCTTGGAAATCTAAGAAACAGAATATCTTGACTCAGTATACTATAGTGACTGAGATAATAGCACTAGCTACAACTAGTTAAGAAGCAGAGAACTAAAGAAATCTGCTATTTGAGATCCCTATAAAAGAAAAATAGACACCAGTAGTGTAATCGATTGTGATAGTTCCGCGGCTATTACAAAAAGTATAGAACCGTTATAACAACGATAGAAAACGACGTCGTAAGCTCAATACTGAAAAAGAACATCACATATATAGTGATGAAAAATTTGACGACTATTGAAAGAAAAACAGAACCGATATTACAATGGTAAGAAATGAAAGTCGTATACACAATATTGTTAGAGGACATCACATATAAAGTGATGATAATTTGGCAGATCCTTTGACGAAAGGACTGACCAGAAAGAAAGTCCTTAATAATTCTAAAAGAATGGGACTACTGCCTGAGATAGTGGAATCACGCAAAATGGTAACCCGACCTAAATGACTGGAGATCCCAAGAATTAGGTTCAATGGGTAAAAACAAGTTGTGTAGTGATAGTAGATGAACATGCTAAATTTATATATTAAGAAGCATGTATTCCTGAAGTGATTAGAGGATGAGTTAATAGAAACTCTTAATGAGATCTATACTCTATTTGGAGTGGAGTACCTACCTTCAGGAGTACTCTTGATAGACTCACCTATGTGAATGTGGAAATGTGGCCGTTTCCTATGGAGTTTTGGGCAGAACTTCTAGAGCGTTCACTAAACTGGGATAGACGTGCATGGCCATAAACGCACGGGCTTATTTGATTGCACTATGGAAAAGATTGTGTGTGATTTGATGTCAGGAATAGAGTTCAAGACTACGTGTCACTCTAGTAAAAACTGAATCTTATTCACTACGCAAAGGTTCAAGTCGGATGACACCTTTGTTTATGCACAGTCTTATGTGTTTAGAAACTGCTCGATAATATTTTAAAAAATTCAAGTGGGGGATTGTTGGAAATATTGTGAATTATTTAAAACATGAAATAAGTGTATGATGGCTCCTATTTGTGAATAGTCCCACATCATGGGATTATATGGAAGAGGCAAGCTTATATACTTGTTTCTAAGAAGCTTTGATGGGGCCTTGGGCTCCCAATGCATGCTTTGTTGTGAGGAGGGAGCCCATGCATCATGACCACCACACACGCGCGCGCCCGACCGACCGACTCGACTCGACCCGACCCGGCCCGGCCCGGCGCGGCTCGGTTCGGTTCGGGCTCGGGCTTCGGGCTTCGGGCTTTGGGCCCTGGCTATGTGGTGTAGACACTTATATTTTTGGTCCAGAAAACACTGCTATTTTCGAACCAGTTTTTAAATCAGGAAAATAATTTCTGAACCGATTTTTATATGACGCGGTAAAACTTTGACTAAGTATTTTCGCAGATCCGATTTTCCTCCACTGACCAGCTTTTTCGAATAACCTGATCCCCGTCTATATATTATCATTAGATTAGACGAGATCTATATACAGAAAAAATTCTGCATTCTCTTTCTCCGCCATTAAAATAATCTTAAGAAATTTTCGAGCAGTAAAATCAGAAAGTGCAAATCTGCACTGATTTGTTTGTGCAAAGCAGATCAGTTATTAATCAGAGAGAGGCTGTTTTATCATAGAGGCGGCGGCGGAAGTACGAACTGGTTTTGCACCACCGACCAGATCGCCGAATCGTCTTCAAGAGAGAGACCTGGTCCGCGACTCAGCCATTGTTTCCCAACACAAACTAACATAAAGAATAAATTGTAATTGTACTGAACTGACAGCAAGGGTTCCAGGGAATTCACACCGATAAACAAAAATAATCCAAATTCGATCCGCTGTGATTTGTGATACTAAATCACATTTTGAAGACGGCGATGTTTGTTGGTTTTTGAAAGTAGATTTGTAGCGGAGAAAACGGCTCGCAGATCGAAGATCAAAGGAGATAACTGTGTGGTTTTAGCTCAGACATCTCGGGGATGAGGCTAGACGTCTAAGTGTAGAGTCAGAAATTTCTAGAATCTCTAGTCAGACGTTTGGTCCATTATCCAAAAGTTTGAGCCTAGAATATTTGTTTTTGACCTGTTTTTCTCAACTTGAAACCGTGATATTATAAAGGGGCAATTTGGGTATTTTCCTAGATGTTTTATTCATTAATAAAAGGTAATTTTTATTCTAGTCCACACTTTTAATAATTTAATCAACCCAATAAAATAAGATCTTTGACTTTTAATAATATTTAAGTTTTAGTTAGTTCATCCACCTAAAAAACAATGTCAAATATCTTTCTTTTTTTCTGTTCTTCGCTCTTCTTCTCTGTTTTGCTTCGTTTATTTCTTATTTCTAAAATCCTACATCTATATCCAAGTATTGGCTATTGGGACCAAATGTGACATCCATTTGTTGACTGTAAGCGACGATGTTCTGGGAGGGGGTTCTCTCCTGTAGAGTTTGGATCGCTGCCTGCACTTGAAGATGTTGTAACTGTTGTTCTTCTTCTCATGTGCTTGTAGCTTGTAACACCCCACGTCCATTAATGTCACTCACAAAGGGAATGCATTAACTTCCATGGAGGTTTTAAGTGAATATAGAACAGTAAAATTACAACAAGACAGATATAAAATAGTACTTGGAAATTCAAAAACTTTATTTCATTGTAGCAGAAGTCAAAACATGTTTGATTTCATCATAACACCATATTCAATGTCAAGTACAATATCTATCTTGATAAAACAAGTACATAATCCCATTACATGAATAGCCATTAAAAAGAAAGATAACAAGCTGGACTTTACTTCAGCAGTCCAAGCTTTCCAGAAGATAAGCGATCCAACTAGACTCCACTAGAACTTGGCCCAACCTGCGGACCTGAAGGGAGAAAAAGGATGGAAAAGAGGGGGTCAGACATAAAGTCTGGTGAATATGATAATTCTACAATACTATTACCAAAATAACTGGACTAAGGCATAAGCTGGAAAACAAGAAAATGTCTATGAAGAGCAGATTAAGGACATAGACAATCGCTAAAGGCAACGTTATAGGCGCTCCTAAATACTAAAGGATAAACACTATACTGCACCACACCAGTCACCCTAAAGATTCATCCCACTTAGCTTCACTTAGAAACTTTCCCAATGGCTTTACGTACCCCTAGCTGACTACATAGGTGCCGCCTGCCCCTATCTCCACTAGGTGTACCCTACTTCCCATTATTCGATCGGCTCCCTAACTCGTAGATACCCGTGCTGGCCCCACAGTGGGGTGTATCACTCCCCTAAAGTGGCAACCTGATACAACGGACATGCACGGCTTATACCTACACGATGCAACAACGTCTTACCTACCAGCCCGGGTCCACACACGCATATGAAACCCGTTGGACTTGCGTTGCCACCGCTCCCTGTTTTGGCCTCTTATAGTCAAACCCAGTATGCGTGTCCCGTCCTCGACTTGGGTCGAGCCCACAAAGATACGTTTTGGGATACTGGTTGAAATGGGCCCCCACTATTTACCACAAGCATTCCACCTAAGCTTGTCCCCATTAGTCCATCCCACTTAACCCACTTAGTCATGTTCATTTACATGTGTGTTTGGTTAAGTCTAATCGTATTTCAAATGCCTCTAAAGGCAACCACCAGATTCCTCATGCCACCCAAGGCACCTACTTAACCCCCATGTCCCACCTTACATGATTATCTGGTTAAGTATTTCTTAGTTCATTAAGGCCATAACCTCATAAAGACCTCTCACATTAGACTGGCATTTATGGCAGCTGGATTTGCCGGGCGGGTCCGGGCAGTCTTACACCATAAAAGAGTCTAACCTCGTGTCTTTACAACTGTTATGCTTTAGTTTGGGCCTAGGACCTCTCACATTGGGCCGACATTTGTGACTACTGAATTTGCCGGGCGGGTCCGGGCAGGTTTACATCACAAACGGGTCCAACCTCGTGTCCTAAGCATTGATTATTAATAATAATCCACTTTCCCCCAATTTTAATAATTCCCTACTTGAATTATTAATTACTTCTAATTTTTAACAATGTCCATAATTGACTCAATTATGGACATCCATTCATGGTATGCAAAATCTTACAAAATTGCACCCAATTTATTAATTCCTAATATTACCCCTACCCCACGTTTAAACGTTTATTCGCAAAATATATGTTAGACTCGAATAGCCTAACTCATAGCATAAAAGAGATTATCATAATAACAACATGTATATGTGACCAAATGAATCATAATAAGGGGTGAAACTTGCATATGTCCAACTTGCATAGATTATACATGTCATGGATCTAAACGTGTCAACTTGTTCAAAATTCACCTAATATGATCTCAATCAATTTTCATAAACTTACATATGAACATGTGTGAATCAACATCATCTAATTTTTTAACAACATGGTTTTATATGGGTACACCTAACTCAATAGGCAAATTCCCATAATCAAGTTTTATTTAATTATAGTTTCAAGTTTATGGGTACACCTAACCTAATAGGCAAATTCCCATAAACAAGATCCATTTAAATAAAAAAAAAACATAACTTTAAGCATGATCCAACAACATCATGATTTTTCAACATAATATAGCATGATTTATAACATGGCATAGTATGATAGTATAACATAGCTTGACATGATTCTCAACATAGCACGACATAGCATAAGAGAATTTACAACATAGCATGACATAGCATATATAATTTACATCATACGACAACATAATAACATAATAAGAGATCCACAATATATAGAATTTACAATTACAAATCACATCACTTTCTTGTGATCCATTCATAACTGAGTCAAATTAGTTTGTAATAGTCTTGTGAGAATCATCATACTCACCAACAAAAGAAAAGAATTAGAGAAAGAGAGATCTTTTGATTTGATTTGTGTAGATTTAGTTGTAGATGATTAGGCTTCCTCTTCTTAGTTTGTGACGGTTATGCTGAACTCCTTGGCAGCAGCATGACGGTAGCTTCTCTAATTTTACAAGTGATTTAGGTCTAGGGTCTACCCACTTATTTATAGATTTTAGAATTCATTTAGGCCATTAGATTTAACCTAGAAATAACCACAGCCGTTCAGACAAGATGGGGTTTATCTTGTTGACTCAGCAATGAGTCAGAAGTGACTCAGCAAACACTCAGCATATTATTAAACTTCTATTCATGTCATAAATATATATATATTTTCTACAATGTACATATTAGATACATCCCCCTTTACTTATTATTGTTTTTATATACATATTAGATACATCCCCTCTCTCACACACTTATTAATATTTTTATATTCATATTAGATACATCCCCTCTCTTACACACTTATTAATATTTTTATATTCATATTAGATACATCCCCTCTCTTACACACTTATTAATATTTTTATATTCATATTAGATACATCCCCTCTCTTACACACTTATTAATATTTTTATATTCATATTAGATACATCCCCTCTCTTACACACTTATTAATATTTTAGCAACTTTAGTGTTAATAGAAAATTCGGGGTGTTACATTCTCCCCTCCTTTTAGGATTTCGTCCCCGAAATCTTCAAGTCTGGAAGAATGTATATCCTACCATCCAAACGTCCATCTACTCATCCATCATACACAGGCATCCATTGTCCTTAAAAGACTTCTAATGCTTTATGATCATATGCAAGTGTGTGTACATGTCCTTACCTAATGCGAAATCAGGCGGTCTACTGATTCAGTTGACCTCCTTAATGCAAATTATGTAAGTGTCATGAATCCATTATGTATGCAAAAGATCCTAATTGCTTACATACTACTTCTATATGCGTGCACACCCATTCAACCGAATGCAGCATCCATATGATGGTACAACCATTATACATCCATTATACTGAATACATCCATATATATGCAATATGCAATATGAAGTGACTGAGCCGATCTAGTGCCTAAAGTGTGTGTATATATGCATCCACGAGCAACCACTAGCAAACACTTGCATCCATTTTGCATCCATCATACATAACATGTCTCAAACACATGTTTCAACCATAGGATTATCCTAACTAAAGGTCAAAGATACTAATGAGAGGACATACTAAAGGTAAGATAAGATAAGCTAAGCGATAAAGGAGAAATTAAAAGACATACCCTCAAAAAGAAAAGGGTACAACGAACGCATCTTCTCTTCTGTCTCCCAAGTTGCGTTGCTCTCATCATTTCCCCATTGCACTTTAACCAGTCTGACCTCTCGATTCCTCAACTTTTTGATCTCCGACCCAAGAATTCATGTAGGAGCTCGTCTAATTGTTGCATCACGCTCTATTTCCACCTCTTTAAGCAAGCTCGGCTCTACCACCTCCGCGGTCTTTGCAAACACTTCCTCAAATGTGATACATGGAATACGTCGTGTACTCCACTAAGTTTCTCAGGCAACTCCACCCTATATGCCATCTTCCCAATCCTGTTTTTTTTACAGGAAACGGCCCTACAAACCTTGGTGCTAATTTCCCCACGGACCCAAAGCGAACAACATTCTGTAACGGAGATACTTTGATAAAAACCATGTCCCCAATGTCAAACTCAAGATCTGTTCTCCTCTTATCAGCATACGATTTTTGCCTATCTTGTGCTGCTTTCATCCTCCTTCGAATCAACTCAATCTTCTCCGAGGTTTCCCTAACCATATCGGGCCCAAGTAGGATTTTATCGGTAGATTCCCACCAACATGTAGGCGAACGGCAAGGCCTTCCATAAAGAGCTTCGAAAGGTGCCATGCCAATACTAGACTGAAAGCTATTATTATATGCGAATTCTACTAACGGAAGGTGCTCTTCCCATGTACCCCCAAAGTCTAGGATACAAAGCCTTAAAAGATCCTCTAGAATGCGATTCACCCTCTCGGTCTGGCCGTCTGTCTGAGGATGATATGCGGTGCTCAAACATAGCTGAGTCCCTACCACCTCTTGTAAACTCTTCCAAAATTCGCTAGTAAAGATGGAGTCACGGTCGCTTACTATACTAGAAGGAATACCGTGCAAACGAACTATCTCCTTAATGTATACAGAAGCCAACCACGGAGCAGTCCTCTTACTTTTCACGGGAATAAAATGGGCGCTTTTAGTAAGTCTATCTACTATAACCCAAATCCCCGTGTTACCCTTCCTTGATCTTGGTAATCCATCCACAAAATCCATTGAGATGCTTTCCCATTTCCATAGTGGAACTTCTAATGGGTGAAGCAACCCACCGGGTTTCTTTTGTTCTGCTTTAACTCGTTGGCACACCAAGCATCTAGCGACGTACTCGGCCACATCCTTTTTCATACCGGCCCAAAAGAAAACCCGCTTCATATCTTTGTACATCTTATCCCCGCCGGGATGAATGGTCATCTTTGAGCGATGAGCATCATCAAGAATGGCCTTCCTTAAGTCTTCGTCTTGTGGTACACAAAGTCTATTATCCCTTCGTAACCAACCCTTATCGTCTAGGGTATACCTACGAAGATGGCTTGACGACTCCCCCCCTTTGAGCTTTTCTACTATCTCAACCAACTGTGGGTCGTCTCGCTGTGCCTCACCAACTCGTCCTAGAAGTGTAGGTCTAACCTCCAAGGATGCTAACAGACCGGGTACTAAGTCAACGGAGGGTCTAAAGTCAAACATAGAGATGAATTCTAAGCTTTGTCGTTCAACAAACAACGGACTCAAGGACAACCTTTTCCTACTTAAGGCGTCTGCCACCACGTTACCCTTGCCCGGGGTATATGCTATTTCAAAATCGTAGGAGGCTAAGAATTCCATCCACCGTTGCTGCCTTAAATTCAAATCCTTCTGAGAGAATAAGTATTTTATTGATTTGTGGTCAGTGAACAGTTCGAATTTCTCACCAAGAAGATAGTGACGCCAAGACTTAAGCGCGAAAACAATTGCGGCTAGCTCTAAGTCATGCGTGGGGTAATTCTTTTCATGAACCCTCAACTGCCTTCCACCATAGGCTATTACTCTTCCCTCTTGCATGAGGACCGCGCCAAGTCCCGTCCCACAAGCATCAGTATAGATGGTAAACGGTTTATTCCCGTCTGGCAGCACTAAGACTGGGGCTGAAGTTAAGGCTCTCTTTAAACGTTGGAACGCATCATCGCAATCTTTGTCCCACGTAAAAACCAGGTTCTTATTCGTTAACCGTGTTAATGGAGCTGATATTTTTGCGAAGTCTTTGATAAACTTCCTATAATAGCCAGCCAACCCCAAGAAACTTCTTACTTCGGTTGCATTTTTAGGGACCTTCCAATCTTGGATGGCCACCACCTTTGCGGGATCCACTGCTATCCCTTCTTTGGAAACCACGTGCCCTAAGAACCGTACTTCCTTCCTCCAGAAGTGACACTTAGAAAATTTTGCCTTAAGGTTATGCGCTCGAAGGGTTTCCAACACTTCCCTAAGAAGTAGGGAGTGCTCTTCTTTATTCTTAGAAAAGACTAAGATGTCATCCACAAAGACTACCACGAATTTGTTAAGGTATTCCCTAAACACCCTACTCATCAAATCAACAAAATATGCAGGGGCGTTTGTCAAACCAAAGGGCATCACTAGCCATTCATAGAATCCGTCAGGAGTCCTAAAAGCAGTCTTATCTATACTATCCTCAGCCACTCTCAGTTGATGAAAGCCAGTGGCTAAGTCCAACTGCGAAAACACTGAGGCGCCAACTAACTGATCAAAGAGATCGTCAATCCTCGGCAGTGGGTGTCGGTTCTTTTTAGTAAGCTTGTTTAGTTCTCTATAGTCCATACAAAGTCTAAGAGACCCATCCGCCTTTGTGGCAAAAACTACTGGAGCACCCCACTCCGATATACTACGTCTTATGAACCCCTTCTCAAGCAACTCCTTTACTTGCTTATTGAGTTCCCTCCTTTCACGAGGAGCCATGTGGCGCACTGGCAAAGATACGGGTTTAGCATTATCCACAAGATAAATTCGAAAGTCTATCTCCCGCTTTGGAGGTAAGCCCTTCACCTCCTCAAACACATCCGGATATTCCCGGACCACTTCTACCGA
This sequence comes from Allium sativum, assembly GCA_030737875.1. NCBI lineage: Eukaryota > Viridiplantae > Streptophyta > Magnoliopsida > Asparagales > Amaryllidaceae > Allium > Allium sativum. Next base: position 831,112,440 of record CM060924.1, read on the forward strand.
TCGCAGGTTCTCTACAGACGCGTCAAGCGATTCAAGATAACTTAGCATAACGAAATTTATGGGATTACAAAAGATGTCGAGAGCATTACCAAGGCGAGTCACAAGCCTAACTACTCTCCTTTCACAATCAAGAATGGCCCTATTTCTAGACAACCAATCCATTCCTAAAATTAGCCCATAGCCCGTGAAGCCCAATACATAAGCATCACATCTAAATTCAATGCTAAGTATAGAGATTTTCAAATCCAAACATATCATGGTCAAATGAGCCGAACCCCCAATTGGATTTGAAACGACCAAGGGATCCTCTACTAAACTGGTGTTCAAGTGCAGTGATTCAACTAATGATGCAGAGATAAACGAATGAGATGCGCCAGAATCGAATAAGGTACGGACAGGATGATCAAACAGAAAAACTAAGCTTTCAACAGAAATTGTTCTACCTCTTTCTTGCAGCGGTGGGGCCGCAATAGCCTGAACTTGCCCCCTTGCCTGCCCTGGTGCCATAAGAGCCTGCACCTGTCCTCCCGAGGTAGACCCTGCCCTCTGCCCCTTCTTTGGACAGTCCTTCACTAAATGTCCCGCATCTCCACAATGAAAACAACCAGTCTTCTTTTTCTTTCTACAATCTTTGCTGAGATGGCCAGGCGTCCCACAATTGAAGCATTTCTTCTTCCCTTTGCCATTATTGTTTTTACCACCCTTCTTATTTTGCTGTTGGGGTTTCTTCTGATCCCCTTTCTTTTCAACTGCCTTATCCTCATGCATAAGTGCCATTTCTACTAGCTTTTCAAAGGTGGCTCCCATAGGGATGTGGGTCATAGCCAACCCTTGCAACGGTTCATTCAAGCCTCTAACGAACCTCAAAGCTTTCTTCTTTGGCGTGTTCACCAACTCCAAGCCAAACCTTGCTAACTGATTAAATTTATTGACATATTCCTTTACTGATGAGCTCCCTTGCTTTAGTGCCAGGAATTTTTCCATATTTAAGTTCTCCTCTGCCCTTGAAAGAAACTTTGCCTCAAACCTTCGTCTGAAATCCGCCCATGAATCAACTGGACGTTCCCCGTTAGTGACCTCCCACCAAAACGAGGCCTCTCCCTTCATTAACCAAGCAGCTAAACGGACTTTCCTCCCATCTTCCACTTCAAAGATATCCAACAATTCCTCAGTCTCCTTAAGCCAATCTCTGGCCTCCACAAACGTCTCAGTCCCTTGAAAAGTTTTTCCTCCCATAGCCTTGAATTCCTTGCACGTCTTTGCAAAAGTGTCAACACGAGGAGGAGGAGGAGGAATGGGTGCAACTAGGGGTGGAGGAGTATCCGCTGGGCCTGCAGTGGTGGCCCTAGCCTCCAAGTATCTCCTAAACCACCCTGGAATCGTCACACCGTCTGGGAGATTAAGATCTTCAGCCATGCTGAAACGAAAAAGGAAAGATTCAAAATGGAGAATTCGAAAGATAAAGATAAGGATGTGGCTATTTGGGATTATGTTTTTCATAAAAACTTTCTTTAAATAACATGTTTTTTTTTTTTTTAAAAGCACTTCTTCCAAAAATACTTTAGAAAAAAAATATTTTTCTAAAAAATTTTTTATCTGTTCTGGTAACCTTATGCTCTGATACCACGTGTAACACCCCACGTCCATTAATGTCACTCACAAAGGGAATGCATTAACTTCCATGGAGGTTTTAAGTGAATATAGAACAGTAAAATTACAACAAGACAGATATAAAATAGTACTTGGAAATTCAAAAACTTTATTTCATTGTAGCAGAAGTCAAAACATGTTTGATTTCATCATAACACCATATTCAATGTCAAGTACAATATCTATCTTGATAAAACAAGTACATAATCCCATTACATGAATAGCCATTAAAAAGAAAGATAACAAGCTGGACTTTACTTCAGCAGTCCAAGCTTTCCAGAAGATAAGCGATCCAACTAGACTCCACTAGAACTTGGCCCAACCTGCGGACCTGAAGGGAGAAAAAGGATGGAAAAGAGGGGGTCAGACATAAAGTCTGGTGAATATGATAATTCTACAATACTATTACCAAAATAACTGGACTAAGGCATAAGCTGGAAAACAAGAAAATGTCTATGAAGAGCAGATTAAGGACATAGACAATCGCTAAAGGCAACGTTATAGGCGCTCCTAAATACTAAAGGATAAACACTATACTGCACCACACCAGTCACCCTAAAGATTCATCCCACTTAGCTTCACTTAGAAACTTTCCCAATGGCTTTACGTACCCCTAGCTGACTACATAGGTGCCGCCTGCCCCTATCTCCACTAGGTGTACCCTACTTCCCATTATTCGATCGGCTCCCTAACTCGTAGATACCCGTGCTGGCCCCACAGTGGGGTGTATCACTCCCCTAAAGTGGCAACCTGATACAACGGACATGCACGGCTTATACCTACACGATGCAACAACGTCTTACCTACCAGCCCGGGTCCACACACGCATATGAAACCCGTTGGACTTGCGTTGCCACCGCTCCCTGTTTTGGCCTCTTATAGTCAAACCCAGTATGCGTGTCCCGTCCTCGACTTGGGTCGAGCCCACAAAGATACGTTTTGGGATACTGGTTGAAATGGGCCTCCACTATTTACCACAAGCATTCCACCTAAGCTTGTCCCCATTAGTCCATCCCACTTAACCCACTTAGTCATGTTCATTTACATGTGTGTTTGGTTAAGTCTAATCGTATTTCAAATGCCTCTAAAGGCAACCACCAGATTCCTCATGCCAACCAAGGCACCTACTTAACCCCCATGTCCCACCTTACATGATTATCTGGTTAAGTATTTCTTAGTTCATTAAGGCCATAACCTCATAAAGACCTCTCACATTAGACTGGCATTTATGGCAGCTGGATTTGCCGGGCGGGTCCGGGCAGTCTTACACCATAAAAGAGTCTAACCTCGTGTCTTTACAACTGTTATGCTTTAGTTTGGGCCTAGGACCTCTCACATTGGGCCGACATTTGTGACTACTGAATTTGCCGGGCGGGTCCGGGCAGGTTTACATCACAAACGGGTCCAACCTCGTGTCCTAAGCATTGATTATTAATAATAATCCACTTTCTCCCAATTTTAATAATTCCCTACTTGAATTATTAATTACTTCCAATTTTTAACAATGTCCATAATTGACTCAATTATGGACATCCATTCATGGTATGCAAAATCTTACAAAATTGCACCCAATTTATTAATTCCTAATATTACCCCTACCCCACGTTTGAACGTTTATTCGCAAAATATATGTTAGACTCGAATAGCCTAACTCATAGCATAAAAGAGATTATCATAATAACAACATGTATATGTGACCAAATGAATCATAATAAGGGGTGAAACTTGCATATGTCCAACTTGCATAGATTATACATGTCATGGATCTAAAGGTGTCAACTTGTTCAAAATTCACCTAATATGATCTCAATCAATTTTCATAAACTTACATATGAACATATGTGAATCAACATCATCTAATTTTTTAACAACATGGTTTTATATGGGTACACCTAACTCAATAGGCAAATTCCCATAATCAAGTTTTATTTAATTATAGTTTCAAGTTTATGGGTACACCTAACCTAATAGGCAAATTCCCATAAACAAGATCCATTTAAATAAAAAAAACATAACTTTAAGCATGATCCAACAACATCATGATTTTTCAACATAATATAGCATGATTTATAACATGGCATAGTATGATAGTATAACATAGCTTGACATGATTCTCAACATAGCACGACATAGCATAAGAGAATTTACAACATAGCATGACATAGCATATAAAATTTACATCATACGACAACATAATAACATAATAAGAGATCCACAATATATAGAATTTACAATTACAAATCACATCACTTTCTTGTGATCCATTCATAACTGAGTCAAATTAGTTTGTAATAGTCTTGTGAGAATCATCATACTCACCAACAAAAGAAAAGAATTAGAGAAAGAGAGATCTTTTGATTTGATTTGTGTAGATTTAGTTGTAGATGATTAGGCTTCCTCTTCTTAGTTTGTGACGGCTATGCTGAACTCCATGGCAGCAGCATGACGGTAGCTTCTCTAATTTTACAAGTGATTTAGGTCTAGGGTCTACCCACTTATTTATAGATTTTAGAATTCATTTAGGCCATTAGATTTAACCTAGAAATAACCGCAGCCGTTCAGACAAGATGGGGTTTATCTTGTTGACTCAGCAATGAGTCAGAAGTGACTCAGCAAACACTCAGCATATTATTAAACTTCTATTCATGTCATAAATATATATATATTTTCTACAATGTACATATTAGATACATCCCCCTTTACTTATTATTGTTTTTATATACATATTAGATACATCCCCTCTCTCACACACTTATTAATATTTTTATATTCATATTAGATACATCCCCTCTCTTACACACTTATTAATATTTTTATATTCATATTAGATACATCCCCTCTCTTACACACTTATTAATATTTTTATATTCATATTAGATACATCCCCTCTCTTACACACTTATTAATATTTTTATATTCATATTAGATACATCCCCTCTCTTACACACTTATTAATATTTTAGCAACTTTAGTGTTAATAGAAAATTCGGGGTGTTACATAGCTGATATTAATATTGGGTATGAAGATATTGTCAACACTCTGGTGCTTGCTTTCAATGGAAAATTAATCAAAAATGTGAGAGAATTGGCAAAAATGATGGAAAGTTTTAATGGTGAATTCTTGTAGTTTGATCTTGAATATGAACAGGTAGTAGTACTCGAAAGTCGAAACCAAGAAAGTGAAAGTTGCGACACCTGACATCTTTACCATGCACTGCATACCATTGGCCATGTCAGATGATTTGAGGGCATAAAGTAGTCTATTCATATTCAACCAAACAATGATCACTTTCGTTTAGGCATTGCAAAAAGACATTTTTGATTTAAAGCGAGGAATGTAGCATAAGGGACATGATATGTTTTTATACCATTCAAGCAGTGGCTTTTGGTAGATATAGGACGCAGAAGGTGCAAGAATGATTGCTAACTGAAGAAATGTTTTTGTTCGTGAAATACAATTAACATCCCGAACTCGTCTGCTATTACTGAATCAAATATCATATAGTATTTTTTTTGTCTAGCCTTGAAGTCAATGTTATAAAAAAAGGGATTTGTCTGTTACAAATGGAGAGACATATATGTAAACAAATTAAGCGTTTTCAATACTTTTGCTATGCAGGTATCAAAAGACAACACATTAGTAAATATCGGTTACAAGAGGAGCAACTACAAACTGAATGAGTTAAGATATGGTTCAAATGAACAAAAACAATGAAATCTTTAAGTTAATCCTCTCGTGGATTAACTTACAAAATTGTTGTGGATCGACTTATTAAAGTAAAATGGTGGATTAACTTATTAAAAATGCGGATTAAAATAAAAATTACCTTAATAAAATTAGCATTCAAGATTAGATTTATTGGAACCTGGAGGAAGAAAAGATCGTGCCTCTGGGTTGTGTACTATGTAGAGGAAAATTAAGAAATTAGAGCCGAGAGAAGCTATTTCTATTTAGTGCTGACAAAATCAGTTTGTACCTCGAGTGAGTGATCGAATTGGGTTGATATAAACTGGAAAAATATGATCTAGGGTTGGTCGTCAATCTTTACTGTTCTTTTTCTATAACAATATTAGTTATCTAGATATTCTTTTCCTTTCTCAATTAGATTGTTGTCTCACTTGGAATTTGTTTATTTTTGTTTGTTATAAGTGTGAAGAAAATTCGTTTTTGATGAATTCATAAAGAGGGTGTTTGAGTTAAATATCTTGTGTTTGTGTTTTGATTGCACGTCTATTATGTTTTCTATCAAAATTATCTCTTTGTGATTTGAGTGGATAAGTTCCTGGGTATAATCGCTTCCGCCAAAGGCACATATTTCCACAACATAGTCCTTGTTGTTCAAATCATGCAACATAAGTAACGAATCAACGAAAAACAAAATCAAATGATGCGATGATGGCTTTCAAATCGTGCAACATAATTAATGAAAATACCCAATTCAACCTCTTCAAAAGGAAAAAATACTGATTAGCGAAGAGAGCTAAACTAAACCGACTAAACTCAAACTCATAAGAGAGAAGTATAAGCTTGGGAGTCCAAAAGTCAACTGCTAAGCACTTTCGTTACGAACCGACATCGGACTAACGAAAGAACCCAATTACATGATAGTGTGGAACTAATCTCCTAATCTTAAGAACAAATAAATAAGGATAAGAAAGGCGGTCTAGGCAGAAGGTTCCAACGTCAATCAAAGTAGGGTTACAGGGATTTGGAGAATTTGATGCGATGAAGACAAAAGTGGAAAATTTATGGAAGTGAAGGCGGAAGTGGAGAATTTCGGTCCTACGACGGTGAGCAGTTGAAATGAACGCGTTAATCGAGCGGTTAAAGTTGATGAGCATATGATGCTTTTTTGTGATTTTGTGCAATGAGTTGAACATTAAAAGTGAGCAGAGTATTGAATGATGTATTAAATGGTTGTATATATTTGTTTGTAATAGAAATTTTATAATGGTAAAACTAGTAGAAAATGTAAATTTCTTTCACAACATAACAAAATCAAATTACAGTTCATACAAAGATAAAATAAAAAACCATATCAAACACGCTACATATTACGCCTATGAAAGTTCAAGATCATGTACATGACTAATGCCTCAACATCATCATCTGCGGTCTCCTCGAGAATGTATAACATCCCCGTCTTGCTTCATTGGAACATCCTCAACTCCCATACTTAGTAGACAAAGTATGGCGCCACTACCCGACAATATCATTGCAACTACTCTTGGACACACTATTTATATGATGATCCTATAGAAGACGCTTCAGTAGGATCATGTCCAACTGATGGTAAGGTTTATCCGTCTGCAAAAATAATTGGTAAAAAACTATATCATCGACGGAAAATGAAGTGATCGGAGGAATGGGGTATACATATGTGTCTTTCGAAACGACACCCGAATGAAGCATATTTAGTTGGTAGAATTTTATTAGAGACTTACGCTTGTATTTTTTGTAGTGCCTCGCTGGGTATTCCACCACTCATCAAGGTCTTCCATATAGTCTTTCTCCACGTTCCATTCCCTGTCAGGCAGTCAAATAAAGGCTTTCCAGTCTATCCAAGCTCACTTCAAGTTGTCCAACTTGTTCTTTATTTGACGTCTGCATAGTCCAGCCTAGTCTGTTTGTTGAACTATGAAGCGACATCCTGCTAAAAAGAATACGCAAAGGAGCTGGTGTTCCTGTGAATGCAGAAAAGATCTATGAGTATAGAAGTTTGTCCATCATTCAACAAGGCGATTAGCAGAGAAGAGGCAGATGTATCATGCGACATATGTGGAAAATGGTGAAAATGAAAAGCGTATGAAAAAAATCAATATTTTTTGTAGAAAAAATATATAGAAACAAAAATTACTTGAATAGAGGGTCGTTCGAGTGCGAACAAAATTGGTTTTCTTGCTGTTTTTTGTGTAGCACTCGGGTGTTGGACGAAAGGTTGTGAGTGAGAAGGGAGGGAGGAAGATGAGAGTCGATTTCGTACTGGTGAAACATTGAATGACGTCTGACACATCTGATGCGAATGCACTTTCCCAAAACGTTTAGATAAACGGTCAAAATTTTGAGTTGAACCGTTGGGACGTCCGATGGGTTGGGACAACGCAACGGTCAATCTCAAAAACATGACTGTTAATGGTACCTTAGAGATTTCCCACTTTTATTTTAATTTCAAGTAAACGAATAAGCGAGAAATGAAAAGAGGACGGACTGACGGATTGCCGCTATTTTCAAATGTCGATTGTTTGATATATAATAATTATAGTTAGCGTTCGTTCCTTATTTAGATGAACATAGCGATCTTTAAATAATCCTACAGTGATAGATGTATGCATCTTGCCTTTCGACTTTTAGAAGTTGATTAAGGAGCTATCTATTTCATGTTGATACACGAGATTTCGATTAATACAACAAAGAAATGGAGATCGTTGATGAGCTAAATTCATATACATCAAAGAAATGGAAATCAATGAAGATCGTATTGAAGAAATAAAGGTTGTATATATATATATTGAGTCGTGTTAGATTATGTTAAAATCTATCCTCAAAGTATAACACAAGTGCACGAAATGATTATATATATATATATAATATAAAATAGGCCGACTGTTCAGAAATTGTCTGAACCAGTCGACTGGTGAAACAGGGACCGGTCGACCGGTCCAACAAATTTCTAACAGTAACAGCTAGTTTCTGAATAATTTTTAAATATGCGATTTTACAATATTTTGACCAGTTGACTGATGGATTTCAGACCAGTCGACTGATCCGAAACAATACTTATTTTTCTGAAAGGTTGCTTTGATTCATGAAGAGATTCCTCTTCATTTCTGAAAGGAAACGGACGTTTCTATTGATCATAACTCTTTATGAAGAATTGCTACCTTTCTACCATTATATAAACACTTCAATCATGATTTCCAAATAACCGAATCATTCTATTTCTTATCTAATTTCTGAGTTGCATTTCTATACTCTTGCAATACAAAAGCTTTCCCAAATTCAAATACTTGTTGACTCCTTGTGTGATAACCCCAAACTTCCGTAGACCGAAAGCAAGGATAATCATTTTGGAATACAACATATTTACAAAAAAAACAGATCTCAGATAATTATCATAACACATAAACCATCGCAGCGGAAATAAATGTCATCAACATTGCAGCAGAACATCAGAGTATGCAGTTTTACAGGATCCACTTAGCATAAAAGAAGTCTTAACAAAAGAGAAAACAAGTCTCAACTGAAAGGAAATAAGTTTCAAACCCCATTACATACATCAAAAGTGAAAGATAGAAAAATGTCTCAAAAGTAGAATAAAAGATGGAGAAAAGATCTTCTTCTTCTTCTTTCCAAAGCAAGCTCCAACCAGAAAGTATCACCTAGAAACCTGTCAATTGGCGGTCCGTGTAGAAAGAGGGCACCCGAGTTTGCAAAAGTGAAACAAACTACGAGTCAGTCATGGGACTGGTGTGAGAATTCTTAACTAAATTAACTATCAAGAAGGCAAATCTCAGGACCACGCCGCTAACGCGGAATGGGTTTACTCCACTGGATTGCCAGTGCAATATTTTATAAAGTTTATATAAAACAGCGAAATGACCTTTGAAAAAATGAAACCATCATAAGACTCAGATCCTATCACACAATGCAACGCACACAGGAGGATAGAGTTTTTCTCTTATGATGATCAAACATGCTTAATACGTAAAAAGTAATATTTTAATATTATCATTAGTGTCTAGGCAGTATTAAAATACTTCAATATAAATATATCAATCCTAGGCGGCATAGTACCCCATCCTACTATGTCGACGAATATAAGTTTACAATCAAAACCGAAATGTCGTCGTATTGGAAATTGGTTTTCTGTCATGAAATCGAGGCTAGGGATCGTCCTCTTCCGATTCGAGACACTCTAGCAAATGCCTCAGGATCCCCCGCAGTGAACCCTTGGAACGGTAGGGCCGGTCCCCACCTAACGGTAGTGGATTGGCAATTCCTGAACATACGTTTCCCAGCCCCTTTGGACCTATAATGTGACCACTTCCGGCCTATAAAAACGAGGTACCTCAATCCAAAATCCACATAGTAAAATGCCGGGCCGTGTTAAAGCCCAAACACCACTCTAGCTAGAAAGAAACGTATGCACTCCCTACGGTCCATATCCCGTTTTTGACTCATACCGGGGTGTGAGGCTCGCGAAGTTACGTTATACACAAAGCTATGCCTAAACAGGCTATGCTTTGATCATCAGCCACAAGTCCTGCTTTTCAACAAAGTCTTGATCATTTCATCTTGGCGTGCCACATTGACAATTCAACGCCATGCTATCGATAACTACTACTACATATCCGGGTGTTAAGTAGAGAATAAATTCTCCACCACCAAACAGACTTATATTAATAGAAATCGATTTTTAATTACATGAAGTGGATTTCAACGTCACACACACACATCCATTTACAAGTCCGTTCTGGGTCTGAACGAAACCGGAGACACCAAAGAGGTTCTCGCAAATCCGCACGACCAATACACACGTCCGGACAATTACTGCTTCAACCCTGTCCTGGGAGCAAATCAGTCCAAGGTATCAGAAGTCATCGTCCATTCGATGTGAAGATCGCCGGTCTTCTACACCGTCTTGTTACATCTTTGATTTAATCGCCGTTTAATTATTTGAAATGAGTTAAACTCGGTCTTTTCAAATAATTTTCGCATAATTATAATTTAAAACATTTCATATATATTTATAACTATTTATCGCTATTTTTTATTTATTAAAAATAGCTCGAAATAAATAAACGACGTTTCGAGTCAATGGGCGGTCTTGGCACTGCTTTTACCAAAATTTGATTTACAAATATCTTAAAATCTAACCGTCGGATTTTGGTGAAGTTTATATCGTTGGAAAGCTCTTCCCAAAGCGGTCCTAACGGTTCCAGTTTTGGGAAAATCCAATGGTCGGATCTTTCTATATATTCGTTTGAAGTTACGATTGTCGATACGCGAACTGCCGCACTCGTTTCGTTTAATTTTAAATTTTATATTTATATATAAACCATTGGGCGATTCCCTTTGTTAAAATTCATTCCTTTTATTCTATGAAAGTAATATTTTCGTCCGCCAATTCTAATGCGACAAAAATGATGGTTTCGACAATGTATCATTTTTTCTTCAAATAAACATGACATTTTTGTTCGCCAATTCTAATGCGACCAAAAATGATGATTTCAACGATGTATATTTTTATATCAAATAAAAATGACATTTTTGTTCGCCAATTCTAATGCGACAAAAATGATAGTTCAACAATGTATATTTTTATATCAAATAAAAATGACATTTTTGTTCGCCAATTCTAATGCGACCAAAAATGATGATTTCCACAATGTATATTTTCTATATTCAATAAAATGATATTTTTGTTCGCAAATTCTAATGCGACAAAAATGATAGTTTCAACAATGTACATTTTCCATATTCAATAAAACGATATTTTTGTTCGCAAATTCTAATACGACAAAAATGATGTTTTTAACAATGTACATTTTTTATATTCAATAAAATGATATTTTTGTTCGCAAATTCTAATGCGACAAAAATGATAGTTTCAACAATGTACATTTTCTGTATTCAATAAAATGATATTTTTGTTCGCAAATTCTAATGCGACAAAAATGATGTTTTTAACATTGTATATTTTTATATTCAATAAAAATGTAAAAGTCCCTTATTCTTCTTATTTACATATAAAATGTAAATCTCCTTTTCTTTTATTGTTTTCTATTTACATTGAAAATGTAAATCTTTCTTTTTATTGTTTACATAAGAAAGTGTAACTCTTTTCTTTATTTTTCTCTTTACATTGAAAATGTAAATATTTTCCTTTCTTTTTCCTTTACATTAAAAATGTAAATATTTTCTTTACATTAGAAAAATGTAAGTTGCTCTATTTATTTTCACTACATTAGAAAAATGAATTAAAAGTTAATGTATCTTTCTATTTAATATTTGCACTGTAAAATGCAAATAAAAAGGTGAACTTTATTTCTAATGTAAACATCCTTTCTAGTGTCAACATTTCTAAAATAACTATATTTTCTAATGCCAATATTTGATTCATTTCAATTATATAACATGACGATGAAATTTAATGTCATTTCAACTAAATTAACACAACGATGGGTTTTGTGTCATTACAACTAAATTAACACAACGATGGATTTTGTGTCTAATTTCCATGCATCAAAATAAAAGTCCCATCTTTATTTTATTTTGTGAATCAAAACAAAATCTCTAAACTTTATTCATATTATAAATTAGAATAAAAGATCAAATCTTTATTTTACAAATCCAACTTTCTTTTATTTTAGAAATCAAAATAAAAGATCAAACTTTCTTTTTGTTAAAACCCAAACTTTTCCTTTATTTTAAAAATCAAAATAAAAGATCAAACTTCCTTTTTATTTTATTTTTCTTTCAAGATAAAAGATCAAATCTTCTTTTATTTTATTATATAAATCAAAATAAAAGATTCAACTTTGTTTTTGATTTGTTTCAAACACAAAAGATCCAAATTTTATCATATTTTGTTTCAAAAACAAGAAAAGATGAAAACTTTATTATGTTTTATAAATCAAATTAAAATTCTAACTTTGCTTTTTATTTCGTAAATCAAAATAAAAATCTAACTTTTATAGAAAGGAAATAAGATAAAAATAAAGACGAGAACTTTACTATGATTACATCAAAAATCACAGATCTAAATAACATAGCTGTCTCATGGCATCACCACATATTTCAATAACCATACCATAATCACATACAAATATCATCACATTGCAGATCAGGAACAATAATATACAAACCATGATTTCACCATTTTAATTAAATTATTTAATTATTAAAAGTTAGAGATCTCACCTTATGTTCAAACAGATCCAAAAATCCAAACGAATCCAGAATTTATTCCAATTAGGTTTAAAAGGTCGTATTCAGCGTCACGGTCCAAACGGATCTGAAATTTTCAGATTCCGATCATGTATGAGTAAGTTATCGCTTTTATAATTTAAATAAGAAACTTGCTACGCTTTTAACTGTTAGGATTTGTTGAATTTATACCTCAGGAGTATAGGCCGTATATTCTCGTTTTTTGTTCAGAATTTCAGGTCCAAAAATCAATCGATCCGCGAAGCCGTTTGTCGATCAGGATGTGGCACGCTGGCGTGCTAGGGGAGGCGCACGCACGGTGAAGGGGGGGCCCACTCGGTGGCGCCTGGAGGTTAGGGCGGAGAACGAACGGGCGCGGGTTTGAGTCGTCGGTGCTTGGTGGTTGCGGCACTAGGAGATGATCAGGTGGTATGGAATTGTAGAGGAGGAGGAGAGCTTTGAAATGGTGTGAAGTATGGGGTTTAATTCTTGGAGGAGAGGGAGAACAAAGTGGAGGAAGTTCAGAAATCGGTGGCCATGGATTCGAGTGGGTGGCGGCTAACGATGGAGATGAACAGTGCATTAGGGTTTTTCTCCTATTATTTATAATATTAAAATGTATTTTTACAAAAAAAACCATATCTTCCAACCCGGTTCAAATTCAGTCCAGCAGAAAGTGACCCTAGCTAATAGCCCATATTCCGGACCCAATGGGACAGGTCCCGTCAGCCCAAACGGCTGTCTGTGGCCTGTATTATTTAATTTAATATTTAATTCCTTTATTAATTTAATTCGTCTGCACAAATAAATTCATCGAGGCCACCAACGGACTCAGAAAAATCCAGAAAAAATGTATTTGTCTATGTTATGACGATACGGTCCTACCAAAATTAATTTCATCGAATTCTGACACTGTTTGAAAAATGGCTATTTTTCAGTCGATTAAATTTGACTGTAATCGACCAAACACATTTTCCTTCGCCACGCTCACATATTAAGTCGAAAAATTCTAAAAATTGAAACCTAGCAATAATATGACATTCCGGTTCCAATGAAAGTAGTTTCGTCGAAAACAGAGATCTTTTGAAAATTGACTATTTTCATTGGCTTCAACATTATTTAAAAATGGAATTTTTAATTTCTGCCACATTTTTCCACCAAAAAATTTAAAATAAAAATTTTAAATTGGTTCGGATTTTCCGGGTCGTTACAATCTCCCCCACTTAAGAATTTTCGTCCTCGAAAAAGGAAACAAAGTAAAGTAGGAACCAAGATGGAAAATGTAAATTGGAATAAACATACCTCAGTACAAGAGTTACTCGGAGATATCCACTCTGCACTTGGGGTAAGCCTTTTTGATGCTATCCTCTGTCTCCCAAGTATAGTCTCTAGGATCCCCACTCCATTGAACCTTGACTAGGTTGATCTTCTTGTTCCTCAAGATTTTGGTTTCTTTGCCAATGATCTTAATCGGGTCTTTTCTCACCGTCAGATTTGGAGCAATATCTAGGACCTGTTGGTTAAATTCGTCCTCGATCAGATCTGGATCGTGCACATGCTTGTGGAGTTGAGACACATGAAATACATCATGCACCCCTGGCAACCAGTCGGGCAGCTGCACTCTATAAGCGAGAGTACCAATCCTTTCGAGAATAGGGAATGGACCAATGAATCTTGGTGCCAACTTTCCCGTCTTCCCAAAACGAATCACGCCTCTCAAAGGAGAAACCTTCAAGTATACTCGATCACCCACAGAGAATTCTAGATTCCTTCTTCGCTGGTCTGCATAGCTCTTTTGTCGGCTCTGAGCAGTCAACAAGCGCTTCTTAATCAAGTCAACCTTATCCAAAGCTTCTCGAACCATGTCGGGGCCCAAGACTAGTCGATTGCCCGACTCCACCCAACATGCTGGAGATCTGCACGGCCTGCCATAAAGTAATTCAAATGGTGACATCCTCAAGCTTACTTGGTAGCTATTATTATAGGATAATTCCACCAAATGCAAGTGGTCCTCCCATGAACCGCCACAGTCGAGAATGCAAGCACGCAATAAGTATTCTAAAACACGATTCACCCTCTCAGTCTGGCCATCTGTCTGAGGGTGATAGGCAGAGCTCAGATTCAATTTGGTCCCAAGCTCTTCTTGAAAAGCTTCCCAGAATTTACTGGTAAATAATGGATCCCGATCACTGACAATGCTTTTGGGAACCCCATGCAGTCTGACTATCTCTTTAAGATAGAGCTGTGCTAAACTTCGAGCTGTTCTATTGGACCGAACAGGGATGAAATGGGCAGATTTTGTTAAGCGGTCGACAATCACCCATATGCTATCGTTGCCCTTTCGGCTTCGAGGCAAACCATCTATGAAGTCCATAGAAATTTCCTCCCACTTCCAACCAGGAACTCCTAGCGGTTGCAACAAACCTGCCAGTTTCTGTTGATCACTTTTAACTTGCTGACAAGTGGGATATCTAGCAACATAAATAGAAATATCTCTCTTCATTGTTTTCCACCAAAAGGTGCGCTTGAGATCATGGTACATTTTGTTTACACCTGGATGGACGCTGATTTTAGATTTGTGGCACTCATCCATCACTTCTCTTTTTAGCTCAGCAATGTCTGGCACACAAATTCGCCCTTGTAATCTAAGGGTCCCGTTATCATCAATCTGGAAACTTGAGGCTTCGCCCTTACGGACTCGCTCACAAAGCTTCTGAATAAAATCATCATTCTTTTGCAGAGCAAAGACTTTATCAATCAAAGAAGGAGTGATAATGAGACTGGCGATAATGAGATTGTTGCATTCTGCATTCTTTCTACTGAGTGCATCGGCTACAACGTTTGCTTTTCCCTGAGTATATAGGATATCCAGGTCATAAGATGCAAGAAATTCGACCCAGCGCTGCTGCCTCATATTCAAATCTTTTTGGGTAAAATGGTGCTTCAAGGATTTGTGATCTGTGTAAATTTCAAACTTTTCACCCAAAAGATAATGTCTCCATATTTTAAGAGCAAACACAATGGCCATTAGTTTAAGGTCATGAGTGACATAATTCTTCTCATGCGGTTTCAGTTGGCGGCTAGCATATGCGACTACCCTGCCTCTTTGCATCAGCACCGCACCAATACCTTAAATAAATAAGGGATAACATGTTAAAATGAGATTTGTCATTAAAGGAAAAATGTTGTCTCAGACATGTTAATTTATAAAGAAACAACCTTGCTTAGAGGCGTCGGTCCAGACCTTCAAATCCTGATTACCATCAATGATGGTCAACACAGGAGCATTGGTCAACCTCCTCTTTAGCTCTTGGAAAGCTGCCTCGCATTCCGGTGTCCACTTGAATTTCGTATGCTTCTTGGTCAGGTTTGTCAATGGACAAGCTACCTTCGAAAAATCTTTGACAAATTTCCGATATTAGCCGCCCAGTCCCAAGAAACTTCTGACCTCTGTGGGAGTTCTAGGCTGCTTCCATTCTTGGATGGCTGAGATCTTTCCTGGATCTACTGAGATGCCTTCCTTTGATACAACATGGCCAAGGAATTTCACCTCCTCTTGCCAGAATATGCATTTCGAAATTTTTTCTTTCAACACATTTCTTCGCAAAATCTCTAAGACTTCTCTCAGTTGCTGTTCGTGCTTAGCAGCGGACTTATTAAAGATGAGGATGTCATCGATGAACACGAGCACAAATTTATTTAAAACATCTATGAATACTCTATTCATCAAGTCAACAAAATATGCTGGAGCATTACATAGACCGAAAGGCATTACTAGCCATTCATAAAAGATGTCTGGTCCTCTGAAAGCAGTTAAAGGCACACACTCCTCTGCAATGCGAAGTTGATGGAAGCCTGTAGCTAGGTCCATCCTAGAGAATACTCGTGCCCCATGCAGTCGGTCAAGCAAATCACCAATACGAGGCAGTGGATATTTGTTCTTTAGGTTTTCTTGTTGAGATCACGGTAGTCTACACATAGCCTGAGAGTACCGTCTGATTTTGGGACGAACACCACTGCTGCTCCCCATTCCGAGAAGCTGGGTCTGATCAGACCCTTCCACAAAAGCTGCTTGGTTTGATTTTTCAGCTCCTCTCTTTCTTTTGGCGACATTCTCCGAATGGGATGTACAACAGGCCTTGCATTCGGAGCTAAATCAATTCGGAAGCTGATTTCTCTATGTGGAGGTAGGCCCTCAACTTTTTTGAATATATTAGCATAATCTTTGACGACATGGATATCCTCATTAGAAGTAGGGGTAACTTCTAGAGAAGACCAGAATGTTTTCCTGTCGGTGGTTGAGCCATGGCAGGGGATACATACATTTCCAAGATTAGTTTTAGCTTTGACAATTCTTTCAGCACAATTGACTTCAGCCTCATATTTTGTCAGCCAATCTATCCCAAGAATGACAACATAGCCGGAGAAACTCATAACGATCAAGTTAAAGGGAAATTTGCAGCGAGAATAAGAAATAGGTACTCGACAATACTGACCAAGAATAAGAAAACCTCCTATCGGACTATTAGCTCTAATCAAATTTTTGAGTTTCCTTGGTTTCAGTTTCAACTTTTTAATCGCATCATTAGAAATAAAGCTTCGTGTAGCACCAGTATCAAATAAGACAGTAATAGGGATGTTCGTAATATTAAGCGTACCTCCTAAGACATCGGGCTTATTAGGCCCCTCAGTCGAAGCTGGAGTATCTGCACCCTCATAAACATGTGCCACCTGAGCATTCCTTAGCAGTGGACAATTCGCCTTGATGTGCCCCTTTTGATGGCAATTGTAGCATTCCCTTTTGTCCTGCGAACTCTGGCCACGATTCTGAGGATCTTGACCACGGTTTTGGGAGCTCTGACCACGGTTCTGACTAGGGCCTGAATCATTTCTCTTGACCTTTTTAGGAGCTCTACACTCGTAATCGAAATGCCCAATCTTGCCGCAGTTATAGCAGGTCACCTTGCTCCTATCCCTCTTCTTTCCTTGGGGCTTAGCTGTAGAAGAATTACTCGCCTCCTGTTTCTTGTTAGCATGTTCCTTCTGGTTGTTGCTTTGACCTTTCCCTCTATCCTGTGGTCCAGACTCGTCATTTTCCTCATAGCAACACGCCATCTCCACTACTTCATTGAAAGGAAGCTTAATATGGGCAGTGACTCGATTCAAATATTTCTTGGACAGCCCCTTGATAAAATTCTTATTCTTCTCTACTGGATCTTGAATCAAACTAGGGACATATCATGAAAGCTCATCAAACTTCCTCACATACTCAGAAACGGTCATATTCCCTTGCTGTAGGTTAACGAACTGCTCGCGCAGACGCTCTCTAGCTTGTGGGGGTATATACTTCTCATTGAAAAGCTCCTTGAATCTGGCCCAAGACATATTGGCCACATCATTGCAGATTTTAATTGTATCCCACCAGTGCCCTGCTTCCTCCTTTAGCTGCCAAACTGCCAGGTAACGCTTTCGCTGATCTTCCAGTTCCAAGCCTTCTAGGATCTTTTCGCAATCTTTAAGCAATGCTTCTGCCTGAATCGCAGACTCCCGCCCTGTAAAAGGTACACCTCCAAGGTTCCTGAATTTCTTTGACATTCTCTCCAAATCAAAAGGCTGCAGAGGTGGAGGTGGTTCAACTACGACCTCTGAATTATGCTGCTCTAGAGTGATGGGTGTCTCGTCTCTAGCTTGCCCTACATCTCCTACTCGGGCTCCTCCTCTAGCCCCGCCTCGAGCTCCACCACGGGCTCCGCCTCGGGCTGTTCTTGATCTAGTATCCATTTAAATCAGTCTGTACCATCAAGGAAAGAGTCAGACCAACAAAATGAGAATTTTCAAGAAAAGATAAGATAAGGACAAGATGAAAAGATGATGATGTAATGACTGGTAAATATGTGCTATTTTGCTGTGCTCACTCTAGGACATTACTAGTCCTATCTCTAATGAGCTACTCGTCTTATAAAAATGTGGATTCTATCTAGAAGAATTGTTCTAAATATGTTATATTCCGTAGCCAAGGTTAACCTGGCTCTGATACCAACTGTGATAACCCCAAACTTCCGTAGACCGAAAGCAAGGATAATCATTTTGGAATACAACATATTTACAACAAAAACAGATCTCAGATAATTATCATAACACATAAACCATCGCAGCGGAAATAAATGTCATCAACATTGCAGCAGAACATCAGAGTATGCAGTTTTATAGGATCCACTTAGCATAAAAGAAGTCTTAACAAAAGAGAAAACAAGTCTCAACTGAAAGGAAATAAGTTTCAAACCCCATTACATACATCAAAAGTGAAAGATAGAAAAATGTATCAAAAGTAGAATAAAAGTTGGAGAAAAGGTCTTCTTCTTCTTCTTTCCAAAGCAAGCTCCAACCAGAAAGTATCACCTAGAAACCTGTCAATTGGTTGCCCGTGTAGAAAGAGTGCACCCGAGTTTGCAAAAGTGAAACAAACTACGAGTCAGTCATGGGACTGGTTTGAGAATTCTTAACTAAATTAACTATCAAGAAGGCGAATCTCAGGACCACGCCGCTAACGCGGAACGGGTTTACTCCATTGGATTGCCAGTGCAATATTTTATAAAGTTTATATAAAACAGCGAAATGACCTTTGGAAAAATGAAACCATTATAAGACTCAGATCCTATCACACAAAGCAACGCACACAGGAGGATAGAGTTTTTCTCTTATGATGATCAAACATGCTTAATGCGTGAAAAGTAATATTTTAATATTATCATTAGTGTCTAGGCAGTATTAAAATACTTCAATATAAATATATCAATCCTAGACGGCATAGTACCCCATCCTACTATGTCGACGAATATAAGTTTACAATTAAAACCGAAATGTCGTCGTATTGGGAATTGGTTTTCTATCATGAAATCGAGGCTAGGGATCGTCCTCTTTAGATTCGAGACACTCTAGCAAATGCCTCAGGATCCCCCGCAGTGAACCCTTGGAACGGTAGGGCCGGTCCCCACCTAACGGTAGTGGATTGGCAATTCCTGAACATACGTTTCCCTGCCCCTTTGGACCTATAATGTGACCACTTCCGGCCTATAAAAACGAGGTACCTCAATCCAAAATCCACATAGTAAAATGCCGGGCCGTGTTAAAGCCCAAACACCACTCTAGCCAGAAAGAAACGTATGCACTCCCTACGGTCCATATCCCGTTTTTGACTCATACCGGGGTGTGAGGCTCGCGAAGTTACGTTATACACAAAGCTATGCCTAAACAGGCTATGCTTTGATCATCAGCCACAATGCCTGCTTTTCAACAAAGCCTTGATCATTGCATCTTGGCGTGCCACATTGACAATTCAATGCCATGTTATCGATAACTACTACTACGTATCCGGGTGTTAAGTAGAGAATAAATTCTCCACCACCAAACAGACATATATTAATAGAAATCAATTTTTAATTACATGAAGTGGATTTCAACGTCAGACACGCATCCATTTACAAGTCCGTTCTAGGTCCGAACGAAACCGGAGACAGCAAAGAGGTTCTCGCAAATCCGCACGACCAACACACACGTCCGGACAATTACTGCTTCAACCCTGTCCTGGAAGCAAATCAGTCCAAGGTATCAGAAGTCATCGTCCATTCGATGTGAAGATCGCCGGTCTTCTGCACCGTCTTGTTACATCTTTGATTTAATCGCCGTTCAATTATTTGAAATGAGTTAAACTCGGTCTTTTCAAATAATTTTCGCATAATTATAATTTAAAACATTTCATATATATTTATAACTATTTATCGCTATTTTTTATTTATTAGAAATAGCTCGAAATAAATAAACGACGTTTCAAGTCAATGGGCGGTCCTGGCGCTGCTTTTACCAAAATTTGATTTACAAATATATTAAAATCTAACCGTCGGATTTTGGTGAAATTTATATCGTTGGAAAGCTCTTCCCAAAGCGGTCCTAACGGTTCCAGTTTTGGGAAAATCCAATGGTCGGATCTTTCTATATATTCGTTTGAAGTTACGATTGTCGATACGCGAACTGCCGCGCTCGTTTCGTTTAATTTTAAATTTTATATTTATATATAAACCATTGGGCGATTCCCTTTGTTAAAATTCATTCCTTTTATTCTATGAAAGTAATATTTTCGTCCGCCAATTCTAATGCGACAAAAATGATGGTTTCAACAATGTATCATTTTTTCTTCAAATAAACATGGCATTTTTGTTCGCCAATTCTAATGCGACCAAAAATGATGATTTCAACCATGTATATTTTTATATCAAATAAAAATGACATTTTTGTTCGCCAATTCTAATGCGACAAAAATGATAGTTCAACAATGTATATTTTTATATCAAATAAAAATGACATTTTTGTTCGCCAATTCTAATACGACCAAAAATGATGATTTCCACAATGTATATTTTCTATATTCAATAAAATGATATTTTTGTTCGCAAATTCTAATGCGACAAAAATGATAGTTTCAACAATGTACATTTTCCATATTCAATAAAACGATATTTTTGTTCGCAAATTCTAATGCGACAAAAATGATGTTTTTAACAATGTACATTTTCTATATTCAATAAAATGATATTTTTGTTCGCAAATTCTAATGCGACAAAAATGATAGTTTCAACAATGTACATTTTTTGTATTCAATAAAATGGTATTTTTGTTCGCAAATTCTAATGTGACAAAAATGATGTTTTTAACATTGTATATTTTTATATTCAATAAAAATGTAAAAGTCCCTTATTCTTCTTATTTACATATAAAATGTAAATCTCCTTTTCTTTTATTGTTTTCTATTTACATTGAAAATGTAAATCTTTCTTTTTATTGTTTACATAAGAAAGTGTAACTCTTTTCTTTATTTTTCTCTTTACATTGAAAATGTAAATATTTTCCTTTCTTTTTCCTTTACATTAAAAATGTAAATATTTTCTTTACATTAGAAAAATGTAAGTTGCTCTATTTATTTTCACTACATTAGAAAAATGAATTAAAAGTTAATGTATCTTTCTATTTAATATTTGCGCTGTAAAATGCAAATAAAAAGGTGAACTTTATTTCTAATGTAAACATCCTTTCTAGTGTCAACATTTCTAAAATAACTATATTTTCTAATGCCAATATTTGATTCATTTCAATTATATAACATGACGATGAAATTTAATGTCATTTCAACTAAATTAACACAACGATGGGTTTTGTGTCATTACAACTAAATTAACACAACGATGGATTTTGTGTCTAATTTCCATGCATCAAAATAAAAGTCCCATCTTTATTTTATTTTGTGAATCAAAACAAAATCTCTAAACTTTATTCATATTATAAATTAGAATAAAAGATCAAATCTTTATTTTACAAATCCAACTTTCTTTTATTTTAGAAATCAAAATAAAAGATCAAACTTTCTTTTTGTTAAAACCCAAACTTTTCCTTTATTTTAAAAATCAAAATAAAAGATCAAACTTCCTTTTTATTTTATTTTTCTTTCAAGATAAAAGATCAAATCTTCTTTTATTTTATTATATAAATCAAAATAAAAGATTCAACTTTGTTTTTGATTTGTTTCAAACACAAAAGATCCAAATTTTATCATATTTTTTTAAAAAAACAAGAAAAGATGAAAACTTTATTATGTTTTATAAATCAAATTAAAATTCTAACTTTGCTTTTTATTTCGTAAATCAAAATAAAAATCTAACTTTTATAGAAAGGAAATAAGATAAAAATAAAGACGAGAACTTTACTATGATTACATCAAAAATCACAGATCTAAATAACATAGCTATCTCATGGCATCACCACATATTTCAATAACCATACCATAATCACATACAAATATCATCACATTGCAGATCAGGAACAATAATATACAAACCATGATTTCACCATTTTAATTAAATTATTTAATTATTAAAAGTTAGAGATCTCACCTTATGTTCAAACAGATCCAAAAACCCAAACGAATCCAGAATTTATTCCAATCAGGTTTAACAGGTCGTATTCAGCGTCACGGTCCCAAATCTGAAATTTTCAGATTCTGATCATGTATGAGTAAGTTATCGCTTTTATAATTTAAATAAGAAACTTGCTACGCTTTTAACTGTTAGGATTTGTTGAATTTATACCTCAGGAGTATAGGCCGTATATTCTCGTTTTTTGTTCAGAATTTCAGGTCCAAAAATCAGTCGATCCGCGAAGCCGTTTGTCGATCAGGATGTGGCACGCTGGCGTGCTAGGGGAGGCGCACGCACGGTGCAGGGGGGCCCCACTCGGTGGCGCCTGGAGGTCAGGGCGGAGCACGAACGGGCGCGAGTTTGGGTCGTCGGTGCTTGGTAGTTGCGGCACTAGGAGATGATCAGGTGGTATGGAATTGTAAAGGAGGAGGAGAGCTTTGAAATGGTGTGAAGTATGGGGTTTAATTCTTGGAGGAGAGGGAGAACGAAGTGGAGGAAGTTCAGAAATCGGTGGCCATGGATTCGAGTGGGTGGCGGGTAACGATGGAGATGAACAGTGCATTAGGGTTTATCTCCTATTATTTAAAATATTAAAATGTATTTTTACAAAAAAAAACCATATCTTCCAACCCGGTTCAAATTCAGTCCAGCAGAAAGTGACCCTAGCTAATAGCCCATATTCCGGACCCAATGGGACAGGTCCCGTCAGCCCAAGCGGCTGTCTGCGGCCTGTATTATTTAATTTAATATTTAATTCCTTTATTAATTTAATTCGTCTGCACAAATAAATTCATCGAGGCCACAAACGGACTCAGAAAATCCAGAAAAAATATATTTGTCTATGTTATGACGATACGGTCCTAAATAATTAATTTCGTCGAATTCTGACACTGTTTGAAAAATGGCTATTTTTCAGTCGATTAAATTTGACTGTAATCGACCAAACACATTTTCCTTCGCCACGCTCACATATTAAGTCGAAAAATTCTAAAAATTGAAACCTAGCAATAATATGACATTCCGGTTCCAATGAAAGTAGTTTCGTCGAAAACAGAGATCGTTTGAAAATTGACTATTTTCACTGGCTTCAACATTATTTAAAAATGGAATTTTTAATTTCTGCCACATTTTTCCACCAAAAAAATTAAAATTAAAATTTAAAATTGATTCGGATTTTCCGGGTCGTTACACCTTGAGTTGATTTAATATCATCGTTTCAACAAGCAATTTTCTTCCTTAAATCTTCACATTCAAATGATCATATACTCGAGCATAAGATTATAGGAAGGATGTACTTAAACAGTTGACTATCCATGTTGATTCAAGAACACAAAGCAGAAGTCAAAACACATGTATTTGTTGAAGTCCTGTGTAGTTGCTCAGGCGAGAGGCATCCATGTTGGGGCTCGGGTGTACTGACCTATTCGTCCGGGTTAAGAGAGGGTGTGATAGTGAATTCCGAAGAGGAGCTTCGGGACTGGACATAGGGAGGGAAGTCCGAACCAGTATAAAATTCCTGGTGTCGTTTCTTATTGCACTTACTTTTATATATTTCTATTGCTTAGCTTTTTTTATTATATATTAGCTAGTTAGTATATCATCTACATTTCCGCTATATCCATATAGATCCTTCTTAAGTCATACACATCGACTTTTCATTCGGTATCAGAGCTTGGTGTTCTAGAGATCATAACAACATCCTAGAACAAATGGCAATAAAGAAATCCGGTCAAAAAATTAGAAAGTGGAAGAATAACAAAGCTGAATCAGGAGAGTAAGGAAGCAAATGTCTCATGGCTAAAGTCAAATCACAATCGGTATGTGCAGATTCATTATACAAAGAACTTATGTTAGACCATGAAAAATTATTGAAAGATTTGAAAGCTTTAGGTAAACTTAATGCACTTATTTTGGCTAAGTCAAAAAAATTTGAGCAAGAAAATTCTAAATTAAAAGAGGAAAACATTTTCCTAGTAAAACAAGCCAAATGTTTTGAAAATACCTTAGAAGAGCTTGTTTTTCAATAAGATTTCCTTCAAAAAGAAAATGAGCGATTAATAGATAGAAAGATTGATCTTTTAAAGGAAATCAATGGTTTACAAAGTAGAAATAAATCATTAGAAGATTCTTTAAATAATTCTAGTTCTTAAATTTTGTCTCTTGAAAAAGAGAATGGAGCTTTAACTGAAAAGAATTTAGAATTATCTAAAGAATATGAGATTTTAAAGGTTAATAATAATATTTTGCAAAATGAAATTTCTGACTCAAAAGAAAATTTTGAAAAATTACAATTTTCTTTAGATAATTCAAAATCTCAAATTTTTGGTCTTAGAACTGAGAATGGTACTTTAAAAGGGAAGAATTCTGAATTAAATAAGGATATTGATAACAAATCTTCTTTTAAAAATATCAATCGCGATTATGGAATCAAATTTGATAAACGTACAAATAAGTTCGCGAAATTTAATACAGGTCAAAATGATTTAAATATGATTTTATCTAGATCTCGACCTTTACATGACAAAAGTGGTTTAGAATATAATCATAGAAGTAGTACTAGATATGCTTTTATGTACAATAAGAATATCATTGCTAGTACTAATGCACATCCAAGACCCAATTACTATAGAAATTCATATACTTCTATGATTAGAGATATATCTATAAGTACAAAGGGAAATACCAATAGATGTTATTTAAGTATTTCGGTTCCTGTAAATTGGAAAAAAAGAGAAAAATATATCAATGATTATTTTGATTCAGTAGTAATAATGAAAATTTTATTTTTAAAGGTTCCATTAGACCCTATTGGGTATGGTTACCTTCCTTCTAACTCATGGACCCAAACAAAGCAAGTGGGTACCAAAGTATATATGTCATATTTTTTGCATGTACACCACAACAAAGAGAAGGCTATTCGGTATCTCTAAAAATCTGTGAAAACACAGCTTATCGAAAAAGCACATGATTTAATATCTTATAAAGGTGCTATAATTATTTGTAATCTCTACAACTCTCGATTACTATGTTTATCATGGTATTTATTCTTTTTAATCGATGACAAAGGGTGAGAAAAGTGTCATTGTATATTTCATATATATTATATGTACTAACATTTTGTTGTAGGAAAATGGTGAGTATATCTTTTGAACTAACAAAATGTTACAGAAAGCTTTTAGATAGGGGGAGATAAAAATATATTAATGCATACCTTTAGGGGCAACTACTTAGTATCTCAAACATATATGTAAGGTGTTGTCATCAATCAAAAAGGGGGAGAATGTTGATACACGAGATTTTGATTAATGACATCAAAGAAATGGAGATGATTGACGAGCTAAATTCATATACATTAAAGAAATGGAAATCAATGAAGATCATATTGAAGAAATAAAGGTTGTATGTATATATATATATAGAGTCGTGTTAGAACTTATGTTAAAATCTATCCTTAAAGTATAACACGAGTGCACGAAATGATTTTATATATATATATATATATATATATATATATATATATATGATATATAAAACAGGCCGACTGTTCAGAAATTGTCTGAACCAGTCGACTGGTGAAACAGAGACCAGTCGATTGGTCAGACAAATTTCTGACAGTAACAGCCAGTTTCTATATATTTTTTAAATATACGATTTTACAATATTTTGACCAGTTAACTAATGGATTTCAGACCAGTCGACTGATCCGAAACAGTACTTATTTTTCTGAAAGGTTGCTTTGATTCATGAAGAGATTCCTCTTCATTTCTGAAAGGAAATGGACGTTTCTATTGATCATAGCTCTTCATGAAGAATTGCTACCTTTCTACCATTATATAAACACTTCAATCATGATTTCCGAATAACCGAATCATTCTTTTTCTTATCTAATTTCTGAGTTTCATTTCTATACTCTTATAATACAAAAGCTTTCCCAAATTCAAATGCTTGTTGAATCCTTGAATTGATTTAATATCACTCGATTCAACAAGCAATTTTCTTCCTTAAATCTTCGCATTCAAATCATATACTCGAGGATAAGATTATAGGAAGGGTGTTAAACAGTTGACTATCCATGTTGATTCAAGAACACAAAGCAGAAGTCAAAATACTTGTATTTGTTGAAGTCCTGCGTAGTTGCCCAGGCGAGAGGCATCCTTGTTGGGGCTCGGGTGTACTGACCTATTCCTCCGGGTTAAGAGAAGGCGTGATATTAATTCCGAAGAGGAGCTTCGGGACTGGACATAGGGCAGGAAGTTCGAACCAGTATAAAATTCCTGGTGTCGTTTCTTATTGCACTTAATTTTATATATTTCTATAACTTAGCTTTTTTTATTATATATTAGCTAGTTATTATATCATCTACATTTCCGCTATATCCATATAGATCCTGCTTAAGTCATACACATTGAATTTTCATTTCATTTATTTATTTTTCGGTACAGGAAAATGCAAACTGAAATACTCATGAACAATAAACTTGCTTAGTTATGGATTCAAGGAAAACATATTATGAATAAGCCTCGACTTTTAACTAGAAATCAAAATTGGTAATGGTTATACACACTAGGATGAAAGATTATGAGGACACACTTAGATTCCATTCAGGTGCAAATTTTGTGCAGTTTCATGTTCGACACGCCCGATGCTATAGTCTTATTTTGCTTCTTTCAAAAAGAGTAGCTAATTTTTAAAACACCTATTAATTACCCTATTTAATCCAAGTGAACACACATTATATTCTCAATCATATAAGATTAGTTGCTTTTATGCACAAATGAAATGTTATTTTTTAAAGTCGTTATAAGATGATTTTTATTTTGGAAGTTCGAACGACCATAATAGTTGCTAACGGATTGCTATTGTTGTCGCCCTAATTCGAATTCAACCGCCAATAAAGTGAACCGTTACGGACAACATGTTGTCACATACTCCACCCGGGGTGCTGCCCTAGGACCCTCGTGAACTAATCAATCAGGTCGAGGCCTGTTAGCGTGGGAATTGTCCCCGCACTCACTTAGGGGGTGTCACCCCTAAACCCCCTTCATAAAATTTGAAAAAATCACTACTAGAAACATTACTTATGACGTCAGGACCTAGCGATGGATAATAAAGGTGGGTGATGCTAGCCGTCACTAGCCATCGCCTAACTTGATAATTACTCGCAAGCTAGGAACCAAAATTTTATATGTTGCCTCCAACTACCATCACTTTCGCATGAAAAAAGAAATACTCCAAACCATACCAACTCGCCGTCCCACCCAGCGCCGCCATCATCACTCACTGTCCTATGTCATTGCCTACTTCCCATTATCGCGCTACATCTCCCACTTCTCTATTACATTTGTTATCTCTCTAATCTCGGTATAATTCGTTTAAATCATTTTTCTATAAAAAAAGTTAATGTTTGTTGTTATGAATATGTTGATTAATTGTTATTAGATGATAATAATAGATTATTGGTTGATTTGGGAATACAATTAAACACTAAGTTAGGAAATTGGTTGATATGAATTTATAAATTAATGAATATTATGTACTAATTGATGGCGATACTGTGATTTAGTTGAACTAGTGATGATTTGCGGGTGAGTGCTCGTTTATCCCTTGATTTGTCTAGGAGGATCCCGTGTTGCAAGTAGTTCTTGATCGGAGTTAACCAAGATTCAGGTTCGGGGTCATTCTCCACTACGCCGTAGATTGCCTACTACAACGAAAACGCATGGTGTTGCCAGCTAAAATTTGCCTCAGCTATGCTGATTTTTGTGTATTGCAACGCACTCTTCAATGTGTTACCATAGATATCAAATTGTGTTGCAGTAGCTATAGCTATAAACTTATAAGTTTAATTTGCCACGTCATCAATCTGCATCTATAAAAAGATGCATATATATCCATCAATTTACCTTTTAAAAACAACATCTGAAGTTGACACCTCACTAATCCGTTAACTTCCTTCACCACCAATATGAAATCAACTTATGTTACTCATTCGATTTCTCTTTCTCAACTTCTCAGATCTATTCGTTCTTACCCCAAAATTTCCAATTCCAATCCCTAATTTTCTCAACTACTCAGATCTGTCCGTTCTTCACCTACTTCTTCCACTCCAACCCTCTCTGCGTCCTCCACTTCTTCCAGCGAGTCCTCGACTCCAAACGCACCCACTTCTCCCCTTCCCCGTCATTAAACGACAGTCAATCTAAGAAGAAAGGTTCTAGCTTTTTATCCTGTGTTTCTCATGTACGTTTCTGTTG
This sequence comes from Allium sativum, assembly GCA_030737875.1. Taxonomy (NCBI): domain Eukaryota; kingdom Viridiplantae; phylum Streptophyta; class Magnoliopsida; order Asparagales; family Amaryllidaceae; genus Allium; species Allium sativum. Next base: position 831,141,239 of record CM060924.1, read on the forward strand.
GTTTTTTGATCATCGCTATTGATTAATCTACCGAGAAACGGAAATTATTATCACCATGAGTATAATTTTGTTTGGTTGGTGGTGTTTTTTGTGGTTCTGTTGTATGTTGATTCGCTGAAATGTTCCTTGAGCAGCTATTAGGTTGTTAATCAATTTAATAACACAGAACTTTAGTTTCTAGTGAAGTGTGGTTGTGAACAATTAGACCATAAACCTTATATGAGCTGCATGTTCTAAACAACTGCTTGGGTTTCCCAGGTTGCTGTTGCATGTGATGATTGAGACATGATAGTTATCATTTCTTATGTATTATCATACAGTGATTGAGACATGTGGTTGTGAACAATAAGATATACAGTGGTTTTTGAAAATGGTTTCATAAGGATGCTTACATATACATGATAGTTATCATTTCTTAGGTATTATCATGGTCTGTATGCATAAGACCGTCTAATAAGTATACTCATGATTTCTTAAGTATGTGTGTGTATAAGACTGGCTAATAAATATACGCATGTTTTTTCACATTGCAGATTAGTGATAATTTTTTAAGTATATGCATGATTTCTTAAGTGTGTATGTGGTTATTATGCACACAAATACTGAATGCATGAAATACATGCCTGAAAGCCTACAGAATGATTTGCAGTTTGTGATATCACTTCAATTCTTCCTTCAATTCGAGTTCGATGACTGGTCAATCAATTTCTACTTCAAATTCGTCAACAGCGGTTGCGAGAAATAACTACCACCACAAAATCCTAGCGAAGATGAGGTCTATGAAGGTAGGGTCGAATGCGGAGAAGAAGTTTTTTGGTTGCTCCATGTGGCCGATAACTATAAATTAGGTTTTTTGGTTGCTTTGTCGATTATTATATCTTTCAGTGATGTTTTAGTCGAGAATTTCAGATATGTGCAAAATGACGATTACGGGTATTTTATGTGGCATGACGAAGTATATGAAATTAACAACAATGCTGAACTGGAAAAAGAAAAGACAATATTGCAATTGCTCGTGGAAAAGAAGACAATTGAAGAAAAGCTGCTGAAGCAAAAGCAAAAGAAAAAGAGGGCAAAAGCCGATGAACTTGTGGCAGAATTGAAGGAAGAGTTGGCCCTAATGCGCATTGAATGTGGAAAACACGAGAAAGGAGAAAAATTCTTTGCAGCAACTTTGGCTTTTTCCTGGATCAAGTTTGGAGTTCTTTTGTGTGTTACTATGGCAATGTAGAGCAGTGAAGTAACATGAAATAACATGCATGGACATGCACAGTTTTCAGGTATAGTTTTAAGTTTTGTCACATTGCAGATTAGTGATAATTTTTGCCATATTGTAGATTACTGATAATTTTATCCATATTGTAACTGTCTAATTGTTATACACAATATACACTTGTATCAGTATACACTTGTATACACACTGTGCCTCTGTTATACTATGTAGACACATTGTATACACTTGTATACACATTGTTTAGATCAATATACATATGTGTCCACATTGTGCCTCTGTTATGTAACTCAGTTGTATAAATGAAATGCAAATGAAAATGAAACTCAGTTATATTTGGATCAATATACACTTGTATACACATTGTTTAGATCAGTTATGTAACTCAGTTATGTTTATATCGTTATACACTTGTATACACATTGTTTAGATAAGTTATGTAACTCAGTTATGTTTAGATCGGTATACACTTGTATACACATTGTTTAGATCAGTATACTGTGTTATATTGAAATGCAAATGAAACTCAGTTTGTGCTGAAATGCAAATGAAACTCAGTTTGTGATGAAAGGAAACTCAGTTATACTATGACCATAGTTTGATGCATGCAGGTGAAGGAGGCAGTGATGAGGTTGTTTAAGAACTTGTTACTGAAGGCACTAGAGTTACTCGATGCAGTAGAAGCACTGAACGCACTGGAGGCTTGTGCTATATTTTGAAACTGTTTTAGTTTTATGTAAACATGAATTTAGTACTGGCTGTGTTTGTAACTAAAATGTATGTAAAACTGAATTTAGTATCTATGTTTGGTTATTTTGTAGTTGACTAATTAATACTTGTGTTTGCTGGTTAATTTGAAATAAAAAGTTCTTTTGTTAATTTCAGTGTGATGTTATGTTATGTAATGTTGCCATAGCTATGACATAATCTTGCAGTATGTGATGTTAAATGTTGCCATAGTTGTGATATAGTGTTGCCATTAGGTGGTAAAATGTTGCCATAGATTTATGCATGTGGGCCCCACAATAGGATTCCGTGAACCTGGACTACAGATTTTAGTGGCGATTCTGTGAACGCAGGCTATAGATTTTACCGAGTCCCACATTTTTGTAAATTTAGTACCTGTGGCAACAATGGTACTAATGTTGCCTTAGGGTCGCAAAGATATTGCCTTTGACTCTAAGGCAATGCGGCAAAATGCATCACCAAGAAAGTGTTGTCACAGATCATTTTTTATCTATAGCAACACTTTTTGGCACTTTCTGCATCACTACTTCGGTGTTGCAGTATGCAATCTATGGCGTTGTGCTCCGTCATTGATATCAAATAAGTTTGTATCTAGTTGATACTCGAAGATTCGAGTACTTCGACAAGGACGAGACACAAGAGTTGCGCATCTCCAGAATTTGCTAGTTTGGCTAATGAATCAGCCTTCTCGATTTGTTCTCGAGGGATGTGGGTGATAATGTAGTGGTCGAAGCTTGTACGTAGTTCTCGAACCCAAGCAAGGTAGGGAGAAAATCGTACCCCCATTGGCATGATATTCTCCCTGCATCTATCGTACGTTGACTTGTGAATCAGAGTATATTTGAAGAGCCTTGAAGTTGAGTTCGATAGTAATTCTGAGTCTGACGATCATATTTCACATCATTGTTTTTGGCACAGAAATTGAGCTTCATAGCGTAACACATCGTGCGTTCCTCAGGAGTAATGAGTATAACTCCAGAGACAGAACACTGATTGTTGGATGAACCATGCACGAATAGTTTCCCCTGAATGCTGGGAGGCCCACTATCTTCCAAAGGAGGCTTTTCGAGAATAGTGAACTCTATGATAAAATCTGCCAAGGCTTGTCTAAGGATGGCTCGACTAGAGACGATGGTAAGCTCAAATTGACTTAACTCAATATTCCATTTCAAAAGTCGCTTAGACGCCTTTGGGAGTTGTAGGACCTGTCATAGCGGCAGGTCAGTGTGGACTTTGATTGGATAAGACTGAAAGTATGGACATAGCTTCCGGGAAGAGATCTACAGGTGGTAAGTAAGTTTCTCGAGCTTTGGATAGTTCTTTTCTATGCCTTTTAAGCTCTTGCTGATCTAGTAAATGGGCGGTTGGACACGATCTTCTTCGTGCACTAGCGCCAAGCTAATTGCCTACATAGAAATAGCCAAATAGATGAATACGGCTTCACGGTCCATAGATTTTGATAGGAATATTGGCCGTTCTAAGTGATTCAAGAGGTCCTGTAATGCAGCGATGCGCTTCGATGTCCATGAAAAATTGCCTTTTCTTTTTCTGAGCAAGTCAAAAAATGGAATGCACTTATCTGCTGCTTTCGATATGAATTGACTTAAGGCGGTCACTTTCCCATTTAAGCTTTGAACATCTTTGATGCTCTAAGGGGCTTGAATATCCCCCATAGCTTGGATTTTTTTGGATTTTCCTCGGTCCCCCTAAATTGATAATGAAAGCCAGGAATTTTCCCAACGCGACGCCTAAAGATCGTTTCAATGGATTGAGCTTATGCCATTTTTATGGAGGACGTTGAACATTTTTGCGAGCTCTTTGACGTGGTCATTCAACACCTTTGATTTTATGAGCATAGCGTCCACGTAGACCTCAATGGATCTTTCGATTTGGTGCTTGTACATGCAGTTGACCAGTCATTGGTAGTTGTCTCCAGCATTCTTAAGACCGAAGTGCATGACAACATAACAATAAAGCCAGGGGTCGGTAATAAATAAAGAGTGCTCCTGATCTGGAAGGTACATTTAATTTTGATTGTAGCTTGAGTACACGTCCATGAAGGAGAGAAGGTAGCAGTCGGCAGTTGAATTAATGAGTTGGTTTACCTTTGAAAGCGGGAAGCTGTCTTTTGGGAAAGATTTGTTTTAGTATGAGCAGTCAATACACGTTCTCCACTTCCCATTTGATTTCTTGACGAAGACTGGGTAGGGAACCCATTTAGGGTAGAGGGCGTTGCGGATAAAGTCGTTGTCGAGCAACCTTTCCACCTCCATTTTAAGTGCCACCGATCTTTTCATTCCCAAGATTCATCGTTTTGCTTGACTGGAAGATGCTTGGGGTTGATACTAAGCAGGTAACAAGCGATTCCTAGTTCGATTCCACATATATCAGAATGAGCGTAAGCGAATATGTCGAGGTTGGCCCTTTAGAAATCCAAAAGTTCTTCCTTTATTGATGAGTAGAGTTGTGATCCAACCTTTAAGACCCAAGTCGGGTCAGGGGTTAATTGGAATGTCTATGGTTGGCTTCACTGGAGTAGCCCTTCTGAAATTAGGCTCTTCGTCTTTCCTTGGATCGTGGTCGTTAGAAAGACGACAGTGCATCTGAGTTAGGACTAAGACTCCAGTAGTTGCTATGCACTATAATTTTTGGCATAGTGGATTGGCACCAACTTTTTCCTTCTCTTTGTTGACAATACTTTCCATTTTGTGAGGTAGCATGCTCTCGTGGTGGCTTTGTCGGTCTTGACGGTTCCGATCCTGTTCTCAGTTGGAAACTTCATAAGATGGGATGACGGTGCCATGCAAACTTGAAATTCTGCAGGGAAAGGACGTCCTAGAAAGATGTTGTATGGAGAAGTGACATCAATGACTACGAAGGTGAGGATCCAGACTCTACTGTGATTCCCGTCCTTGAGTTCGGCCGCCAGTTCTACCAAACCCACAAGTCGGTTGGAGGAGCCATTGAAGCCATGGACAATGACATGACAAGGCTTCAAGTATTTAGCCTTAAGTTTTATTTCGTCGTAATCCATCTTGAAGATGATACTGATGGAGCTCCCCGAGTCTACGAGGATTCTTTCGATGTAGGAAGGGCCTACTTGTGTAGTAATGACGAGAGTATCTTTAGTTGGAATTTCGATTCCGGTAGAATCCCTCTAGCCGAAAGTTATGTCGTCACGCATAGTCTTTTGAAGCTTTGCTGAGACAGATTCGTCCTGGGTGGAGCATGCTGATTTCCAAATCAGCAAGCTTAATAGAGTTGGTATATTCCTCCAAACGCCGGAAACTTTTGTTTGTGGGGTGAGGTCGGCCGCAGGTCTCGGATTGGACGGCCCGGTGGATTCTAGAGCCAGAGGAAGTGCATGCGTTGAAGGGCCCGCGACTTCTTATTAGGTAGCAAGTTTCTGAACATACTGCTTTAGGCGCTTCTCTTGGATGAACTTCACGATTGCATCCTTGAGGTGACGACAGTCGTTCGTATTATAGTCGAACGTGCCGTGGAATTTTCCATATTTACCAGAGTTCTTATCGCGGTTGGTAGACTCCCTAGTGTTCCACTTCTTGTATTGGATAGTGTTATAGGTCTTTAAATCGATTGTCTCTGGCTCAGAGTTGAGTGCAGTGTAGACCTTGTAAGTTGGGTAGCGGTCGCGCTTCTTCTGATCTCCAAGTTTTTGGTTGTTACAGCTGACTGCTTGACGTTGTTAGGCTTGGGCTTGTATGGATCCGTCCATTTTCCCTTGTTGGAAGATTTATTGACTTTTTTATCCTGACGTTGTCTAAAACAATGCTCAGGTGCGGGTTGAGAGGATGGTCTGTCTGAGCTACCCTATTGTTGCGTGCTTCTTCTTGGCACAGGAACTGATTATCCTTTTCGTTAAAGGCCTCCAAAGTGTTCGATCATTTCTTGTCGACCCGAGCTCTAAATTTGGTATTGGAAAGGATTCCCTTAGCATGCTGAACCAAGATGGTGTGAGGTTCTGGATCATCAACTTCTGCCAGGGTGTTGTTGAAATGTTCCAGGTAACTCTTAAGAGTTTTCATCGTGCCCTGGTAAAGGGTTGAAAGTGCCAGGGTTCCCTTCTGCCTTGCGACATGTATCCTAAATTGTTTCAGTAGCTTGGAAGCAAGCTGGTCAAAAGTAGAGATGGATCTGGTCAGTAGTTGGGTAATCAAAGGAGAGCGACGCTTTCGAAGAAGACCGTGAAGAATTTGAATTTAACGGTGTCGGTGGCTCGACTTGAGTCCATATGTCATTCATAATGGTTTAAGAAGCTATAAGGATCGGTCTTTCCTAAGCAAGCCATTACTTGGGGAAATTTGAAGCGTCGAGGCCAATCCATGTCGTGGACGGCCCGAGTAACGGGGTTACTCCTCGTATTGGTTTCTCAAACTTCGATGGCATGCCCCCGCGTTTCTCTCATGATCCTACGGACCATGTCGATGACAATAGCGGGTTGCACCTCAACTACCTGATTATATTGAGGTTGGTTGGGTGGAACTTTGGCCTGATTAGCTGCTAAACGCGTAGCTGCCATGTTCTGAGGAGCGACGTGGAGGTTCTGTTGATGAAGAGGTTGGGTACTAGGTCATGTTTCTTCGTTAAGACCCAATTAGGAATGTTCGTGTTGACGTATTCCCTCATTGAAGGTGGCGGTAGTTCTGTTACCGTTGCCATTGCCATTTCTGTTGGTGTTGGTATTGATCCTTCTCCTTTAGCTACGGTTCCCATGGTGAGTATTGGAAGAAGAGCTTTCCAAGACGTTCTGCTGGGTGAGGGTTTCTATTAATCTCATGGCAAGCGACATCGTATCGAGTGCTTTTTTAAGTCATTGCACCAGCTCGATGTTTGGCTTCATTTGCTCGTTAAGTTCTCTCATCCTCTCTTCAAATTTCTTGTTAAGTTCAAAGAATTGGGCTTAGGTTACTAGAGTATCAGATTATAGGATGTCGCGATTTCCATATCGACCGGATTTTCCGAAGGTTGAAGTTGAGGAGAAATTTCCTTGTCAGCATTGGTGGAAGTTCCAATCATAGAGTTCTTTTCTTTTCTATCCATCGTAAGAAAACTTAGGAGGTAGGTCTAAGGACCTAAGTAACGCTTCTAGTTTGAAATGTTAGTCGGTCGAAAAGAAGTGAGTCTCGAGTCTTTGAGCTCTCAATGAAAGAACCAAGTGTTGACGCATAAAATTGATGTCACACCCAAATATTCTCCGGTTAGCGAGAATAAAGTTTCGCGTAAGGCAAGAGTACGGAAAAGTAATGAACATAATATTTTATAGTAGTTCGGTCCAAGTTGAAGCTACGTCCACTTTAAAGCTTTTGCTGATTTTATTCACCATTGAAGAACGTCCAAGTGTGAGGTGAGGGGGTATTTATAGATAGTGGTGTAGGTGAGAAATGTGGATCACAGACCGAAATTCGCATACCAAAGTAGCAGACTAAGCTTTATTTCGTATCCCGAAGGGATACGAATTTTGTATTTGAGGATAGGATCCAAAATCTCGTATCCATGGGATATGAAATCTCATATCCGGTGGGACACGAAATCTCGTATCCTATGGGACTCGAAACCTCGTATCGTTGGGGATACGAGTTTCGTATCTGGTGGGATATGAAATCTCGTATTTTGAGGGATGCAAGATGCCTATCCCAAGGGATACGAGGTTGGTATTTGGAGCATTCTTGGGATGCGAAATTCCATTCTAGTGGGACTTTTAAGGAGTTGTGAGGTCAATGCTTGCATGACTTCCTCTGGACCTGAATGTAGAGTACTTTGGCGATATTTCGGGTTTTCGCATCATGCGATGGACTGAATCGAGTGGGCTTATAGTGCTTTTGGGAGTCGAACCAAAAGGCTGGTTAACAATCTTGCATGGAAAAATATAATACTACTATCAAAGTCAAAAGATAAAAAAATGAATTGAACGAAGACATTCACAAGTAATCTCTTAGATATGAGCATCCCCAACGCTGTGGGTTGGGGATGTCACTTCCGTTGGTTGAAAGAAAGCAACCCACCCCAATACGGTGGGTTGCTTTGATTGCGTTAGCCGGCTTATTTAAAGCCGGGTAAAGCAATCACACGGATCGCAATCATGGATCGTTGGATTGCGATCCATGGTGTGGTGTGGAATTAAATCCACACCACACGCTTAGCCGGGTTTATTAAAGTCGGCTAAGCAATTAGGGTATATTAACCCGGCTTTGCTGAAGCCGGGTCACAATAATTCATTCTTTCCCCCTTACCTTCCACCGTCGCCGCCTCCAAACCCCTTTCTTCCATCGATTTTCTGAAGAAGAAAAAAATGCGACGTGCGTGGAGAGCCTTATGAGGAAGCAGAAGCCGGAGCGAGAATGTGGATCCGACTGAGAAGCACGTACCGACTGAAGAGAACGTACCGATTGAGGGTACGAGAGGTTGTGAATCGCCGACGGTTCGAAGAAGATGTGGTGCTAGACGAAGTTAGCAGATGGTTGTGGAGTCTCACAAGGACCCGAATTTGAGACCAGATAAACAATTGGCCAATTTTCGGGAGTTGTCTGGTACCGAGGAACACGTCAGCACATTAGTTGATGCATCGATACATTTTATTTACTAAATATTTACCTGTTTAATGTCGGTCACAAAATAAATAAGTCTCGTTCGTAATATTAGGCTCGACGCGAGCGGACGCATGGGTCTTGGGCTGGTGTTGTTCATCTTTACAAACAGATTCATGAGTATGACACAGAGGCTATTACTCATGGGTTTCTCTGTACTATCGGGTTTGACGATTTTTTGAGAACGTTTTCTCGTCGTATCTACATACATATTTGCGTTTTCATTATTTTCGTTGTTAATTAATTATTATTCGTTAAATAGGTATCGAACACCTTTTAAATAACGATGTTCCATTATGTAGTGCATTGGCTGCTTGTTGGTGGAAAACAAATCATACATTCCACTTTAGTTTTGGGGAGATAGGAATCACTCCACTAGACTTTTCTATGCTTACTGGTCTTGCCATAGGCCAAGGGGGTACATTGCCGTACGATGAGCGGTTCCAGGACTACACACTTTTGGGTAATTTATTTCCACATCTTGATTTACATGATGGTATCACCAATAATTTCCATATTAGACGCTCCTACATTAGACAAGCAATCCAGAATTTATTGAGTATGCATTCTAGAGTTCACCATTTGGAGATTGCCCGGTTATTTGTTTTGTATATAATGGGAAATTTATTTTTTACAAATCCTTCGAGCACACTATCTTGTGGTTATGTGGAGGTAGTTGATGAGTTTTCGTTTGATAGCAGTCCCACTGTGTATGATTGGGGGACACCTATTTTAGCATACTTGTATAAGTCGTTAGATCATCAATGTGTCATTGGGCCCAAGATTACCTCGATTACCAGTTTTTGGGAGATTTTACAGTACTGGTACTACGAGTACTTCCAAATATGTCTTTTCCTACCATGAATCCATCATCAGCCGTTTACTTTCCTACAGTACGAGCGTGGACTGCCAGCAACCGTAGACAGGTGCCTGGAGGACAGGCACGACATATTTTTGTTGTAGCTCGCAATCAGATTGAGCTGCGGATGACACGATAGGCAGTTATTTGGCATCCCTTTGATGGTTCATCTTTTCTTGTTGATCCCACCATGGTGCATGCTCTATAACTTCCGAGAAGACGCTTTCCACTAGTTTCATGTCCTCCTAGTTTAGGCTGCTTCTGGTGTTTAGAGGAACGTTGTTGGAGATAGATATATGATGGGGATGTTGATCCTGATTATCCACACCCACATACAACTACTCCCACGGTTTATACAACTAGTGCTTTACAGGAGCACGTAGAGGAGTGGTGGCCAATTAGTGATTTCGTTCTTATTGGTAGGGATTATATTTCTTTTTGGCGGCAGTATTACACCCCACCTCATACAGGGAGTTTTGTGCATGCTGCATCAATTGATTTGGCTGGACCTTCTACACTTCCAAGTGGGCTTGTGCCCCTTATCATTCATGACATTTCAGAAAGCATGCAGGTTTACCAGGCTCCACAGGCTCCACCATCTCCACAGGCTCCACAGATGCCAGACTATGGTTAGACTGTTAGCATACCCACTACATCCGGATATGATAGATATATTGATATACCACGACCAGTGGTGAAGCAGTATCTAGATCCATCTGTATTTTCTTATGAGGATCTTTATCAGATGACACTAGGATTCTGACCGGTAACGTACCTTGAGCACCAAAGGAGTCAAGATGAGTTGAATGCTCATATTAACGAGCTTACGACTGCTGATGAGGAGCGGTATCGACATGGACCGAGAGTCGACGCGGGAGTTTGTTGTATCTAACAATTCTATTATTTTTGTTTGATGATAACAAACATATGATACTATTTAAATGTGTTTGTAATTGTACTATTTTATTTTACACTGTTTCAAAGAAATAAATATTTGTTGAATAATATACTATTATACACAATTGAATATATTCACAGTATATTATTCAATTAAATATTTTATTTCAACATCTGAAATAGTACAACATTCTAACTCCACTATTGCAAATTCACATATATTAGTTGACATGATATTGTACTCGTAAATAAATTGAATACGATAGACAAATTTTTTTGAACATAATATAATAATATTTTATTTCAATCAAATTTGTTTATTACAAATATCAGCACAATTTTTCTCATTTTTGTACATTTGTTCCTCACTACAACGCTCATCACTCTAGTATATAGTCATTGCCTCACTACAGCATTTCACTCAATCACATTGCAATTATGGCACACACAAAAATAGGAAAAACATTTTTTTTTTGTCCAACTAGCCCACAATGATACCAATACAAATCAGCATGCCAAAGAACAAAGCAAGAAGCCAGATATGCAAGCAGGTGACATTCATAAGTATACAACAACGAAAAAAGGGCATGTTTCAATTCACTTTTTGAACATGTGAAAATTTGGCAACTAAAAAGAAACCAAAACATTTATTGGGCATGAAGAAAAGATTAATGCTTTCCATAAAAATCAAAAATTTTATTTGGCAAGTGAAAAATTAGCTATGCAAAACTCATGGTGTTCAAATGAGTAGAAAAGAAACGACAAGACTATTAATGATTCCAGATATGTACATATATAACAAGTTTTGGAAATCTACATGAATGTTCTTTTGGAAAAAGATAAATTGACAAAGCAGAATGTTGATTTGTTTGGCAAGTGAGAAATCATGATTTTTAATTTTTCCAGAAATCACAGAGTATGTTCTTGGCATTTAATTGTAGTGCTATATTGAAAGTAACAAATATGGAAAGTGTTCAACATTATCCAAGAATTCATATGAATGTGTCATCAACCAAACATTTACATGAAGCAATGCACAATGTAAATTTTGGCAAGAAAGCAATTTTTGTTTGCAGATTTTAGCAAACATCAATTTGGGCAAGGAATTCACACTGTCAAAATCACGCATGGGCAATGAGAACAGATTTATTTGTTTTCCATAAAACTGCATCTCAATTTGGCAAATAATTATCTTTTGTTTCCTATTTTAACAAAGGTTTTTTGCAGAAATCAGAGAAACCATTTTTGGGCAAAGAATATGATCGATTCTTTCCTGATAATCATTCAGAATCCAAATGAAGCAATTCAAAAATCAAGCAAGGGACATACAATCACATTTTGTTTTTTTTTATATGTGCAATTTTTCGTGGATGTCAACATTCAAAACAAATCATTCTTGGAAACAAATTCACATATATACATATACAATTTACATGTATGTAAATGTTTGAGAGCATAAAGGGTAAGTAATGAATTTGGTGCAGCATTTCAAAGCTCAAATACAAGGTACAACTAACACAACAAGTTCATAAAGGTGAGGCATCATAGAGGCATGGTTTTAAGTGCATGCTAAAGAAATTGGATGAGCACAGCAGCATGGAGATTTATACATGCATTAAAATGATGCAACATCTATACACATGTACAAGTGCAAGTTGGATATATATATATATATATATATATATATATATATATATATATATGCACATGTGTTTACAGTCATATATTTTGACATGCAAGAAGACTTCGACCAGACTCTATCAAGCATTTAAGAAATGTGCTCATCAACAAATCACATAATCAAGTTAATGGGATTGAATTTATTGCCTTCTTTCTTGGCAATTATAAATATTCCTAATTTGATATTCATCATAAAATATGGATGCAATCAGAAATATTTCTTGCATGGTCTAAATCAGCATACAGTTTTTTTTGGGAAAGATTATATTTCATTAGTTCCAGAAACCTATATCATGGAAAAACAATTCGAGTTTCAAAATGTTTACATATTTCAGCTAAGCATTTTAATGGAATCAGGAACCATTATTTGGAAAGATTTCATTAATTATTTCGAAGACATTTCTGGAATGTAATGAAATTCAAAATGGAAAATCTTTCTAGGAATTCACTATGAATTAATTCTTTATTGGGGGTATATCAATAGATAATAAACATGCAAGCAATTAAAGCCAAGGAATCCAATTCATCCAAGGAAAATCAAAAATCCAAAATCACGCATACAATCAAGTCAAGCCATATAGCAAAACAGAGTAATTTTAGGATTTCATAGTCCTACAAATTCAACCAATTCATCACAGGCAAGGGATATCGAAAACCAAAGCAACAACTCAAAAAGTAAACAAGTTCAGATCAGTACTACTCACTTTGTTTTCGATCGCAACCTCAGCCAAATCATCGACGAAGAACAACGTTAAAGATCATCAGAGAATCATTTTTTTAGCAATCGAAGTCGAATTGATTTAGGGCGAAACCCTACTTTATTTTCTCAGCCGCCATCAACAAAGAGGAGAGCAAGTCTTTTTTTTGACAAAGCAAAGTCGCAGGCCTATATTACTTTAGACAAAGGGGTTTTTATTGTTTTTATTGTTTATTTCTTTTGTAATCATTCAAACAGTTTACTAGAGTCTGTAAAAACTAGGGTATAGTAGCTACGAGGTTGTAGCTAGGGGAAATATGATCTAAGGGATATAGATCAATCTAGGATTTTTAGCGTAGGATTAGAATAGGAGCGAGGGGTTCACGAGTTTACATGGTCTTGTAAGCGGGATCTGTTCTATTACCTAGTAGAAACCTTAGGAATGCTGCAGTAGGCAGGATTTTGCCGAAGATGGGCATATCTTGTGTTATTTACTTTTCTGCATTTATTTTCTACTGCATATGGTGATCTGATTTTTTTTATATCTCGCTTAATTTTCAGTAAACCCAATTCACCCCCCTCTAGGGTTAATCTAGATCCAACAAGTAGTATCAGAGCCTGGTAATTTCATTAACCCTAGAATCATGGATCCTAGTTGTCATCCCTTTGAGAGTCAGTCCAGCCACATTCCAAACATTTTTTATGGTACAGATTTTTTGAATTGGAAATCAGAAATGAAATCCTATTTGAAATTTGTTAATATTAAATATTAGGATGTTGTTAACAATGGAGGTGATATAATTGATAGGAATATTAATGCTCGTGTTATGCATATTCTCTATTCTCATCATAGTAATAATCAACTTGATCTTATCTCCCATTGTTTGACTGCGCAGGAAATCTGGAAAACTCTCAATGCAAAGTTTGAACAAAATGACAGCAAGTGCTCACAACCCGCAAGGATCAATTCAGATTCAGATGTATGTCTAATAGGATTTACTAAAGAAGAATCAGATGATGTTAGTGTTGGAGATTCAACATATGATGAAATAAGAAATTTTTCATATGAAGATCTGGTTTATTTTTGTGTTGATTTAACAAAATTTATTGATAAACTCCAACTGAAAAATAAATCTCTGAAATCTAAGAATTCTGAGTTGACCAGCAAAATTGATAATTTGCAATTACAACTTGAATATTTCAAAAATTCTTCAAATTCAGATTGCAAAAATTGTTTGAAATTGGTAACCAATCTTGTTCATCTCAATAAAAATATTCAAAATTTTGAAAAGGAAATTCTGATCTTAAAAGAAAACAAGATTCAGTTATCAAGTTTAAACAATTTTCTAAAAAAGGAATTTGAAAATTTTAAGACTGATATACATTCCAAATTTGAAACTGCAGAAAAGGAAAATTTGTTTGAAATCAGATTTGATTTTGAAAAAATTGAAAATGAGGTTGAAAGATTCAAGAAATTTGAGTCTGAAAATCGAAAACATTTTGAATCTGAGATTGCTGAGTCCCAAACCAAAATTAATTTTCTTAAAGATGAAAATTTGGTTTTGAAATATGATTTTGAAAGATATAAGATCACTGAAAATCGTTATCCATATTTAATGAAAGAAAATTGTGATCTTAAAACTAAATTTCAACAACTTGAAACAACTTTGGCTAAATTTTCTAACAGCGAAAAATCTCTGAATATGTTGTTGAAAAATCAATTTTCATCTGGAAATAAAAGTGGACTCAGCTTTGGGAAAAATAATGCTTTGAAAAAGAGAAATCAAATGATTATAAAAATCCTTCAAATCATTTTGAAAATTTAAATCATTTCAAAGGGTTTTTAAATCGAAAGCGAAATGAGAATTTGTTTGATAATAATCCATTTAAACCATTTTGGACCCCAAAAAGAAATACAGTGAATTCATCAAAATTCAGACAGATTTGGGTCCCTAAAGGTACTTTGGTAAATTCTGATGGATTGTTATATAAACAAGTTTGGGTACCAAAACATATGAATACAACTGTGAGTGGTTTTACTAATTTTGTTAGACCACTCGATCCTTTAAACTGTTAAGTACCAAAGGTGGCTGAGAACTGCTGTGTTGAAAGGAAATTTGAAATCAAGCTGGTCTATAATTCTGTATCATTTACTGTTCCTTTAGCCAAGATCTGTTGAGTTAGAGATTTGTTTACTCACGTCAATTTCAGGTATAACCTCTAAACTCATCTTTGTAAATATATTTTTATGTTTTTCCTCCTTTTATCTCTTCTGTTTATTTTCTTTGTCTGTTTGATTTGACAATGCAATATTCTTTTTGAGCTTAATTAACTTCCAATTGCGGGATTCATATTTTTTTGGAAATTCACTTCATTTGTATAAAACTCTGTTGTTTTAATCACTTCCAGATTTTGAATCTAAGTTTGTAAATATCTGCAATTGTTTTGAAGTTTATTTTCTGATTTTTGAATTCCTAACAGTGTTGATGTTTTCTTGTCGTATCTTGAATACTATTAATTTGAATTCTAAAATTTTGAAGATCTGAACATTTAATGAAATTTCACACACCTCTGCTGTTTTGAGTTTCTTCTAATCCATTTTAGAAAAGCTTGAAATATTATGCTCATTACAGTACTCTGCTATTTATCAGTAGTGATAATTTCATTATTTTTCAGATTGGCTTGGATATTTTGAATTGTATTGAATCAATGATACATCTTGAATTTCACCTTTATTCATGATCAATATGGTTAAAATTTGTTTGTTTGAAATCATCTGAAATTCTTGATATTTTGAATATCACACACCTCTTACATTTAAAATTATCAATCTTGTGTGAAAGATTCATTATATCCCAAAACTTGACAATGATTCAAGCGATTTCAAATAAATTATTTTATTTTTGGATCATGAATTATTATTCAAACTTGTTGTAAATAATCTAAAAATTTTCTCGTGGTTTTCAGAAAAAGTTGTGAAAAAAAAATTCTTTTGAAAAATCTGGTCCTTGAAACATACTGTCATTTCATGATTATTTGATTTAAAAATTTGTTTGTTTAAAATCATTTGAAATTATTGATTTCTTGAATCTCACACATCTCGAATCTAAAATTTATAATCTGGTGTGATCGATTCATTGAATCTCGATCTTTTCATTTCCTTTCAAATGATTTAAAATAAACCATATATTTAATCTTGGATCATGAATCATTCTTTGACTGTCTGAAATATCCCTGAAACAATTCCTTGACAAGTCTACTTTGAAAATGATTTTTGTGCTGCTCAGATATTGTTCTTGAAAATATTTTTTGGTGACTGCTTGTTTTGGTATCAAATATATACCATGCTCTGATAGATGAAATTTATTTTCTTGGTTTGTTAACCGTGTCTACTTGGTTTGTTAACCGTGTCTGCTTGGGCTTTGTGATTAAAATTCTGTTGTTTGTAATGTCCTTGTTCATCTCCAGTGTCGTGTTAAAATCATCGTAAATAGAGACATCAATTGGTATCAGAAGTGCCATATATTTTTGCTCATCTATCTGTTTTGAATCTTCATCTTGTATAGATTTCACACACTTTTTCTCTTGTATAAATCATTTTAAATTCCTCTTGTAATTGATTTTCAATTTTAAAATTATTTATTTTTTATTCATTCAGAAATTGAAATCAGTATCCAAATTGAACTATATTTATAATTCATCAAAATTATTATTAGATTTTGAAATTGTGATGAATTGTGATTGCAGTATATTTCACAACAAGAGGAAACTTTATTTAGATTTTCATGATGGTTGAATAATTATTATAATATCTTTGAATTGGCAATTATTTCATGACCATCTTCATTATCTATCATCATTCTACCATCCATCGTGATTTTATATTTATGTGGAGAGTTTAATACTTTTTAAAATAATCTTGAATAAACAGTGGTAATATTTGTGATGGAAATGTGACTGTTTTATTTTTCAGAATTAGTGATAATTGAAAATTTTCAACAATCTCTGGTCAGTTGATCATATTTCATAATATGATTAATTTATAAATTTATTTCAAAAATCATTTCTGTACCTATCACATTTCTATCATCCATATTGGTTTTATATACTGAGGAGTTTTTTTCATTTTGAAACCGAAAATAAAAATATATATGATACATAAGTGTGTCTCTAATCTCATTTAAAAATCCAAGCTCTGGTAATGCATGGTTATGAGACAACTTATAATTTAAGCTGCGACTGACCTCATTAAAAAATCCAAGCTCTGGTTATGCGTGGTCAGTGTGCTCTTAAATAACAATAAAAAGATAAAGAAATGAAAAAAATGTGTTATAAATAGAAATTAATCTGAAATTCTCCTTAGTGTGTAAAAACCAGCCTATCGATCCATCTCTCTATTTGTGAAATGTGTTGAAATCTTATGAAATATTATGATTTGTTGATTGACAGCTATTGGGATTTGAGATTATTTGATTTCATCACTTGAATTTAATTTATTATTATAGTCCAAATCCATCACTGTTTTTGTGCCTCATTTTTGAAAATTTTATTAAAAAAAATGGAAATTGTTTTTAAAACTCTCTCCATTTATATAAATTTCATCGTAATCCGTCATTATCTACAATGTGAAATATGTCATTAGTTCTCAGAATATTATGATTTTTGTTTGACTGGTTGAGATTTATGATGACTGTTCTTCCTCTTAAGCTGAAATTATATTTTTTATTCATTTTTCATCTATATTTTAAAATTTGAAAACTTTTGATGATAACAAAAGGGGGAGAATGGATTGAGATTTTGATTTATGAGTAAATATTTTATAAATATTTTAATATTGAAAATTCCATTCATTTTTCATTCTTTTCACTCATGCACATTTTCTAGGGGGAGTTTTTGTTATAGGGGGAGTTCAATAATTCACTGTCAAACATATTTATAATAATATTATATTCAAAATATTATTTTATGTTTGTCATCATCAAAAGGGGGAGAATGTTGTATCTAACAATTCTATGATTTTTGTTTGATGATAACAAACATATGATACTATTTAAATGTGTTTGTAATGTTACTATTTTATTTTACACTATTTCAATGAAATAAATATTTGTTGAATAATATACTATTATACACAATTGAATATATTCACAGTATATTATTCAATTAAATTTTTTATTTCAACATCTGAAATAGTACAATATTCTAACTCCACTATTGTATATTCACAAATATTACTTGACATGATATTGTACTCGTAAATAAATTGAATACGATAGAAATTTTTTTTGAACATAATAAAATAATATTTTATTTCAATCAAATTAGTTTAATACAAATATCAGTATAATTTTTCTCATTTTTGTACATTTGTTCCTCACTACAACGCTCATCACTCTAGTATATAGTCATTGCCTCACTACAGCATTTCACTCATTCACATTGCAATTATGGCACACAAAAAAGAAGAAAAACATTTTTTTTTTGCCCAAGTAGCCCACAATGATACCAATACAAATCAGCATGCCAAAGAACAAAGCAAGAAGCCAGGTATGCAAGCAGGTGACGTTCATAAGTGTGCAACAACGAAAGAAGGGAATGTTTCAATTCACTTTTTGAACATGTGAAAATTTGGCAACTACAAAGAAACCAAAACATTTATTGGGCATGAAGAAAAGATTAATGCTTTCCATAAAAATCAAAAAATTTATTTGGCAAGTGTAAAATCGGCTATGCAAAACTCAGGGTATTCAAATGAGTAGAAAATAAACGGTAAGACTTTTAATGATTCCAGATATGTACATATATAACAAGTTTTGGAAATCTGCATGAATGTTCATTTGGAAAAAGATAAATTGACCAAGCAGAATGTTGATTTGTTTGGCAAGTGAGAAATCACGATTTATAATTTTTCCAGAAATCACAGAGTATGTTTTTGGCATTTAATTGCAGTGCTATATTGAAAGTAACAAATATGGCAAGTGTTCAACATTATCCAAGAATTCATATGAATGTGTCATCAACCAAACATTTACATGCAGCAATGGACAATGTAAATTTTGGAAAGAAAGCAATTTTTGTTTGCAGATTTTATCAAACATCAATTTGGGCAAGAATTCACACTGTCAAAATCACGCATGGACAATGAGAACAGATTTATTTGTTTTCCATAAAACTGCATCTCAATTTGGCAAATAATTATCTTTTGTTTCCTGTTTTAACAAAGGTTTTGTGCAGAAATCAGAGAAACTATTTTTGGGCAAAGAATATGATCGATTCTTTCCTGATAATCATTCAGAATCCAAACGAAGCAATTCAAAAATCAAGCAAGGGACTTACAATCATTTTTTTTATGTGTGCAATTTTTCATGGATGTCAACATTCAAAGAAAATCATTTTTGGCAACAAATTCACATATATACATATACAATTTACATGTATGTAAATGTTTGAGAGCATAAAGGGTAAATAATGAATTTGGTGCAGCATTTCGAAGCTCAAATACAAGGTACAACTAAAACAGCAAGTTCATACAGGTGAGGCATCATAGAGGCATGGTTTTAAGTGCATGGAACAGTGCATGCTAAAGAAATTGGATGAGCATAGCAGCATGGAGATTTATACATGCATTAAAATGATGCAACATCGTATACACATGTACAAGTGCAAGTTGGATATATATATATATATATATATATATATATATATATATATATATATGCACTTGTGTTTACAGTCATATATTTTGACATGCAAGAAGACTTCGACCAGACTCTATCAAGCATTTAAGAAATGTGCTCATCAACAAATCACATAATCAAGTTAATGGGAATGAATTTATTGCCTTCTTTCTTGGCAATTATAAATATTCCTAATTTGATATTAATCATAAAATATGGATGCAATCAAAAATATTTCTTGCATGGTCTAAATCAGCATACAGTTTTTTTTTGGGAAAGATTATATTCTCATTAGATCCAGAAACCTATATCATGGAAAAAAAATTCAAGTTTCAAAATGTTTACATATTTCAGCTAAGCATTTTAATGAAATCTGGAACCATTATTTGGAAAGATTTCATTAATTATTTCGTAGACATTTCTGGAATGTAATGAAATTCAAAATGGAAAATCTTTCCAGGAATTCACTATGAATTAATTCTTTTATTGGGGGTATATCAATAGAGTAATAATCAAGCAAGCAATTAAAGCCGAGGAATCCTATTCATCCAAGGAAAATCAAAAAGCCAAAATCACGCATACAATCAAGTCAAGCCATGTAGGAAATCAGAGTAATTTTAGGATTTCATAATCCTATAAATTCAACCAATTCACCAAAGGCAAGGGATATCGAAAACCAAAGCAACAACTCAAAAAGCAAACAAGTTCAAATCAGTACTACTATCTTTGTTTTCGATCGCAACCTCAACCAAATCATCGACGAAGAACAACGTTAAAGATCATCAGAGAATCATTTTTTTAGCAATCGAAGTCGAATTGATTTGGGGCAAAACCCTACTTTATTTTCTCAGCCGCCATCAACAAAGAGGAGAGCAAGTCTTTTTTTTTGACAAAGCAAAGTGGCAGGCCTATATTACTTTAGACAAAGGGGGTTTTATTGTTTTTATTGTTTATGTTAGCCTACTTTGTAAACTAGGCTACACAAAGTTAAAAGATCAAATAATGGAAAGCGCTCAGTCAAAAAATCGGATCGGATCAGATTCCTCTTAGTGAAGGCAGACCAGCACAAAGAAAACAAGGAGAGGACACAAGCCGAACCGGATCGGAAGGGTAAAAACCGATCCGAACCCAGAGTCATGACAGTTTCATCTTACGTTTCCCTAAAGAAGCGGAGCGGTTCTACCCACGTTCTCCCCCACATTCACCACTAACCTAATGTGCTGTCGCTATCTTATCCTGTAACACCCCGAAATTTTAATATTAATGTTAACAAATTAAAGAATACTTAATTTTAAATGTGAGAATCAAGGGAAACGGGTTACGCCATTGTGTTCGTCTCGGAATTTTGGTTGAGATAGAGTCCGAGTTTTCGTAAATTGGACTTCGTATGAAGAAGTTATGGATGTTGGAAGTTTCCAGAAAATTCAAATAAATTCAAACAGCTCGAAACAGATTCAAAATTCAAATCAGAAGTTAGAAGCCAGCTGGGTGGGAAAATTCCCGCCCAGGACCCAGGTCGACCAGGGGGTCGACCCTAGTGTCGACCTCCCCCTTACAGGTCGACCTGGGGGCCGGCCTGCCCCCTCGAGCAGATCTGAGAGATGACGATTTTGTGACTCAGTGCTGAGTCATTATGGCTGAGGTGTCATTCTATCTTGTTTAGATGGTTCAGGTTGCTTCTAGGTTGATCGGATGGCCTAAATTAATCCTAAATTCTATATAAACGCATGTAGACTCAAACCCTAAACCTAATCAAAAATTAGTTCAATGCCCGTCATGCTGTCACTCCAAAACCTAGAGTAGCCACCACCAACTAGAAGCAAAGTAAAGCAACTCAATTCAATTCAACTCAAATCTAAACAATAACGAATTTGTCTACTTCAAAGGCGAGCTAATTCAACTACAGAATTCAGATCCCAGAACTCAAGACATTCTTTGAGTTGTGAGTTCAATTTCTTTAATAAGATAATTAATAAGTTAATTGGGTTGAGTTATAAATTGGGTTACATGGCTATGTTTGTGAAACATTGGAAAAATGTGATATTTTGTGAATATATGCTAGTTGTTCATAATGATAGTTTTGTTGTGGATCCCTTTTAAAATGCCAAATCACCTATGTTCAACTTGATTCACGTTTGACATCATTTTATATGCAAGTTTAGGTGTAGATTATATGCTAGTTTCTATATGAATTGTACACAAATTTAGATGTAAATCAAATAAAGTGACTATATGCAAGTTTAGGTAGAAATCGGATTCAGACATATGCAAGTTTACACCTTTAGATTTAGATCTATGACATACATAGTTTTATGCAAGTTTGTGACTATGGCCTATGCAAGTTTTAGATGAAAAACTATATTATATATATGCAAGTTCACACCTTTAGGCCTATGTTTAGATTCATGACAATAACAAGTTTATGCTAGATATGTGGTAATCCTTATTTGTAAGATTAGATCCAATTTGTATGTAATGCAATTCCGCGACGTTTCTTCTTTTTATGTGTTAGACTAATTACTAGTCTAATATATATATGTATGTCATGATAAACGAACAAACAACGTGGGGACGATGGGGGTAATATTGAATATACACCTATTGAGAATTGGCATAAATGGTTTGAAAAAGGCATATAATTTATTTATTTTAATTTAAGACATTAATTGGAAAAATTGGCATTTATGGACATAATTTTAAGAAACAATTATGGACATAAGTATATTTGGAATTTATTGACAAATTTGAATAGGGATATTAATCCAATTTGGGGTTAAATGAAGATGTGTAATAATAAACTGCCTAAGACACGAGGTTAGACTCTTTTGTGGTGTAAGACTTCCCGGACCTGCCCGGCAAATCTAGCAGCCACAAATGCCAGTCTAATGCGAGAGGTCAAAGGCATGAATTAAATGCGTAATAGTTGTAAAGACAC
This sequence comes from Allium sativum, assembly GCA_030737875.1. Classification (NCBI taxonomy): domain Eukaryota; kingdom Viridiplantae; phylum Streptophyta; class Magnoliopsida; order Asparagales; family Amaryllidaceae; genus Allium; species Allium sativum. The sequence continues at coordinate 831,163,567 of CM060924.1, forward strand.
GGGGTTAGACTCGTTTGTGGTGTAAGACTTCCCGGACCCGCCCAACAAATCCAGCTGCCACAAATGCCAGTCTAATGAGGGAGGTCTTTACAAGGTTACGGTGTTAATGAATTAAGAAACACTTAACCAGATAAACATGTGGTGGGACGTGAGGGGGTTAAGTGGGTGCTTTCGGTGGCATGTGAAATTAAGAGGGTGCCTTCGGTGGCATGAGAAATATGATTAGATGCACTTAACCAAGATTGAAACATGTAAGAAGACATGAAGAAGAATGAGGTTAAGTGGGGAAAAACCTTAGAGGGGACCAAACATAGGTGGAAAGCTTATGTCATGCATGGGGGCCCTTTTCAAACCAGTAACCCATTAAGTATCTTCGTGGGCTCGACCCAAGTCGAGGACGGGACACGCATACTGGGTTTGATTATAAGATGTCAAAACGGGTTAGCGGTGGCAACGCAAGTCCAATGGGGTCATATGTGTGTGTGGGCCCGGGCTGGTAGGTAAGACGTTGTTGCATCGTGTAGATATAAGCCGTGCACCTTGGTGGTATTGGGTTGCCACTTTAGGGAGTGATACACCCCCCTGTGGGGCCAGCACGGGTATCTACGAGTTAGGGAGACGATCGAAAGGGGGTAGTGGGTACACCTAGTGGAGATAGGGGCAGGCGGCACCTATGAAGGCAGCTAGGGGTACACGAAAACTACCATTATCATTATTAAGTTATGTAGGCGGGATCAACTTTTGGGGTGTTTGGTGTGGTGCAGTGTAGTAATTATCTTATAGTGATTAGGTGCGCCTTTAACGTTATTTTTGTTCATCTTATTTCCTTTGTTTGCTCTGCTATACCCATTTGTTCACGGTCATTTCCTTATTTTCCATCTTATGCCTGATCCTAGTTACTTAATGATTATATTGTTAAAGTTATTGCACTCGCCAGACTTTATGTTTGACCCCCTTTGTTTCCACCTCTTTTCTTCCTTTTCCCCCCAGGTGCTCAGGGTGGGACCAGTACTAGTGGAGCTTGATTTGGATAGCTTTATCTCTTGCTTTTAGAAGTTGCTTGGATCGCTGAAGTAAAAGTTCAACCTATCTTATTTATGGCTATTTTATGTTGGGGATATGTCATTCATTTTATGTACTCTAATTAGTCAAGATGGATATTATGTACTTGACTCTAGTCCTTGGTTTTTGATGATGTAATCAAACTTATTTGTTTACCGCTGCAATGAATGAAGTTTTAAATTTTTAAGTACTGTTTTATATCTGTCTTGTTGTTAAGTTTCTGTTCTATACACACTTAAAACGCTCCATAGAAGTTAATGCATTCTCATTGTGAGTGACATTTATGGATGTGGGGTGTCACACGTGGTATCAGAGCTGAAGGTTACCAGAACAGATATGAATTTTGAAAAACTCTTTTTCAAAAGCACTTTTATAAAGAAATATTTTCAAAAATACGTTTTAAGGAGAATATCTTTAAGAGAAAAGTTTATTTTAAAAACATAACCCCCAAGAGCCATATATCTTTCTTTCGAATTCTTCGTTTGAATCTCTTCATTTTCTTTTCAGTATGTCTGGAATTCCCGAGATACCCGAGGGGATACCGATACCAGGATGGTTTAGAAGGTATCTGGAAGCTAGGGCCTATGTCCCAGGCCCAGCAAATGCTCCTCCTCCCCATGTTGATACTTTCGCAAAGATATGCAAGGACTTTCGGGCAATGGGCGGGAAACCTTTTCACGGGTCGGAGACGTTGTTGAAGCTCGAAATTGGCTAAAGGAGGTGGAAGAATTGTTTGGAATCTTTGAGGTAGAAGATGGAAGAAAGGTCCAGTTAGCTGCCTGGTTAATGAAGGATGGGGCCTCGTTTTGGTGGGAGGCCACTAATGGAGAACGTCCAGTTGATACATGGCTGGATTTCAGGCGTAGGTTTGAGGCAGAGTTTCTCTCATGGGCTGAAGAGAATCTATACATGGAAAGGTTTTTGGCATTGAGGCAGGGGAATCTATCAGTGAAAGAATACGTCAACAAGTTCAATCAGTTGGTGAGATTTGGCTTGGAATTGGTGAATACACCAGAAAAGAAGTCCCTGAAATTTGTTAAGGGTTTGAACGAGCTGCTACATGGGTTAGCTATGACCCACATCTCTATGGGGGCCACATTTGAGAGACTAGTTGACATGGCGCTTATGCATGAAGAGGAGAAAGGCGCCAATGCTAATAAGGCACCTGAGAAGAAAGGGGATCAAAAGAAACCACAACAGCAACAGCAAAACAAGAAGGGTGGTAAAGACAACAATGGTAAGGGAAAGAAATGATGCTTTAACCGTGGGACACCAGGCCATCTAAGCAAAGACTGTAACACCCCGTATTTTTTGTGAACATAAGAGTAACAAATTAGAGAATAATTACATTGTAACAAAATAATTAAGGGAAACGGGTTACGCCATTGCGTTCGCCTCAAAATTCTGCTTGGAATAGAGTCCAAGTTTGCGTAAATCGGACTCCGTATGAAGAAGATATGGCCTTCAGAAGTTTCAATAAAAACCAGGCCGAAATTCAAAAATTCAGATTCGAAATTCAAAACAGACACCCGGGCTGGGCGGGAAAATTCCTGACCAGGGCCCAGGTCGACACTAGGGTCGACCTGGGTAAACAGGTCGACACTAGGGTCGACCTCTCCCCTCTTTTCCAGATCTGTAGATAAATCCATTTTTCTGTACCTGGATGCCTTTCTGACCAGATTCGTGAGCTCTAACCTATTTAAACACCCCCAAACCTAGCTTTCTCCCCACACAATTTCATTCTGCCTATACTTTGCCTCTATTCTAATTAAAAATAAAAATGGCGTCGCTACTCTGCTGGAATCAAAACTAGGATCTTCTTCCAATCTGAATAGAGTTAAAAGAGGACAACTATTTTCTAATCTAATCGATAGTCTACGCCAAAGGAGCGCTATTCAGTGTCAGAATACAGATACCAGAAATCAAGATTTTCCTTTTTGATTGTGAGTACAGTTATTTTCAGATATGAAATTTAATAATTATCTTGACATTTTTGTGAATCTGGATCTGAGGTTATGCATACTTTTCTGTGGACCTATCTTGATTTTGACTGTTCTGTATATGTTCCCCTTTTTCTTCCTTTTTGTTTATAGCCAGGCTACCACAAGCCTGCGCCAAATCTCATAAGAGATTAACGCACGAACGCTAAATTTTGGGACAAATAATGGATAATGCATAATTGGACATAACTGATCTTTGACTGATTTGAGAAATGGACATATGTTGTAAATTAGATCTAGATCTGTGTATACTCTGTAATTTGGAAGAAGAGGAATAATTGTATGATAACATGTGACTTGAAACTTGGGGACATAATGCATATAAAAATTAAGATCTGATTTCGAGATGTTATAATTTAAGATCTAGACTTTTGGGGTAAATTTTAGGTAACGATTCTTGACTTGAAAAAGGAATATGTGACTTAGGTGTAGAGACCTATATTATAATAGGATAACTATCAATGTGAATACACCTAAAAGTAGATTTTTGGATATTTGGTATTAAAGGCTATAATTTGGCATAATTCATATGGTATATCATGATTTGGGGCTTTTAGAGAATATTCTGTACCGTGCAAAGTTTAACTAAAAATTTGGGCATATGTTGTATTATGAATTATGACCATGATTGAGGCATGTAAGTTTAGGCTTAATTTATGATTAGGCAAGATATGTAAATAGAATTTTAGAAATGTTTAATTTGTTGAATTGCCTAATCTGCTAAATATGTTATCTGCTAAATCTGTTGAATCGCCTAATCTGCTAGATTTGTTATCTGTTGAATTGCCTAATCTGCTAAATCTGTTGAATCGCCTCATCTGCTAGATCTGTTATCTGTTGAATTGCCTAATCTGCTGAAAGCTAAATAATTGTAATTTGGTATGAAAATCCATAGGCTCGATCTAAGGTTGAGTAAAACATGGAAATTTGATTAATCTGCTGTAACATGTAAGGAAGTTTAATCTGTTAAATGGACATAATTAGTCTGATATATGTATAATCTGTATTGGAATAAATTGGCTATGACACGAGGTTAGACTCCGTTTGCGGTGGAAGCCTACCCTGAACCAACCGGCTTAACCTGCGCCCGCAAACTGTCAGTCTAATGTGAGAGGTCGTAGGCATAACTAAAATATGCGTAGACACGAGATTAGGTCTGGCTTGTGGCAGAAGTCTGCCCGTAACCGCCCGACATATCCAGCGGCCACAAGCTACCGACCTAATGTGAGAGGTCTGTGCATTAATAATTAATTAATGTAAATCTAAGATAAACATGATGCCTAAAACGTGTTGGGTGGATAAGGTTAAATCAATTGGACTGATAAATCTAATAAACCCGTTTTGTGAATCTGTAGGCCCAATATAAAGTTAGGTAAAACAATCTGTAAGTCTGTTAATCTGTATATCTGACCCGTTAGTCTGAAAACTTGTTAATCTGTACACCTGATCCGTTAGTCCGAATACTTGTTAACTTGATTGTCTGATCTGTGAACTAGTAAATCTGAACTCTGTATGTATGAAACTTGTAAACAAGTTAATCTGAAATCTGCTAGTCTGGGGACACAAGGTTAGGTGGGGAAATACTTGTGTCATCTGTTGTTTGGGACCTATATTAGTCAGTAACCCTTTCTGATGTCAAAACTTTCACCCCACACTATGTAGGGGTCCGGGCACGCTCAATGAACTAATTATAAGCGGTTCATTCTGATAATGGCGAAGGGTGTTGATGGCGCGTTCCAACCGGGTCATGTGCATGCATGGATCCGGTCTGCTCTGAGGATGTAAGACACCGTGACATCTGTAAATAGGTCTGTGTCAATAGGTTGCCACTTTAGGGAGTGATACACCCTGCTGTGGGGCCGACACAGGGTATTTATGTATTAGGAAGCCGATCGCTTGGGGTATGACTTAGGGTACACTTAGTTCTGTCTGTTTCTATTGGTACCGTCTGTTTCTGTTGGGTGGTAACACCTGTCTGTTTCTGCGTGGTATCGTCAGTTGGGGTGATAAAGGCCCATTACTAGTGTACACCTAATTCTAACATTCTGTTTCCGTAAGGATTATTCTGTTTACGACTCTGATTCCGTTACCGATTCTGTTTCCGTACCTTCTGTCTGTTGGGGGTGTTAAAGGCCCATTACTAACATTCTATTTCTGTAACCATCTGTCTCTGTTCAGGTGGTAAAGGCCCATTACTAACATTCTGTTTCTGTAACCGTCTGTCTCTATTCGGGTGGTAAAGGCCCATTACTAGCATTTTGTTTCTGTATCCATTTGTCTCTGTTCGGGTGGTAAAGTCCCATTACTAGCATCGTGTTTCTGAAGAGATCGTTCTGTTTTTTGGTTGTTCTATTATACTAATACTAGTGCAGAGAAGTAAGATATAAGTAAGGAGCATAGCTTGGTTTATATCATTCTGTTTCTTCTGTTAACTTAAGTATATCTGCTACTCCTGTTGATGTAATCTCTCATCCAGTTTTATTTACATGTCATGATACTGTTATCTGTTATATGCTGAAAGTCACTGGACTCACCAGACGTATGTCTGGCCTAGTTTGTTTCGCCTCTTTTCATCCGTTTCCCCCCAGGTACTCAGGTTGGGAACGTAGGAGCTTGATTTAGATTTCTCTCTGCTTGAAGTATTTGAAGTATTGCTCGGCTTTGATTCTTCCTATTTATGGCAGTCTCTGTTAGGGATTATGGCTTTGAGTTTCCATACTCTGAAGGCTTTTGTACAAGACTAATATTTATGTACTTGAATTCCGATATTTTGGTTTTGAAAGATGTAACCAAAATTATTTCCGCTGTAATAAAGTTATAAAATTTTCAAGTACTACTTTATCTGTCTTGTAAATTTCTGTTCTGTTTACTAAAACGCTCCACCGAAGTTAAGGCATTCCCTTTGTGAGTGACCTTAACGGGAGTGGGGTGTTACACTTGGTATCAGAGCTGAAGGTTACCAGATTTGATAAAAAGTTTTTGAAAACTATTTTTAAAAAAGTTTTAAAAGGAAAGTTATTTTGAAAAACATAGTCCTCAAAGACATATGTCTATCTTCTGATTTTCTGTTTAATCCTTGTTTTCCTTCTTTTCTGAGTCTCCGCGGCTCCTGGCTTTCTGGGAGGTAACCTCATCATGACATGGTTCCGTAGGCATGATGAGATTACGGTGTCTGTCGAAGGGAAAAGAAGTGCCTAACTTACACCTGTAGCCGCAGTTATTTCACCTACGGCTAACCCTCTTTCGAGCTTCGTAAGTTTTTTCTGTGCGATGGGGGCAACTTTATAGAAAAACTTGTTAACATGTAAGAAGGTTGGTTGTTTTCGGTGCCATGAGACAGGACATATGATCTAGGATTGCCCAAGAAGGCAAGGGCAAAGGGTAGAATCTCCTAGAGGGTAGGTGGATGCTCTCGTAGTTGGTGGACAGGATAGAGGTGGAATTTTTTTTCCGTAGAAAGTTTAAATTCCTTATCTGATCATTCTGGCATTTTGATTCTGTAGTTGAGTTTCTGCACTTAAATACTAGTCTTATTTCTGATCCTGCTATGGTCTCAAACCCCATAAGGGTTACGACTCATCTGTTTGTGATAGGTTGGGATTTGAGGGTATTTGTGTTGGGCGTTAAGTTGACTATGACGCATACTTTCTGCTTTTTGTGGGATATGGTGGGGTTTTATCATGCTTAGTTTCCTAAGAATCATTTGATAATCTGATCTGTACTAGTAGTTTGTAAGTATCTGAATATTTCTAAAAAGGATAGGGGTTTTTACTCAAAGTGTGAAGTAGATTTCCAGTTGGAAATTTGTTTAATGGGGGTGATTCTCTGAGTGTCAATCTGATGTTGATTTCGGTCTTCAGGGTTAATGCTTAGGGGGTTATTCTCTTAAGCTGATGTCTATTGGGAACAAAGCTTTCGTTTTAATTGTACTTGCTTCTATCACTCGGCTGTATCATATCGATCGAATCTTCGACCTTTAGGTAGAAACTAATGGGTGTAAACATGTGTTTGAGACATGTTATGTTTGATGGTTGCAAGTGGATGCAAGTGGTTGCTCGTGGATGCATATACACACACTAGGCACTAGATCGGCTCAAAAACACTCTCATACTGCATATGGATGTGTGTGCATTTTTAAAATTTTTATGGATGCAAAATGGTTGACTCAACACATGGATGTTGCATATGAATGAACGGTTGTGCACTCATATAGAAATGATATGTATCAAATAGGAAAATTGCATACATGTTGGACTCATGGCACTAACATAATTCGCATTATGGAGGTCAACTGAATCAGTAGACCGCCTGATCTTTGCATTAGATAAGAGACATACACACACACTTTTGCATATGTCCGTACAACATTAGAAGTTTCTAAGGATAATGGATGCTTGTAGATGATGGTTGAGTAGATGGGTGATTGGATGGTAGGACACATTCTTCCTAACTTGAAGATTTCGGGGACGAAATCCTTTAAGGAGGGGATAATGTAACACCCCGTATTTTCTATGAACATAAGAGTAACAAATCAGAGAATAATTAAAATGTAACAAAATAATTAAGGGAAACGAGTTATGACATTGCGTTCGTCTCGAAATTCTGCTTGGAATAGAGTCCAAGTTTGCTTAAATCGGACTCCGTATGAAGAAGATATGGGCTTCAGAAGTTTCAATAAAAACCAGCCCGAAATTCAAAAATTCAGATTCGAAATTCAAAACAAACACCCGGGCTGGGCGGGAAAATTCTCGCCTAGGGCCCAGGTCGACACTAAGGTCGACCTGGGGGTCGACATGGGTAAACAGGTCGACACAAGGGTCGACCTCCCCCCTTTTCCAGATCTGTAGACAAATCCATTTTTCTGTACCTGGACGCCTTTCTGACCGGATTCGTGAGCTCTAACCTATTTAAACACCCAAACCTAGCTTTCTCCCCACACAATTTCATTTTGCCTATACTCTGCCTCTATTCTAATTAAAAATAAAAATGGCGTCGCTACTCTGCTGGAATCAAAACTAGGATCTTCTTCCAATCTGAACAGAGTTAAAAGAGAACAACTATTTTCTAATCTAATCGATAGTCCACGCCAAAGGAGCGCTATTCAGTGTCAGAATACAGATACCAGAAATCAAGATTTTCCTTTTTGATTGTGAGTACAGTTATTTTCAGATACGAAATTTAATAATTATCTTGACATTTTTGAGAATCTGGATCTGAGGTTATGCATACTTTTCTGTGGACCTATCTTGATTTTGACTGTTCTGTATCTGTTCCCCTTTTTCTTCCTTTTTGTTTATAGCCAGGCTAGCACGAGCCTGCGCCAAATCACATAAGAGATTAACGCACGAACGCTAAATTTTGGGACAAATAATGGATAATGCATTATTGGACATAACTAATCTTTGACTGATTTGAGAAATGGACATATGTTGTAAATTAGATCTAGATCTGTGTATAATCTGTAATTTGGAAGAAGAGGAATCAATGTATGATAACATGTGACTTGAAACTTGGGGACATAATGCATATAAAAATTAAGATCTGATTTTGAGATGTTATAATTTAAGATCTAGACTTTTGGGGTAATTTTTAGGTAACGATTCTTGACTTGAAAAAGGAATATGTGACTTAGGTGTAGAGACCTATATTATAATAGGATAACTATCAATGTGAATACACCTAAAAGTAGATTTTTGGATATTTGGTATTAAAGGCTATAATTTGGCATAATTCATATGGTATATCATGATTTGGGGCTTTTAGAGAATATTCTGTACTGTGCAAAGTTTAACTAAAAATTTGGGCATATGTTGTATTATGAATTATGACCATGATTGAGGCATGTAAGTTTAGGCTTAATTTATGATTAGGCAAGATATGTAAATAGAATTTTAGAAATGTTTAATTTGTTGAATTGCCTAATCTGCTAAATATGTTATCTGCTAAATCTGTTGAATCGCCTAATCTGCTAGATCTGTTATCTGTTGAATTGCCTAATCTGCTAAATCTGTTGAATCGCCTAATCTGCTAGATCTGTTATCTGTTGAATTGCCTAATCTGCTGAAAGCTAAATAAATGTAATTTGGTATGAAAATCCATAGGCTCGATCTAAGGTTGAGTAAAACATGGAAATTTGATTAATCTGCTGTAACATGTAAGGAAGTTTAATCTGTTAAATGGACAAAATTAGTCTGATATATGTATAATCTGTATTGGAATAAATTGGCTATGACACGAGGTTAGACTCCGTTTGCGGTGGAAGCCTACCCTGAACCAACCGGCTTAACCTGCGCCCGCAAACTGTCAGTCTAATGTGAGAGGTCGTAGGCATAACTAAAATATGCGTAGACACGAGATTAGGTCTGGCTTGTGGCAGAAGTCTGCCCGGAACCGCCCGACATATCCAGCGGCCACAAGCTACCGACCTAATGTGAGAGGTCTGTGCATTAATAATTAATTAATGTAAATCTAAGATAAACATGATGCCTAAAACGTGTTGGGTGGATAAGGTTAAATCAATTGGACTGATAAATCTAATAAGCCCGTTTTGTGAATCTGTAGGCCCAATACAAAGTTCGGTAAAACAATCTGTAAGTCTGTTAATCTGTATATTTGACCCGTTAGTCTGAAAAATTGTTAATCTGTACACCTGATCCTTTAGTCCAAAAACTTGTTAACTTGATTGTCTGATCTGTGAACTAGTAAATCTGAACTCTATTTGTCTGAAACTTGTAAACAAGTTAACCTGAAATCTGCTAGTCTGGGGACACAAGGTTAGGTGGGGAAATACTTGTGTCATCTGTTGTTTGGGACCCATATTAGTCAGTAACCCTTTCTGATATCAATACTTTCACCCCACACTATGTAGGGGTCCGGGAACGCTCAATGAACTAATTATAAGCGGTTCATTCTGATAATGGCGAGGGGTGTTGATGGCGCGTTCCAACCGGGTCATGTGCATGCATGGATCCGGTCTGCTCTGAGGATGTAAGACACCGTGACATCTGTAAATAGGTCTGTGTCAATAGGTTGCCACTTTAGGGAGTGATACACCCTGCTGTGGGGCCGACACAGGGTATTTATGTATTAGGAAGCCGATCGCTTGGGGTATGACTTAGGGTACACTTAGTTCTGTCTGTTTCTATTGGTACCGTCTATTTCTGTTGGGTGGTAACACCTGTCTGTTTCTGCGTGGTATCGTCAGTTGGGGTGATAAAGGCCCATTACTAGTGTACACCTAATTCTAACATTCTGTTTCCATAACGATTATTCTGTTTACGTCTCTGATTCCGTTACCGATTTTGTTTCCGTACCTTCTGTCTGTTGGGGGTGTTAAAGGCCCATTACTAACATTCTATTTCTATAACCGTCTGTCTCTGTTCGGGTGGTAAAGGCCCATTACTAACATTCTGTTTCTGTAACCGTCTGTCTCTATTCGGGTGGTAAAGGCCCATTACTAGCATTTTGTTTCTGTAACCGTCTGTCTCTGTTCGGGTGGTAAAGGCCCATTACTAGCATCGTGTTTCTGAAGAGATCGTTTTGTTTTTTGGTTGTTCTGTTATACTAATACTAGTGCAGAGAAGTAAGATGTAAGTAAGGAGCATAGCTTGGTTTATATCATTCTGTTTCTTCTGTTAACTTAAGTATATCTGCTACTCCTGTTGATGTAATCTCTCATCCAGTTTTATTTACATGTCATGATACTGTTATCTGTTATATGCTGAAAGTCACTGGACTCACCAGACGTATGTCTGGCCTAGTTTGTTTCGCCTCTTTTCATCCGTTTCCCCCCAGGTACTCAGGTTGGGAACGTAGGAGCTTGATTTAGATTTCTCTCTGCTTGAAGTATTTGAAGTATTGCTCGGCTTTGATTCTTCCTATTTATGGCAGTCTCTGTTAGGGATTATGGCTTTGAGTTTCCATACTCTAAAGGCTTTTGTACAAGACTAATATTTATGTACTTGAATTCCGATATTTTGGTTTTGAAAGATGTAACCAAAATTATTTCCGCTGTAATAAAGTTATAAAATTTTCAAGTACTACTTTATCTGTCTTGTAAATTTCTGTTCTGTTTACTAAAACGCTCCACCGAAGTTAAGGCATTCCCTTTGTGAGTGACCTTAACGGGAGTGGGGTGTTACACTTGGTATCAGAGCTGAAGGTTACCAGATTTGATAAAAAGTTTTTGAAAACTATTTTTAAAAAGGTTTTAAAAGGAAAGTTATTTTGAAAAACATAGTCCTCAAAGCCATATGTCTATCTTCTGATTTTCTGTTTAATCCTTGTTTTCCTTCTTTTCTGAGTCTCCGGGGCTCCTGGCTTTCTGGGAGGTAACCTCATCATGACATGGTTCCGTAGGCATGATGAGATTACGGTGTCTGTCGAAGGGCAAAGAAGTGCCTAACTTCCACCTGTAGCCGCAGTTATTTCACCTACGGCTAACCCTCTTTCGAGCTTCGTAAGTTTTTCCGTGCGATGGGGGCAACTTTATAGAAAAACTTGTTAACATGTAAGAAGGTTGGTTGTTTTCGGTGCCATGAGACAGGACATATGATCTAGGATTGCCCAAGAAGGCAAGGGCAAAGGGTAGAATCTCCTAGAGGGTAGGTGGATGCTCTCGTAGTTGGTGGACAGGATAGAGGTGGAATTTTTTTTCCGTAGAAAGTTTAAATTCCTTATCTGATCATTCTGGCATTTTGATTCTGTAGTTGAGTTTCTGCACTTAAATACTAGTCTTATTTCTGATCCTGCTATGGTCTCAAACCCCATAAGGGTTACGACTCATCTGTTTGTGATAGGTTGGGGTTTGAGGGTATTTGTGTTGGGCGTTAAGTTGACTATGACGCATACATTCTGCTTTTTGTGGGATATGGTGGGGTTTTATCATGCTTAGTTTCCTAAGAATCATTTGATAATCTGATCTGTACCAGTAGTCTGTAAGTATCTGAATATTTCTAAAAAGGATAGGGGTTTTTACTCAAAGTGTGAAGTAGATTTCCAGTTGGAAATTTGTTTAATGGGGGTGATTCTCTGAGTGTCAATCTGATGTTGATTTCGGTCTTCGGGGTTGATGCTTAGGGGGTTATTCTCTTAAACTGAAGTCTATTGGGAACAAAGCTTTTGTTTTAATTGTACTTGCTTCTATCACTCGGCTGTATCATATCGATCGAATCTTCGACCTTTAGGTAGAAACTAATGGGTGTAAACATGTGTTTGAGACATGTTATGTTTGATGGTTGCAAGTGGATGCAAGTGGTTGCTCGTGGATGCATATACACACACTAGGCACTAGATCGGCTCAAAAACACTCTCATACTGCATATGGATGTGTGTGCATTTTTAAAATTTTTATGGATGCAAAATGGTTGACTCAACACATGGATGTTGCATATGAATGAACGGTTGTGCACTCATATAGAAATGATATGTATCAAATAGGAAAATTGCATACATGTTGGACTCATGGCACTAACATAATTCGCATTAAGGAGGTCAACTGAATCAGTAGACCGCCTGATCTTTGCATTAGATAAGAGACATACACACACACTTTTGCATATGTTCATACAACATTAGAAGTTTCTAAGGATAATGGATGCTTGTAGATGATGGTTGTGTAGATGGGTGATTGGATGGTAGGACACATTCTTCCTAACTTGAAGATTTCGGGGACGAAATCCTTTAAGGAGGGGAGAATGTAACACCCCGTATTTTCTATGAACATAAGAGTAACAAATCAGAGAATAATTAAAATGTAACAAAATAATTAAGGGAAACGAGTTATGACATTGCGTTCGTCTCGAAATTCTGCTTGGAATAGAGTCCAAGTTTGCTTAAATCGGACTCCGTATGAAGAAGATATGGGCTTCATAAGTTTCAATAAAAACCAGCCCGAAATTCAAAAATTCAGATTCGAAATTCAAAACAAACACCCGGGCTGGGCGAGAAAATTCTCGCCTAGGGCCCAGGTCGACACTAAGGTCGACCTGGGGGTCGACCTGGGTAAACAGGTCGACACAAGGGTCGACCTCCCCCCTTTTCCAGATCTGTAGACAAATCCATTTTTCTGTACCTGGACGCCTTTCTGACCGGATTCGTGAGCTCTAACCTATTTAAACACCCCCAAACCTAGCTTTCTCCCCACACAATTTCATTTTGCCTATACTCTGCCTCTATTCTAATTAAAAATAAAAATGGCGTCGCTACTCTGCTGGAATCAAAACTAGGATCTTCTTCCAATCTGAATAGAGTTAAAAGAGAACAACTATTTTCAAATCTAATCGATAGTCCACGCCAAAGGAGCGCTATTCAGCGTCAGAATACAGATACCAGAAATCAAGATTTTCCTTTTTGATTGTGAGTACAGTTATTTTCAGATACGAAATTTAATAATTATCTTGACATTTTTGAGAATCTGGATCTGAGGTTATGCATACTTTTCTGTGGACCTATCTTGATTTTGACTGTTCTGTATCTGTTCCCCTTTTTCTTCCTTTTGGTTTATAGCCAGGCTAGCACGAGCCTGCGCCAAATCTCATAAGAGATTAACGCACGAACGCTAAATTTTGGGACAAATAATGGATAATGCATTATTGGACATAACTAATCTTTGACTGATTTGAGAAATGGACATATGTTGTAAATTAGATCTAGATCTGTGTGTAATCTGTAATTTGGAAGAAGAGGAATCATTGTATGATAACATGTGACTTGAAACTTGGGGACATAATGCATATAAAAATTAAGATTTGATTTTGAGATGTTATAATTTAAGATCTAGACTTTTGGGGTAAGTTTTAGGTAACGATTCTTGACTTGAAAAAGGAATATGTGACTTAGGCGTAGAGACTTATATTATAATAGGATAACTATCAATGTGAATATACCTAAAAGTAGATTTTTGGATATTTGGCATTAAAGGCTATAATTTGGCATAATTCATATGGTATATCATGATTTTGGGCTTTTAGAGAATATTCTGTACTGTGCAAAGTTTAACTAAAAATTTGGGCATATGTTGTATTATGAATTATGACCATGATTTAGGCATGTAAGTTTAGGCTTAATTTATGATTAGGCAAGATATGTAAATAGAATTTTAGAAATGTTTAATCTGTTGAATTGCCTGATCTGCTAAATCTGTTATCTGCTAAATCTGTTGAATCGCCTAATCTGCTAGATCTGTTATCTGTTGTATTGCCTAATCTGCTAAATCTGCTATCTGATAAATCTGTTGAATCACCTAACCTGCTAGATCTGTTATCTTTTGAATTGCCTAATTTGCTGAAAGCTAAATAATTGTAATTTGGTATGAAAATCCGTAGGCTCGATCTAAGGTTGAGTAAATCATGGAAATTTGATTAATCTGCTGTAACCTATAAGGAAGTTTAATCTATTAAATGGACATAATTAGTCCGATATCTGTATAATCTGTATTGGAATAAATTGGCTATGACACGAGGTTAGACTCCGTTTGCGGTGGAAGCCTGCCCGGAACCAACCGGCTTAACCAGCGACCGTAAACTGTCAGTCTAATGTGAGAGGTCTTAGGCATAACTAAAATATGTTTAGACACGAGGTTAGGTCTGGCATGTGGCAGAAGTCTGCCCGGAACCGCCCGGCATATCCAGCGGCCACAAGCTACTGACCTAATGTGAGAGGTCTGTGCATTAATAATTAATTAATGCAAATCTAAGATAAACATGATGCCTAAAACGTGTTGGGTGGATAAGGTTAAATCAATTGGACTGATAAATCTAATAAACCCGTTTTGTGAATATGTAGGCCCAATACAAAGTTAGGTAAAACAATATGTAAGTCTGTTAATCTATATATCTGATCCGTTAGTCTGAAAACTTGTTAATCTGTACATCTGATCCATTAGTCTGGAAACTTGTTAACTTGATTGTCTGATCTGTGAACTAGTAAATCTAAACCCTGTTTGTCTGAAACTTGTAAACAAGTTAATCTGAAATCTGCTAGTTTGGGGACACAAGGTTAGGAGGGGAAATACTTGTGTCATCGGTTGTTTGGGACCCATATTAGTTAGTAACCCTTTCTGGTATCAAAACTTTCACCCCACACTATGTAGGGGTCCGGGCACGCTTACTGAACTAATTATAAGCGGTTCATTCTGATAATGGCGAGGGGTGTTGATGGCGCGTTCCAACCGGGTCATGTGCGTGCATGGATCCGGTCTGCTCTAAGGATGTAAGATACCATGACATCTGTAAATAGGTATGTGCCAATTGGTTGCCGCTTTAGTGAGTGATACACCATATTGTGAGGCCGTCACAGGGTATTTATGTATTAGGGAGCCGATCGCTTGGAGTAGGACTTATTGTACACTTAGTTCTGTCAGTTTCTATTGGTACCGTCTATTTCTGTTGGGTGGTAACACCTGTCTGTTTCTGCATGGTACCGTCTGTTGGGGTGGTAAAGGCCCATTACTAGTGTACACCTAATTCTAACATTATGTTTCCGTAGGGATTATTCTGTTTACGTCTCTGATTCTGTTTCCGATTCTGTTTCCGTACCTTCTGTCTGTTGGGGTGGTAAAGGCCCATTACTAACATTCTGTTTCTGTAACCGTCTGTCTCTGTTCGGGTGGTAAAGGCCCATTACTAACATTCTATTTCTGTAACCGTCTGTCTCTGTTCGGGTGGTAAAGGCCCATTACTAGCATTCTGTTTCTGTAACCGTCTGTCTCTGTTCGGGTGGTAAAGGCCCATTACTAGCATCGTGTTTCTGAAGAGATCGTTCTGTTTTCTGGTTATTCTGTTATACTAATACTAGTGCAGAGAAGTAAGATATAAGTAAGGAGCATAGCTTGGTTTATATCATTATGTTTCTTCTGTTAACTTAAGTATATCTGCTACTCCTGTTGATGTAATCTCTCATCCAGTTTTATTTACATGTCATGATACTGTTATCTGTTATATGCTGAAAGTCACTGGACTCACCATACGTATGTTTGACCTAGTTTGTTTCGCCTCTTTTCTTCCGTTCCCCCCCGGTACTCAGGTTGGGAACGTAGGAGCTTGATTTAGATTTCTCTCTATTTGAAGTATTTGAAGTATTGCTCGGCTTTGATTCTTCCTATTTATGGCAGTCTTTGTTGGGGATTATGCCTTTTAGTTTCCATACTCTGAAGGCTTTGGTAAAAGACTAATATTTATGTACTTAAATTCCGATATTGTGGTTTTGAAAGATGTAACCAAAATTATTTCCGCTGTAATAAAGTTATAAAATTTTCAAGTACTACTTAATATGTCTTGTAAATTTCTGTTCTGTTTACTAAAACGCTCCACCGAAGTTAAGGCATTCCCTTTGTGAGTGACCTTAATGGGAGTGGGGTGTGTTGTATATAACAGTGTTGTATACACAATTATATGATTTTTGTTTGATGATAACAACCAAATATATTTTATTATTGAATGTGCTTGTAAATGCACTGATATACTACACAACAGACAGGAATATAATATTTCTAAATAAAATATAACTGTGCAGAAATTTAAACAATCACACGGTATTTTTATTTAAATAAAAATATTTTATTCCAATATCAAAAAGTACATCTTTTATAACTCCACTATTTGACATACTATATTTCATTCATACAAATCTGTCACTCTATACAACTATATTTGCAGACATTGTTATACATTGACACTGATATTTTTCCACTGACTTTTGTCTTCTATCTTCTGCCTTCACAGTCTTCAGTTAAGTACTGTAGTCATACCTATCACAAGAAACAAACACACACAGTAGACTGCAACAAAAATAATTTAAATACAAGCAAATAATTTTTTTTTTAAATTTTATCTGCCTCAGAATTTTGGTGTGTATCTCATCATTTTTCTAGACTTGGACTGATATGCAGGGATAGAAAAATTCGTCTGATGGCTGCATGTACACACGTGTAT
Organism: Allium sativum; assembly: GCA_030737875.1. Lineage (NCBI taxonomy): Eukaryota > Viridiplantae > Streptophyta > Magnoliopsida > Asparagales > Amaryllidaceae > Allium > Allium sativum. Next base: position 831,180,560 of record CM060924.1, read on the forward strand.
AAATATACACGTGTGCACTGCCTCGCCGATCAGTGTACAACTAAGGAGTAGTCATAATGGACCATCTCGACCCAGTGTACAATCGACAATGGGACAATCAAATACAAGTTTAAGAAATAAAGTCAACTCAGCAAAGTGGCTCAACATCAAAATGCATACCAGCATGTAAGTCAAAACAGAAAAGGTGAACATAGCAGACCAAGTACATGTCAGCATGAACAAACAACAAGATCAAGGCAGTGTCGAGCCAAGTATTTCAGACAACACAAGCGCATGAGAAATCAATTTCAGAAATGCAAGTATGTACTGACAGCAGCAAAATTGTGCTGCATGAGGATGTGTACATGAATGAGTGGTACAATTACAAAGTAGCAATGAAGATTGAAAAAGTAGCATGAATACAAATATCAAAGAAGTAGCACATTTCAAAACAACATGTATAAGGCAGCAATACAAATGAAGATATGATGCAATACAGGCAAGACAAAAGAAGTACATGCATAGGGGCCGAGCACAAGAAGTATGATCAACACAGCGTTCTACAACAAGTTCAAGTGTTCATAGAAACATGGGCAAGGTGATACATGAAAGCAACAGTCCAGTCATACATGAATACATGGATCAGAATTGGTACAACACATATAAACAGGTCAAGCAAGCTCAAGAGCAATATTAAAGTTTTTAAATTGATCAAGAATAGTATATGCTCAACTATTCAAGGCAAATCCCAGTGTAGTGACAATTCAATAAAACAAAAGGAAGAAAGTACTTAAGTAAAATATACATTCACAAGTTCAAATTTGACATCAGAGCTCAAAGACGAGAATACAAGGCACTGTCAAGTTCAAGTATAGTACCAGTTCACATTAGAACTTTATGAAGCAGTTAAAGAAAAATAAATATTATCATAAAAATTCTAGAATTTAAAGACTGGATCAAATACGCAAGTTATTCCATCAGTTTAAACATGTTCATAGTGAGCAGATTTAAGTCAATAATGTGCTCAAAAGGATAGATTGAAAAGTTCAAAAATATAGAAGATTTTTTAAATGCCACAGTCAAGGCTTGATGAGCATAATTCACAGGAATTTTTTCAAAAGACCAAATCAAAGTTTTTAAAAGAAGCTACCGAGAATTTTTTCTCCAATATATACGGCCAGTTTTAAAATCAAAGAAATTTCAGAAGAAAAGTTCAAATCAGATACCTAAGTCATAAGAACAATTCAAGGTCCATGAATCGTCTAGAATCAGAGGCTCAAGGGTTTAAAAAACCCTATAAATACACAATCATCATCGGCATCAAGATATAGAGCAGAAAATCGAAATCAACCAACAATAATTCAGAAAAATCATTTCAATTCAGAGCACTCACCGAAGATTTCAATTCGCTATCCAAAGGGGAAACCAATCGAAGACAAGGTGCTTCAAAGGATTCAAATCTATAGATGAATTCCAGAACAATTTCATCAATCACGATCGGATTTGGAGGATAGCAGAAACCCTAGCGCCACCATTTTTAATTCCCAGAAAAGAAGGATTGAACTGAATTACAAAGGGAGCCGGTTTTCTCTTATGTTAAAAAGGGGATAACCCTTAACCTTTAACTCCTATGGTTTTATTATCTTTTACTTGTTTTTAAATTTCAAATTTCATCTCTTAGAGTCAATAACTACTAGTGTCTGTAGTTGGAAAAATCACAACTTAACCGATCGAGTTGTGTCAAGGTCTTGAGCGTAGGGTTTAAACAGTCGGGAGCGAAGGTCGCAAGTTTACAAGAGTCTGTAAGCGAAGAGATTGTTTATAATTCCTAGTAGAAACCTTGAATGCAACAGTAGGCACAGTTTTGCCGAAGCTGGGTATTTTCTGTGTGTGATTTTTCTTTCTGCAATTTGTTATTTTATTTTAAATTTATTTAATTTGCAATAAACCCTATTCACCCCCCTCTAGGGTTAATTTAGTTCCTACAAGTGGTATCAGAGCGGGTATTTTTAACTCTAGAGTCTTGAATTTGTCTAACAACGCTTTTTCTGAGGGTCAGTCCATAGCTAGGCCACCAATGTTTAATGGAACTGATTATGCCTGTTGGAAAGCTAGGATGAAAATTTACTTAAGTTCAGTCGATTATAATGTATGGGATATTGTTGAGACAGGCTACAAACCTCCCATGACGATTATTAATGATATTGAAATTCCTAAGCCAAAAGATAAGTGGGATGCTAATGATAAAAAATTATTCTCAACTGATGCCAAAGCAATGAACGCTTTAATTTGTGCTCTTGATAAAACTGAGTTTAACCGTATATCTCATTGTTCAACTGCGCAGGAAATTTGGCATACTCTGGAAGTTACACATGAAGGAACAGTACAAGTCAAAGAATCTCGTCTCGCACTACTCTGCAATGAATATGAAAATTTCACGATGCGTAAAGACGAAGATATAAAAGAGATGTATGGTCGATTCTCCACACTGATTTATAATGCTAGGGCTCTTGGTAAAGTCTACACTGAAGTGGAATTAATACGCAAAATACTAAGAGTACTGCCAATAAACTTTGAAGCCAAAGTAACAACCATTCAAGAATCAAAAGATCTAAGTAAGTTAAGAATAGAAGAGTTGATTGGAAATTTGATCGCTTATGAAATGGAACTAAAAGCCAAAGAAGGACGCGATGAGTCAGAATCAAAGAAAAAGATAATCGCTCTAAACATCACTGTTGAAAGTAATGATGAAGCTGAGAATCCCATTGAAGAATTGGCAATGGTTCTTAAAAACTGGTCTAACAAGAAATACAAGTCACGAAAGAAGAATTCAAAATCCAACAAATCCAAGAATTCAGACAACTCAGACGATGAAGTCATATGCTACACTTGCAATAAACCAGGCCATATCAAACCAAATTGTCCACTACTTCAGAAAGACAGAAAGAAGAAAAAGAAAAAGAAAGCTTTTGCAGCTACATGGGATGATGAAGAAGGAGAAGAAGAAGACTCTGACAGTGATAAAGAGGAAGCCAATTTGTGTCTTATGGCACAGTCAGATTCAGAAAGTAGTGAAGAAGATTCCACTGAGGTACCAAATTACTCTTATAAAGATTTAATCCTAATGTGTCATGATCTTACCAAAACTGTTGATTCTCTTGAGCTAAAAGTTAAGAAATTAAAATCTGATAGGTTAAAATTGGTTCACGAAAACAATAGGTTAGAAACTGAGCTTGAAAAAGTAACAAACCTTGATTGTGAAAACTGCAAGGTTTTAAAACAAGAGCAAACAAAATTTAAAGCAAAGTTTGAGAAATTGAAACAAGAACACTTGGCTTTAAAAGAAAGTGATGACACAAAAAGAAAGAATTTCATCAACAGATGCACTTCTCTTGTAAATGAAAATGCAGCACTTAAAACCAAAATAAAAAAATCTTGAAATAGCATTAAGTAAGTTTTCAAAAGGGGAAAAGTCATTTAGGATGCTGCTTGGAAATCAATTATATGCTAATAGTAGAAAAGGATTAGGATTTGGGAAAACACACATTAATATGAATGATAATGCGAAGGGTGGAAGTGTTTTTCCTAAATGTATAAAATGTGGAAAAATTGGACATAGCTATGAAAAATGTCAAAGTAGGAACAATAATAAAAAATTCATACAAATTTGGGTTCCAAAAGGGTCGACAAGCAATTGTAATAGATTTGGATTTGGTAAGAACAAACAAATTTGGATTCCAAAAGGATATGTTGTTCAAAATCAAAATTTTTCAGTAACTAATTTTATTAGACCTATGAGTTTCTCTAGGTCATTCTCTTCTTCTCGTGTGTAGGTATGTTGGCGGGCTAAGGAACCACAAGAATGGTACTTGGATTCAGGTTGTTCCAAACATATGACAGGATATAAATTAAAGTTCCTTAGCCTTGAAAAACATAAAGGAGGAAGTGTGATAATGGGCGATAACAAAAAATGTAAAATTATCGGTAAAGGTAAAGTAGGTAATAGTACTTTCTCCTTAACTGATGTTTTATATGTTGAAAACTTGCATCATAATCTCATTTCCATAAGCCACCTATGTGACAAAGGAATGAGTGTGATATTTGATAATGAATCTTGCAAAATTATTGAAAAATCCACAAACAATATTGTGTTCACGGGAAAAATAAAAGGAAATATTTATACGATTTCATTTGATGATTTGACTCTCTCACGATGTTTAGTAGCTACGGATGAAGAAGTTTTCTTATGGCATAGGAGATTGGGTCACGCTAGTATGAGTCTCTTGGAAAAACTTGAATCAAAAGAATTGATAAGAGGACTACCACATCAGAAATATAAAAATAATAAAGTGTGTAAATCATGTGCTATGGGAAAATTCAGTCGTTCATCATTTCGTCCCAAAAATATTGTTAGTACTAATAGGGTACTTGAATTGATTCACATGGATTTATTTGGACCAAATGAAATTGCTAGCTTGAATGGAAAACGTTATTGTTATGTGTTGGTTGATGATTATTCTAGATTTACGTGGGTTTATTTTCTAGCCAAAAAATCCGAAACTTTTGATTACTTTTCAAAGTTTGCAAAACTCGTTCAAAATGAAAAAGGTGTTTCAATAAAAACTTTAAGAAGTGATCACGGTGGTGAATTTGAAAATTTGGATTTTGAAAATTTTTGTGAAGAAAATGGTTTTAAACACGAATTTTCTGCTCCTCGAACACCCCAACAAAATGGGGTAGTCGAAAGGAAAAATCGTACATTACAGGAATTGGCTAGATCTATGTTAAGTGAATATAATTTGCCTTTGACTTTTTGGGCAGAGGCAGTTAATACATCCTGCCATGTAATGAACAGAGTAATGATTAGACTAATACTTAACAAAACATCCTATGAATTGTGGTTTAGCAGAAAGCCTAACATTTCATATTTTAGAGTTTTTGGATGCCCTTGTTATCTTCTTAATACCGGTGATCATCTTGGTAAGTTTGAATCAAAGGCCGATGAGGGAATTTTCATGGGTTACTCTTCAAGAAGCAAGGCGTATCGAATCTTCAACAAACGATCGAAAACTATTGTTGAAACCATAAATGTGAAATTTGATGAATCAGATATGGATACGGTGAACAAGGAGAAAAACGACGAGGGAATTACATATGAGGGTGAAAAAGAAAATAGCAAAGAGAAGACTGGCAGTGATGATCCAACAAAACAAATATTTGAAGTCGAAAAGTTGAAATTCAAAGCCAATCATCCTCCAGAATTGGTAATAGGAAATCCAACGGCAGGTATACGAACTCGTTCATCATTTAATAAAGATATATGTGCCTTTTGTATTCACAGCTGTTTTATTTCTGAAACTGAACCTAAAAATGTTGAAATTGCACTTAGTGATGAAAGTTGGATTTTAGCAATGCAAGAAGAACTAAATCAATTTGAACGGAATAAAGTTTGGAAATTAGTTCCTAGACCAAATGACTATCCAGTAGTAGGAACTAAATGGGTGTTCAAAAATAAACTTGATGAATCCGGAAATATAATTAGAAACAAAGCTAGGTTGGTTGCAAAAGGATATAATCAAATTGAAGGCATTGATTTTGATGAGACATTTGCAATAGTAGCTAGGTTAGAAGCCATTAGAATTTTGCTCAGTTTTGCATGTTACAAAGGTTTCAAACTTAAACAAATGGACGTAAAAAGTGCGTTTTTAAATGGAGAATTAAAGGAAGAAGTTTTTGTGGAACAACCCCCTGGTTTTGAAAATCATGAATTTCCAAATCATGTATTTAAACTTGAAAAAGCATTATACGGTCTTAAACAAGCTCCTAGAGCTTGGTACGATTGTTTATGTGCATATCTTTTGGAAAACGGTTTTAAAAAGGGCAGTGCTGACACTACATTGTTTCTATTACATGAAGGTGATGATTTTTTAATAGTCCAAATTTATGTTGATGATATTATATATGGTGCTACTAATGATTGTTTGTGTGAGAAATTTGAAAAAGTCATGCAGGATAAATTCGAAATGAGCTTAGTAGGTGAATTAAAGTACTTCCTTGGATTTCAAATCAAACAAAGCACCAAGGGTATTTTCATATCACAAACAAAATACATTGCTGAATTGCTGAAAAGATTTGGATTAGAAAACGCAAAACCACTCAGAACACCGATGAGTTCTTCAATCAAGCTTGACAAAGACGAGAAAGGAGTTGCAGTTGATCAGAAAAAATATCGTGGAATAATTGGTTCACTTCTTTATCTCACTGCATCTAGGCCTGATATTATGTTTCCTGTTTGTTTGTGTGCATGCTTTCAGTCTAATCCAAAAGAATCTCACTTAAAAGCCACAAAAAGAATATTAAGATATCTCTTGCACACACACAAATTTGGTTTATGGTACCCCGCATGCAATAATTTTGAATTAATTGGATATTCTGATGCTGATTCTGCTGGATCCCTTGTTGATAGAAAAAGCACTAGTGGGACTTGTTTTATGCTAGGACACTCGTTAGTCTCATGGTCAAGTCGAAAACAAAATTGTGTTGCTTTATCCACAACTGAGGCTGAATACATTGCTTTAGGAAGTTGTTGTGCAAAAATACTATGGATGATGCAAACTCTTTCAGACTTTGGTCTAATTTATAAAAAAAAAGTACCACTAAAATGTGACAGTAAAAGTGCTATAGACCTGTCTAATAATCTTGTTCACCATTCACGCACTAAACACATAGATGTGAGACACCATTTTATTAGAGATCACATTTCACGAGAAGATATTTGTATTGAGTTTATTTCAACTGATTATCAACTTGCTGATATTTTTACAAAACCTCTTCCCGAAGATAGATTTTCACGATTACGCTTAGATTTGGGAATTATAGAAATTGATTGATCATTATCCATTTTTTTTAAATAAATAAATAAATTCTTAAATAGTTATTCAAAAGTTAAATGATTGATCATTTGAACTATTTTGGAACTCGTTGAAGTTATGTCAGATCTTGAAATTGTAATGAGTATTGACTAGAATATTTTTTTTCATATCATAAGGAAATATTTTTAAATCTCATGATGATTGGACAGATTTTATAATATTTTTGAATTAGAGCTTATTTCACGACCATCTTCTATATCTACCATACTTCTGTCATTCATCATGGTTTTATTTAATTTGGGGAATTCTAATTACTCTTGGAATTAAAATAATAATAATAATAATTTATCCTTGATACTCACTCCCATTTAAAAGTCCTCGCGGTTATGCGTGGGTGAATTACCTTAATTTCTATGTGCTTCCATTCTCACTTAAAAGACCTTTGGGCTGTGCATGGATGGAACTCATTAGAGAGGATAAAGCTAAGTTACTACTAACCCCATTTAAAATACCTTTGGGCTATGCGTGGTTAGAAAGTGCTTAACACATTTTTGAGCATATTTAAAATCTTTAAAATTTATATTCAAATATTCAATTTTTACTGAACTCTCCTCATTCTATAAAATCCATTGTAAATCCATTCATTCTGAAAGTGAAATTTGCTTCTGATTCAAAGAATATTATGATTTTTGTTTGATTAAATGAGATTTACGATATATTTTCCTCTTGATTTGGACTCATATTTCTAGTTTATATTCATCGCTGTTTTAATTTATGTCATTCTTTTGATGATTACAAAAAGGGGAGAATGGTCAAGATTTTGATGGATGAGTAAACATTTATAGAATATTTCTTTAAATTTGGTGTCTGATTAATTTATTTCATAATTTTCAAATCTATGCATCAATAAGGGAAGCTTAGTTGTAGGGGGGAGCATACAAATAGGGGGAGTAATATACTTCACGTTTCAAACACATTCAAAATCTTTTATTTGTTTGTCATCATCAAAAGGGGGAGATTGTTGTATATAACAGTGTTGTATACACAATTATATGATTTTTGTTTGATGATAACAACCAAATATATTTTATTATTGAATGTGCTTGTAAATGCACTGATATACTACACAATAGACAGGAATATAATATTTCTAAATAAAATATAACTGTGCAGAAATTTAAACAATCACACGGTATTTTTATTTAAATAAAAATATTTTATTCAAATATCAAAAAGTACATCTTTTATAACTCCACTATTTGACATACTATATTTCATTCATACAAATCTGTCACTCTATACAACTATATTTGCAGACATTGTTATACATTGACACTGATATTTTTCCACTGACTTTTGTCTTCTATCTTCTGCCTTCACAATCTTCAGTTAAGTACTATAGTCATACCTGTCACAAGAAACAAACACACACAGTAGACTGCAACAAAAATAATTTAAATACAAGCAAATATTTTTTTTTTAAAATTTTATCTGCCTTAGAATTTTGGTGTGTATCACATCATTTTTCTAGACTTGGACTGATATGCAGGGACAGAAAAATTCGTCTGATGGCTGCAAGTACACACGTGTATAAATATACACGTGTGCACTGCCTCGCCGATCAGTGTACAACTAAGGAGTAGTCATAATGGACCATCTCCACCCAGTGTACAATCAACAATGGGACAATCAAATACAAGTTTAAGAAATAAAGTCAACTCAGCAAAGTGGCTCAACATCAAAATGCAAACCGGCATGTAAGTCAAAACAGAAAAGGTGAACATAGCAGACCAAGTACATGTCAGCATGAACAAACAACAGGATCAAGGCAGTGTCGAGCCAAGTTTTTCAGACAACACAAGCGCATGAGAAATCAATTTCAGAAATGCAAGTATGTACTGACAGCAGCAAAATTGTGCTGCATGAGGATGTGTACATGAATGAGTGGTACAATTACAAAGTAGCAATGAAGATTGAAAAAGTAGCATGAATACAAATATCAAAGAAGTAGCACAGTTCAAAACAACATGTATAAGGCAGCAATACAAATGAAGACATGATGCAATACAGGCAAGACAAAAGAAGTACATGCATAGGGGCCGAGCACAAGAAGTATGATCAACACAGTGTTCTACAACAAGTTCAAGTGTTCATAGAAACATGGGCAAGGTGATACATGAAAGCAACAGTCCAGTCATACATGAATTGTAACACCCCGAATTTCAGTTAACACTGATATTCACTAATTACAGAATTAATAATCTCAGATGTGAGAATCAGGGGAAACGGGTTACGTCATTGTGTTCGTCTCGGAAAAATACGCGAAATAGAGTCCGAAATTTTGTAAATCGGAGTCCGTATGACCCGGTTAAGGCCCAAAGAAGTTTTCGGGAAATTTGAATTTCGAAACATGCAGAAATGGGGGCCAGGGAGTCAAGTCGACTTGGCTGTCGACAGGGCTGTCGACTTGCCTGTCGACATGCCTGTCGACTTGGCAGTCGACAGGGCTGTCGACTTGCCCTATCGGCTGATTCTGGCCTGGGTGCACCTGGTTGAGTTTTGGGCTGGGTTGGAGGGCTTGGGACGAAATCTGACGGACCTAAACTAACCTAGGGTTAATCTAAGGGTCTAAAACACATCCTAATCCTATAAATAAGACCCTAAGCTAGCCCTAAATGATCATAATCCTATCCTCTAACTAAACTATGCCAAAATTTTCTATGATCATGGCCTCCACTCAAAACCCTAGCCTCCATCCTCTTTCTAAACTATTTCTATGAAGGCTTTCATGTTCATACAAGCATTTTTAAGTTGTATGAGTGATCATTAGCTTGCATTCATCATCAAGTTGCAAGCTTTATTTTTAAGGCTAGAGTTTTTGGGTGATTTTTGGCAAGGGTTTGCTTATTGGAGTTTAGTGGTGAGTTTCTATAGCCCTAATAATCAATTGTTAAATTGATTATGATAGGATATGATAAGATATGGCTATGTTTGTGGATCAATGTGTTTATACAAGTTTAGTATAGTGTATGTTGTGTGTTTTGCGAGTTTTATGCTATATGTTATGCAAGTTTAATGCTATGTTTTATGATGCTCATTATGCAAAACACTATGTTGAACATTGATTCATATGTAACATGTTATGCAAGCTATATGTGAGATTATATGCAAGTTCATATGTAACATGTTATGCAAGCTATATGTGAGATTATATGCAAGTTCATATGTAACATGTAATGCAAGTTATGTGCATGATTATATGCAAGTTCATATGTAACATGTTATGCAAGTTATGTGTTTGGTTATATGCAAGTTATGTGCATGATTATATGCAAGTTCATATGTAACATGTTATGCGAGTTATGTGTTTGGTTATATGCAAGTTATGTGCATGATTATATGCAAGTTCATATGTAACATGTTATGCAAGTTATGTGTTTGGTTATATGCAAGTTATGTGCATGATTATATGCAAGTTCATATGTAACATGTTATGCAAGTTATGTGTTTGGTTATATGAAAGTTAACATGTGACATGCTATGCAAGTTCACACCTTTGTATGACATAAGAATCATATGCAAGTTACCCCCTTTGTGACATATGTGCTTCATGCAAGTTTGGGGTAAATGCTAGTTGGGTTTAATGTATGCTCATTTATGCAAGTTGACACCTTTTAAACCCATGATAAAGTTATATGCTATGATTGGTTAAACCCATGGCATTTGTGATGAATCTTCCCTTTATTATGTCATGTTATGAGAACGAATTACGTGGGGAACGATGGGGTTAATATGCATGTTAATAAAATGGGTATGTTTAAGCATAACATAAAGTGAATGGACATAATTGGGAATTTACCTATTAAGTTAGGTCTACCCATATTATGGAATTGGGAATTTACCTATTAAGATAGGTCTACCCATATTATGGAATTGGGAATTTACCTATTGAGTTAGGTCTACCCATATTCTTGAAATTGGTAATTAATTAGGGATAATTAATACAAATTATGGGGGTGATTAATTAGGTGTAATTAATCGACTAAGACACGAGGTTGGACCCTTTTGTAGCATAAGACTGCCCGGAACCAACCGGCAAATCTAGCGGCTACAAATGATTGGCCCAATGTGAGAGGTCTTAGTCATAAACTAAATACGTGACAAGTGTAAAGACACGAGGTTAGACTCTGTTATGGTGTAAGGCTGCCCGGAACCAACCGGCATATCCAGCTGCCATAGAAGACAGTCTAATGTGAGAGGTCTTTACGAAGGTTACGATCTTAATTAATTAAGAAACACTTAACCAAATTAGCATGTAGTGGGGCATGAGGGGTTAAGTGGGTGCCTTGGGTGGCATGTAGTAACTAGTGGGAGTGCCTTGGGTGGCATGAGGAAACTAGTGGGTTGCCTTGGGTGGCAATAGAAAATACGATTAGAATACTTAACCAAAGTGGAACATGTAATTAAACATGATTAAAGGGTTAAGTAATTGCCTTGGGTGGCATGTGGGAATCAAGTAAGTGCCTTGGGTGGCATGTGGAAATCTAGTGGGTGCCTTGAGTGGCAATTAAAATATGATTAAAAGACTTAACCAAAATTTATAACATGTAAGTGGACATGGTTAAAGGGTTAAGTGGGATTCACTAGAAATGACAAGCTTAGGTGGGTAGCTTGTGGGGGCCCAATTCAACCAATATCCCAAACGTATCTTTGTGGGCTCGACCCAAGTCGAGGACGGGACACGCATATTGGGCTTGACTGTAAGAGGCCAAAACGGGTTAGCGGTGGCAACGCAAGTCCAACGGGTTTCATATGCGTGTGTGGACCCGGGCTGGTAAGTAAGACGTTGTTGCATCGTGTAGGTATAAGCCGTGCACCGTTGATATTATCAGGTCGCCACTTTGGGGAATGATACACCCCACTGTGGGGCCAACACGGGTATCTACGTTAGGGAGCCGATCGCTTGGGGAGTAGTGGGTACACCTAGTGGAGATAGGGGCAGACGACACCTATGTAGTCAGCTAGGGGTACACGAAACTACTATTAAAAATTACTAAGTACACTTAGTGGGATCAACCTTAAGTAGGAATTACCCTTGGGTGGGTAGAACTGGTGTGGTGCAGTGTAGGAATTACCCTTGGGTGGGTAGATCTGGGGTGGTGCAGTGTAGGAATTACCCTTGGGTGGGTAGATCTGGGGTGGTGCAGTGTAGGAATTACCCTTGGGTGGGTAGATCTGGGGTGGTGCAGTGTAGGAATTACCCTTGGGTGGGTAGATCTGGGGTGGTGCAGTGTAGGAATTACCCTTGGGTGGGTAGATCTGGGGTGGTGCAGTGTAGTAATTATCCTTGGGTGGGTAAATGCGTCTTTTCGGTTATCTTAGTACATCCTGTGTTTAGTTGGCTACTTAGTGTAGTCATTATCCCCAGAGGTACCGTACCTTGTTTATATCATACCCTAATTACTTTAATGATTGTATTGTTAAGGTTATAGGAATCGCTCAGACTTATGTCTGACCCCGTTTTTTTTTATCTTTTTCCCAACCCTCAGGTTTTCAGAGTGGGCCTAGCACTAGTGGGCTTTGATCAGACTGCTTTATCTATCTTTTGGAGCTTGGACCGTGGATGTAAAGCTCAGTTTATCTTTTCTATTATGGCTGTTAAGTTATGTAGTGGGATTATGTACTTTTGTTTTATCAGGATGGATATTATGTACTTGACTCTTGTTTATGGTTTTGGTGTAACCAAACATGTTTTACTTTCCACTGCAATGAAATGATGTTTTAAATTCTCAAGTATTACTTATATCTGTCTTGTTGTAATTTTTCTGTTCTATATTCACTTAAAATACTCCACTGATGTTATGGCATTCCCTTAGTGAGTGACCGTAGCGGGTGTGGGGTGTTACACGTGGTATCAGAGCTTAAGGTTACCAGAACAGATAAATTTTTTAGAAAAACTATTTTCTAAGAATATTTTTGAAAGGAGTATTTTCAAAAACATGTCTTTTAAGAGAAAAGTTTTTGAAAGAAAAGCATAATCCCCGATAGCCATATCTTTATCTTTCGAATTCTCTGTTTTGACTCTCTTCCTCCCTTGTTTTGAGTTTCCCCTCCGTGTATAGATGATATTTCTAAGATAGATAAGAATGGAAAACCACTTCAAGGGACTTAGACGTTAGTCGGATTAGAAGTTGGTTCAAGAAGGAGGAGGACTGGTTGGTACCTATTGGATAGACGATGGGAGGAAGGCTCAAATAGTTGTTTGGTTAATGAAGGATGAAACCTCATTGGTGGGAGGTTATGAGTGGAGAATGGGAAGAAGAAGGCGAGTAGTTATCCTTTTGGGAGGAATAGGACACCTTATTAGGGTTGTCCAAAGGGGCAAGGGCAAGGTATGGAATCTTCTGGAGGGTAGTTGTATTCCCTCACGGCTAGTGTACCAGATGGGGATAAGACCGTCTAGGTTGGAATTTGGATTTCTTTATTATCCGGTTCGAACTTTATTTGATTCTGACGCATCGAGTTCGTTTATCTCATCGTTGTTAGTTGAGTCACTGCACTTAGACACCAGTTTAGTAGATGATCCCTTAGTTGTTTCAAACCCAATTGGGGGCTCCATGATGTGTTTGGATTTGAAAGTTTCTGTACTTAGCGTTGAGTTTAGATGTGATGCTTCTGGGGCTTCACGGGCTATGGGTTAGTTTTGGGCATGGACTGGTTATCCAGTAATGGTGTCGTTCTTGTTTGTGGAAGGGGAGTTGTTAGGCTTACAACCCGCTTGGGTAACACTCTCGAGATCTCTTGTAATCCCATGAAATCTGTTATGCTAAGTTATCTAGAATCGCTTGACACGTCGGTCTAGAGTTTGCGATCTGTTAGAGTGGTCCGGGAATACTCGGATGTGTTTGAGGAGGTGAAGGGCTTACCTCCGGAGCGGGAGATTGACTTCCGAATATATCCGGTAGACAATGCCAAACCAGTATCTTGGCCAGTGTGCCACATGGCTCCTCGTGAGAGGAGGGAACTCCATAAGCAAGTAGGCGATTTGCTTGAGAAGGGGTTTAGAAGACGAAGTATATCGAAGTGGGGTGCTCCAGTAGTTTTCGCTATGAAGGCGGATGGGTCCCTCAGACTTTGTGTAGATTATAGGGAGTTTAACAAGATAACAAAGAAGAATAACACCCATTGCCGAGGATTGATGATCTCTTTGATCAGTTGGTTGGCGCCTCAGTGTTTTCGTAGTAGGACTTAGCCACGGGGTTTCATCAGTTGAGAGTGGCTGAGGATAGTATAGAGAAGACTACCTTTAGGACCCCGGATGGTTTTTATGAGTGGCTGGTGATGCCATTTGGTTTGACGAACGCCCCCGCATACTTTGTTGATTTGATGAGAAGGGTGTTCAGGGAGTACCTAAATACGTTCGTGATGGTCTTTGTAAATGACATCTTGGTCTTTTCTAGGAGCGAAATAAGTTTTCGTATGTGCTCAATAGGTTGAGCAAAGCCAGTTATGGGATAAACGGTGGTTTTGGAGCGAGACTGGCTAGGACATCCAGAGTTGGACAAGGGCTTAATTATTTAGCCGTTTTTACTAGTATCATCTCACGTAGGTCGTCTGAATTCGAAGGAGGTATCCCTTGGGTGTTTGTCTGATATTGGTTTAGGCCTTTGGGGCTTGCATTTGGGGGATGTCGAGTTCGACTAGGGTGGTCTGCGTGAGAGATGGACAGTTGTGATGACTTTGGATGGGGTAATATCCTGGTTTTCTCTAAAAGTGGAGAAGAGCATGCCCTACATCTTAGGGAAGTGTTGGAGACTCTTCGAGCGCATAGTCTTAGGACAGCAAAAGTGGATGGGATTCTTAGCATCCTATGAGTTTGAGATAGCGTATACCCATGGCAAGGGTAACGTGGTAGCGGACGCCTTAAGTAGAAAAAGGTTGTCCTTGAGTTCATTGTTCGTTGAACGACGGAGCTTAGAGTTTATTTCTATGTTTGACTTTAGACCTTCCGTTGACTTTGTACCCGGTTTGCTAGCCTCCTTGGAGGTTAGGCCTACTCTTTTGGGGCGGATTGGCGGAATGCAGCGAGACGACCCACATCTGGTTGAGTTAGTAGAGAAGCTCATGAGGAGGGGGAGTCGTCCAGCCATTTGAGTAGGTACACCCTAGATGGTAAGGGGTACTTGCGTAGAGACGGTAGACTTTGTGTACCGCAAGACGAGGGTTTGAGGAAGGCTATACTTGATGATGCACATCGTTCGAAGATGACCATTCATCCCGGTAGGGACAAGATGTACCAAGACATGAAGCGAGTTTTCATTTGGGCCGGTATGAAGAAAGATGCGGCCAAGTATGTCGCTAGATGCTTGGTGTGCCAACAAGTAAAAGCGGAGCAAAAGAAACCCGGTGGGTTGCTTCACCCATTGGAGGTTCCGCTATGGAAGTGGGATAGTGTCTCGATGGATTTCGTCAATGGATTACCAAGATCGAGGAAGGGTAATACGGGAATTTGGGTTGGGGTAGACAAACTTACTAAGAGTGCCCATTTTATACCCGTGAAGAGTAAGAGGACTGCTCAATGGCTAGCTTCAATCTACATTCGAGAGATTGTTAGATTGCATGGTGTACCTTCCAGCATAGTGAGTGATCGAGATCTTATCTTCACTAGCGAGTTTTGGAAGAGTTTGAAAGAGGCGGTAGGGACTCAGCTGTGTTTGAGCACCGCAAATCATCCTCAGACGGACGGCCAGACCGGGAGGGTAAATCGCATTTTAGAAGACCTTTTGAGGCTATGTATCTTAGATTTTGGAGGTACATGAGAAGAGCATCTTCCATTGGTGGAGTTCGCATATAATAACAGCTTTCAGTCTAGTATTGGCATGGCCCCTTTCGAAGCTTTTTATTGAAGGCCTTGTCGATCACCTACATGTTGGTGGGAATCTACGGATAAGATCTTGCTTGGGCCCGATATGGTTAGGAAGACTTCGGAAAAGATTGATTTGATTCGAAGAAGGATGAAAGCGGCGCAAGACAGACAGAAATCTTATGCAGACAAGAGGAGAACAGAGCTTGAGTTTGATGTTGGGGACATGGTCTTTGTCAAAGTGTCTCCGTTACGAAATGTGGTTCGCTTTGGATCTGTTGGAAAGTTAGCACCAAGGTTTGTTGGACCATTTCCTATTAAGGAAAGGATTGGACAGATGGCCTATAGAGTGGAGTTGCCCGACAGACTCAGTGGTGTACATGATGTACTCCATGTGTCACATTTGAGGAAGTGCCTACATGAGACCGCAGAGGTGGTAGAGCCGAGCTTGCTTAGAGAAGTGGAAGTAGAGCGTGATGCGACTATTCGACGAGCTCCTACTCGCATCCTTGGGTCAGAGACTAGGAAGTTGAGGAATCGAGAGGTTCAACTAGTCAAAGTGCAATGGGGAGAAGATGAGAACAACACTACTTGGGAGATGGAAGCGAAGATGCGTTCATTATACCCATTCCTTTTTGAGGGTATGTGTTTTAACTTCTCCTTAATCGTTTGTCTAGTACTTATCTTATCTGTAGTATGTCCTCTCGTTAGTACCTTTGACCTTTAGATAGGGTAAACCTATGGTTGAAACATGTGTTTGAGACATGTTATGATTGATGGATGCATGTGGATGCAAGTGTTTGCTAGTGGTTGCTCGTGGATGCATATACACACACTCTAGACACTAGATCGGCTCAGTCACTTCATATTGCATATTGCATATAATTGTGTGTAGGTAGCTATATTGATGGATGTATAATGGTTGTGTTATCATATGGATGATGCATTTTGGTGAATGATTGTGCACTCATGTAGGTATAGTATGTGTCGATAGGGTTCTCTCGCATACATATTGGATGCATGGCACTATCATGGTTTGCATATGTTCATACATTAGATAGGGAACATATACACACACTTTTTGCATATGCTCATACATCAGTAGAAATTGTTTTAAGGACAATGGATGCCCGTGTTTGATGGATTGAGTAGATGGTTGTTTGGATGGTAGGATATGCATTCTCCTTAACTTGGAGATTTCGGGGACGAAATCCTTTAAGGAGGGGAGAATGTAACACCCCGAATTTCAGTTAACACTGATATTCACTAATTACAGAATTAATAATCTCAGATGTGAGAATCAGGGGAAACGGGTTACGTCATTGTGTTCGTCTCGGAAAAATACGCGAAATAGAGTCCGAAATTTTGTAAATCGGAGTCCGTATGACCCGGTTAAGGCCCAAAGAAGTTTTCGGGAAATTTGAATTTCGAAACATGCAGAAATGGTGGCCAGGGAGTCAAGTCGACTTGGCTGTCGACTTGCCTGTCGACATGCCTGTCGACTTGGCAGTCGACAGGGCTGTCGACTTGCCCTGTCGGCTGATTCTGGCCTGGGTGCACCTGGTTGAGTTTTGGGCTGGGTTGGAGGGCTTGGGACGAAATCTGACGGACCTAAACTAACCTAGGGTTAATCTAAGGGTCTAAAACACATCCTAATCCTATAAATAAGACCCTAAGCTAGCCCTAAATGATCATAATCCTATCCTCTAACTAAACTATGCCAAAATTTTCTATGATCATGGCCTCCACTCAAAACCCTTGCCTCCATCCTCTTTCTAAACTATTTCTATGAAGGCTTTCATGTTCATACAAGCATTTTTAAGTTGTATGAGTGATCATTAGCTTGCATTCATCATCAAGTTGCAAGCTTTATTTTTAAGGCTAGAGTTTTTGGGTGATTTTTGGCAAGGGTTTGCTTATTGGAGTTTAGTGGTGAGTTTCTATAGCCCTAATAATCAATTGTTAAATTGATTATGATAGGATATGATAAGATATGGCTATGTTTGTGGATCAATGTGTTTATGCAAGTTTAGTATAGTGTATGTTGTGTGTTTTGCGAGTTTTATGCTACATGTTATGCAAGTTTAATGCTATGTTTTATGATGCTCATTATGCAAAACACTATGTTGAACATTGATTCATATGTAACATGTTATGCAAGCTATATGTGAGATTATATGCAAGTTCATATGTAACATGTTATGCAAGCTATACGTGAGATTATATGCAAGTTCATATGTAACATGTAATGCAAGTTATGTGCATGATTATATGCAAGTTCATATGTAACATGTTATGCGAGTTATGTGTTTGGTTATATGCAAGTTATGTGCATGATTATATGCAAGTTCATATGTAACATGTTATGCGAGTTATGTGTTTGGTTATATGCAAGTTATGTGCATGATTATATGCAAGTTCATATGTAACATGTTATGCAAGTTATGTGTTTGGTTATATGCAAGTTATGTGCATGATTATATGCAAGTTCATATGTAACATGTTATGCAAGTTATGTGTTTGGTTATATGCAAGTTAACATGTGACATGCTATGCAAGTTCACACCTTTGTATGACATAAGAATCATATGCAAGTTACCCCTTTTGTGACATATGTGCTTCATGCAAGTTTGGGTTAAATGCTAGTTGGGTTTAATGTATGCTCATATATGCAGGTTGACACCTTTTAAACCCATGATAAAGTTATATGCTATGATTGGTTAAACCCATGGCATTTGTGATGAATCTTCCCTTTATTATGTCATGTTATGAGAACGAATTACGTGGGGAACGATGGGGTTAATATGCATGTTAATAAAATGGTGTGAAATGGGTATGCTTAAGCATAACATAAAGTGAATGGACATAATTGGGAATTTACCTATTAAGTTAGGTCTACCCATATTATGGAATTGGGAATTTACCTATTAAGTTAGGTCTACCCATATTATGGAATTGGGAATTTACCTATTGAGTTAGGTCTACCCATATTCTTGAAATTGGTAATTAATTAGGGATAATTAATACAAATTATGGGGGTGATTAATTAGGTGTAATTAATCGACTAAGACACGAGGTTGGACCCTTTTGTAGCATAAGACTGCCCGGAACCAACCTGCAAATCCAGCGGCTACAAATGATTGGCCCAATGTGAGAGGTCTTAGTCATAAACTAAATACGTGACAAGTGTAAAGACACGAGGTTAGACTCTGTTATGGTGTAAGGCTGCCCGGAACCAACCGGCATATCCAGCTGCCATAGAAGACAGTCTAATGTGAGAGGTCTTTACAAAGGTTACGATCTTAATTAATTAAGAAACACTTAACCAAATTAGCATGTAGTGGGGCATGAGGGGTTAAGTGGGTGCCTTGGGTGGCATGTAGTAACTAGTGGGGGTGCCTTGGGTGGCATGAGGAAACTAGTGGGTTGCCTTGGGTGGCAATAGAAAATACGATTAGAATACTTAACCAAAGTGGAACATGTAATTAAACATGATTAAAGGTTTAAGTAAGTGCCTTGGGTGGCATGTGGGAATCAAGTAAGTGCCTTGGGTGGCATGTGGAAATCTAGTGGGTGCCTTGAGTGGCAATTAAAATATGATTAAAAGAATTAACCAAAATTTATAACATGTAAGTGGACATGGTTAAAGGGTTAAGTGGGATTCACTAGAAATGACAAGCTTAGGTGGGTAGCTTGTGGGGGCCCATTTCAACCAATATCCCAAACGTATCTTTGTGGGCTCGACCCAAGTCGAGGACGGGACACGCATATTGGGCTTGACTGTAAGAGGCCAAAACGAGTTAGCGGTGGCAACGCAAGTCCAACGGGTTTCATATGCGTGTGTGGACCCGGGCTGGTAAGTAAGACATTGTTGCATCGTGTAGGTATAAGCCGTGCACCGTTGATATTATCAGGTCGCCACTTTGGGGAATGATACACCCCACTGTGGGGCCAACACGGGTATCTACGTTAGGGAGCCGATCGCTTGGGGAGTAGTGGGTACACCTAGTGGAGATAGGGGCAGACGGCACCTATGTAGTCAGCTAGGGGTACACGAAACTACTATTAAAAATTACTAAGTACACTTAGTGGGATCAACCTTAAGTAGGAATTACCCTTGGGTGGGTAGAACTGGTGTGGTGCAGTGTAGGAATTACCCTTGGGTGGGTAGATCTGGGGTGGTGCAGTGTTGGAATTACCCTTGGGTGGGTAGATCTGGGGTGGTGCAGTGTAGGAATTACCCTTGGGTGGGTAGATCTGGGGTGGTGCAGTGTAGGAATTACCCTTGGGTGGGTAGATCTGGGGTGGTGCAGTGTAGGAATTACCCTTGGG
Organism: Allium sativum; assembly: GCA_030737875.1. Classification (NCBI taxonomy): domain Eukaryota; kingdom Viridiplantae; phylum Streptophyta; class Magnoliopsida; order Asparagales; family Amaryllidaceae; genus Allium; species Allium sativum. The sequence continues at coordinate 831,200,606 of CM060924.1, forward strand.
TGGGTAGATCTGGGGTGGTGCAGTGTAGTAATTATCCTTGGGTGGGTAAATGCGTCTTTTCGGTTATCTTAGTACATCCTGTGTTTAGTTGGCTACTTAGTGTAGTCATTATCCCCAGAGGTACCGTACCTTGTTTATATCATACCCTAATTACTTTAATGATTGTATTGTTAAGGTTATAGGACTCGCTCAGACTTATGTCTGACCCCGTTGTTTTTTTATCTTTTTCCCAACCCTCAGGTTTTCAGAGTGGGCCTAGCACTAGTGGGCTTTGATCAGACTGCTTTATCTATCTTTTGGAGCTTGGACCGTGGATGTAAAGCTCAGTTTATCTTTTCTATTATGGCTATTAAGTTATGTAGTGGGATTATGTACTTTTGTTTTATCAGGATGGATATTATGTACTTGAGTCTTGTTTATGGTTTTGGTGTAACCAAACATGTTTTACTTTCCGCTGCAATGAAATGATGTTTTAAATTCTCAAGTATTACTTATATCTGTCTTGTTGTAATTTTTCTGTTCTATATTCACTTAAAATACTCCACCGATGTTATGGCATTCCCTTAGTGAGTGACCGTAGCGGGTGTGGGGTGTTACACGAATACATGGATCAGAATTGGTACAACACATATAAACAGGTCAAGCAAGCTCAAGAGCAATATTAAAGTTTTAAAATTGATCAAGAATAGTATATGCTCAACTATTCAAGGCAAATCCCAGTGTAGTGACAATTCAATAAAACAAAAGGAAGAAAGTACTTAAGTAAAATATACATTCACAAGTTCAAATTTGACATCAGAGCTCAAAGACGAGAATACAAGGCACTGTCAAGTTCAAGTATAGTACCAGTTCACATTAGAACTTTATGAAGCAGTTAAAGAAAAATAAATATCATCATAAAAATTCTAGAATTTAAAGACTGGATCAAATACGCAAGTTATTCCATCAGTTTAAACATGTTCATAGTGAGCAGATTTAAGTCAATAATGTGCTCAAAAGGATAGATTGAAAAGTTCAAAAATATAGAAGATTTTTTAAATGCCACAGTCAAGGCTTGATGAGAAAAATTCACAGGAATTTTTTCAAAAGACCAAATCAAAGTTTTTAAAAGAAGCTACCGAGAATTTTTTCTCCAATATATACGGCCAGTTTTAAAATCAAAGAAATTTCAGAAGAAAAGTTCAAATCAGATACCTAAGTCATAAGAACAATTCAAGGTCCATGAATCGTCTAGAATCAGAGGCTCAAGGGTTTAAAAAATCCTATAAATACACAATCATCATCGGCATCAAGATATAGAGCAGAAAATCGAAATCAACCAACAATAATTCAGAAAAATCATTTCAATTCAGAGCACTCACCGAAGATTTCAATTCGCTATCCAAAGGGGAAACCAATCGAAGACAAGGTGCTTCAAAGGATTCAATTCTATAGAAGAATTCCAGAACAATTTCATCAATCACGATCGGATTTGGAGGATAGCAGAAACCCTAGCGTCGCCATTTTTAATTCCCAGAAAAGAAGGGTTGAACTGAATTACAAAAGGAGCCGGTTTTCTCTTATGTTAAAAAGGGGATAACCCTTAACCTTTAACTCCTAGGGTTTTATTATCTTTTACTTGTTTTTAAATTTCAAATTTCATCTCTTAGAGTCAATAACTACTAGTGTCTGTAGTTGGAAAAATCACAACTTAACGGATCGAGTTGTGTCAAGGTCTTGAGCGTAGGGTTTAAACAGTCGGGAGTGAAGGTCGCAAGTTTACAAGAGTCTGTAAGCGAAGTGATTGTTTATAATTCCTAGTAGAAACCTTGAATGCAGCAGTAGGTACAGTTTTGCCGAAGCTGGGTATTTTCTGTGTGTGATTTTTCTTTCTGCAATTTGTTATTTTATTTTAAATTTATTTAATTTGCAATAAACCCTATTCACCTCCCCTCTAGGGTTAATTTAGATCCTACAGGGTGTTACAAAGACTGTAGGAAGAAGAAGACTGGTTGTTTTCACTGTGGCGAGGCAGGACATCTGATTAAGGTTTGCCCAAAGAAAGGGCAGAGGGCAGGGCCTAGCTCTGGTGGGCAGATTCAGGCTCTCATGGCACCAGGGCAGGCAAGGGGGCAGGTCCAGGCTTTCGTGGTACCACCGCTGCAGGAGAGAGGTACAAACATTTCCGTTGAAAGTTTAGTTTTTCTGTTTGATCATCCTGTTCTTACTTTGTTTGACTCTGGCGCTTCACACTCGTTTATATCTGCTTGTTAGTTGAAACACTGCACCTAAATACTAGTCTAGTTACGGATCCCATAGTAGTCTCAAATCCTATTGGTGGTTCGGCTCATCTTTCTATGATCTGTCGGGATTTGAGAGTGTCTATCTTGGGCGTTGGGTTTGAATGCAATGCCTTTGTTCTTGGCTTCATGGGCTACGGCTTGATTCTAGGTATGGATTGGCTAACTAGATACGGGGCCATCCTAGATTGTGAAAGAAGAGTAGTTAGATTGTTGACTCGTTGTGGAAAGATCCTTGATATTTCTTGTGACCCTAGAGGTCCAGTAATGCTTAGCTACCTAGAATCTCTTGACGCATCCAATGATGATTTGAAATCTGTTCGTGTGGTCCGTGAATATAGTGACGTCTTCGATGAGGTTCAAGGTTTACCCCCGAGGCGTGAGATAGACTTTCGAATATATCTAGTAGATAATGCAAAGCCAGTTGCATTGCCAGTGCGCCACATGGCTCCGAGAGAGAGAAAAGAACTTGGTAAGCAAGTGAAAGAATTACTTGAGAAGGGGTTCATAAGAAGAAGTATTTCGGAGTGGGGTGCTCCAGTCGTTTTTGCTACAAAAGCTGATGGTTCACTTAGATTGTGCGTGGACTATAGAGAGCTGAATAAGCTAACAAAGAAGAACAGACACCCGTTACCGAGGATAGACGATTTATTCGATCAGTTAGTGGGTGCTTCGGTTTTCTCGCAACTGGATTTGGCTACAGGGTTTCATCAGCTAAGGGTGGCTGAAGATAGCATCGATAAGACTGCATTTAGAACTCCTGACGGTTTCTTCGAGTGGCTCGTCATGCCTTTTTGTTTTACGAATGCACCTGCATACTTTGTTGACTTAATGAGTAGGGTGTTTAGGGAGTTTCTGAACAAGTTTGTGGTAGTCTTTGTAGATGATATTCTAGTTTTCTCTAAAAATGAAGAAGAGCATGCCCTACATCTTAGGGAAGTCTTAGAGATCCTACGAGCACATCAGCTAAAAGCTAAGTTCTCCAAGTGTCATTTTTGGAGAAAAGAAGTGAGGTTCTTAGGACATGTGGTCTCTAAGGAAGGGATAGCTGTGGATCCCGCCAAGATATTGGCAATCCAAGATTGGAAAATGCCTAAGAACACAACCGAAGTAAGAAGCTTTTTAGGGCTGGCTGGCTATTATAGGAAGTTCATTAAGGACTTCGCGAAGATATCAGCCTCTTTCACTCGATTAACGAAGAAGAATTTTACTTTTACTTGGGACGTTGACTGTGACAATGCTTTCCAACATCTGAAGAGAGCTTTGACGACAACTCCAATTTTAGTTTTTCCAGACGGGAATAGGGCATTCACTGTATATACCAATGCTTGCGGGACAGGGCTTGGCGCAATTTTAATGCAAGAGGGAAAGGTGATATGATATGGTGGAAGACAGTTGAAAACCCACGAGAAAAATTACCCTACCCACGACTTGGAGTTGGCGTCCATAGTTTTTGCGCTTAAGTCATGACGTCATTATTTGTTTGGCGAAAGGTTTGAGTTGTATACAGACCATAAGTCGCTAAAGTACTTATTCTCTAAGATGGACCTAAACTTGAGGCAACAGAGATGGATGGAGTTTTTGGCATCATACGATTTTGAGATCGCATATACCCCTGCCAAGGGCTATGTAGAAAGAAGTTTACTTTAAGTCCTTTGTTTGTAGAGCAGCAGAGTTTGGAGTATATATCTTCCTTTGACTTCAGACCCTCTATCGATTATGTACCCGAATTGTTGGCATCATTAGAGGTGCAACCTACACTTTTGGGTCGAGTTGGAGAGGCACAGCGGAATGACCCACAGTTGGTTGAGATAGTAGGCAAGCTTATAGGGGGAGTCCTCAAGACATCTTGATAGATACGCTATAGATGAAAGAGGTTGGCTACGTAGAGATGGAAGACTTTGCGTACCACAAGACGAAAGTTTGAAGAAGGCAATTCTTGAAGACTCACATCGCTCTAAGATGACCATACATCCCGGTGGTGATAAGATGCATAGGGATATGAAGCGAGTTTTCTTTTGGGCCGGAATGAAGAAGGACGTGGCCGAGTTTGTTGCTAGATGCTTAGTGTGCTAGCAATTCAAGGCGGAGCAAAAGAAGCCCGGAGGTTTGCTCCATCCCTTAGAGATTCCTCTTTGGAAATGGGAAAGCGCTTCCATGGATTTTGTAGATGGGTTACCAAGATCGAGGAAGGGTAATACGGGGATTTGGGTAATTGTAGACCGACTTACTAAAAGTGCCCATTTTATTCCCGTCAAAAGCAGAAGGACCGCCGTATGGTTAGCATCTGTTTACCTTCGAGAGATAGTTCGTTTGCATGGCATATCCTCCAGCATTGTGAGCGATAGAGATCCTATTTTCACAAGCGAATTTTGGAAAAGCTTACAAGAGGCGGTTGGAACACAATTATGCTTAAGTACCGCTTATCATCCTCAGACGGACGGCCAGACCGAGAGGGTGAATCAGATTCTAGAAGACCTTCTGAGGCTATGCATTCTAGACTTTGGAGGAACATGGGAAGAACACCTTCCACTAGTAGAGTTCGCCTATAATAATAGTTTTCAGGCTAGAATTAGCATAGCACCTTTTGAGGCTCTTTATGGACGACCGTGCCGATCACCTACATGTTGGTGGGAATCCACGGATAAGGTTTTGCTTGGACCCAACATGATTAGGGAGAATTTGGAGAAGATAGACCTGATTCGACGGCGAATGAAGACGGCACAGGACCGACAGAAGTCATATGTTGATAAGAGACGAACTGATCTTGAATTCAATGTTGGGGTCATGGTTTTTATTAAGGTGTCACCGTTGAGAAACGTAGTTCGCTTTGGATCGGTAGGGAAGTTGGCAGCAAGGTTCGTAGGACCCTTTCCAATTACAGAGAGGATTGAACAGATGGCGTACAGAGTAAAGTTACCAGAGAAGCTCAGCGGAGTTCATGACGTGTTTCACGTTTCACATTTGCGTAAGTGTTTACACGATACGGCGGAAGTGGTAGAGCCGAGCACGCTCGAAGAAGTGGAAGTAGAGCGCAATGCCACGATCAGACGAGCTCCTACACGCATTCTCGGATCGGAGGTCAAAAAGCTTCGCAACAAAGAGGTCAAGTTGGTCAAAGTGCAATGGGGAGATGATCAAAGAGACGCGACTTAGGAGACGGAAGATAAGATGCTTACGTTGTACCCTTTCCTTTTTGAGGGTATGTTTTAATTTCTTCTTTTTCTATCGCTTTGTTGATACTTGTCCTATCTTTTAGTATTATCTTTGCGATGACATCTTCGATCTTTAGTTAGGCAGAACCCTATGGTTGAAACATGTGTTTGAGACATGTTATGTCTGATGGATGCAAATGGATGCAAGTGGTTTCTCGTGGATATTTATACACACACCTTAGGCACTAGATCGTCTCAATCACCTTCATGTTGCATATAAATGTGTGTGCATATTTAAATTAATGGATGTATAATGGTTGTGTTATCATATGGATGCTGCATTTTGATGAATGGTTGTGCACACATGTAGAAATAATATGTATCGATAGGATTCTTTTGCATACATAATGGACGCATGGCACTATCATGATTTGCATTAAGGAGGTCAACTGAATCAGTAGACCGCCTGATTTTGCATTAGATTAGGAACATATACACACATTTCTTGCATATGTTCATACAGCATTAGAAATTTTGTAAGGACAATGGATGCCTGTGTTTGATGGTTGAGTAGATGGATGATTGGATGTTAGGATATGCATTCTCCTTAACTTGGAGATTTCGGGGGCGAAATCCTTTAAGGAGGGGAGAATGTAACACCACGAAATTTTAATATTAATGTTAACAAATTAAAGAATAATTAATTTTAAATGTGAGAATCAAGGGAAACGGGTTACGCCATTGTGTTCGTCTCGGAATTCTGGTTGAGATAGAGTCTGAGTTTGCGTAAATTGGACTTCGTATGAAGAAGTTATGGCTGTCGGAAGTTTCCAGAAAATTCAAATAAATCCAAACAGCTCGAAACAGATTCAAAATTCAAATCAGAAGTCAGAAGCGGGCTGGGCGGGAAAATTCCCGCCCAGGACCCAGGTCGACCCTAGTGTCGACCTCCCCCCTACAGGTCGACCTAGGGGTCGACCTCCCCCCCCCCGGGGCAGATCTGAGAGATGACGATTTTGTGACTCAGTGCTGAGTCATTAGAGCTGAGGTGTCACTCTATCTTGTTTGGATGGTTTAGGTTGCTTCTAGGTTGATCGGATGGCCTAAATTAATCCTAAATTCTATATAAACGCATGTAGACTCAAACCCTAAACCTAATCAAAAATTAGATCAATGGCCGTCATGCTGTCACTCCAAAACCTAGAGAAGCCGCCACCAACTAGAAGCAAAGTAAAGCAACTCAATTCAATTCAACTCAAATCTAAACAACAACAAATTTGTCTACTTCAAAGGCGAGCTAATTCAACTACAGAATTCAGATCTCAGAACTCAAGACATTCTTTGAGTTGTGAGTTCAATTTCTTTAATAAGATAATTAATAAGTTAATTGGGTTGAGTTATAAATTGGGTTATATGGCTATGTTTGTGAAACATTGGAAAAATGATATATTTTGTGAATATATGCTAGTTATTCATAATGACAGTTTTGTTGTGGATCCCTTTTCATATGTCAAATCACCTATGTTCAACTTGATTCACGTTTGACATCATTTTATATGCAAGTTTGGGTGTAGATTATATGCTAGTTTCTATATGAATAGTACACAAATTTACATGTGAATCAAATAAAGTGACTATATGCAAGTTTAGGTAGAAATCGGATTCACATATATGCAAGTTTACACCTTTAGATTTAGATCTATGACATACATAGTTTTATGCAAGTTTGTGAATATGGCCTATGCAAGTTTTAGATGAAAAAATATATTATATATATGCAAGTTCACACCTTTAGGCCTATGTTTAGATTCATGACAATAACAAGTTTATGCTAGATATGTGGTAATCCTTATTTGTAAGATTAGATCCAATTTGTATGTTATGCAAATCTGCGACATTTCTTCTTTTTATGTGTTAGACTAATTGCTAGTCTAATATATATATATATATATATGTGTGTGTGTGTGTGTGTGTGTGTGTGTGTGTGTATGTCATGATAAACGAACAACGTGGGGACGATGGGGGTAATATTGAATATACAGCTATTGAGAATTGGCATAAATGGCCCGAAAAAGGCATATAATTAATTTATTTTAATTTAAGACATTAATTGGAAAAATTGGCATTTATGGACATAATTTTAAGAGACAATTATGGACATAAGTATATTTGGAATTTATTGACAAATTTGAATAGGGATATTAATCCAATTTGGGGTTAAATGAAGATGTGTAATAATAAACCGCCTAAGACACGAGGTTAGACTATTTTGTGGTGTAAGACTGCCCGGACCCACCCGGTAAATCCAGCAGCCACAAATGCCAGTCTAATGTGAGAGGTCAAAGGCATGAATTAAATGCGTAACAGTTGTAAAGACACGAGGTTAGGCTCGTTTGTGGTGTAAAACTGCCCGGACCCGCCCGGCAAATCCATCTGCCACTAATGCCAGTCTAATGTGGGAGGTCTTTACAAGGTTACGGTGTTAATGAATTAAGAAACACTTAACCAGATAAACATGTGGTGGGACATGAGGGGGTTAAGTGGGTGATTTTGGTGGCATGTGAAATTAAGAGGGTGCCTTGGTGGCATGAGAAATACGATTAGATGCACTTAACCAAGATTGAAACATGTAAGAAGATATGAATAAGAATGAGGTTAAGTGGGGAAAAACCTTAGAGGGGACCAAGCATAGGTGGAAAGCTTGTGTCATGCATGGGGGCCCTTTTCAAACCAATAACCCATTAAGTATCTTTGTGGGCTCGACCCAAGTCGAGGACGGGACACACATACTGAGTTTGATTGTAAGAGGTCAAAACGGTTTAGCGGTGGAAACGCAAGTCCAATGGGGTCATATGCATGTGTGGGCCCGGGCTGGTTGGTAAGACGTTGTTGCATCGTGTCGATATAAGCCATTCACCTTGATGGTATCGGGTTGCCACTTTGGGGAGTGATATACCCCACTGTGGGGCTAGCACGGGTATCTACAAGTTAGGGAGCCGATCGAAAGGGGTAGTGGGTACACCTAGTGGAGATAGGGGCAGGCGGCACCTATGAAGGCAGCTAAGGGTACATGAAAACTACCATTATCATTATTAAGTTCTATAGGCGGGATCAACTTTTGGGGTGTTTGGTGTGGTGCAGTGTAGTAATTATCTTATAGTGATTAGGTGCGCCTTTAACGTTATCTTTGTTCATTTTATTTCCTTTTTTTGCTCTGCCATACCCATTTGTTCACAGTCATTTCCTTATTTTCCAGCTTATGCCTTATCCTAGTTACTTAATGATTATATTGTTAAAGTTATTGCACTCGCCAGACTTTATGTCTGACCCCCTTTGTTTCCACCTCTTTTCTTCCTCCCCCCCCCCCACACACACACAGGTGCTCAGGGTGGGACCAGTACTAGTGGATCTTGATTTGGATAGCTTTGTCTCTTGCTTTTAGAAGTTGCTTGGATCGCTGAAGTAAAAGTTCAGCCTATCTTATTTATGGCTATTTTATGCTGGGGTTATGTCTTTTATTTTATGTACTCCGATTTAGTCAAGATGGATATTATGTACTTGACTCTAGTCCTTGGTTTTTGATGATGTAATCAAACTTATTTGTTTACCGCTGAAATGAATGAAGTTTTAAATTTTTAAGTACTGTTTTATATCTGTCTTGTTGTTAAGTTTCTGTTCTATACACACTTAAAACGCTCCATAAAAGTTAATGCATTCCCTTTGTGAGTAACATTAATGGACGTGGGGTGTCACATATCCCATCCGAACCCGATAGTAACGGGATGGGCGCCACGTGGATCCGAACCGAAGCCGTTCCATGAGCATTTTCCACCTATAAATACACCTCCAAGGCACATTTCTGAGGATCTTTTGGCATTTTCAAAGTTGAAATTCCTTTGAGAACCGAATTCCATCACCATTTTCATATTGCAATCATCTTATAAAGTACATTTCAAAAAAGATTGAGTGAATCTATGTATGATATGAGTAGAAGTGAGTGAGAATCATTGTTGTATCTACATTCAAATCATCAATACAAAGAGTAGAAAGTGGACGTAGGCTATTTAACGCCGAACCACTATAAATTGTGTGTTTTCTTCATTTTTAGTTTCATTTCATAAGAAATTGTTCCTAGTTTGGGTGCTAGAGCCCTTTTTGGATCTAACATTTCGGTGCTTTCATTGAGAAATCTTTGAATTCTTTGCTTTTTGGGATTATCGTTCTACTATTTGGACCTTCAAGTTCAAAGAAGTTAATCCTCTATTTCCGACACTTTCAAACATTTGCTGATTAATTATTGAAAGATTGGACATTATGGCTAAAGGGAAAGGAAAAGAAGTGCAAGGCGCTAGAGGGAACGATGCTAGAGAAGATCAACAAGCCATCGTATTGACGAGGTCGCGGGGCAAAGCTCTGGACAAACCCGAACAGAACCGGACGTTCCTAACTGAACTGACTAGGAGAACCCGAACCGATCAGGAAGTACTGGAGCTGCTCAGACCCCTTCGAACCGAATCGACTCTGACGCCCTACTCCGATCTGAACCGAATGAGACTGAAGCTGGTACTTCTACTCGAGCACCCACCAATGCTCCAATGCCGACCACAACAACTGGTGATCTACCTGCTCCATCCACACCCATCACGCACCAGGATTTTTCGCGTTTTCTTGACATGCTGGAGAGTACTATAAATGCATTGGAAGCCCATATGTGTGACAGTCTTCGCATGCAAGAGAACATGATCACCATGAGTAGGGAACTCAATGTGCTCCGGAGCCAAAAGACACCTTCCCCAACACGCTGCCTTGCTCCAGACTATTCATCTTCTTCAGATGAGGGACGTCCTTGTGAAAGAAGGCCGCTTGAACAACCTCAAATCCTTGATCAGTTAACTTTTGGATCTTTAGGATCCCGTGAAGATGTCGCTCGTGTGTGAGGGCCTGATGACCCGAGCTTGAGAGAGCTTATGCTGCTGCCCATGCGTGGATCCCACGTTCTACCCAAGGATCCCAGCATTACTAATCCTACGCAACAGCAACTTCTCCAGCCCTTCCTCCTAAGATCGACTAGGAGCATAAGGAGCAGTGTAGAGTAGTCGCCGCTAGAAATAGGAGGTTATCCCCTAATCAGGAACCCAGGGGTAATCCGAATATCATACCTAGAGAACCTGTGCAGACGTTAACAAATGTCGATGTATGGGCAATGGTGCGTCAGATCATGTTCGAAAGCCGACGATACACTAATGAGGACTGGGGCATTGAGCGAAGTCATACCCCCTACACAAATGATATATTGGATTTCCAGTTCCCTCGGCGGTTCAACTTGCCTCAGATGGATCGGTATTAAGGGAGAACAGACCCAGGACAACATCTGATGAGGTATGCATGGTTCATGAATGCCGTAGAAGCTCCAGATGCTGTAAAATGCAAGGCCTTTCCAATTTATCTAGAAGATGTGGCGTTAATGTGGTTCACCCAACTCCCTCCACGATCGATATCAAATTTCATAGAATTGAGTGAGCGCTTTATGAACCATTTTCGACTTCACGCCCGAAAGTCCAAGAGCGTTATAGAGTTGTCAAGGATTAAACAGGCTCCAGATGAATCTTTGAAATCATATTTTGACTGCTTCAACTTGGCTGTCACTGAAGTTAGTGACCTTCATGAACCCACTATTCTGATGGCCTTAATAGAAGGAGTTGACCCGGACACAAAATTCAGGGATTATCTATCCGCGAAACCACCCCCACTAGGGAATTGTTCTACGAAAAGGCCAATATTCGCTTAAGGCAAGAAGAAGCTCATGAAAATACGAAGAGAAAGTTTGAAGGGGCCTCGAGGGAAGGTGTTCAAAGTAATGTTGCTATGAAGCAATCCGGTGACAGTTCGGGGAAGGTTGAGGTGAACGTCGGCAACCAGAACGAAGGTAATAACAACAGGAATGGAAACGACAATAGGAGGAGTAGGAACCGAGGGAACAATTCCAGCAAAAGGCCTCGATTCCAAACTTTTGAGAAATATTCGCCATTAAATGACACATTGGAAAACATTTATTTGGATACATACAACATATTGCAATACAAAAAGCCACCGCCCAGAGACTCCACTGAAAAAGAGATCGCAACGGGAAAGTTTTGTTTGTTCCATGGAACCCACGGTCATTTAACCAACGAATGCCGTCATTTGAGAGATGTAGTTGAAAAATTGCCGTGGGAAGGGAAGTTAGACGAGTACAAGGTTGCCCACGGGACATGGGGCAAGGAGGGCAAACCCCGAACCAAAGCCAGCCTACTTCCAAACCTACAACACAGCAGAAAGGTAAAGGGATTGTTATTAATACAATTATAGGTGGACCCCATCTAGCTAGCCGAAGTTTCAAAGCAATGGATCAGTACGTTAATGCCGCCAAGCACTTTGAGGTAGGAGAATGCAGTAACCTCGAAGACATTACTCCAGTAAAACAACAAAAGACGATGTCAGACGACGTTATATTCCGTAGTAGAGATGATACCGGAATTCAATCACCAACTGAAGACCGACCGGTAATTACCACGTCTATCGGCCCCGCCTTAGTCCATAAGGTGTTGGTGGACAATGGAAGTTCAGTCAGTATACTCTTCAAGAAAGCTTTTGAACAAATGAGACTCGAAGCAAAAGATTTAAAGCCCTACGAAGGATGGATATGGGGCTTCAATGGGGCGTCAACGGCTCCAATGGGATACATATAATTACCAATGACGTTAGGACAGGGAGATCACCAGAGAGTGAGAATCCTACCATTTGTAGTTTTGGATGTAGAGTCACCTACAATGCTTTCCTAGGCCGACCGGCCCTCACCGAGTTTAGGGCATGTATTGCACCTTGGTGCTTACTGCTTAAATTCCCGTTTGATGCAGGAATAGGGGCGATGAGAGGCGACCAAGCTACGGGACGAGCTTGTTACATGACGGAGTTGAAGATGCTAATGAAGGGGTTGAATATAGAATCTAAAGACGATTCCCCCCTTCGAAGGAAAACTCAGCATAGCAATTAAGGGGTCCAACCCCAAGAGAGTCGCCCTTAGATGTGCTCGAGGATATAGATCCCAGAGAGGATAGAGAACCCGAGGACAGAAAGGCGACTCCCAACGAGACGACAATAGATATATCTATTGATGAGGCAGATTTGATAAAAGTACTAAAGATTGGATCGCAGCTAGATCCAATTCGAGGAAAGAGTTGGCTGATTTCTTAAGGGCAAATTTAGATGTGTTTGCCTGGACTCACGCTAACTTGTGTGGGATTTCGCCTACTATTATGAGCCACTCTTTAAGCATCAATCCAAAGCACCCGCCAGTCAAGTAGAAGAGACGGATGTTAGACCCAGAGCGGTCAGCAGCTTTGAAGGAAGAGGTAGAGAAATTGAAGGATAATGGATTCATTAAGGATTCGAAATATACCGACTGGATATCAAATCCTGTCCTGGTCAAAAAATCTAATGGAAAGTGGCGTACATGTATTGACTTCTCTGACTTGAACAAGATTTGTCCGAAGGATAGCTTTCCTCTTCCCAGGATTGATCAATTAGTAGACTCGACGGCTGGACTTGAGCTTTTATCCTTTATGGATGCCTATTCGGGGTACAATCAAATTCCCATGCACATACCAGATCAGGAGCACACAAGTTTCATCACAGACTTGGGGTTATATTGTTATGTGGTAATGCCATTTGGATTAAAGAATGCAGGAGCCACGTATCAGCGTTTGGTCAACCGCATGTTCTATAATCAAATCGGAAAAACCATGGAGGTTTATGTGGACGACATGCTTGTGAAATCTAGACAATCTTCCGACCATACAAAGGACTTAGCCGAAATGTTCGACATTCTTCGAAGGTATGGGATGAAGTTAAACCCCCTAAAATGCTCATTTGGGGTCGCATCTGGGAAATTCCTTGGGTTTATTGTGAGTTCTCGAGGGATTGAGATAAATCCTAGTCAAATAGTAGCAATAAGGAATACTGAATAACCACGAAAGATTAAGGATGTTCAAAGCCTGGCCGGAAAAGTTGCTGCGTTGAGCAGGTTTATCTCCAAAGCCACAGATAAGTGCGTACCTTTCTTCGATCTGATAAAACGAGGGAAACGAAATTTTGAGTGGACTCCTTATTGCGTGGAGGCTTTCCAGAATCTATTAGACTTATTAGAGAAACCTCCAATATTGTCAAAACCTGTGGAACATGAGGATTTGTTTGTCTACCTAGCGGTATCATCTCATGCCGTCAGTACAGCTTTGGTACGTGAAGAAGATAAAGTCCAGAGGCCTATATACTACGTAAGCAAGAAGCTAGCCGCTGTAGAACGTAATTATCCTAAAATAGAAAAACTTGCTTATAGCCTCCTGATTGCTTCCCGCAAACTTCGCCATTACTTTCAGGCTCACCCGATAGTTGTATACACCGATCAACCTTTAAGGCAAGTGTTGCAAAAACCCGAAGCATCGGGGAGGTTACTTAAATGGAACATCGAGTTGAGTCAATTCGATTTGAATTTTCAACCACGGAGATCAATAAGGGGGCAGGCCTTGGCCGACTTCATAGCTTAATTCACGATTCCCGAAGAGGAAACGGTGGGTGACAATGTGGTTACTTCAGAACAAGAGCTAGAGCTTAGTCCCTGGAAGTTATATACGGATGTGGCCAAGAATGAACGAAGGTCCGGCGCCGGAGTTGTTTTAATCACTCCTGAAGGACGATCTATTTACTATGCCTTGCGATTAGAATTTTCTACTACCAATAATGATTCCAAGTATGAAGCCCTGATTGCCGGGCTGAAGCTCGCCAAAGAACTAGGAGTAAAGACACTGGATATATGTTGTGATTCCAAGATAGTTGTCTGCCAGGTACAGGAGGAGTTTGTTACTAAAGGATCTCGACTTGTTACTTATCTTAAAAAAGTAAAGGAGTTACTTGGTAGTTTGGAGCGTTACAGCATAACACACATTCCAAGAGTAGAGAATCAGAAAGCAGATAGGTTGGCAAAACTAGCAAGTTCTGACAACCCGGAAGAAACTGAAATGGTTCCAATAGAGATTTTGGAGTCACCAAGTTTCGACCTGATGGAGGTGGAGCTAGCCTTAGAAGCCGAGCCAGAAAGGGAGTCATGGATGACACCGATCAAGAACTTCCTCAAGAGTGGAACCCTCCCATTGAAGAAAAGCGAAAGACGAGCTCTAACACATAAGTCTGCAAGATACGTTTTACAGGACGACATCCTTTATCACTAAGGGTTTTCGATGCCCCTACTACGGTGTATCGCACATGATGACATCAAACGTGTACTGCAAGAAGTACACGAAGGTGAGTGTGGGGACCATACCGGGGGCCAAACCCTAGCAAAGAAAGTGTTGCGGTATGGATATTTTTGGCCTACCGTGAATAAAGCGCGGCTGATTTATTCATGATGCTGCGACAAATGTCAAAGATTCGCCAAAATTCCCAGAGCACCTCCGGCTCAGCTTAAGTCAATGGTAAGTCCATGGCCGTTTGCCATGTGGGGAATTGATATTATTGGAGTATTACCCAACGCCAAAGGAGGAGCAAAGTACGTGATCGTCGTCGTGGATTATTTCACGAAGTGGGTAGAAGCTGAACCCTTAACCACGATCACGGCAAGGAAGGTGATAAGTTTTGTGGTCAGGAACATTATTTGCCGAGTTAGGATACCGAAGACCATCATAACTGATAATGGGACACAATTCGACAACGTCGAATTCAAAAACTTTTGTCAGAAATACAAGATTGATAAAAGGTATACCGCTGTGGCTCACCCGCAAACAAATGGGCAGGTTGAAGCAATTAACAAAGTCATTAAATCTATCCTTAAGAAGCGATTGGAACGGGCCAACGCCAAGTGGGTGGATGAGTTGCCGCTAGCTTTGTGGGCCTACAGAACAACCTTTAAGACGACGACTGGCCATACTCCCTTTTCACTCTCCTTCGGCGGAGGCGGTAATCCCGGTGGAACTAGAAGTCCCCTCTCATAGGGTGACATACTATGACCTGATGACAAATAGATCACTCCTCCTTGAGTCCTTTGACGTGGTTGAAGAAAAAAGAGACGAAGCTGACCTGCGTGCTTCAAGACATCGACACCAAGTAGCACGTTATTATGATCGAAAAGTTCGCTTCAGAACTTTCAAACCAAGGGACTTAGTGTTAAAACGAATCTTCCCGCCTTTAACCCAATTGGGACCAAAGTGGGAAGGACCGTATGCCATCCAACGGAAATTTGATACAGGAGCCTTCAAGCTAACGACCGTGGATGGCAAGGAGATTCCCAGAGCCTGAAATGCTCAGCACTTGCGGCGATATCTGGGTTGAACATGCAGTCTTTTCCTTTTACTTTTATAGACTATGTAAAAAGGCACGACTTGCCTTAAAAAGTCTGTTTGTATAAATAAAGGATTATAAAGTGGATGTAGGCTACAAATTAGCTGAATCACTATAAAAATATCGTGTGTCATTTACTTTCCTGCATTATTTCTATCTTCAGCGATTATTCTATCATGACTATGAAACACAAAACATTAAATTAGATTTGAAAAAATGGAGATAATCTATGTGCAGGAGCGAACGAAATGACCGTTTGCATGATAAGATGCAAGGAATGGGAAGATGACATTCTAACTCTAATTCTCATGAATCGAGAGAGAGTATAAAGGACGGGAAGACGACGTCCCTTGAGGCGTGAAGGTGCACTTCGATAAGAGACCGCCTCAGTAATACTCTAACCTACTTATGAGACAGGAGAGTATAAAGATGCTAGAAGAATAATCATCAATGACGAAAGGAATATGGCTCCGTCAGAGAATCGGGGGCAACTGGATGTTGAATTTAATCAATCTTGAATAAGCCTTAATCATTCATTCAAGATTGATCGGGGGAAACTGGATGTTGAATTTAATCAATCTTGAATAAGCCTTAATCAGTCATTCAAAATTGATTGGGGGCATATATATACACATGTTCCCCTTAATAATGACTTTATTGCATAACTGTGATATGATATGTTGTTCATTTGCATTTTTTACTTAAATGCTGAGTTTAGAAATGACAGACATTGCAAGGAACAAACTACTTTATTCACAAACACATGAGTTTATACAGGAAAGCTAAGCAAAAGATGTGAGGGCCGCTTTAACACCCCACCTCCGCCAATGCCACTCTTGCAAGGGCACTGGCATTGGAGGGGCGTTAAACGAGGTAAACATGCATGCAGATATCACAAGACAGAACATATAAGTAAAAACAGAGTAAATAAAGCAGCGGATAAAACTAACATTTCAAAACCATAGTCAAGTTACATCAAAGTACTTGGTCATTATTTTCCACAAAACATAGTCTAGAAACATAAACTAAAAACTGGAAATAACATAAAGTAACTATCCCCAAGGTAGAATAAAGCCATAGCATGCTCAAGTCCAAACCGTACATGAGCTATCCAGAAAAGCAGCTAAAGATCCCAGCTAGGTACCAGAGTTCCCACCCTGTAAACCTGAGGGGGGGGGGGAACGGAAGAAAAGAGGCGAAAGAAAACGGGTCAGTCAAAAAGACTGGTAAGTCCTATCTACTATTAGTATAAAAACTAATAAAGTTAACTGAACATGCAAACAGGGATGAGATATGGGGTGATAACTGGCATGGTGAAAAGTTAACAAGATAGATCAAGTGTGGCATCGCATATACAAGGTTAAGTTGCACCAGGTGTGTACTAGTATTCCAATCCATGTCAAGTATAAACAAGAAATGATCCCTTGGCCCAAAGCTGGCCCACATCATGAGAAGACCTAAATCGAGGTCCAACTACTCGGTCTAGTCGATCGACTCCCTATAAGCCTAACTTGTCGTTTATCGGTGTCATACGGCTTAATCGTGGAATGTAGTTAACTGTGCTAGGTCCACCCCAGGGTTTATCCAGCCCTAAGGTGTAAACCACAGACACAATTCAAGCACGCACAGTCTAAACCTACTGGTGTCCATGTTCAACTCCGGACTTAATGTGCACGACCATGGTCCGCCTGAACAACCGGTGCACCCTTCAGCCGTCTCTTTTGGCCTCTTACAATCAGTCCAGTAATCGTGCTCCACCCTAGCCTAGTCCAGGGTACCCATGATACTTTGAAGTTGGTTACTGCTGAAAAGGACCACGTAACTAGGATTTCAAGTGGGTTAAGTGTGGTTAACCCTATCCTAACCATGTATTGAGTTGGTTAAGTGTATTCAAGCAGTTCATGACTTAACCCTATCAATACATTGGGTTTAATTGGTTAAGTGTATTCAAGCAGTTCATGACTTAACCCTATCAATACATCGGGTTTAATTGGTTAAGTGTATTCAAGTAGTCCATGACTTAACCCTACCAATTCATCGTGTTTAATTGGTTAAGTATTCAAGTAGTCCATGACTTAACCCTATCATGTGGCATTAATTAATTTAATGCACCCAACCTCTCACATTAGACCTTGTTGTGGTTACTAGTTAAGCCGGGCGGGTCCATGTAGCTTTACACCATAACCTAGTCTAACCTCGGGTTTAAGCACAACATGACCAACTACTCACATTGGGTCCTATTGTTTGTAGCCATTAGTTACGGTTCCGGGTAGATTTATGCTACAAACTCAACCCAACCTCGAGTTGGCCATTCTCATGTTTTCTAGAAGTCATGTCCAAATTCATGTTTACAAACATAATCACAAGTCAATGTTCATGTCATATTTTAAAATCATGTTTCATGTCATTAATACTACCCAAACCCAACGCATTCCCCTCGCATGTACGCTTCGCATAACATAACATAGATCAAAAGAGGGAACTTAGCAAAACATGACAAAAAGGGCATAAGGTAATAAGGTTGGCCACAAGTTAAACATGGTGGCATATGAGGCATAAATATGTTCATAAGCTTGCATATTACATCATGGGCCTCAAAACATGCATAATACCAACTTAAGAAAATAGGTGAAACATGATCATAAATGACATAGGATGGTGGCTAGAAGTTCGCATATAACATTATATGCAAGTTACCATAAAGGTTATGAGGGTTCTCATGTTGCATAATGCAACATTTCAAATCAAAGGTCATAGCTTTCTATGCACATAGTCAAGGTGATAGCTTTACAAACTTGCATAGGGTAAATCTATGCATAACATGATAGGATCAAAGCACAAATCATACTTAGGCCCAAACTCAAACTTGCAACATGTCATATTTAACTTCATAGTTAGAATCTAAGAGTAGTATAGGGCTTACAATGCTATGAAGACTAGAATTAATATAAAATAAGATTGAGACGAAGCCACACTAGCAAATCCGCAACCAAAGACGATAAATTCCACTTCAAGACTTGAGAACAAGAAGGAATAACCCCAAAGACAAAGAAAGATGGCTCTTTTACTTAAGAAAGATGGCTCCTTTATGACATAGATTGATTTGAGACACTCATGCTCTCATGAAGAAGGTGGAGGCCATGATTGGTGAACATTTGGGCAGCATTTAGTTGTAGGAATGATTAATGAGGGTTTAGGCTAGGTCTAGGGGTCTTTTTATAGGTGATTAGGTTAGTCTAGACCATAGGATTAACCCTAAATCGAATCTGAGCCATCAACTCCCGTCAGAAACTTCCAGAGCAAGACCCAACATGTCAAAGTGGTGCACCAGGAAAATTGGTCCGACCGGGGGGGTCGACCCCTGGGTCGACATGGGTGTCGACCCCTGGGTCGACATGGGTGTCGACCCATAGGGGGGGTCGACACAGGTGTCGACCCCTGTGTCGACTCTGCCTGGGGCAGGAAAATTTCCGCCCATTCTGCCTTGGTTGTAATTTAAATCTGAATTTGAATTTGAACTGTTTTCGGGCTTGGAATTTTCTAAAAACTTCACTGGGCCATAACTTGGTCATACGGACTCCGTTTTTCGAAAACTCGGACTCTATTTCGCGTATTTTTCCGAGACGAACGTAATGGCACAGCCCGTTTCCCTTGATTCAGATTTTAGAATTTAATTCTGCCTTGATTTACATTATAACATGTTATTAAAAATACGGGTTGTTACAGCCGCACTCGCTGCAACAGTAACAGACTAGTGGAATATCAAAACAAAAAACAAAGCGCATTGTCACTTGGGCTTTGTAGTAGACTGGGGCTTCTTGGAAACCTTAAGAGCTTTTTTATCTTCTTTTTCAGCATCGGACATGAGACGCTTTTGTTTCTTCTTCTTTGTAATTGAGGTACCGGAGTCAATAGATTTCTTCCCAGGAGTCGGAGCGCTGGGATCAAGAGAAGATTTTTCAGCAAGCTCCTCTGTAATTGACCTAGTTGAAAGCTTAACAACTAACCTCGATCCAGCATCCACCACTGCAAGGGGCTTAAGGCTTTCGGGGTCTATCTCTTCGACTTTCAGCTGCAAGCGCTTGTCTTGTTTAGCCTTCATCTCAGCCAAAGTCACGTCATCAGCATTCTTCGAATCCCTAATTATAGTAACATCGGGGTCTTCTTCTCCCATCATTACCACCGTCATCTTTCAAAGCGTCTATCATTTCATCATCATGAGAAGTGTCGGTGTTTGGCAGTATGGGAGTCTTATTGATAGCCTCCTCCTTTTTACCTTCAGCTCCCCCTTCGGACTCAATGATGATAGCCTTATCCTGTCCTTCCTGAGTCTCTTCGACGGATTTTCCCCAATGGCGGTTCCCCGTTGCTCGTCAGTCTTCTCGGTTGGTTCAACACCTGCAGAATGAGAGGCAACAGTTATCAACTCAGGAGAAAACAAGGAATCTTCGATCGATTGCCCAATAATGTGACGAATGCTGGAGACCGCCTTGGCAAATTGGGGTGAAAAGGTGGAGATACCTTCCGATGATTTCTCAATTGGGGTGGCTACCGTCTCTAATGCTGATTCGAGTATAGGAGATAAAAGAGGCACTTTAGGAATTCCCGGATTCTCAGGATCATATTCCTCTACTCCAGTAGCTTCGACGGTAACAGAAGAGGAACCAACTTCAAGGACATTCTTTCCTTTGGCCTGGCGTTTCTCCTCCTCCATGGCAGCAGAAATAAGGCGACGCCCCTCGGTCAGGCGTGCCGGTTCATCATCTTTCAGATACTTTTCCATGAGCTTGTCTTCATCAACGAAGTCTACCTTAAGTTCATCTTTTTCCCATTCGATGATTTGATTCCATACATGAACCAAGGTAGTCGGGTAGTCTTCGATCCAAGAG
This sequence comes from Allium sativum, assembly GCA_030737875.1. Classification (NCBI taxonomy): domain Eukaryota; kingdom Viridiplantae; phylum Streptophyta; class Magnoliopsida; order Asparagales; family Amaryllidaceae; genus Allium; species Allium sativum. Next base: position 831,221,297 of record CM060924.1, read on the forward strand.
ATGTTTCAGCGACAGATTATATGTGGAAAGAATTCTATCATCAGTTCGCCAAAGCCGTGCAATTCTTTTTGAGCCTCTGATAGCTGTTTATGGGTTCCTTCAGCAGACTTAATAACACTATCCACATTCCCCTCAGCTAAGGCAGCTCTAGTCTCGGCCTCCATTAACTTGGCCTCCAAGTCAGCATTTCGTTTCTCCAGCTCGGCATTCTTCCTCGCTAACTCGGCCTTTTCTTGCTCAAGAGTACTATAAGCTAGTTGCACCTTGACACTTTCTGAATTAGCATCTTCAGCTTGTTTCTTCAGATCTAAACACTCTTGACAGTGAGATTCCAGTAGGTCATGATAACGCTTTTGTAATTCCTCAAATTGCTTTTTGAAGTTGTTGGCATCTCGTTGACCAATGGAAAGTTGAGCCTGTGTATCTTCTAAGTCCTTCTCTAGATTTTTCAAAACATATTCATCGGAGTCTGCAACTTTCTTCATTGCGTCGACGTTTGCAATTTGGGCCCGAATGATTCTGGAGAGATTGCGTGAATACTTGTACATCTCCGAGTACTGTTTCTCTACTGCGTCGATCTTTGCCCTAGCATCATCTGCCCACTTTGAAGAAATAGGCTCAAGTGCGGGTAGAAAAGTTAAATGCTCAAAGTAGTGATCTGGGATCTGCTACCTCAGATAAGCCAGTTTCATTTTGGAATCAGAGTCCAGTGGTGGGGATTTGGAATAAGATAGCTCAAAATGTTTCCGCTTGGCAGGGACGATGACTGCATCACCTTTTTCAGATTACTTCTCAGAGACTTTGTTCTTGTCTCGCGAATCAGTGTGTTTCGGTGGACTTTTTTCTCGGGAATATTTATCTTGGGGAAGAATTCGATCTTTGGACTGTGATGTGTCTCCCCCACGACGACTTTGGTGACTCTTATATCTGTCCGGATCCGACCGAACAGGAGAACGAGAGCGTGAAGTGAGGTCGATGGGAATCATGACGCCATCTGTCGTCTCTGCCTCGGTTCTTACGGAGATCATGCTCGGTGTCAGAAGGAGGTTTGGACATGCTACGGCGAATTTTCCCAAGATCATAGTAAGGGCGTGACATTGTACCTACACAACAGTATAAGTAGAGTTCAGAATCGACATTTACATAAGACATAATTGCTGTGACGTGCGATGCTAATGTGTTATGTGCATCCTAAGTGACTTTCCCCCCAACAAACTCGAGCCTGAAGCCAGACTAGCATGAGTAGGCTCTTTGGTATTCACGGGAGTAGTCTCTTCCGAAGAAGTGAAGATTAAAGGATTCTCTCCGAAGTCCTCTGAAGTATAAATAGTTTCGGGCAGGGGAAGATTTCCTAAACCCTTAAATGTAGAATCGTCGGTAGTAGGAGCATCTCCTTGAGGAGCATCTAGTGGCAGCTCTTTAGGGGACGTTGACTTTTCAAGAGAAATGGCGTCACCAGGAATGGTATACCCTTCTCTGTACTTCTCAGCTATGATGGCTAATTCATCGTCTTGAGTTGAGGACGGAGAGGGAGGAGTCGTAAGAGGTATCGTTGGACCTTTCGAGCCCTCACTCGTCTCAGGAATAATGTCGACCGGGGGTATGTACACATATGGACCTGTCCCATGACCTATACTACGGGTAATAGATAGTAACCCGTGACGATGGAGATACTCATCCTTAAGAACATCGTCGATGGTTAAGAACTTTTGGTCACCATTGAGCAGCTGGTGCAAACGATCAAAGTATAATTGACCCGATATTTGCTTTGGGTTATCAACTGCGAATGAAAATGAAAGCAAGTTAATGGGTTGACATAAGCATTTAAAGTTGGAATCTAAAAAGTCGGTGCTTTACTTGATTTGGTCCATCTCCTAGCGCACCCCAGTTGTTATTTGATATAAAACCATTCAGGTTTTGAGTCACCAGCCTTGCTGCTATATGGAACAGTGATAATTTTCCTTTTTGGAACTGATTCAAAGTATGAGAAGGAGGGATTCTCTTAAGTCCGGTGCTTGAAATTATAAAAGAAGTGGACGTCATCGAAGGTAGGCTCTATACCTAAAATCTCTTTGTATGCTATATACAAGGTATATAAATAAGCATAAGAGTTGGGATGTAACTGCATGGCGGCAATCCGCATCTGTCTCAGAAAATCGATGACAAAAGGCAGAAACGGAGGTATCGCCCCAACTAGACACATTAGTTGGGTAATAGCCATAAATCATTCCGGTGGATTGTGGGGGCGATCTATTTTCGAAGGCAACTGGGTATCTCTTTTTAATATCCCATGCTTTAGACATATTCGGATGAGTCTATCATCATCGATCGTTGACTCAACAGAATCTTTGGGTAACTCCAATATGGTGGCATTTTCAAACTCGTCGGGAGCACGATCATCTCCTACCTCTCCTTCCTCTTCCTCACCAAGAGAGACATCCCCCCTGGAAGATACTTCACTATTGTGCGCTTCCATTTCATAATATGGGCCCTCATCATCCCATTCTGGGTCTGAGGAAGAGGATATGTCATCAAGAGTGAGTTTCTCGGATGTTTATGTGACTTTCCCTTTTCTGCTAATCTAGATGAATGTCTCTCTACCATGGTCACTAAACAATTGAAGAAGCAATAGCATAAGTTAGAGTAAAATAGCCAGTATCCCCCCATGCATATGTGTGAACTAAGGTGTGTACAGTGTGTGCAAGAGATGCAAAGTAAATACGTAAGAGCATAATGTAGAAGTTTGGCAAAGCAGTAATGTTCACAATAGTCTTAAATGTTTGCTCATGTTCATAAGGCATTATCCTAACTGTTCATTAAGTTATAGGTCACGGCAAACATTGATCGGGCAAGTAGGATATTTCTTGTGCATTGAGTTAAATGATTTCAATTCGGTTCGGGCGCATATGCCAGGATCGGATCGGACACCTCATGAAGGAAAGGGTTCGGGTTAAGGGCAGCATCATGTTTGGTTCAAAGCAGAAGTTAATGCCTTACAGGAAAAATTGGTTCAGTTCGGAAATGATTTGTCTAAAAAATGCGAATCGGTTAGAGTACCTATGCTTTCCCTTGTCTACTTCTTTCGATCCGACCTGAACTAGTTGGACACACCTAGTTTTTCTCCTCCTCTTTAATTCTCACTTCGACCCGACCCAGTCAGATAAACCCCTCTCTCTCCTTCACCCTTATGCCTCGTCTCCCGAACCGATCCCATACCTCCTTCTCTTCTTCTTCTCCATTCTCTCTATCACTCAATCAACATCGAACCCAACTTTATGCCAAAAACTGAGTCGAAGTTGAGTGTTCATGTGACGTCTTGGTTAGCGTTAGGTTCTGGCCCCCTCCGTAATTGCCTCGAGATGGGTCCAAGCCATCGACGACGGTGGTGATGGGAGGAAGTCATGACGTCAAGAACAACTAGAGGCTAGACCCAAATCGCTCAGATTGACCATGAACTCCAATTGAAATAATCCATAATAGAGTTGATTAAAATTATAAACCTACCTATATGTTTGATGTGAAGATTAGAACGAGAATTCTGGAGTTTTTGAGAGTTAAGGCTTTTTTGTGCAAAACTAAAAAGACGGCAGAATGGAAGGAAGAGAAGGGAGATGGAAGTGTAACAGATTTATATATGGGTTTGAGGTGGCTCTTAGTATTCCCAACGTATCATCCAGTTCGGACCGATATGCTGGCCCATATACATTTGGCCCAGTAATCCAGTAGTAGCAGGGTGAGAGAAGTCGTTCGGATCGGAGACCGAACCCCAATAGAATCATTCACATGAACTTGACATACGAATTGAACTCAAAGAAAAATATATAAAATTTACCCGGAGGAACCACTGGACATCGAGCAGAGTTTTCAAAGTTGTCTGAAACGAAGAAAGAAATTTGTGGACTTTTCGGTGTATTTATAGGCTGCAAGAGATATGAATTAGTGAAGCAATGCATCCCTACGCGCGAATGGAAGCAACTATTCAACGGTTCAAATTCAGAGACCAATGGACAGATAATGTCAAAGCACGCTCCATCTTCAATAGAAGCGTCCTTTGAGGGGGCAAAATGTTAGCCTACTTTGTAAACTAGGCTACACAAAGTTAAAAGATCAAATAATGAAAAGCGCTCAGTCAAAAAATCAGATCGGATCGGATTCCTCTTAGTGAAGGCAGACCAGCACAAAGAAAACAAGGAGAGGACACAAGCCGAATCGGATCAGAAGGGTAAAAACCAGTCTGAACCCCTAACCACTGGCGTATCCGATCCGAGCCCAGAGTCATGACAGTTTCATCCCACGTTTCCCTAAAGAAGCGGAGCGGTTCTACCCACGTTCTCCCCCACATTCACCACTAACCTGATGCGTTGTCGCTATCATATTCCATCCGAACCCGATAGTAACGGGATGGGCGCTACGTGGATCCGAACCGAAGTCGTTCCATGAGCATTTTCCACCTATAAATACACCTCCAAGGCACATTTCAGAGGATCTTTTGGCATTTTCAGAATTGAAATTCCTTTGGGAACCGAATTCCATCACCATTTTCATATTGCAATCATCTTATAAAGTACATTTCAGAAAAGATTGAGTGAATCTATGTATGATATGAGTAGAAGTGAGTGAGAATCATTGTTGTATCTACATTCAAATCATCAATACAAAGAGTAGAAAGTGGACGTAGGCTATTTAACGCCGAACCACTATAAATTGCGTGTATTCAATATTTTTATTTTCATTTCGTCAGAAATTGTTCCTATTCTGGGTGTTAGAGCCATTTTTGGATCTAACGGTTTATTTCTTTTGTAATCGTTCAAACAGTTTACTAGAGTCTGTAAAAACTAGGGTATACTAGCAACGGGGTTGTAGCTAGGGGAAATCTGATCTAGGGGTTATAGATCAGTCTAGGGTTTTGAGTGTAGGATTAGAATAGGAGAGAGGGGTTCACGATTTTACATGGTCTTGTAAGTGGGATCTATTCTATTACCAAGTAGAAACCTTAGGAATGCAGCAGTAGGCAGGATTTTGCCGAAGCTGGGTATATCTTCTGTCATTCACTTTTCTGCATTTATTTTCTGTTGCATTCTGTGATCTGATTTTTTTTTATATCTCGCTTAATTTTCAATAAACCCTATTCACCCCCCTCTAGGGTAATCTAGATCCAACAGAGTTGACGATGATGAGGATGTGGAGATGGAGCCTGCGGATCTGTCTGACGATTAGCTGTAGCTAATGTATTAGACATTCATGTTGTATTTGCTTGTATCTTTGTTTTATGGTCTTGGCTGTATGTTTCGTACTTGTATTAGCTTGTATCTTTATTTTGTGGTGTTGTCTCTTTTAGTAGCTTATTCGGCTGTATGTTTCGTACTTGTATTAGCTTGTATCTTTGTTTTGTGGTGTTGTCCCTTTTAATAGCTTATTCAGCTGTATGTTTTGTACTTGTATTAGCTTGTATGTATAATATGCTTGTACGTTCATATGTGTAATTGTTGTGTTGTTATATATAATCTCGTGTTTGTTCGTTAATTTTGTAGGTATATTTTAAAAAAATTATTTGAAATATTTTTGGATTTTTAATATGGAATTCATTTATTAAACGATTAATTAATGTTTAAATTTATATTTAATTTAAAACGAAGTTGCGACATCGCGGTAGTTCGTATTTTGGGGTTTTGAACTTCAATTGAACATATATAATCCATTTTAAGTCGGAATTTTGTGAAATAAGAAACATTTCAATCTTTTAGATTATAATTTTCTATCGGAAGAGAAAAATTAGAATTTTATCATATATATCGTAAGTTATGGTCAAATGAAAATTTAAAATAATCGCTATGGAAGCGTTTCATAATTATAACGTTTTTTTATATTAGTTGAATACAAATTTTAAATAACTTAGATACAGTACATCTCTAAAATATCAATGTTATGTTATGAACCCATATTGATTAAAATATATTATACCATTTGGATGTAGTCGACTATAATAAATCATTATTATTAATTAGCATTCTCAAATCAAAAATTTCAGTTCAATCTAAAGGGAGCCTTTTTAATAACTAACATAAAGCATACAGATACAACAGACCATAAAGATGCAACAAGTTCTGATACTAGATACCAACTAAAACCTCTAAGCAGACGCAGGAATCAATTACTTAAGTAAACTACTTGATACGTTCAATCTCTAGTGAGTCTACAGGAGTGCTACTTCGGCTAATAATTACGGTTAACCCGTAACTGTTCCATAACATTCTGGAGCCGTTCAATCTCTCGTTCGAGTTCGTTTGCATATGCTATTCCCCGTGGGCACAAAGGTTCGTCTATACATTCTGTGAAATTGCATCCACTCAGATATGATGGATACTTCTTCATGCGGCGACCGATATTGTTGCCATCTGCTCGAACTACAACTTCAACAGCATAACCGCAGTAGCAAGCTCCTAAAATTTGAACATGAGGTACCTGATAGAACGAGACCTCTTCTTCTGGTTGAGCGATCGACCGTTCGTATGACGGTTGAACATTTGGTATTGCAGCTTCATGTGGAGGATGTGCGTTAACCTGGTCATACGGTTGCTCATTGTGAGGTCTCATTAGGTTGAGATATGGGAATTCGTCTGCAAGCTCCTGTAGTCTCATCTGTTCATATCGTGCTTCATCAGAGTCTGAGGATGATGGCCAAGAAGGCATTTTATGAGTAGTAAACAACTGAAGTAGTAAATGAATGGGAAACAAGCCATATATAAATAATATATGGATGATCACTGCTACACGTAATATGCGAATGAGGGCATAAAGTAAAAGGTAAAGTAAATTAAATTAAAAAATAATATGCATAGTCCAATGCTCAAAACATCTGTGATAGAGAATCTTCACTATGCACTATACACTGTACATTGTAACCATGATAGAGAACCTACACTATACGCTGACATAGAACACTATCTTGTCATGTGCAATGTAAGCTTGTTTCTGCCACATCTTGGTTAGTCGTACGCACCACATCTTTCTACCACATTTTTTCCTTTGTTGAACGAGCATTTGGAGTACTCCAAGGTAGGTTTTATATACTTCGGAAGGAAGTAAACTACCACGATAAAGCAGTTATATCTGACATCATGTATTGTTGTATTATTTTACATGATATGATTTTTAAAGAAGAACGAGGAGGATATGAAATCCAGCTTCGAAACTAACTGGACACTGAAGTGGAATTTAAGAAAAAACCATATAAGGACCCAAATACATTTGCAGAATACATGGAACGACTGGAAGAGGTCCGAGATCCACAAGCTCATCTAGAATTACGAGAAGAGATAGTAGAGCACTACTGGGAACATGCGGGAAACCAATAGTTCATTAAGCAAATAATGTTTAGAGTCAAACCTTTATTATCGAAGTTCAAGTGTCAGTACATATGGGTAGTTTCTATTTTATTTTAAATCAATGATTGTATGCTTTGTTTTAATGTAAACTCTACTTCTATATCTTGGTTTGTTATGATAATTTTGTAATATGGGTACAACTGAGTGTTCATTCAACTTTAAGCAATACAACTGCTAATACAACTTAATTAAAAACATGAATTAAAACAACGGAACTAAAAAACTAAAACAACAACATCTACAACTCAACTGAAATGAAATTGCAACATACTCTAACAATGAAACGGTCTAATCTACGTTATGTCTCTCGAACTCTTCGAGCCGCTTTTCCATATACCTCCTTTGTATTGGATTTAGATCATCTAGCTTGGCACTCATAAGAGCAAAATCATATGCACTTTGTTGTCGAGCTAACTCGGTTCTTCTTAACTCCAATTCGTTGATTCTCGTTTGCTGAAACCCTTCATGTCGTCGTTGTCTTTCCTCTGCTCTATCTCTCTTCTCTCTATTCTAGATGCTTACTTTGTTTCCACGTACTGGTTATTCGATTCATGCGCAGCTGCCATACGTCCATCAAGTTGCTCGTAATACTGACTGTAATCTTTCCTGGTCTTTTTTTCGCTTTGTACTTTCCAGGTGGCCTACCACCTGAACTGGTTGTAAAAGGGGGTGTCTTCTTATAAATTTAAGCTTCTAGGGCAAACTTCTTCGGTCGTTCTAAGTGGCATAAATCGTTGTGTTGTATGCTCTTGACGCACATTGCTCCATTTTTCTTCCCGAGAAAGTATGTCATAACAATTGTGCAAATTGAACGGTTGTTTGTTTGATTTGGACATATACAATTCATTAGCTTTGCTAAGCTGCATAACAAAAATTAATGTAAACGAAAATACCATGAAACAAGAGAAACGAAAAAACCTTTTTATAATTTTGTACCAGATCCATGTCGTTTGCTCCACTTTATTGTCTACTGGTCAACACGGCCATTATCTCATTCCAATGTTGGCAACTAGAATTGATTCTCTTCCATGACTGCTTCAAAGAGTCAACCGATTTAGGAGGCTTACGCGGACTTTGACCATTGAATAAATTACAAATCGAATTTCAAAATGAACTTTCACTTTGACTTGTGCCTTTCTAGTTGTCTTTGAAACACTCAACCCAACAAAAAGCCAATTCAGCTTGTTCATCAGGTGACCATTTTACCATTTTCGTAGCCTTTTCCGCCTGGCGAGTGGTAAATGACTCGGGAATCTCATTGATATCAACTCGCATTCCGTCATTTTCAGCGTTATTATCACCATATAACAAGTTCAAATTTCTGGAAATATTAGGAGAAGTATTTGGAAAGGTCAATTGTTGTTGGCTGCTAGGAGATGAGTAAGATTGATTATTATGGGATTGCTGAAATGTGGGGTTATGACCGTAGGTAGAAACTTGAGTTCTTTGAAAATGATTTGAATTTTGCTGTGACTGATAGAAGTTCTGATTCTGTTGCGGAAGATAACAATGTGAAGTGTTTTGCATTGTATCTGAATTAAAATGTTCGTTGCGCTGGTAAGAAGTTTGCGTTAGAAAATCTTGCTGTTCTTGAACAAAATAGTACGGATTTAGATTGCTTTGTGACGAGATCTTCGTTTTTCCTTTGATATCCTTACTGCTCTTATTATTCGACATTGCAATTCGATGATGTATATTATAGTCGTTTGAAGGTTTAGTAAAGTAGGAGAAATTTGTGTGTACTGAAATTGAAAATTACGTTGTATATATAGAAGAAAGGGAGTAAGCAGAAAGGGAGCAACGACTCTTAAAATAGCCGTTACTCCTAGCTGGCTTATTTAAAGCCGACTAAGGGGAAAACAAAAATAATTTCCAGCCCACTTAGCCGGCTTTAATTAAGTCAGTAAGGTGGAAACATTTTTCATCTTAACCGGCTTTTTTAAAGCTGGCTAGCCTTAGGCGGCTTTAAATAAACGGCTATGGTGGCTTCACAAAAGCAACCAACCAGGTTGCTTTGGCAACCTTCCGGATTGCCAAAGCAATCTGAACCCCGTTGAGGGTCGGTTGCTCCATGACCCACCCCGCGTTGGGATGGTCTAGGTAGCAATTCTGGTTATAGAGAGAGGATGTCAATGTGCTTGCTGAAGCAGATAGTGTCACAACCGACAAGCTGGTATGGCCTTTCATAACCAGCTCTTTTGTTTTTATTAGTCATAGAAATTTTAGATGAAGTATGATTTTTTTGGACTCTTTTAAGTCAGATTTAGCTCTATTACTTTTACCATCGCTTGTTATTAATGTGTCATAAAATGTTCCATTTTATTTTTTATTTTTAGTATATAAAGTACAAGTTCAAAAAACATTATTGCATCATGCATTTATTATACATTATATTTTATCCCTGTGATTGACTCATGTTATAAGTTATTTATTGTTAAATGTGCATTGTTCTGTGCTGAAGAGTAAGACACAAGCATTTAATATTTTGTACTTATATTGTATAGGTATATGTAATTTATCTATTTGATGTTTTAATATGTACTTATATTGTATACATATAACTTTGTTTATCGTATTATCCGATAGATATCACTGTGATTAGCTTCATACATGTCCGTTGGGTCCGATTCGTGGGAATGTAGCCGAGCCAATTTTAAGGAATGATACCACAGTGTTAGCACACAAAATCTTTTGTTTAACTTTTTTTTGTTCTCCTTCTCCTTACAAATCTCAATCATATCATAATAATTAATTCTGATGGATTGGTGAAGCCTACCATATATAAGGAATGGTTAAGGATACAAAATGAATGATAAAGAGTAATCAATGTAGCACATGATATGGTTAAGAATTGGAGTCTAGTATTAGCTCCCTGTTGGAGTTAAATGCATGCGAGAGAACCGTTGAGTTGGGCCAAACACCAGCGAAGCTGCATTGATAACGATGAGGTAACAAAAGCGCATGTGCAAAGCGAGCTGAGATAAAAGACATATGTCAGGTCGAAGTAAACTTACCAGACAAGACAACTTATAAATTAACAAACTATATATGTATGTAATTTCTGTGTATTGTATCGTATAAAGAGTAAGATGGCACACCTGTCATGCATTCTACTTGGTAAATGGAGTCACCGTGGCTTTGCGGACAATAAAATGTGCAGGCCCGGTTTAGTAGCGTAAAATAAGGTGGCTGGAGAGTGGTTTCTGGCTTGTCGGTATCATTTATATAAGCCACTGCAGTCTGCATGGCTTGTTGAAGAATGCCCAGCACGTTGTAATAAAACCACATGTGTACTTGTTCTTTTTGTTTTTCTCCTGGTAAAGGGGGACTTTGTGTAACACCCCACCTCTTGCAAGGGCACTGACTTTGGAGGGGCGTTTGAATCAGGTAAACATGCATAATGATATATCAAGGCAGAACAAGAACACATGTATATATGTAAACAGAGTAAATAACATAGATAAAACAGCGGAAGATTTTAAACCATTTCAAAATAAGTCCGTTACATCATAATGTCAACTTTCCAAATAAACCAGTCTAGATAAAACAGCATCAACTGAAATACATAAATACTAATCCCCAAAAGAAGTGATAGCCACGGCTAGCTTCATGTCAAACCGTACATGAGCTAAATCCCACAAGCAAGCAATCCAAAATCCAAGCTACGCTCCGGTATTCCCTCCCTGAGAACCTGGGGGGGGGGGGGGGGGGGACGGAAGAAAAGAGGCGAAAGAAAACAGGTCAGTCAAAAAGACTGAGTAAGCCCTACTACAATCAATGTAAACTGATAAAGTTAACTGGTATGAGCAGCAGATATGATCATAAGGATAACAACATACTAGCATGATGATTAATTAACAAGGTAGATAAAGGTGTCATCGCATAATCAGGATTAAGGTTTTGCACCACATGTGTACTAGCAAACTAACATGACTTGAATTAAACAAGTATTGATCCCTTGGCCCAAGCTTTGGCCCAATAACACGAAGTGACCCTCATACGAGGTCCAATAACATGAAGTGACCCTAACACGAGGTCCAACCCAAACGGTCTAGTCGATCGGCTCCCTAAGCCTAACTCGTCACGTGTTGGTGTCAATACGACCCAAACATAATTGTAGTCGAACTGTGCCGGGTCCACCCTTCGGGTGTATCAAGCCCTAGGGTGTCAACCCCTGGACACCATGAACATGAGTGCACAGTCTCGACCTACTGGTACCCGTGCATGTTTTCTCCGGCTACAGACTATGTGCACGACCAGAGTCCGCCCGGAACTACACCGGCGTACCACCCTGCCGTCGTTTATTGGTCGCTTACCTCCAGCCCAGTAATCGTGCCCCCACCCTAGCCTAGTCCCTAGGGTCATGATGATACAAACTAGGGATTACTGTTGGAGTGGACCCCCCCATTGCTAGGATTTTTCTAGTGGGTTAAGTACGGTTTAACCCTCTTGGTAATCATGGATTAACTTGGTTAAGTGTAACTATGAGTTCACGACTTAACCCCGATTAATCTACCGAGCCCAAATTGGTTAAGTACTAAGTGGATCATGACTTAACCCTAATCATGAGGCATTAATTAATTTAATGCGCCTTAACCTCTCACATTAGACCTTGTTGTGGTTACTAGTTAAGCCGGGCGGGTCCGGGTAGCTTTACACCACAACTTGGTCTAACCTCGGGTTCAAGGTACAACATGGCCAACTTCTCACATTGGGTCCTATTATTTGTAGCAACTAGTTAGGCCGGTCGGTTCCGGGTAGGTTTACGCTACAAACTCAACCCAACCTCGAGTTGGTCACACTTATATTTTCTAAGTGTCATGTCCATTATGTTTCCAAAACATGTTACAAGTTTACAAGCAATTGGGTAGACCTAACTTAATAGGTAAATTCTCAATGGGTAGACCTAACTTAATAGGTAAATTCCCAAGCTTATGTTTTATGTCTTTTAAGTTTACCCAACCCCAAACGCAATCCCATCGCTTACATATCGCAATAGCGCGTAAAGGATAGAAAGAGGGAACTTGGCATAATCATGACATAAAGTATTAAGCCACAAGTTTAACATGGTGGCATATGAAATGTACATATGTTCATATACTTGCATTAGGCCTCAAAAGCATGCATAACATGATAGCATGAACAAAATGTTCAACCCAAACTTTCATAACATACTTGCATATCATAACATGACATACTTGCATATAAACTTGCATATTACAACATGACATACTTGCATATAAACTTGCATATTACAACATGACATACTTGCATATAAACTTGCATATTACAACATGACATACTTGCATATAAACTTGCATATTACAACATGACATACTTGCATATAATAGCATAGTAAACTTGCATATCATACATTTAACTTTAAAGTTTAAGTATGAAAGTGGAATAGGGCTTACTATGCTTATGCGGACTCAAATGAGTATAGCAAATGTAAGAAGACCCTTATGCAACCAATTAAACCCCAAAAATGCAAGCAAAATTGATCAAAACTCTTTCTTTATGGTGCCAATAAAGAGACTTGACTTGAATGCAAGCTAATGATGATCATACAAGTCTAAAAACACTTGTATGCATGGAAAATCTCATAAAAATTTGTTTAGGAATTTTATGAAGAGAGTGGAGGCCATGAGAGGATTGATTTTGCCATAGTTTAGTTGCTAGAATGAATAATGATGATTTAGGGTTAGGTTAGGGCCTTATTTATAGATTAGGCAAGTGTTTTAGGCCATAGGATTAAACCCTAGTTGCAATCTCAACCCTCAAAACCGAATCTGGCCCCCAAGCTCAACACAAACCCAAAATGGTGCACCAGGCTAAACAGCCCGTCTGACCCAAGTCGACAGCCCAGTCGACAGGGCTGTCGACTTGGTCTAACCAAGTCGACTCCCAAGTCGACAGGGCTGTCGACTTGGGTGTTCTGGCGGGAATTTTCCCGCCTGGCCCAATAACCCCAATTTCCAAATTCAGATTTGAATTTGAAATCTGTTTTTACTTGAAAATTTTCTGAAAACTTCGTTGGGCCTTAATCGGGTCATACGGACTCCGATTTTCGAAAACTCGGACTCTATTTCGCGTATTTTTCCGAGACGAACGCAATGGCATAGCCTGTTTCCCTTGATTCAGATTTTAGAATTAAATTCTGCCTCGATTTATGTTATAACAGGTTATTGAAAATACGGGTTGTTACATTCTCCCCTCCTTAAAGGATTTCGTCCCCGAAATCTTCAAGTTAGGAAGAACGTATCCTACCATCCAATCATCCATCTACTCAAAACATCATCCACGAGCAATCATTGTCCTTACAAGATTCTAAATGTTGTATGAACATATGCAAAGGTGTGTGTATATGTACTTATCTAATGCAAATATCATCAATGCAAATTATGTTAGTGAAATGAATCCATATGTATGCAATTCCTAACATAATGTATAACATCTATATGTGTGCACATAACATACATCCATATGCAACATCCATGTGATAACACAAAAATTTTCATCCATGAATAAGCATAAACACTCATGCATATGCAATATGAGGAGTGTGTGAGTCGATCTAGTGCCTAACGTGTATAATGCATCCACGAGTAACCACTTGCAAACACTTGCAACCACTTGCAACCATCAAGCATAACATGTTTCAAACACATGTTTCATCCAAATGGTTTCTACCTAAGGTTCTCATGACAAGATTAACACGATAAACTAGATAAACATGGATAGCAAAGAGAAAGATATGCTAACAAAGAAAAGAGATTGAGAGTGTACCCTAAAAAAGGAATGGATAAAGCCCACGCATCTTCTCCTCGGTTTCCCAAGTTGCGTCTTCTTCGGCTTCACCTCATTGAACTTTCACCAACTTGACCTCTCGATTCCTTAGCTTCTTGGTCTCCGTCCCCAAGATACGAATCGGAGCTCTCCTCAAGGTAGCTTCTTTCTCCACTTCCACATCTTTCAGCACACTTGGCTCAACAACCTCTGCTGATTTATGTAAACACTTCCGGAGATGCGAGACATGAAAAACAACGTGTACTCCGGCGAGCTTCTCGGGCAACTTCACTCTATAAGCCATCTGCCCGATCCTCTCTATAATAGGGAATGGTCCAACAAACCTCGGTGCCAACTTCCCAACGGCTCCAAATCGGACCACATTCCGCAAAGGAGAAACCTTCACGAAAACCATATCCCCAACATCAAACTCCAAATCAGTTCTTCGCTTATCAGCATAGGATTTCTGTCGGTCTTGGGCTGCCTTCATCCGTCTCCGAATCAACTCGATCTTCTCGGATGTATCTCTGATCATATCAGGCCCAAGTATAAGCTCATCTGTAATCTCCCACCAACATGTAGGTGACTTACACGGCCTCCCATATAAAGCTTCAAATGGTGTCATCCCTATGCTTGCCTGATAACTATTATTATATGCAAACTCAACAAGAGGAAGATGGTCTTCCCAAGTACCTCCAAAATCCAGAATACAAAGCCTCAACAGATCCTCGAGTACCCTATTCACCCTTTCGGTTTGACCGTCCGTCTGCGAGTGATAAGCATTACTTAGATTCAATCTCGTGCCCATGGCTTCTTGCAAGCTATTCCAGAACTGACTTGTAAAGATTGGGTCACGGTCACTGACTATACTAGAAGGGACTCCATGAAGTCTCACAATCTCACGAAGATATACAGACGCTAGCCAAGATGCGGTCCTCTTGCTCTTCACCGGGATGAAATGAGCACTCTTCGTAAGTCTATCGACAATAACCCAAATGCTCGTATTCCCTTTCCTTGACCTTGGTAGCCCATCGATAAAATCCATGGAAATACTCTCCCACTTCCAAAGTGGAACGTCTAGAGGATGTAATAGCCCACCGGGCTTCTTTGACTCGGCCTTAACTTGCTGGCAAATGATACATCTAGAGACAAACTCTGTCACATCCTTCTTCATCCCAGGCCAAAAGAAAATGCGCTTCATATCTTTATACATCTTATCTCCGCCCGGATGTATAGTCAACTTAGAGTGATGCGCTTCCTCAAGAACTTTTCTTACTAAATCTTCTACCATTGGAACACATAACCTTCCGTCTCTCCTCAGCCAACCCTTGTCATCAATAGAATATCGAGCGAGATGACTAGACGCCTCTCCTCGAATCAGCTTATCCATAATCTCAACTATCTGAGGGTCTTCTCTCTGCGAAGCCCCAACTTGATCAAGAAGGGTAGGTCTGAGTTCCAGAGATGCTAAAGAACCGGTCATCGACTTAATCGCCAAAGAGAAATCAAAGGTTGCCACATACTCTAAATTCTTCATCTCAACGAATAGAGGACTCAGAGTCAACCTTTTTCTACTCAATGCATCTGCTACCACATTCCCCTTGCCAGGGGTATAGGCTATCTCAAAATCATAGGACGCCAAGAATTCCATCCATCTTTGTTGCCTCAGATTCAGATCCTTCTGAGAAAAGAGATACTTCAATGACTTGTGATCGGTATAAAGCTCAAATCTTTCTCCCAGAAGATAATGGCGCCAAGCCTTGAGTGCATATACTATTGCTGCCAACTCTAAGTCATGAGTGGGATAATTTTTCTCATGCACTTTGAGTTGTCTACCGCCAAAGCATATCACCCTTCCTTCTTGCATAAGAACAGCTCCTAACCCCGTGCCACATGCATCGGTGTATACTGTAAATAACTTCCCTCCATCGGGCAAAGCTAGAACAGGTGCTGATGTGAGAGCTCTCTTGAGCTTCTGAAAAGCAAGCTCGCATTCTATGCTCCACGCAAAAACTAAATTCTTCTTCGTCAATTTAGTGAGAGGAGCGGAAATCTTCGCGAAGTCCTTGATGAACTTTCGGTAAAAACCCGCAAGACCTAGAAAACTTCTCACTTCGGTTGCATTCCTTGGAGTTTTCCAGTCCTGAACTGCAACTACCTTAGCGGGATCCACCGCTAAGCCTTGCTTAGATACTATATGCCCAAGGAATCTAACTTCCCTTCTCCAAAAGTGACACTTGGAGAACTTGGCCTTCAACTGATGCGCTCTAAGCGTATCCATCACCTCCACGAGATGCCTTGCGTGCTCTTCCTCATCTTTAAAGAAGATCAGAATTTCATCTACGAAGACCACGACAAACTTGTTCAAGAACTCCCTGAATACCCTACTCATCAAGTCCACGAAATATGCGGGTGCATTAGTTAAACCGAACGGCATGACAAGCCATTCGAAGAATCCATCTGGAGTCCTGAACGCAATCTTGTCTATACTATCTTCAGCTGCCCTGAGCTGATGGAATCCAGTAGCAAGATCAAGCTAAGAGAAAACAGAAGCACCGACAAGCTGGTCAAAGAGATCATCAATCCTCGGTAACGGGTGTCTGTTCTTCTTAGTCAGCTTATTCAACTCTCGATAGTCGACACAAAGTCGGAGAGAACCATCTGCCTTGGTAGCAAATACCACAGGCGCTCCCCATTCAGATATACTTCGTCTAATGAAGTTCTTCTCAAGCAACTCTTTTACTTGCTTACTTAGCTCCCGCCTTTCACGCGGAGCCATGTGCCGAACGGGCAAAGAAACCGGCTTTGCATTATCCACCAGATAAATGCGGAAATCAATCTCTCGCTTAGGGGGCAACCCCCTAACTTCATCGAAAACATCCGGATACTCTCGAACCACTCTCACAGATTGAAGAGTTTCCACTGACGAGTCGAGTGATTCCAGATAGCACAACATGACGGGACCTCTCGGATTACAAGAAATTTCTAGGATGTTTCCGAGGCGAGTCACGAGCCTCACAACCCTATGCTCACAATCAAGAATGGCTCCATATCTGGACAGCCAATCCATGCCTAATATCAATCCGTATCCCCTAAAACCAAGAACATAAGCACTGCACAAGAACTCTACACTCAGTATAGAGATCCTCAAATCCCCACATATCATAGACAAATGAGCGGAACCCCCAATAGGATTTGAGACACAGACGGGATCATCTACCAAGCTAGTACTAAGGTGCAAACTATCAACAAGATCAGATGAGATAAAGCTATGCGATGCACCAGAATCAAACAAGGTACGAATTGGAAAATCAGAAATATATACATGGCTCTCAACAGAAATACTACCTCGATCGGGAACTGGAGCGGTATTGAGAGCATGAACTTGCCCTCCTGAAGGTCCAGCACGCTGAGTCTGACCCTGGCCTTGCCCTCGCTTCTTCGGGCAATCCTTACTGAAATGTCCAGTCTCACCGCAGAAAAAGCATTCCCCATTCTTCCTTTTCCTCTTCTTACAATCCTTGATAAGATGCCCAGCTGAACCGCAATAATGGCACTTTCCCTTGGTGTTCTTGCCCTTGTTGTTGTTCCCCTTGTTGCCTTGACTCTTGTTCTTGTTCTGATTGCCTTGACTGCTCTGACCACTTGGATTTCCCTGATTTCCTTTCCCCTCGGAATCAGTCTTCTTGGCTTGAGTATCATTCACCTTGATCTCCTTCTTGACATCTCCCTGAAGTAATGCCATATCAACCAAACTCTCAAACGTGGCCCCATGGGGAATATGTGACATAGCCAATCCCTGCAACGGCTCATTCAATCCTCTAGCAAAACGAAGAGCCTTCTTCTGAGGAGTATTCACCATATCCAAGCCAAAACGAGCTAACTGATTGAACTTGTTCACATATTCTTTGACAGACATATCTCCTTGTTTCAAAGTTATGAACCTCTCCATTTGCAGATTCTCCTCCACAGAAGATAGAAACTTAAGCATGAACCTTGCCCTGAAATCGGCCCAAGTCTCAACAGGCCTAGTACCATTGGTGACTTCCCACCAATAAGCGGCTTCATCCTTCATAAGCCAAACCGCCAACAAGATCTTCCTCTGATCGTCTAACCCAAAGATGGAAAATAAATCCTCGGTCTCTTTCAACCAATTTCTGGCCTCTACAAAAGTCTCAGTGCCTTGAAAGTTCTTGCCACCCATTGCTTTGAAATCTTTGCAAGTCTTTGCGAAGTCAGCTTGAGGATGCTGAGGGGGAGGAGGAAGAGGAACCTCAGCGACAGGAGGAGGAGGAACATTAGCGACAGGAGGAGGAATATTAACTACTGGAGGAGGAGGAGGGACATCCGCGGGGCCGGCTTCGGTCGCCCTAGCCTCCAAAAGCCTCCTATACCAAACAGGTACGTGTACTCCCTCCGGAATAGCAAAGTTATCGGCCATACTGAAAAAGAAAAAGACAGATTCAGAATGGAGAAAAACGAAGGGATTTTGCTAATGGCTTTTTGGGGAATAGCCTTTAAAATAAACTAGACTTTTCTTTGGAAAATACTTTATACTTGGTTTTGAAAATAGTTTTCCAAAAGTTTTCTAAAAACCTTTTTGTTCCTTCTCGTAAACCATATGCTCTGATACCAAATGTAACACCCCACCTCCGCCAGTACCACTCTTGCAAGGGCACTGACTTTGGAGGGCCGTTTGAATCAGGTAAACATGCATAATGATATATCAAGGCAGAACAAGAACACATGTATATATGTTAACAGAGTAAATAACATAGATAAAACAGCGGAAGATTTTAAACCATTTCAAAATAAGTCTGTTACATCATAATGTCAACTTTCCAAATAAACCAGTCTAGATAAAACAGCATCAACTGAAAACTGAAATACATAAATACTAATCCCCAAAAGAAGTGATAGCCACAGCTAGCTTCATGTCAAACCGTACATGAGCTAAATCCCACAAGCAAGCAATCCAAAATCCAAGCTAGGCTCCGGTATTCCCTCCCTGAGAACCTGGAGGGGGGGGGACGGAAGAAAAGAGGCGAAAGAAAACAGGTCAGTCAAAAAGACTGAGTAAGCCCTACTACAATCAATGTAAACTGATAAAGTTAACTGGTATGAGCAGCAGGTATGATCATAAGGATAACAACATACTAACATGATGATTAACTAACAAGGTAGATAAAGGTGTCATCGCATAATCAGGATTAAGGTTTTGCACCACAGGTGTACTAGCAAACTAACATGACTTGAATTAAACAAGTATTGATCCCTTGGCCCAAGCTTTGGCCCAATAACATGAAGTGACCCTCATACGAGGTCCAATAACATGAAGTGACCTTAACACGAGGTGCAACCCAAACGGTCTAGTCGATCGGCTCCCTAAGCCTAACTCGTCACGTGTTGGTGTCAATACGGCCCAAACATAATTGTAGTCGAACTGTGCCGGGTCCACCCTTCGGGTGTATCAAGCCCTAGGGTGTCAACCCCTGGACACCATGAACATGAGTGCACAGTCTCGATCTACTGGTACCCGTGCATGTTTTCTCCGGCTACAGACTATGTGCACGACCAGAGTCCGCCCGGAACTACACCGGCGTACCACCCTGCCGTCGTTTATTGGTCGCTTACCTCCAGCCCAGTAATCGTGCCCCAACCCTAGCCTAGTCCCTAGGGTCATGATGATACAAACTAGGGATTACTGTTGGAGTGGACCCCCCCCCCCATTGCTAGGATTTTTCTAGTGGGTTAAGTACGGTTTAACCCTCTTGCTAATCATGGATTAACTTGGTTAAGTGTAACTATGAGTTCACGACTTAACCCCGATTAATCTACCGAGCCCAAATTGGTTAAGTACTAAGTGGATCATGACTTAACCCTAATCATGGGGCATTAATTAATTTAATGCGCCTTAACCTCTCACATTAGACCTTGTTGTGGTTACTAGTTAAGCCGGGCGGGTCCGGGTAGCTTTACACCACAACTTGGTCTAACCTCGGGTTCAAGGTACAACATGGCCAACTTCTCACATTGGGTCCTATTGTTTGTAGCAACTAGTTAGGCCGGTCGATTCCGGGTAGGTTTACGCTACAAACTCAACCCAACCTCGAGTTGGTCACACTTATATTTTCTAAGTGTCATGTCCATTATGTTTCCAAAACATGTTACAAGTTTACAAGCAATTGGGTAGACCTAACTTAATAGGTAAATTCCCAATGGGTAGACCTAACTTAATAGGTAAATTCCCAAGCTTATGTTTTATGTCTTTTAAGTTTACCCAACCCCAAACGCAATCCCATCGCTTACATATCGCAATAGCGCGTAAAGGATAGAAAGAGGGAACTTGGCATAATCATGACATAAAGTATTAAGCCACAAGTTTAACATGGTGGCATATGAAATGTACATATGTTCATATACTTGCATTAGGCCTCAAAAGCATGCATAACATGATAGCATGAACAAAATGTTCAACCCAAACTTGCATAACATACTTGCATATCATAACATGACATACTTGCATATAAACTTGCATATTACAACATGACATACTTGCATATAAACTTGCATATTACAACATGACATACTTGCATATAAACTTGCATATTACAACATGACATACTTGCATATAAACTTGCATATTACAACATGACATACTTGCATATAATAGCATAGTAAACTTGCATATCATACATTTAACTTTAAAGTTTAAGTATGAAAGTGGAATAGGGCTTACTATGCTTATGCGGACTCAAATGAGTATAGCAAATGTAAGAAGACCCTTATGCAACCAATTAAACCCCAAAAATGCAAGCAAAATTGATCAAAACTCTTTCTTTATGGTGCCAATAAAGATACTTGACTTGAATGCAAGCTAATGATGATCATACAAGTCTAAAAACACTTGTATGCATGGAAAATCTCATAAAAATTTGTTTAGGAATTTTATGAAGAGAGTGGAGGCCATGAGAGGATTGATTTTGCCATAGTTTAGTTGCTAGAATGAATAATGATGATTTAGGGTTAGGTTAGGGTCTTATTTATAGATTAGGCAAGTGTTTTAGGCCATAGGATTAAACCCTAGTTGCAATCTCAGCCCTCAAAACCGAATCTGGCCCCCAAGCTCAACACAAACCCAAAATGGTGCACCGGGCTAAACAGCCCGTCTGACCCAAGTCGACAACCCAGTCGACAGGGCTGTCGACTTGGTCTAACCAAGTCGACTCCCAAGTCGACAGGGCTGTCGACTTGGGTGTTCTGGCGGGAATTTTCCCGCCTGGCCCAATAACTCCAATTTCCAAATTCAGATTTGAATTTGAAATCTGTTTTTACTTGGAAATTTTCTGAAAACTTCGTTGGGCCTTAATTGGGTCATACGGACTCCGATTTTCGAAAACTCGGACTCTATTTCGCGTATTTTTCCGAGACGAACGCAATGGCATAGCCCGTTTCCCTTGATTCAGATTTTAGAATTAAATTCTGCCTCGATTTACGTTATAACAGGTTATTGAAAATACGGGTTGTTACACTTTGAGATCCATCCCAATGAGAAGTAAAGTCCCACTGGCCACAAAGATATTCCATAAATGGTCATTGACCTTAGCAACTTAAGTAGAACGCTAGCTGTGTGAAAATGCACAAAGTGCATCTATCTATTGGAGATCGAGTTTGTTGACCTCAAATAAGTGAGGTCACCGTGATCTCGGGCTCCCATTAATGGAAATCAGGGAGTCCGTATGGGTCTCTCTTATCTCCACCAATGGAAGCCCTGGGGTCACCGTAACCTCGCTTATGTGAGGTTAACAAACTCACATGCCCGGTCCTGGCCCAAGGCCGCCTTGGGCCCCCAGTCCAGTAGGACCTCCAAATTAATTTATTTTATATGTAAGGTTCAGGCATTTGCAAGTAAACAAAATCCCTGGATGGCTGAGGGGTAAAGCTTTGTGGTTTGTATTCTGGCCGCTTGAGCTCAATACCCACCTGTAGCATTCTTGCTGTTACATTTTTTCCCACCAACCAAATTTTGCCTTGGGCCTCCATCTCATCAGGGCCGGCCCTGCAAACTCATATTCCATCTATTGTCATGTACACAGTACCTGTGCACATTAGCACAGGTTTATATACGTATGGAACTTGAGACAATTTCTTATTCATCCAACATCATTAATTTTTCTATATAAATAAACTGATATAACAAACTAAATCATGAACATACCAATAGTTTAGATTCTATACTCGCATTAATCATTAATCATTGACATTTTCTTTAATTTCATATTGACAAGTTTGTTGACACCAGTTTATGTGGTGTCAACGTGACCTCACCTCTTGATTGGAGGAAATCAGGGAGATCCATATGGACCTCCTCTGATTTCCTCCAATAAGGAGCCGGGGTCACGTTGACACCATATGAAGTGGTGTCAACAAACTCACTCTCGTATGAAAATGCACAAAGTGCATCTATTGTTATATACACAGTATTTGTGCACACTGGCAGAGGTTTATATACGTGTCGAACTTGAGACAATTTCTTATTCATCCAACATCATTAATTTTTCTACATAAATAAACATATATAACAAACTAAATCATGGACGTATCAATAGTTTAGATTCTATACTCTCATTAATCATTGACACTAGAAAAAAAGACTAGATCTATTCACACTCAAACTATTACCTTTCCCACCCCACTATATAAACAAAATTTATCACACCCCATATTTTGCTCTTCACACCGCGACTATTACCTTTCCCACCCCACTGTATAAACAAAATTTATCACACCCCATATTTTGCTCTTCACACCCCAAAATATACCGAAACTACCCTTTAATTTATACTTAAAAAACAACTTAATATTAATAGTGGAATGAAAGAAAAGATGAATTCCAAAAATAAAAGAATTGTAATTTGTAATTACTATATTATTATTTTTCATTGATAGCATGATCTTAAAAATTATATTTTCATTAAATAAAAAATGACTGAACTGTAAATCAAATTCTTAAAAGAAAAAAATCTTAAGAAAAAATTCAAATCTAAAATATAACATCAACCATGTAAATCATAATTGTGTTCTGCAGTCAACTTTATTATTCTTATCTTATTTTGGCATTTCATTGTGATTAAAGTGCACAATAAAATAAAATGATGAATATGTCAAGTTTAATAATAAATGAGGGTAAATATGTTTTTTTTTTTAAACCTGTAGTGTGGTGGGAAAGGCAAAATAAGGGGTGTTAATAGAATTAGCCAGAGAAAAAAAAGCACAGTAAGAACAGAAAATAAGATATGAGAAGGGAAGGCAAGATAAATGTAAGAGAAAGAAAAAAAAGTTGACATGGTTACATTAGTGCTTAGGGGTGAGCATTTATTAGTTAAAACTAATTAAACCAACCAAACCAGTTAAGTTTGGTTGGTTTGGTTTGGTTTTGTAAGTTAATTGATTTGTTTTGGTTTTTATTTTTATATAACTTCGGTTTATTAGTCGGGTTTGGTTTTTAATATTTGAAAACCGAACCAACCAATTAAACCAAACTTAAAAATTTATTTATTTAAAAGTTAAAAAATTACCACTAACAATGCTATTATTTACAATATTTTCATAATATTAATATCTTTTCTCTAATTTCATATTGACATTTTTAGAAGAAGAGTTTGATTTTTGAAAATTTTGCATCATATGATCAACTCATTATTTGTTTTAATCCTATGTTATATCAACAACTAGAAGATTTATTTTATCTTAAGATAAACCAAACCAAATATTATTGGTTCGGTTGGTTTTAGATTCAAAAAATATTGGTTTGGTTTGGTTCGGTTTATGTTTCTTGAATGGTTATTTTGATTTCAACATTTTGTCTTGTTTTGAAACCGAACCAACCATTTGCTCACCCCTATTAGTGTTGGACGCATCCAACATGAAAGATATTATTTATTGACTTTCTTCTGGCACCCTCCGTAGATCAAAACCTAAACTCCTAAATCGACGTTTGAAACGAGCTTTGAACCAATGGACGTCTCAGTTTACATCTGCAGAAATTAAAATTCGTAAAACCCTAACTCCTAAATTGATGCAATATGGCGCTGCTTACCATGTGCGATGGGATCAACTTATATTTGCATGTAAGTCAAGAATGAACGAGCAGACTATGAGTGGTAGAAAGCACTAGTCATCTTCAACAAATTGCCATGTGATATGTCATGCTGAAGAAGGAAGGAGTAATGGACCTACCCGAAAATGTATTAATAACTTTGCTCTCATATGTTTATTTAACCATTTCAATTAGCCCCACATCTAGCAATTGAATCCAATATTATATTAATCTCTATGGTAATTTTCATGAACCTGCAAACGCAAGGCCACAACCGACAATGACTTTTTCAATTGCTAAATGTTGATGTCAAAAGTTGGTCACTAGTGACAGTCAACCCCCAATCGTGTGATGAACACACGAATAATGATTATAAAATGCAAAAAATGTAAAAAGAACGGGGAGCACACACATAATTTTTATAGTGGTTCGGCAAAGACTGTGCCTACGTCCACTTTATATATTATTTCTCTTTTTTGGATTACAAATAAAATGCTTTTTCTATTTGAAGAAGAGAAAGAAGGCGGCTAGCTCCTCTTCCTTTTGGGGAGAGATTGAGAGAGGTGAACTCCAGAAATGAAGTGTAAAGGAGTCGGAAGAGGGTCCAGCTCTCCGTCCCATTCCTCTTTAAGCTTAGAGGTATTTATAGGTGGAGATTGCAGTTTATGCTGTTGTGTTGTGGTCCAGCCATTCCGGGAAAGCCTGGATACGTGGAGTCCATTTCTTGGTTAGAATAGCGGCTGGAAGACTGATTCCACTATTCATAAACAGTATCCTCGGAAGTTGCGGCTGACGTGGCATCCACTGTGAGGTATATCAAAAGTAGAGCTTTGTCCGGATATGGTTGACCACTTTTATTGCCTTGAAAGTCAGGATATACAGTGGAATAGCTCTACTGAAGATTTCCACGCTAGCCCGAGATATTTGGTTGATACGCTTTACATGGAAGCATGATACTCGGTCGAGCGATTCTTCCGGAGTGAGCTGTCGACGGATGAGGCTAGACTTGGGCCGATATGTGACTTCTTCGGACCGTGCATCTGCTGGGCTTCCTGAAGCGCGACATAATTCCAGTTGTGCATTTGGGCTTCGATATGGCTCGTTGAAGCTCTTACCAAAAAGAGGGTTAACACTTTGCCCCTAAGAATGCATCTTCGTCGATAGAGGGAGGTGTGTTCTGAAATCTGAATCGAAGCACAAATGCTCGAGCAGCTATGGTCACGCCGTACCATATTAAGGCCAGAAAACCGACGGTCCCGATGTTGTATTAAAGCCAGAAAACCGACGACCATACTAGGTCGTATTAAGGCCAGAAAACCTACAACTACCGGGAACTGTATTAAGACCGAGATGATGATCGCTACCTATTTGAGAGTTGGTTCTTGCAAATACGAAATAAACCATTCTCATTTTGGAGAATGCTGATGGGTCGAGCATTTTATTACACTTGGCTTTGGAGGGTGGCGAGCATTAACCATACTCGGCTTAGTGGCGAACATTAACCACGTTCGGCTTAGGAGCGAACATTAACCATGTTCGGCTTGGTGGCGAGCAAATACCATGTTCGGCTTGGTGGCGAGCATTAACCATACTCAGATTAGTGGCGAACATTAACCATGTTCGACTTAGAGATGTGGCGAGTATCAATCATACTCGGCTTAGGGCAAATGTTTTTTATGCTCGACTCATGTTAAGTTAGTTTGTCCAGCGGGCTATGAATGCTCATGGTGTAAAAAGAAAGGAAAGAGTAAAATCCATACTCATTTTTAGAAAACATGACCCCACTCGGTTAAAGGAGTAAGGTGTTTAAAGATGGTGGTGGGCTTTTGCGCTAACCACATAAAATAGGGGGGCAAGCATTATCCATGCTCGACTTCGAGGTTTTCAAACATTACCCATGTTTGCAAAAGAAAATTCATAACTACTAAATAATTACTACAAAGAAAAGAAATTCTAAGGGGACAACAGTCGATTCCAGAGCATGCCAAGGAGCTAAATCCTAACTCCATACATGTGTAGATCAAGGTGTCCTTATTATTGAAAGGAATACATCAGAAGGAAAGATAAAAAAATCTAACTAATGATAATGCCGCGAGTGCTAGTCTCAGGGTTCTTTTCGTTTCTAGGAGCTCGAGGACCAACCTGAGGAGCTTGGGCAGAAGGTCGCAGCGGCATGGCCGGGGCGTGACTTTTGACATATTCGGGAAGCTCTCCTTTTCTGACTCGTCCTTCGATGAGATTGCGCAGATGTCGGCATTCATTTCTGTTATGTCCAGCTACGATGTGGAATATACAATGCTTGCCTGAATCGAGTTCCATCTGGGTTGGTTCTCGTCGAAGTGGTCTTTGAGTGGGCAAGGACCCTCGTATGTCAAGATAGATATCGAGCAAAGAGGAATTGAGCTCGGTGTACTGGTCGTACTTATTTTCATTTCGAGGTCGCACATTACGCTTTCTCTTCTCCGGGGCCTTTCCTCTTCCTTTATTCTGGCCATTACCGTTGAATGGACCTTGTTGTTTGGCTACTAATACCTCGAGGCTCTCCATTTCAAGGCTGGCATCCTCTTGTCGGAGGAATTGCTCGGCCTCGGAGTAAAAGCCGTCTATATCCTTCGGAGGATCTCTGGTTAAAGAGATTGAAAATTCTGATCGATTTTGAACTCCTACGATGGCGGCCATGAGCACCATTGATGGCTCAGGCCGATCGACAGATGCTGCTGCCACGTTGAATCTTTCAAGGAAGGATCTGAGCATCTCTCTGGATCGCTGCTTGATGGTAGATAGGAACATAACACTTTTCGGTCGAGAGATATGTACTCGAAACTGCTCAATGATGCGGGTGACCAGAGTGTTCCAGCTACCGATCGACTCCGTCGTCAGCTGTCAAAACTACATGTCAGCTATATCCGTGAGAAAGAGGGGGAAACACTTAGCCATGACGTTAGTCGATGCGCCAAGCACTCCCATATGTCGCATGTATCGCATGAGGTGGATGGTCGGGTCAGTGCGACCATTGCATGGCTCGATAGCTGGGAACTTGAAGTCTGGAGGCTTTCGGGAGTTTTTGATTTCCCTAGTGAAGGGGCTGCGATTGACATTATCTATATCTTGCTGTGAGGAAGTGCCCCGAGTGAAGCGTCGGATGATGCTTGCAAGCTGGCTCCCATCTCTGAGGAGTCGTTGCCATGAATTTAGCTCGGTATCCGGGGAAGCTTTAGTGCGAGGATGTGGCAAAAGCATGCTCGGAAGGGCGGCCGTTGGCTGGTCTTGACCTCCGAGAGTTGAGCGAAGGTGTGAGGGAAAGTGAGCCACAGTAGGTGGTTCTGAGGAGAATGGCCCCTCTAGAACCTAATGAGTGGCGGGACGAGCCGTACCCGTAAGAGAGGGCCTAGGTTGATCCAGCGTAGCATGTGCTGTTCGAAGCTCGAGCTTGCCTCCGTTTGGAGCGAGGTTAGGAAGTTCTATGATAGCGTTCTCTTCTGCTGCTGTGAGGACCAGAACAGTGGGGTGGCTTCCCTGGTTCGAAGGTAAGGCCGAACCAGCTCTTTGTTGAAGGTGAAGAGTGGTTAGACTGGTCTGTGGTAAGATTCTGTGTTGAAATGGGAATGACACTGATTCTGAGGGACCTGGTTTCTACTCGATCGGTTCGATAGGTCGACTTGCTCCCAAGAGTGGGGGCAAATTATTCGACTGACCTAGATCTTGATCGCCCGCCTCCTAAGGTTCTGCTGCTACAGCTGCGCTGGTCGCTGGAAGTGATACTCCTAGTTGCGATCGATCGGTTGGTGGGACCAAACCAAGATGAAATAAAGGTGTAGCATGATCAGTGGTCTGATTCCGTGAAGACCGAAGATCAGTTGTTTCCCCAGTCTCGGCCGGTGGAGGAATTGATGTTAAAGTGTTCAATCCCATCTCCAATCGACCGAGAAGGTGATCCATCAACTGCTGCTGTCGTTCGAGGAGTTTACCCTGAGATGTCATATGGTCTCTGAATTCGACCATGATTTTATCCATGTCGTCCTAAGTAACATATCGAGATACATCTTCGTGAGAGGAAGTTTCGAGACTTACTACTTTGGCGTTGTTATTGCCAGCATCGGCAGTAGTGGGGCGAGAGGATGTTGCATCTTTCTTTCGCTTGTTTTCCATGGGCAGAAGTGAGTAGAGGCTCTAACGAAATGTCGGTGCGCTCCCCTACCTGGCGCGCCAAAGTGTTGACGTCAAAAGTTGGTCACTAGTGACAGTCAACCCCCAATCGTGTGATGAACACACGAATAATGATTATAAAATGCAGAAAAAGTAAAAAAGAACGAGGAGATTGCGCAGATGGCAGCTAGCTCCTCTTCCTTTTGGGGAGAGATTGAGAGAGGTGAGCTCCAGAAATGAAGTGTAAAGGAGTCAGAAGAAGGTCCAGCTCTTCGTCCCTTTCCTCTTTAAGCTTAGAGGTATTTATAGGTGGAGATTGCAGCTTATGCTGTTGTGTTGTGGTCCGGCCATTCCGGGAAAGCCTGGATACGTGGAGTCCATTTCTTGGTTAGAATAGCGGCTGGAAGACTGATTCCACTATTCATAAACTGTATCCTCGGAAGTTGCGGTTGACATGGCATCCACTGTGAGGTATATCAAAAGTAGAGCTTTGTCCGGATATGGATGACCACTTTTATTGCCTTGAAAGTCAGGATATACAGTGGAATAGCTCTATTGAAGATTACTACGCTGGCCCAAGATATTTGGTCGATACACTTTATATGGAAGCATGATACTCGGTTGAGCGATTCTTCCGGAGTGAGCTGTCGACGGATGAGGCTGGACTTGGGTCGATATGTGATTGCTTTGGACCGTGCATCTACTGGGCTTCCTGAAGCGCGGCATAATTCCAGTTGTGCGTTTGGGCTTCGATCTAGCTCTTTGAAGCTCTTGCCAAAAAGAGGGTTAACACTAAACAAGACATAGAGCAACCATGTGTGATTTGTTCATTTCACTGTGGCTAGTTTGAAATAATATGGTTGCCGTTTCACTAATCAAGGGCCGGTAGTTATAACAGCGAAGTCTTTGCCGTCTTATGTTCAGAGGCGTATCTAGGTTTAGCCCAGGTAGGGCCATGGCCATAGCTGGATTGGAAATTTTTAATTGAAATATCCGAAAATAACTGGTTAGCCATAGCTGGGAATAATCTTCTGCCCCATCTGACACAATTATGTTTCCTTTTTATGTAGTATTTCAAGAATAAAAGCATGGCGTGTACTTATACAGTTGTTAGCATTTAATATTTGTTACCTTTTCTTGTGCTCTGAGCCTGGACAAGTTATTTTGTTTTGTCTGTTGCACTTTTGGCCCCACCTGAACTCTGTGGCTGCGTCCGCCACTGCTTGTGTTTATACTTTGTTGTTGTAAACTTTTCGTATGGAAAAGTGCTGCCTTCTAGTCATTTTTCTTTGTTTTTGTTGCTAAATTCCTTCTGAGAATAAATAAACTAGAACTTTAGTTTATTAAAAGTTTATTTGACTCTTTGAACAGAAATTTAGAATCGGTTAAAGACTAATATCTTTGCTGAGTTTATGTGTATTTGTGAGTTGATGTTCTGATACATGTTTTCTTTTCTCCCGACATACGCAGGTATAAGTTCCAGTTTCAGGTTCTGGAATAGTAGAATATGGTGTCAGCCAGCAACCCCTCCTCGTCAATGCCTGCTAACATAACTCAAAAAGCTATCTATTAAATAATAGTAAAGCAGAATAATTTCTTGCTCTCTCCTTGATTTTAGGAGTTATCTCTCTTTTGCTTAATTCTCTCTTGATATTTAATGTTTGAATAAAACATCTCATTGTATTATAGTATGATATATATATATATATCTTGTGTATAATTATCTAAAATAATTCATCAATTAACTTCTAACAGTTTATATTCAGGTCAATATATTTATATTAATTACATAATACAAAATTTAAGTTGTTTACATAAATATATTTAACTAATATTTCTAATAGATAGTAAAGAACGATAATTCAATTTTTATACGACTATTGTACTAATAAAAATGATAAAATATATTTTTATTCAGTTGCAATATATAAATCACACAAAACAACAATAACAAGTTTGATTTTTTATTCTATTATCATTTAACTTAAAATACATATATTTAAAATGGTAAAATATTTTATCATGCAACATTTAACTTAAAATATCTATATTTAAAATGGTAAAATATATTTATTATGCATTTCATTATAAAATTCTACATTTTACTCAAAATACCGATATTTAAAATTACCACAACACCACAACTATTTACAAAACCCGCCTCACTTTCTCCTATGATTTACATTTCAGTCTATATTTATAAAGCAATTATAAAGTGTTCAGCTTGAAATAATAAGAATAACATAAATGCAATTAAACGATATTCATTAGTTCGATCACTAATGACAATATGAAAATTTCAATAATATAAATCATACCTATATCGATAAAAAATGCATTTTCATTAAACTAAAACACACAAGTCGCACGATAAGTAGTAGAACATAAACTGTTGATGGGCCTTTCGGCTAGCCCATCATGACTCGACAATGCCATGATCCCGTGCCTTGGATACCCGAAGTAAGTACCCGACCAATGTGGCCCGTCACTTGAGTTTATCACCCGCACTAGACGCAATCCAAAAGAAGCCCGTTGTGATAAGGCATACTTAGCCATACCGCACCCAGCTGTGAACCTGATGCCCGTCTAATGAATAACTCACGCCTAATCTTACCCGTTCTAAGCCACCTGAATCAGACGAATCGATTGCCACCTATCGCCGGTAATTCGAGGAGTACCTGTTCCTTAGGAGAAAATACCTTTTTAAGCTTAACTACTCTTTTGGATCCCACAACACGTGTCCAAGTCAGCTCAAGCACTGTATCACCTATAAATACAACTTATGGACTTAGAAGAAGGGACTTTTGGAAGTTTGAATACTCTAGCTTTCAATATTTGTTGATCTTATGCTGTATTGTCGTTGTAACTATTCTGTCCAATAGTTTAAAGAATATATAAGAGATTATATAGTGGACGTAGGCTCATTAACGCCGAACCACTATAAATTTGTTGTGATTTCCTCTATTTACAATTTTTCAATTATTTATCTACATTTTTTCTCTACATAACCCTTTCTTTAGGTGTTGTGCTAATTTTTGGTGTCAACACTTTATTGCTTTCACTGAGACTTGATATTCTCTGCCAAATACGTATTTTTGTTCTACTTTCGGATCACCAAGTCCGAGACAAAAATCTTACCGTTATTCTTACATTGTTGAGTTATGGCTGGAAAAACAACTCGCAATACCAGAAAACCACCGCAGGTTAGGACATCTGCGGAAGCGGCCGATGGATCGGCCACACCTTAAATTGCTTCGGATCAACCTGTATTGCCCCCAGCGGCGCATCCGGCTCCATCCTCAGCTTTCGCTACACGAGATAAATTTGTGACTATGTTGAATCAGCTCCGGGAAACTACGGATGCCTTAAAAGTTCATGCTCAAGAAAATGCTACGATGCGACATGATATGAATCACATGTCAAGGTAATGGAAGGAGTTTAGGAATCAACAAGCTCAGGAGTTCAGGGACCATCAACTACCTCCTCCCCAATTGGACCGTATTTCGAAAAGCTTATCATCGTCCGGGGGAAGCAGGGATCCACGTCAGCCTCGACGTCCATTAGAAAGAGCTAAGAATGTTCACTAATTGCATCTCGAGGGACGTCCAAATCAGCTAGGGGCAGGCAACCATACTCAGGCCGATCAGACCGTTGGAAACTGTCGGTCCCGTAGCCCAACAAAATCGAGAGGCTTCTCCTCCTACTCATCAGAATGTTATCCAGGGAGTTCGGGCACCTATCCATCCCCCACGGAATCTTGTGATTGAATGAGACATTAGGGAGGAAGGACTGCCCGAACGACCAGCCAAACGACATTACTTGATAAGAGAGCCAGAAGAGGCCGGTCAGTTGAAGAAGCCAACCAAGACACATTCATTCCTCTGAATTTGACCGCCATGGTACGACAAATTTTGAATGATAGCAAAAGACACAGGAATGAGGACTTAGGAGTCGACCGAAGCCATACACCATTCACCGATGACATCTTGCGAGCAGAATTCCCCAGGAGATTCAATATTCCTAGATGAACCAGTACGACGGCTCCTCTGACCCACAATAACATCTGATGAGATACTCATGGCACATGGAGGTGGCGGTAGCTCCCGACACCATCAAATGCAAAGCCTTTTCCAATCTTTTTGAGCGGAGTAGAACTCAATTGGTTTGTGCGCTTGCCCGCGAAGTCGGTCCCGAGCATTAAAGAATTGAGTGAGAAATTCTTGAACTAATTCCGTCTCCATGCCACCAAATCGAAGCATGTCGTGGCTCTTTTAGCAGTCAAGCAGGCAAGGGGTGAATCCCTAAGAAATTATCTCAATCGATTCAACCAAGTTGCCACTGAAGTAAGTGACCCTAATCATGAAACTGTCCCAATGGCTATGGTCAGTGGCATCGATAAGCGAATAGAGTTCAGAAAGTATTTGATTTGGAAGCCACCTATAATGATTGAAACATTCTATGAGAAGGCCAACATCCGACTGAGGAAGGAGGATGCGCAGTTAGAAGAGGAGGATGGGGCGAAAAATGTATCTACCGCACCGATTCAGAACAATGTCGCGCTCAAACAATTTGGGGATAATTCAGGAAAGGTAGAAGTAAATGTTAGGAACCGTGGGAAATGAAATGGCGAAGGATCAAAAGAAGCCAGTGGGAACCTTGGTAAAGGGGAAATGCTAGAAAACGACCTCGGTTCCAGGTTTTTGAAACTTATACAGCCTTGAACGATATGCTGGAGAATATCTATCTTGATACCTGCAGCACGGTCCAATATAAGAAACCGCCCCTACGAGAACCTAAAGAAAGGAGTGGGAGATTGAGAAGTATTGTTTATTTCA
The DNA here is from genome assembly GCA_030737875.1 of Allium sativum. NCBI lineage: Eukaryota > Viridiplantae > Streptophyta > Magnoliopsida > Asparagales > Amaryllidaceae > Allium > Allium sativum. The sequence continues at coordinate 831,254,551 of CM060924.1, forward strand.
TGAAATTTTCGGACATACGACGAATGAACGTCGACATCTTCGGGACATCGTTGAGAAATTAATTCGAGAGGGAAAACTTGACGAATATAAGACATCCTCAAGAGACAGGGGGTAAGGGACTTCAGCACCCAAACAAAGCCAGGACACGCCTCGAGCCATCGCCCAGGAAAAAGGAAAAGGGATTGTGATTAACATCATTCTTGGAGGACCGCATCCTGCAGGTTACAACATCCGATCAATGGAGCGTTATGTAAATTCTATGAAACACCTAGACTTTGCGGAAATAAGTCCCCCAAAAGCTGCAAGTCTCGTTAAACAAAGAAAAACAATGTCTAACTATATCGTCTTCCGCGAACGGGAGTCGATCGGCATAGAGACACCAATCGCCGATTCGCTGGTGATAACAACCATTATCGGAACGGCTACGGGGCGGAAGGTTCTGGTCGACAATGGAAGCTCGGTGAATATTTTATTTAAATAGGCCTATAATTAATGAAATTGGAACTGAAGGACTTCGAGCCATGTACCGACCAGATATGCTGTTTCAATGGAGCTTCGACCGAACCAGTCGGCTAGGTTAAGCTATCTGTAGAGTTGGGAGATGGAGATCGTCGAAGAGTTAGAATTTTTCCATTTGTTGTGATGAACGTCAACTCCCAGTTAACGCATTTCTGGGACGACCGGCCGTATCTGTATTCAGGGCATGTATCGCTCCCTGGTGTTTACTTTTGAAATTCTCGACTGATACTAGAATTGGGACAGTACGAGGAGATCAGGTAAAAGGACGAGCCTGCTACTTGGTAGAATGGAAAGAGCTAAGAAGTAGTAGTAGCAAAGAGTCTGAAGAATCCTCTCCCCTTGCGAAAGGGAAAGAAGCATAGCAACTACAGAAAACATCCCGGTCAGGACCGTCCATCTGTGAAGTAGAGGACATCGACAAAAGAGAGGATGAAGAACCGGGATGTAAAAAAGGCAGCGCTAAACGAGGCTACCGTAGAGATTTCAATCGATAGAGACGACCCTACCAAGGTTCTAAAGATCGGATCCCATCTTGATCCCCTCCGGACGAAGTAATTGACCGAATTTCTCCGTGAAAACTTTGACGTGTTTGCATGGACCCACGCTGACATGTGTGGAATTTCACCCTCCGTTATAACTCACTCCCTCAACATTAATCCGAAGTATACACCCATAAAGAAGAAGAGGCGAATGCTTGTCCCCGAAAGGTCTGCGGCCTTCAAAGAGGAAATTGGGAAGCTACAAGCCAATGGATTTATCCATGACTCGACCTATCCTGACTGGATAGCTAACTTGGTGCTCGTAAAGAAGGCTGATGGAAAGTGGTGGACTTGTATTAATTTTTCTGACCTGAATAAAGCTTGCTCGTAGGATAGTTTCCCATTTCCTAGGACATACCAATTGGTGGACTCGTCCGCTGGGCACCAACTCTTATCTTTCATGGATGCATACTCGGGATATAACCAGATCGCCATGAATATCCCCGACCAAGAGCACACTTGTTTTATCACTGAACTTAGACTATATTGTTACATGGTTATGCCCTTTAGATTGAAGAACGCGGGGCCAACCTATCAACGATTGGCTGTTCGGATGTTTTACGATCAGATAAGGAAGATGATGGAGGTGTACGTGGATGACATGCTGGTAAATTCAAGACAATCGTCCAACCACGTAAGTGACCCGTCAGAAATGTTTGGCATCCTTCAAAGATATGGAATAAAACTAAATCCTTTAAAGTGTTCTTTCGTAGTAGCATCAGGCAAGCTTTTGGGTTTTATAGTTAGTTCTTGAGGGATTAATCCCGACCAGATCTCGGCCCTCATGGAAATTCAGGAACTTTGAAGAATCAAGGATGTTCAAAGTCTGGCAGGTAAGGTAGCAACAATGGGTCGATTTATTTCCAAGGCGACCAACAAATGCCTACCCTTTTTTGAGTTGATTAAAAAAGGGAAACAGAACTTTGCTTGGACACCAGATTGTGTCGAAGCCTTCCAGAACCTGTTCGATCATTTGGATAAACCCTCCATCCTATCAAAACCCATTGATCACGAAGATCTGTTTATATATTTAGCAGTATCCGTACATGCAATCAGCTCGGTCCTAATCCGTAAGGAAGATCGGGTGCAACGATCGGTTTATATGTAAGCAAAAAATTGGCAAGGGCCGAGCGCAACTATCGAAAGATCGAGAAACTCGTCTACAGCTTATTAATTGCATCCAGAATACTTCGGCACTACTTCTAGGTCCATCCAATTAAAATATTCACCGACCAACCCCTTCGGCAGGTACTGTAACGACCCAAGGCGAACGGGAGACCGCTTAAATGAAACATCGAGTTTAGTCAATTTGGTATAACTTTTGTTCCGCGAAAATCCATCCGGGGGTAGGCCCTAACCAATTTCATAGCTGAATTTACTACCCTGGAAGATGAAGACCCTGAGTATAATACCAAGCCACTAGATACCGAGTCAAAATCAGTCGTTTGGAAGTTGTACACGGACGGAGCTCGTAATGACCGACGCTCGGGTGCCAGCATCGAATTGTTGTCTCCCGAGGTACGGTCAGTCTATTATGCTCTAAGGCTAGACTTTTTGGCAATAAACAACGATTCTGAGTATGAGGCCCTGTTCATTGAGCTCAAACTAGCAAAGGATCTGAAAGTAACGTCACTCGATATTTTTTGTGATTCACAACTTGTGGTATGACAGGTTCGAAAAGAATATCTTACCAAAGGAGCTCGAATGACTTCCTATCTTAAATAGGTCAAAAAATTATTGCATAATTTTTACCAGTATAGCATCTCCCACATTTCCAGAAAGGAAAACCAAAAAGCAGATAGGTTGGCAAAGCTAGCCAGTTCAGACCACCCAGATGAAATAGAGCTAGTTCCTATAGAGACCCTGAACATACCACGCATCTAACAGATGGAACTCGACCAAGCTGACGTCGAGCCTGAAGGAGAATCTTGGATGACTCCCATTAAAAACTTCCTCCTCCATGGCACGTTACCCGAAAAGAGAAACGAGAGACGAGCTATAGTACGATAGGCCTCCAGGTACGTTATTCAACAAAACCAATTATATAGAAGATGTTTCTCCATTCCCATGTTTCGGTGTGTAGCCATTGATGATATCAAAAGGGTACTAAGAGAGGTACATGAAGGGGATTGCGGAGCACACACTAGGGACAAATCCTGGCCTGGAAAGTGTTGCCATATGGGTATTTCTGGCCAACTATCAACAAAGATGCAGATAACTATTCCAAAAGATACGATAAATGCCAGAGGTTCGCGCAAATCCCTGGAGCACCTCCGATAGAAATCACCAGATGGTCAGCCCTTGGCCATTCGCCGTGTGGGGGATAGACATCATCAGAACCCTGCCCATTTCGAAGGGAGGCACCCGGTATGCAATCATGGCAGTGGATTATTTCACAAAATGGGCAAGGGCCGAGCAGATGACCACAATCACAACAAAACGAGTCATCAACTTCTTCATGAGAAATATCGTATGTCGGTATAGGATACCTCGGACTAAAATCATGGATAATGGAACTCAATTAGACAGCTGGAATTCCGAGAATTTTGTGAGAAGTATCACGTTGAGAAGATATACCGCAGTTGCACACCCCCAGTCTAATGGACAAGTTGAAGTGGTTAATAATATTATTAAAACCATCCTGAAAAAGTGACTAGAACGAGCTAAGGGAAAATGGGTCGATGAATTGCCCCTAGCCCTTTCGGAATATCGTACTACTCATAAGACGGCCACCAGCCATACTCCTTTCGCCCTGTCCTACGGTTCGGAATTTGTTCTTCTGATAGAACTGGAAGTCCCTTCACATCGAACAACTTAGCATGACCCATTGTCTAATAATGCGCTTCTCTTGACATCATTAGACATGATTGACAAAAAAAGAAGAAGAAGAAGAAAATCTTCGTGCCAAAGCCCATAGGCGAAGGATTGTATAGTACTATAACATAAAGGTCCGACCGGTGACTTTCGATATTAGTGACCTTGTTTTGAAACAGGTGTAACGACCCGGATTTTGAGCGACTTTGGTTATCGACATAAACTCGATGTCGATAACCAAAACATCGAAAAATCCTGGTAATTAGTGAAAGAAATTAGAGGGTGAGGAAAGATAAGATAGAAAATTAGAATAGAAGAAGGAGAAGAACACAACATCAGACTAACACGAATCTCACAGCGGAACGAATAAATATATTTCATAACATAACTTTGAAATACAAATCTGTACTTGAATATACATATCATTATCAAAGTACAGCACTTACAACACAGCGGAAATAACTATAGCTATATGATCCTGAAGCCTCCTGCTCCAAGCTCTTCAAGTGTATCTGTAAAATCCCGACTACTTGACTGCCCGTACAAATTTAGGCACCCAAGAGTTTAGGGAAAACAACAAAATAAACTCTGGGTCAGTCATGGGACTGGTATGAGTAAAACAGTCTAAAAACAGTTCGAACAGGTAAACGATATCTCATAAGACCACGCCGCATAACGGAGCGGGTTTTCCCTTACGAGAATCCAAAATATCTTTATATCAAAAACCTTTTGATATTATAATAATGTCTATCAACCACAGTATATATAATCATCTAGCAGAAACGCTTTCATCTCACATTCTACATATATAGTATACAATCAAAACCGCAAGCACGTGATCGTCTGGAAATACTCTGTCAGACATCCGTCCATACAAGTCATCCAGGAACAGGATGAACCGAAGGTACTATTCAGTATGTCCATCTTAGATACTGTTATCTAAGACTTATACAATAGCCCTTGCACTTTACTCCGTCTTCAATTATATTTGGTATATATGATTCGCAGCTCTTATGCTAATACAGAGTGGTTCTTTGGATAATAATTCAACCGGTCTCTCCATATTAACAACGTTAAAATGGTCAAAACTTCGATAGTCTGTGATTTAACTATCAAAGCAAAACATGTGTGCAAACAACGATATTATTTCCAGATGGAAATTCTATCTATCAATCATTAATCATATATCTCCTTAGTTCATTAATTTACTTATCTTCTGTTTCCCTATATTCAACATTTCTTATTTTCTAAATTTAGAAAATATATGTTATTACCATTGGAAAACATTTCCATTCTTGTTTTCTTTATTTAAAACATTTCTGGTTTCTTATTTGGAAAACATTTCCAAAGCTTCTTCATTGGACTTAGACAGATGTTTAAACAAACCATCGCGATGCCAACTCAAACCATTTCCTTTACTGCCGAACCTTAACTATTCCTTAGTTAAAAACGAAGCCAATTAAGTTGGGGTAGAACTACCTCTCAGACCTTAACTGAACAACATTTCTAACTTTGAAATGGGCAAAGTTCACTTCATATTCCATTTACTAACTTCCTTACTTAACCCTCCTTCGAATAGCTATATTCGATTGACTCTTTTCACTTAACTCTATTCGATTAACCCTTATCAATTAACTCTATTGGGCTAACAATATTGAATTAACTTTAATTGACTAATGTTATTGATTTACTCATTTCACTTAACTCGTTTCGAATAAACTATATTTGATAACTCCTTTTACTTTATTCTCTAATCGATTAACTAACATCGATTAACTTCTTTTACTTTATTCTCTAATCGATTAACTAACATCGATTAACTTCTTTTACTTTATTCTCTAATCGATTAACTAACATTGATTAACTTCTTTTACTTTAATCTCTAATCGATTAACTAACATCGATTAACTTCTTTTACTTTATTCTCTAATCGATTAACTAACATCGATTAACTTCTTTTACTTTATTCTCTAATCGATTAACTAACATCGATTAACTTCTTTTACTTTATTCTCTAATCGATTAACTAACATCGATTAACTTCTTTTACTTTATTCTCTAATCGATTAACTAACATCGATTAACTTCTTTTACTTTATTCTCTAATCGATTAACTAACATCGATTAACTTCTTTTACTTTATTCTCTAATCGATTAACTAACATCGATTAACTTCTTTTACTTTATTATCTAATCGATTAACTAACATCATTAACTTATTTTACTTTAACACTAATCGATTAACTAACATCGATTAGCTCCTTTTACTTTAACACTAATCGATTAACTAACATCGATTAACTCCTTTATTCTTTAACACTAATCGATTAACTAACATCGATTAACTCCTTTATTCTATTCGAATAAACTATTCATTTATAAAGATTATTTTTAGTAACAGTTCTTCACTTTACAAATGATTTCCCTTTTATAAAACTCTATTCGTTTTAAAAACATTTTTCACTTTTATTTATTTTCGAAATATTTCCTTTTATAAAATCTGTTGATTTTATAAAATCCCTTTATTTCAATAAACATTGAAATCATTCTTTTTACATCACAGGGTTTTTATGATATTTAAAATATCGAATAAAAATGATCAACATCATTCCAACACCCATAATCCATAACAGATTATATAACACATCATATATCACAATATATGAAAACAGTAAAATAAATGTTGAGGAATCCAGTTGGATTCCTCCAACCTGTTTCCCTGCATCACAGATGTTAAACAATATAGATAACATCACTTTTCAGTTCCATATGATATATTCTGTTAAACAGAATCAATATAGAAATTTAACTAACTGACTAGCAGTTCAATCAAAGAGTCAACACACAGTCAATCAGTCAATATTTAACAGTTCTAAAAATACAACATGAAATTTTAAACTGTTCAGAGTTAGTGAGATTTACTCACCTTGTCATTAATCGTTAAATAACGATTAATGGTCGTCGGTTCAGATTAGACGTTATTCCCCATCATAATTTCTATCAAGCTCTGAATCATTCCTAGCCAGTTTCCATAACATAGATATCGTCGTTACGGTTCCAATGTTATCGATTTCGTCTGATTCTGCTATAGTATAAGATAGTTATGATCTATACCAGTTAGTGTATACAATTAAATTTAAATAAACCAAATTCTGGTTGAACTGGGCCTTAACTTTGCTCGTTCTTTTCTTCGGTCCATTAGAAATACCGGCCCATTCAAAAGAGTATCTCTTCTTCTCAGAACCAAAAAAAAGAAAGCGGATCCTTCCTTAAAGCTAATTCGCACAGTATTTAGCAAAAACTTCGGATCTCAATAACCCCTCCAACTCAACGTAAAACACCATGCTGATTCCACAGGCTGACCCTTCTCAACATTTTTCATTTCGGTCTCTCCCCTTTTTCCATTACTATACTGGTCTGCAAACCAGTCCATCAAACTCCTGCCCTCCTCACACAAATCGATCTGCTCCTCCTTCCACTCCATCTGTTGATCCACACTTCACGTCTTACTCTCCACCCACTCATCAACCCCATCATACTTCATGAAAAACTTCACTACAACTACCCATACTTCACGCTACCCTCCTCCTTCCAGTAAATTTGCCGCGGTAGTTTCCCCTTCGCCTCACTGCAATGGTGGCTCCCGAATAGAAAAACCCCATCAACAACTCTTCGCACATATTTCGATCTCGCTCACACACTACAGAAGTTCCAGGAGACCTCACGACGTTTTTATTCACCGAAGTTCCTCATACCCACATCGAGTTAAACTCCAAGCCACTACAAACTCGCTCACATCGTCGACTGCTCCCTTCGACATCACACTGCCACTATAACACCCAACCCTAGCTTACGCTTTACAATTTTCGAACCCTAGAACCAAAATCGAGTTGCTCAAAAAGGTTATGAGCTTGTAGCCCAAACCATCACGAATCCAACCATGTTTATCTCGGGATTTATAAGTTTTGTTTTGATTTTCTGAGGATTTTAAAACTCGCGTTTTGGTTGTTTGGATTTTGAGAAACCGGCGGCTCACTTCTTTGTTTTACAGAGCGGAAGTTAGGTTTTGAGGAAATGGTAAATGGGTATTTATATCATTCTGTCTGATTTCTCTTGGTTGTGAAGAATACACGCACTTGTCCTTAGCACCTCACGTTTTGATTATGCCTTAGAAAATATCTGGAGAAGAGAACAGACGTACTTCATTTTATACCCCTAAAGTGTTAGGCTGACATTCATTTAGTGTAACATAAGCTTGTAAATATTATATTCTGTAAGGGTACTCTGTTATTTGAAATTCTTCTTACGTACAGACAGAAATAAAAACACCGTTGAGATAAGTCCGGTGCCACGATCCCAAAAATAAAATAATACCGGTAGATGGACTCATATTTTGAAACTTCATAATTGTTGATTTCAGGGTGCGAAATACTTCAAATAAAAAGTCGCTTATTAAATTAATTAAAAATTACCGAAAAATTCTAAAAATTATTTTATCACTATTTCCCAAAAGAACCTTGTCTAAATTCAAACCCGATCTCTAGTTATATCGAATAAACCGATACGGTCGATAAACGATTCTATAGCGACTATTTTAAAATTTGATTTGGACATATCTAAAAATCTACACGACGAAATCCTGATTTTTCTCTTCCACTAGAAAGATATACTCCACTAGCTCCACACGTTTCTTGTTTCACAGAAATCCGGCTTAAAACGAATCCTGTACATTCAGTTGAAGTTCGAATCGCCAAATAACGAACTACCGCGCCATTTCAAGCTCGATTTTAATTATATTATAACTCTACGTTCAAACTGTCGTTTATAAAAATATATTCGTTATTCTAATTCAATTCCAAGCTGAATTAAATATCACAGATGATCTGGTTCACACCATATCGCCATTTCAGCCAATTCTGATTATTTCAGAATTAAATATATTATTTAATTTATTATTTTAATTAAATATTCACCATTATTTAATTCCACGACCATTTAATTCACTATACCACCATTGATATAATTAAATAAATTAATCATAATACCTCTGCCAATGCGGGTCATTACAATCTTTCCCACTTAAAATAATTTCGTCCTCGAAATTGCTAAAAAGTAGGGGACGACCCTATCGACTGGTTAGAACATATTTGTTCACTTCTAAATCTTCAGTTTCAACTGAACCAATTTAATTTCAATTAAATTATTAATTAATTCTTATCAACGAAAATTTTCAAAAATCCTGAAAATTTTCTAACACCTTATCTCTTCGAAAAATTTCGCCAGCACCTCCTTTGTACTGGTCAATAGGTCAAACCATCACTCGCCTCTCTGGGCCATCTCCATCCCAAAAAGAAAACCAAACAGCCAAGCGGCTTGCCAATTCGGCTCATAAATCCTATATTCAATAGAAATATAAACTTGCACCTTTTGTCGGCATATCATTATATCCTTTCCACCTGTTATCAATTCAGCATATACCAATGTCATGCCAATCAAACTCCAAATCAGTTTTTATCTCCGACACAACCATTCGCTTATAACTAAGCCAAATCCCATTTCAACTCAAGTTCAATTCTTGATTTTCAATTCCTTAACTCCTCAATCAATACCATTTCGGATTCTAATTTCACAAATCCAATCTTATTCAATTTCAATTCAACTTCAGTTACCACTTCACTGACTTTACTTTAATTCAAATCTGCTTTCACAAATTTCTATTAAATTTGTTTTTAATTTAAACAGTCTTTCCCTGGGAGTTTTTAACCAGTTTACTCTTTTCAAAAATCAAATTTTCCTTTTTGAAATTCAACTGAGCCCAAAATCAATATTCCATTAGTTAAATCACTTCTCTATTTCTTTATCAATATTTGTTAACCAAATATTTTCAATAACCATATTGGCCTTTTATGTTATTTGGAAAACATTTCCGAATATCGCCTTCCTTTATTTTCTAAATCAATAACCTTTAAAATCCTATTTATAATTGGAAAATACTCCAATTACTTATCTCTTTTCCGATCTCGTTTATTTCTATACTTAGGAAATATTTATTATTCTATTTCCAAGTTCACACTTATTTGGGTTAAAACGGATGTTGTGTAAAACATCGTTACGACCACCCAACTACTATATTCAACTAACTCTTATTCAACATTGATCTTCGAGCCTGAAATCTTAATATTTATTTGTTAATAATGAAATTAATCAAGTTGGGGTATAATTACCTCTCAGACCTTGACTGAATAACATTTATAACGTCAAAACAGATTTGACTACTTACTCGAATAATCAATACCATACAACTACTTATTCACTTCTAAACACGTATATACTTTCTCTTTCTATTCTTACTAGATTTTATTCTTAGTCTTCCTTTTTGATTTTACTATTCTATTTCTAAGTTCATTTCCTTATCGACTTCTATATATATCGATACGTTGATTTCTAACTATCAAACTATCTTAAAAATATTCTAACTCCTTAAATTCCCGGAAAAATTCGCCATAACCTCCTTTGTACCGGAAGCATCAGGATATTTCAAATAGCCTCCCATGGCCCTCACCAATCCAAAAGAAAAAGAAAAAGCCAAGCGGCTAGCCGATACGGCGCATAAAATCTCATATATGAATTAAATACATACCTTTTGTCGAGCAATCTATTTATAACTCTTGCATTATCCTTATCCATACCTATCTCATGTATATTTATCCCTGCCCAATCTATTTTAACTATACCTGATCGTTTTAACTAAATTCGTTAATTAATTTGTTAATTAACTCTTAAGTCTATTTCACTTTTATATTTGAACATGACATGTTCAAATATATTTTAACTTGCTTATTAACTAATTTGAATCGTAATTTCAAATTTAAGTTCTATATTCGATTTCGAATATCCCTTTACAAATCCAATCCACCTTTCAAAGTTCAACATCACTTCAAAACTCGATTAACTAACTCCTCTTCGACTTAGTTAATTCCATTCAATTTCTATTCAAATTTTATATCACTTCCATTGAGTTTCATATATTCAAACTCCCTTGAATTTCTATATTCAATTTTCCATTATTTAAATCTTCTTTATTCAAATCTCATTTGAATTTCTATATTCAGATCCCCTTTGAATTTTCTTATTTACATTCTATGTTTGAATTTTCTTTATTCAAATTCCTTTAAATAAGTCTCGATTTCAATTCCTTTTGAAATCGATATTTCTACCTTTGGAAAATAGATTTCCCTTTCAATTTCACACTTGTATTTTTATTTCTGAATTATCCAATGATAATTCTTTCCACTTCATTTATAAACTTCGTTTATAAAAGAACTATTTATAAACTTCGTTTATAAAGGAACTTCTTGTTTTGTTTCTCTTAAAACAAGTTAATATTTCAAATCTATTTAAAAATTCACATTCTATATTATAAATCCCATTTTGAAATTCAACACACTTGTCTTTCCCAAAACAAATTCAAAACAGTATCTCTGGTAGTAATTCGTCACTTACAACTCGAAAATGAATACTGATGATGCAGCTGTCATCATCAGAATCTATTTTCCAGCGATCGAAGTGAGTTCAATACTATAAAACAATTTCTAAACATTTCCACTTTGAAATTCATTTCAAAATATAATTCACACTGCTTGTAAAACAATTTAAAATCTCCCAGGATCTTAAATTTTCCTTATTTTTAATCTCAATCCATTTACAAACACTTAACCAAATTTTCCCGAATTTTAGTTCAATTTCTGGTTTAAATTCAGATTTAACTCATCTGATTTCACGTATTTCACTTATATGAATTCTGATTGGTTATTTACATAACCATTTAATTTATAATCTTACTCGATTATAATAACAACCAATATATCCATTATATATCAAAATATATGTTGGGTAAACTTATTTTAATTTACCCTCTTTTCAAAACATACCATGACGGTTCATCGTATTCAAGTGTTTACTAACTCCTACCGATACAGTGGATCAAACTGATTGACTAGAACTCATAAACGACTCAACCAATAAATCTCCACAATATAAAATTATTTTTATATCATATACAAATACGTTCACTCGTATATATACACTCAAACTCAATCTAGGGTATTACTAACCCTATCTCTACCGAGTCACGCCACAGAGCCAAGTTAATCAATTAACCTTCTGCTCTGATACCAACTGTAACGACCCGGATTTTGAGCGACTTTGGTTATCGACATAAACTCGATGTCGATAACCAAAACATCGAAAAATCCTGGTAATTAGTGAAAGAAATTAGAGGGTGAGGAAAGATAAGATAGAAAATTAGAATAGAAGAAGAAGAACACAACATCAGAGTAACACGAATCTCACAGCGGAACGAATAAATATATTTCATAACATAACTTTGAAATAAAAATTTGTACTTGAATATACATATCATTATCAAAGTACAGCACTTACAACACAACGGAAATAACTATAGCTATATGATCCTGAAGCCTCCTGCTCCAAGCTCTTCAAGTGTATCTGTAAAATCCCGACTACTTGACTGCCCGTACAAATTTAGGCACCCAAGAGTTTAGGGAAAACAACAAAATAAACTCTGGGTCAGTCATGGGACTGGTATGAGTAAAACAGTCTAAAAACAGTTCGAACAGGTAAACGATATCTCATAAGACCACGCCGCATAACGGAGCAGGTTTTCCCTTATGAGAATCCAAAATATATTTATATCAAAAACCTTTTGATATTATAATAATGTCTATCAACCACAGTATATATAATCATCTAGCAGAAACGCTTTCATCTCACGTTCTACATATATAGTATACAATCAAAACCGCAAGCACGTATTGGGTAATGGATTTCCAACTATGACAAGGTATGGGACCACCTTTCGCTAGTGTACCTCTAGAGAGGAATACACTGGGTTCAACAAGAACATCTTGCAACCCGGCCACACATGACCGACCACTCATTTCGCTTGCGTGTATCGAATGTATATCACCAACGGTTGGGATCAGCAACCGTTTCTCGAATAGGACAACATCAACAATAGATTTTTAGAAGTAAATGAAACTCTAGATCAGGTGATTATACACCCTACTTCGGTGCGACCGACTTAGCCATGCTGCCTGCCCGATTTCTATCATTTACCGGATGTGAGGCTAGAAGCTACGCTTTATCATCACACCAGATTCACTTTGAATGCCACATCGTCAAATCCATCAAATCACCGATTGACGTCCTCAACCATACATTATGTGTTAGCTAAAAGAAGTTTCCTTCTCCGCTTCCACTATTGGTACGATTGGAGAAATCAGTATACGTGATCGTCTGGAAATACTCTGTCAGACATCCATCCATACAAGTCACCCAGGAACAGGATGAACCGAAGACACTATTCTGTAAACAGGATAGCCCTTGCATAACTCCGTCTTCAATTTCCTTTGGCATATATGATTCGCAACGCTTATGCCAATACAGAGTGGTTCTTTGGATAATGATCCAACCGGTCTCTCCATATTAACAACGTTAAAATGGTCAAAACTTCGATAGTTTGTGATTTAACTATCGAAGAAAAACAGATGTGCAAACAACGATATTATTTCCAAATGGAAATTATATCGATCAATCATCATTCAACATTCATCTTCTTAGTTCATTTTTCATCTCCTGTTTCCCTATATCCAACATTTCTTATTTTCTAAATTTAGAAAATATATGTTATTACCATTGGAAAACATTTCCATTCTTGTTTTCTTTATTTAAAACATTTCTGGTTTCTTATTTGGAAAACATTTCCAAAGCTTCTTCATTGGACTTAGACAGATGTTTAAACAAACCATCGCGATGCCAACTCAAACCATTTCCTTTACTGCCGAACCTTAACTATTCCTTAGTTAAAAACGAAGCCAATTAAGTTGGGGTAGAACTACCTCTCAGACCTTAACTGAACAACATTTCTAACTTTGAAATGGGCAAAGTTCACTTTATATTCCATTTACTAACTTCCTTACTTAACCCTCCTTCGAATAGCTATATTCGATTGACTCTTTTCACTTAACTCTATTCGATTAACCCTTATCAATTAACTCTATTGGGCTAACACTATTGAATTAACTCTAACTGACTAATGCTATTGATTTACTCATTTCACTTAACTCCTTTCGAATAAACTATATTTGATAACTCCTTTTACTTTATTCTCTAATCGATTAACTAACATCGATTAACTTCTTTTACTTTATTCTCTAATCGATTAACTAACATCGATTAACTTCTTTTACTTTATTCTCTAATCGATTAACTAACATCGATTAACTTCTTTTACTTTATTCTCTAATCGATTAACTAACATCGATTAACTTCTTTTACTTTATTCTCTAATCGATTAACTAACATCGATTAACTTCTTTTACTTTATTCTCTAATCGATTAACTAACATCGATTAACTTCTTTTACTTTATTCTCTAATCGATTAACTAACATCGATTAACTTCTTTTACTTTATTATCTAATCGATTAACTAACATCATTAACTTCTTTTACTTTAACACTAATCGATTAACTAACATCGATTGGCTCCTTTTACTTTAACACTAATCGATTAACTAACATCGATTAACTCCTTTATTCTTTAACACTAATCGATTAACTAACATCGGTTAACTCCTTTATTCTATTCGAATAAACTATTCATTTATAAAGATTATTTTTAGTAACAGTTCTTCACTTTACAAATGATTTCCCTTTTATAAAACTCTATTCGTTTTAAAAACATTTTTCCCTTTTATTTATTTTCGAAATATTTCCTTTTATAAAATCTGTTGATTTTATGAAATCCCTTTATTTCAATATACATTGAAATCATTCTTTTTATATCACAGGGTCTTGTATGATATTTAAAATATCGAATAAAAATGATCAACATCATTCCAACACCCATAATCCATAACAGATTATATAACACATCATATATCACAATATATGAAAACAGTAAAATAAATGTTGAGGAATCCAGTTGGATTCCTCCAACCTGTTTCCCTGCATCACAGATGTTAAACAATATAGATAACATCACTTTTCAGTTCCATATGATATATTCTGTTAAACAGAATCAATATAGAAATTTAACTAACTGACTAGCAGTTCAATCAAAGAGTCAACACACAGTCAATCAGCCAATATTTAACAGTTCTAAAAATACAACATGAAATTTTAAACTGTTCAGAGTTAGAGAGATTTACTCACCTTGTCATTAATCGTTAAATAACGATTAATGGTCGTCGGTTCAGATTAGACGTTATTCCCCATCATAATTTCTATCAAGCTCTGAATCATTCCTAGCCAGTTTCCATAACGTAGATATCGTCGTTACGGTTCCAATGTTATCGATTTCGTCTGATTCTGCTATAGTATAAGATAGTTATGATCTATACCAGTTAGTGTATACAATTAAATTTAAATAAACCAAATTCTGGTTGAACTGGGCCTTAACTTTGCTCGTTCTTTTCTTCGGTCCAATAGAAATACCGGCCCATTCAAAAGAGTATCTCTTCTTCTCAGAACCAAAAAAAAGAAAGCGGATCCTTCCTTAAAGCTAATTCGCACAGTATTTAGCAAAAACTTCGGATCTCAATAACCCCTCCAACTCAACGTAAAACACCATGATGATTCCACAGGCTGACCCTTCTCAACATTTTTCATTTCGGTCTCTCCCCTTTTTCCATTACTATACTGGTCTGCAAACCAGTCCATCAAACTCCTGCCCTCCTCACACAAATCGATCTGCTCCTCCTTCCACTCCATCTGTTGATCCACACTTCACGTCTTACTCTCCACCCACTCATCAACCCCATCATACTTCACGAAAAACTTCACTACAACTACCCATACTTCACGCTACCCTCCTCCTTCCAGTAAATTTGCCGCGGTAGTTTCCCCTTTGCCTCACTGCAATGGTGGCTCCCGAATAGAAAAACCCCATCAACAACTCTTCATACATATTTCGATCTCGCTCACACACTACAGAAGTTCCAGGAGACCTCACGACGTTTTTATTCACCGAAGTTCCTCATACCCACATCGAGTTGAACTCCAAGCCACTACAAACTCGCTCACATCGTCGACTGCTCCCTTCGACATCACACTGCCACTATAACACCCAACCCTAGCTTACGCTTTACAATTTTCGAACCCTAGAACCAAAATCGAGTTGCTCAAAAAGGTTATGAGCTTGTAGCCCAAACCATCACGAATCCAACCATGTTTATCTCGGGATTTATAAGTTTTGTTTTGATTTTCTGAGGATTTTAAAACTCGCGTTTTGGTTGTTTGGATTTTGAGAAACCGGCGGCTCACTTCTTTGTTTTACAGAGCGGAAGTTAGGTTTTGAGGAAATGGTAAATGGGTATTTATATCATTCTGTCTGATTTCTCTTGGTTATGAAGAATACACGCACTTGTCCTTAGCACCTCACGTTTTGATTATGCCTTAGAAAATATCTGGAGAAGAGAACAGACGTACTTCATTTTATACCCCTAAAGTGTTAGGCTGACATTCATTTAGTGTAACATAAGCTTGTAAATATTATATTCTGTAAGGGTACTCTGTTATTTGAAATTCTGCTTACGTACAGACAGAAATAAAAACACCGTTGAGATGAGTCCGGTGCCACGATCCCAAAAATAAAATAATACCGGTAGATGGACTCATATTTTGAAACTTCAAAATTGTTGATTTCAGGGTGCGAAATACTTCAAATAAAAAGTCGCTTATTAAATCAATTAAAAATTACAGTAAAATTCTAAAAATTATTTTATCACTATTTCCAAAAAGAACCTTGTCTAAATTCAAACCCGATCTCTAGTTATATCGAATAAACCGATACGATCGATAAACGATTCTATAGCGACTAATTTTAAATTTGATTTGGACATATCTAAAAATCTACACGACGAAATCCTGATTTTTCTCTTCCACTAGAAATATATACTCCACTAGCTCCACACGTTTCTTGTTTCACAGAAATCCGGCTTAAAACGAATCCTGTACATTCAATTGAAGTTCGAATCGCCAAATAACGAACTACCGCGCCATTTCAAGCTCGATTTTAATTATATTATAACTCTATGTTCAAACTGTCGTTTATAAAAATATATTCGTTATTCTAATTCATTTCCAAGCTGAATTAAATATCACAGATGATCTGGTTCACACCATATCGCCATTTTAGCCAATTCTGATTATTTCAGAATTAAATATATTATTTAATTTATTATTTTAATTAAATATTCACCATTATTTAATTCCACGACCATTTAATTCACTATACCACCATTGATATAATTAAATAAATTAATCATAATACCTCTGCCAATGCGGGTCATTACAACAGGTCTTTCAAATTCCCGTTCATATGGGCCCCAAGTGGGAAGGGCCATATGTCGTTCAATGAAAGCTTGATAATGGAAGCTTCAGGTTGTCGACTATTGATGGCGAGCCTTTTCAAAGAGCATGGAATGCAGAGCACTTATGACCTTATATTTCTTAGGACTTTTTAGTTTCTTTACTATTTTATTTAGTATTCTAATAAACAATCTTTTATCGATTGCAATAGTTTATGAATAAAAGGCTCCTTTTCTGCTTTGATTCGTTGTTATAATAGCTAAATGTTGTGATTGGACCAATTTTATCTCAATCTTGACACCCAAACGCGTCGGCCCGGGACAAAGAGGGCCAGCGCCGTTGAAAAAAATAAAAGATCAACCAAATCATAAATATAGATCCTAAAACTTAGATTCATTGACCAACTTTTGACTCCTACTTTGCTGACTGAAAGTAAGGATAACACCTAACCAAACATGACGACTGGCTGGTTGGATATAACTCTAATCCCCATGACTTGAGGAAGAGTATAAATAGCAGACGAATGTGAAAGGTGCACCCCAACAAAAGACCACTCGATCCTTAAGAACTCCACCCCTTGCCGACTGGAGGGTTAGTATAAAAGACTAAAAGACGCTCCTATTTAATGACATTTGAGTCTCGATCAAGGTTTAGTCCACCTTGAGTATGATTGGAGAGATCGCAATCCAAGCAAATTACCCTATACCGGGGGCAAGAGGGTCGGTGAGTAAATCAGACTATGGTAACGGTTAAGTAACCCTCAAAGGATGGAATAAGATAGGGAACTCGACCGCGTTCCCATTTTTGACATATTTAGCACATTATTGACACAAATATTTAAAGACAAGTAGATTTTCATTTACGTTAACGTGACATGATTATAAAGTGTTACTGCATGACAGGTACAGTTAAAACATCGTCCACAAAAGTACAAAACTTGATAATGACAAAAGTGCGAGGGTCGCACTCTCATGAAATTTTTAGATGGCCTAAAATTAAAACTACAAAAAAAGAACTCCTAAAACGGAGGTGGTATCTCTCCTCGCTTGATCATCTCTGACAGCTCTGTCTGCTTAATCATTGCTAGTATTTCCTCGGTGGTCGACCTGTGCCTTGATCCCCCAAGTGTGCTTCCGAAGGAACGAGAAACTGGTGCTGAGGCTTGTTGGTTGGTGGAGTCCACGAAATGTGGAACCTCAACCGAGGAAAGGATAGTCGGGGGGAAAGTTTGGGTGTGTTGAATATTGAAAGGATCTTCAGATGGCACGGACTTCACGAGCGAAATGTCCCTCTCACTTTGAGTTTTGATCTCGGCCTTGGACGGATGATTATCTCCCTTGGACTCCCCAATAATCTCAATATCATCGTCCTTTGATGGTCTTTTACCATCCTTTTTCTCCATCAAGACTTTGGCTATGTTCCCAATACTATTATTCCTCACGGCAACAGTTTCTTCCTCGATATTTTCCTTCATCAACAAAGTACCTACAACGGAAGAAATAAGTAATGGTTGGACAAGTAAACATAGAACTAAAAAGAAATGCATGAGCCTACCTCCAGCATAGGGCTTAGTCGATCGCTTCCCCATGAATCTAGATGGATCGGGGGGAGGAATCGAGGTCGAACATGTCTCCACGTCAGCAGATGGGAAAGAAAGGGATGCTTTAGTCCGACTACTACCAACTTCTCTTTGAGGGATCGACTTCCCCTTCACTCTGCGGCGTTCAGCCTCTGCCACCCTATTTTCCTGACTCCTTCCTTCAGCCAGTATAGCTCGCTCATTATCATTCAAAGTCATCAAAGCTTCTTCATCCACCGGTTTCCCTTGGGCTGCATCTCTCTCTTCTTTCAAGATGATTTTCTAAGTATTGCTCAACACCATGGAATATTTCGGCAACCAAGACAGGTCCCTGTGATGAAGGACCCTTGTGAAGAATGAAAGAGCTTGACGCCCGCGTGCCTTGTTTATTTCAGATACCTCCCGAGCATGCTCAGCTTTAATGGTTTCAATATCAATGTTGTGTTGAAGCTTCAGGTTGTTAGTTGACTCGTTCTCCGCAGCAGCATTCTCCTCGGCATGTCTATTGGCCAACTCAGATGAATCGAGAAGTGCCTTGAGCTTCTGCACCTCTAGGTCCATCCGATCTTCCTCACTCTTCAGGGTTGCAACTTCGCCCTTCAAAGAGTCACATTCTTGGTTTTTCATATGGAAGCGGGGGTTCAGTTCTTCGACAACCTTTTCATATTTTTCCTTAGTGACAACTGCCTGTTACTCATAATCTGCGATCTTCTTCTCAAGGAACCTGAAGGTTCTCTTGTTGCTCTCCTTATCCTTCTTCAGACACGCAACCTCGGCATGTTTGCCTATTAATACCCTGCTTACTTGCTTGGCGTACTCATACATTGCGTCATACTGAGAAAGAACATGGTCAAGATTGTTTCGAATACGTCGACGGAAGCTATGTGATAGCGGTTGTCACTCAGGGTAGGTTCAATTCCAGTAAGATGAGATAAGGAAAATCTTGCTTTAGTTCTTTAACTCGATCGGTGGAGGAAGGGTCGACCGCGACCTGAGACGACTTTGCATGACCTGAGAATGTTCAGCTTCTACACCACCTCTGGGGGTTTTATCTTGAGGGCGGGGGGAAGCCAAAGCTCGGGGGACTTGTGCTCTCTCTTCTTCTTGGACCTTCTCCCATATTCTTATTTTTCCTCTAGTGCTGATTGTGCTTTCCTAAACTCCTTTTCTACTGCTCGTCTTGTCCTCGATTCTCGTCTTTCTCTTTTCCCTTCTCTTTTTATTTTTCCTCTTTTTTTTCTTTTCTCTCTTTCTCTTTGTCTTTCTTCTCCTTCCTCTTCTTGTTGCTATCATCTACATCCTCATCTCCTTGCCTAACTTGTTGTAGGTTATCTCGACTGGTCCCACCTTGGTCGAGATGGAAGCAAAAAGATTACCATAGAACTCTTCGTTGATTTCTTCTGAGAAAAGAAGAAAATTCATAATAAAGATAGTCAATATTCAATTTACACAAGGAAAAGTGGTACTGTGATGTGTAGTATAAATAATGTGTGACAAAATATTTAAGTAGGCCTAATACTGAGGTTAGATTCATACCTTCGGCACCTTCTGGTTCAATCGGAGGGAACATCCCTTTGGACTGGTTAGCAAAGAATTGGTTTGGATCTAAGCTTGTGGTGAAAGAATGGTATCTGGTATCTTCAGTTTCTTTAAGCCATGGAGAGGGGGTGTGGCTTGTTCTTCTTACGAGCCAGGAACCATAAAATAATCTTTCTCAACCTCAGAGTCTCTCGAGCAATCCTCAGTGGGGCTTTCTCTGACTAGCTCCCTATCCATTTTCTTTAGAGTTTTTGTAGCAAAATCTTTCTCTCTTCTTTGACGCTCGGCCTCTCAAGTCCATTTTTGAAGACAAGCCTCTTTTCCAAGTGACGGAGCTTCTTTTCTCCCTTAAGAGAGGGACGGATGGAGGATTACCTGACCAAATGGTCGCCTATGCATCATCTGACTTTCTTTTGGCCAGGGGCATCTCACCCCAACACGGTGTCGTCAAACCTGATCCCTCCTTTTGAGACCCGATTGTTCTATTCTCGTCAAGAAGAGCATACTGATGTAGATGTTTAAACACTCCCAAAAATGCCACCGCTTATTCCTCAACTTAACCAACTTTCTGTAACGTCCTTCAAACACTTTATCCTCAGTCCTTACCGGCTCTGCCCCTGTAAAAGAAATGATCGATATAAAAGAACTCCATCAAGGATGTATTGGGTAACAAATAAACTTACTGCATTGAAGCCAATATCAGGCACATCCTGGTTGCTCTTTAATCCAAAACCATTCCCGTTTTGGGTTGGCCACCTTTCTCGGGACCTTTTCAATAATTTTCCAACCCCGGGCAGCTTCGAAGTAAAGAAGGGAGGGAGATTGCTTCTCGATGTGTCTGAAGTGAAAAAAGAAGGCTAAATCGTCGAAGGTCGGAGGGTGGCCCAGGTACCTCATGTATAGGTAATAGATAGATAGCAAGTTGACATACGCAATTGGATGGAACTGAATCGGGGCTAAGATCATCCGCAATAGGAAGTTGACTATAAATGAAGGGAAAGGGGGGATAGCTCCAACAGTGCACATGGGAAAGGATAGTGCCATATAGCCTTCTGAAGGAGCGTGAGGTCGATCGGTTTCTTCGGGAAGAAGGACATCTGTAAAAGGAATATTATGCTTAGCGGTCATGTTCTTTAGCCGTTTAAGAGTTATCTCGGTCCTTTTGGCATCCGGGGGGTGCCCTAGAATTTCTGCACCTGAAAGCATGTCGGGGGCTATTGGAACAGGTACTGCTTCATTTGATTCGACCGTAACTTCAAGAGGGGCCAGCGGACTCGTCTACCGACCTTGAGAGTTGTTATCTGAATCAGACTCAGAATTAGTTGAAGACTCGGAAGTACTATCCACCCTGACAGAGAATGGCAATTCGTTACCCGATCCATGATTGAGATTACCATGTGTATTGACCATTGTCGATTAAAGATATTATCAAGCTAAAATTGAAGATCCATTCAAAAGAAATTATTTCCTATTTACAGTGCTATCTCGAGGAATGACAGAGTACAAAATCATCTTTGTTCTTATATGACAGACTGTACGAAGATCGCTATCTTTATTACCACCTTCTCAGACACTGCCAAGGGTTTAACAATACCCTAATGCATGAAGCACTATGAAAAGATGGGAAAGCTCTCTACCCCCATTCCATTTCGGGATTAACAGTTCCAACACCATTGGATTTTACTATAGTGGCATCAGAACCACCACAGAAAGTCGCATCGCGCTGACTCCAGCAATCCGACGCCGGCGATCCTAATTATGGATCACATGGAACCAAATTCCAACAAGAAAGCGGAGAAAAGGGAGATCTTACATAAGAATGACATTGAAGTATTTTGAAAAAGATGAAGAATTGATTTTTACTTGAAAAGATGATCTTAGTGATCGTTCTTCTTCTTTTGGAGCAGTAAATCAGTTTTTGCGATAGGAAAAGTAAAAAAGAAACGATAAAAAGGGTTTTCCTTTTTTAATATGATGGGGTGACTATTCGTATTCGATTGACGTGACCATCGAATTAGACTCGGCTGGCGTGTAAAGACACCATTGAGCCAAGGTCAGCCGAAAAGACATATGACAGTAAGGTATCATTATTACCTGAGCTCGTTTTAGTTTCCAAAATGGCTAATAGACTCATATCGATTTACGAAGGTCATTAAAGGGACGGCTCAGACCGACCTGTGGAATTCTTCAGTTGATATAAAAAAGTTTGTTTAGAGCACTTGTTTACAAAGTATGCCCTGTCTCCAACACAACATACTTTTGTGGGGGGGGGGGGGGGGGGACAAAGTATTGATGGGCCTTTCGGCTAGCCCATCAAGACTTGACAATTCCATGGGCATGTTCCTTGGATACCCGAACTAGGTAGTCGACCGATGAGGCCTGTAACTTGAGTTTATCACCCACACTAGGCGTAGTCCAATAGAAGCCCACTGTGATCAGGCATACTTAGCCATACGACACCCAGCTGTGAACCTGATGCCCTCCTAAAGAATAGCTCACGCCTAATCTTACCCGTTCCAAGTCATTCGAATCGGACGAACCGATTGCCACCTATCGCCGGTAATTCGAGGAGTACCAATTCCTTAGGAGAAAATAATTCTTCAAGCTTAATTACTCTTTTGGATCCTACAACACGTGTCCAAGCCGGCTCAAGCATTGTATCACCTATAAATACCCCTTCTGGACTCAGAAGAAAGGACTTTTGGAAGTTTGAA
The DNA here is from genome assembly GCA_030737875.1 of Allium sativum. Lineage (NCBI taxonomy): Eukaryota > Viridiplantae > Streptophyta > Magnoliopsida > Asparagales > Amaryllidaceae > Allium > Allium sativum. The sequence continues at coordinate 831,277,648 of CM060924.1, forward strand.
CACTCTGTCTTTCAAATATTTGCTGATCTCTTGTTGTATTGTCGTTGGAACTGTTCTGTCCAATAGTTCAAAGAGTATATAATAGATTATAAAGTGGACGTAGGCTCATTGTAACAACCCGTATTTTTGAATAACATATTATAATATAAATGGAGGCAGAATTAAACTGTAAAATCTGAATCAAGGGAAACGGGATGTGCCATTGCGTTCGTCTCGGAAAAATACGCGAAATAGAGTCCGAGTTTTCGAAAATCGGAGTCCGTATGACCAAGATATGGCCTCGCGAAGTTTCACGGAAAATTCAAATTAAAGTATACTTAATTAAGTGAAATGGGTTGCGCAGAGAAATATATATATATATTGATATATATATATATATATAATTGAAAATTAAATAAATAAATATGCAAAAATGTTCAAAACAGCGAATTGGGAGAGGGGAATAACCGAACGGCCGATTTTTGAGGTCGACCCGAGCTCGCTGGGTCGACTAGGGGTTAATCCAAGGTGTTTGGCTGTCAACCCGTGGGCCGATTCGCTCAAATGCAGATTTTGCATTTGAATGGTTCTCATAGTTCAGCTTTAATCTAAAGGCCCTAGATGGTTCCTACACTTGACTTCTTCCCCAAGACATGCTTTGATGGCTTGGATTGAATCTAGGGTTAATCCTATGGCTAATACTATCCTAATCCTCTATAAAAAGACCCTAAGCCTAGCCTAAATCATCATTATTCATTCCTACAACTAAACTATGCCAAATTTGTTCCTCTCATGGCCTCCACTCTCAAGCTAAAATTCCTAAGTTTATTTCTATGAGAGATTTTGAGTGCATACAAGTATTTTCAAGCTTGTATGAGTATTCTTAGTTTGCATTCAAGTCAAGTTGCAACATTTCTATTTCAAAGCAATGGTTTTTATTGATTTGGCTCAAGGGTTTTCATTTGGAGATTGCATATTTGGGTTTTTGGTGCTTGCATAAGGGCTTCGTCTCAATCTTTATAATAAATATTTATTTGTGTCTTCATAGCATTGTAAGCCCTTTTCTACTTTCTTTCTTTGAACTCTAAAGTTAAATGAATGATGCAAGTTTGGGGTTGATCATTATGATATGCAAGTTTGGTTGATCATTATATGCAAGTTTGGTTGATCATTATATGCAAGTTTGGTTGATCATTATATGCAAGTTTGGTTGATCATCATGATATGCAAGTTTGGTTGATCATTATGCAAGTTGTCACATGTTATCATGTTATGCAAGTTTGGGTTGATTATGTTATCATGTTATGCAAGTTAAACTTGAGTTTGTGAGCTTAAAGCTTCAAGCTTTATGTTAAAGGTTGCATTTTGGCAACATGGAAGTTATCATATCCCTTATGATAACTTGCATGTGAGGCTAAATGCGAACTTCTAGCAACTTCTACATGTCATTTATCACCATGTATCACTCATATGCTAAGTTTGGTTTTATGCATGCTTTTGAAGCCTAATAATGCAATATGCAAGTATATGAACATATGTACATTTCATATGCCACCATGATAAACTTGTGGCTTCAACACCTTTTTGTCATGATTATGCCAAGTTCCCTATTTTATCCTTTATGCGTTGTTGTGATTATGTAAACGATGGGATTACGTTGGGGTTGGGTAACATTATGACAAAAACATGGTTTTTATAACATAACATGATATGTTAACTTGTAATTATGTTTTGGAAACATAATGGACATGACACTTAGAAAATATGAGTGTGGCCAACTCCAGGTTGGGTTGAGTTTGTAGCATAAATCTACCCGGACCCGCCCGGCTTAACTAGTGGCTACAAACAATAGGACCCAATGTGAGAAGTTGGTCATGTTGTGCTCGAACCCGAGGTTAGACCAAGTTGTGGTGTAAAGCTACCCGGACCCGCCCGGCTTAACTAGTAACCACAACAAAGTCTAATGTGAGAGGTTAAAGCGCATTAAGTTAATGAATGCCTCCTGATTAGGGTTAAGTCCTGATCCACTTAATACTTAACCAATTTGGGCTTGATGGGTTAATCAGGGTTAAGTCAGGGACCTTGCGTACGCTTAACCAATTTAACCCACGTTTGGATCGGGTTAACCACATTTAACCCGTTAAGAAACCCTAGTTGCATGATTTTTTTCAGCAGTAACCTTCTAGATAGTATCATAAGACCCTAGGACTAGGCTAGGGTGGGGCACGATTACTGGGTTGATTGTAAGAGACCAAAAGAGACGGCTGAATGATGCACCGGTTGTTCAGGCGGACCATGGTCGTGCACATTAAGTCCGGAGTTGAACACGTGGGTCGGTAGGTTTGGACTGTGCATCCTGGAATGGTGTCTGAGGGTTACACCGTAGGGCCTGATACACCCTAGGGGTGGACCCTGCACAGTCAACTACATTACATGATTAAGCCGTATGACACCGACACTTGACGAGTTAGGCTTATAGGGAGCCGATCGACTAGACCGAGTAGTTGGACCTTTATTTAGGTCATCTCATGATATTGGGCCAAGCTTGGGCCAAGGGATCAATTCTTGTTTTTACTTGACATGTTAGAATGCTAGTACACCCGTGGTGCAAAACTTAACCTTGATTATGCGATGACACCTTTATCTATCTTGTTAGCTAATCATCATGCCAGTATGTTGTTATCCTTATGTTCATCTCTGCTTCTCATGCCAATTAACTTTACTAGTTCATAGACAGATAGTAGTAGGGCTTACCAGTCTTTTTGACTGACCTGTTTTCTTTCGCCTCTTTTCTTCCGTTTCCCCCCCCCCCCTCAGGTTCTTAGGGTGGGAACATTGGAGCTTAGCTTGGATCTTTACAGCTTGCTTACTGGATTTTCTCATGTACGGTTTTGGACATTGAGCTAGCTATGGTTTATCACTTCATTTTGGGGATAGTACTATATGTATTTCAGTTTTTCAGTTTATGCTTTTATCTAGACTTTGTTGTTGGAAAATAATGACCAAGTACTTTGTTGTAACATGACTATGGTTTTGAAATGCTAAGATTTATCCGCTGCTTTACTACTCTGTTTTACTTATATGTTCTGTCTTGTGATATCTGCATGCATGTTTACCTTGTTTAACGCCCCTCCAAAGCCAGTGTCCTTGCAAGAGTGGCATTGGCGGAGGTGGAGTGTTACATTTGGTATCAGAGCATAAGGTTTACAAAATTTGAGCAAAAGTGTTTTTAAAAACTTACCTTTTGAAGAACTATTTTCAAAACCAATTAAGTATTTTCCAAGAAAAGACTAGTTATTTTAAAAGGCTATTCCCCAAAAGCCATAGCACTATCCTTCGTTTCTTCATTCTGAATCTATCTTTTTCTTCCTTTTAGTATGGCCAATCGCTTTAACATCCCGGAAGGCGTGCAAGTACCCGTCTGGTTCCGGAGGTTTATGGAGGCAAGGGCGAATGAAGCCAGCCCCGCAACCATTCCCCCTCCTTAGGACTGTAAATTTTGTTCGAATGTCCGACGTCCGTTCGTGTCCGTGACCGAAATACGTCCGTCCGAGTCCGTCCGATTTTCATTTAGGACACGAGTTAGGACAACAAAATTTGTACGAGAAAAAAATCATGTTCGGTCCGAGCTCGTTCGAATTCGTCCGAATTACTTGTAATTCGACATATAGTTGAGAGAAAATCTAGTAAAATGTACAAAATGTGATATAAATAGCCATGTCCGACCGAGTCCGATCGGTCCGAACATGTCCGTGTCCGACCGATTTTATTTAGGACACGAATTAGGACAACGAAATTTGTCCGAGAAATTTTTTGGTTCGGTCCGTGTTCGGTCCGATTTTTTTTAGGACAGAAACTGAACACATCTCCGTCCGGTCCGGTCCGACCGATTTACACCCCTACCCCTCCTTCCCCCGTCGCTAACATCTCTCCTCCTCCCGTAGCTGAGGTTCCTTCTCCCCGTCAGCATACACAAGTGAATTTCGCGGAGCTTTGCAAAGACTTTAAGGCGATGGGTTGCAAGAATTTTGTCGGAACGGAAACTTCTGTGGAGGCAAGAAACCGGTTAAAAGAAACTGAAGACCTCTTTGTTATCTTTGATGTGGAAGATCGTAGGAAAGTTCTGTTGGCGGTATGGCTATTGAAAGGGGAAGCTGCTTATTGGTGGGTAGTCACCACCACTACTAGACCAATTGAGACTTGGGATGACTTTAGGAGAAGGTTTGGATTAAAGTTTCTTTCATCAACAGAAGAGAACTTTCAGATGGAGAGGTTCCTATCTCTAAAACAAGGGGACATGACCGTTGGGTAATACGTGGATATGTTTAATCAACTTGCTCAGTTCGGCCTAGAATTGGTAAACACAGCTCAGAAGAAGGCCCTACACTTTGCTCTAGGATTGAATGAGCCATTGCGCGGTTTGGCCATGTCTCATATACCTCTGGGGGCGACCTTCGAGAGTTTGGTAAATACGGCCCTGCTTCAAGAAGAAGATAAGAGTGGCAAGAAGGAGGTCAAGGCAAATGAGTCCCAAGGCAAGAAGGAAGATACCGAGAAAAGAGACAAGAACAATAAGAAGAGGAAATGCAACTTTTGTGGGATCAAGGGGCACATAGCCAAAGATTGCAGGAAGAAGAAGAGGAGGTTAGGCGAGTGTTTTCATTGCAGAGAGTCTGGACACTATAGCAAGGATTGCCCGAAAAGGCTAGGACAAGGGAAGAGGCAAACTCAGCAAGCAGGACCCTCTGGAGGGCAATTGCAGGCTCTCCTCGCTCTTCCAGCTTTTGATCGAGGTAGAGTTTTTATAGAAATTCATGTTTACATTTCTGATTTTCCTGTTCGCACCTTATTTGATTCTGGCGCATCGCATAGTTTAATCTCTTCTGATATTGTTGAAAGGTTGCACCTAAGTACTAGCTTAGTTGAGGATCCCGTTTGTGTTTCAAATCCAATTGGGGGTTCCGCCCATCTACCTGTGATTTGTGTGGATTTGAAAATCTCTATCTTGAGCATAGAATTCATGTGTAATGTTTAGGTTCTCGGGGTCACGGGATATGGGTTGGTCTTGGGCATGGATTGGTTGTCCAGTTATGGAGCCATCCTCGATTGTGAGCATAGGGTGGTGAGGCTCATGACTCGCCTCGGTAATACCCTAGAAATTTCTTGTAACCCTAGAGGTCCCGTCATGTTATGTTATCTTGAATCTCTCGACTCGTCCATCGATGATCTGCAATCTGTAAGGGTGGTCCGAGACTATCCTGATGTCTTTGAAGAAGTTAGGGGGTTACCCCCTAAACGAGAGATAGATTTCCGCATTTATCTAGTCGATAATGCCAAGCCAGTATCATTTCCTGTTAGGCACATGGCTCCACGTGAGAGAAGGGAGCTCGGTAAGCAAATCAAGGAGCTGCTTGAGAATAATTTTATTAGACGAAGCATTTCTGAATGGGGTGCTCTGGTGGTATTTGCTACTAAGGCGGATGGTTCGCTTCGTCTATGTGTTGATTATCGAGAGTTGAACAAGCTGACAAAGAAGAATAGGCACCCGTTACCGAGGATTGATGATCTCTTTGACCAGCTTGTAGGTGCTTCTGTTTTCTCTTAGCTCGATCTAGCAACCAGATTCCATCAGCTTAGAGTAGCTGAGGATAGCATTGATAAAACTGCGTTTAGGACTCCAGGTGGATTCTTTGAATGGCTTGTCATGCCATTCGGTTTGACTAATGCACCCGCCTACTTCGTAGATTTGATGAGTAGGGTGTTCAGGGAGTTCCTCAACAAGTTTGTTGTTGTCTTCGTGGATGACATTCTGATCTTCTCAAAGGATGAGGAAGAGCATGCAAGGCATCTCAAGGAAGTGATGGATACGCTTAGAGCGCATCAGTTGAAAGCCAAGTTCTCCAAATGTCATTTTTGGAGAACGGAAGTTCGGTTTCTTGGACATATAGTCTCTAAGCAAGGCATAGCGGTGGATCCCGCGAAAGTGGTTGTGATTAAAGACTGGAAGACTCCTAGGAATGCAACCGAAGTAATAAGCCTTCTCGGTCTGGCGGGCTACTATAGGAAGTTCATCAGGGACTTCGCTAAGATTTTGACCCCTCTTACTAAGTTGACGAAGAAGAACTTAGTCTTTGCATGGGACTTTGAGTGTGAGCTTGCTTTTCAAAGGCTCAAGAGAGCCCTTACCTCAGCTCCAGTTTGGCAACGTGGATTGGCACTGTTTTCAAGAGATAGTTTCTGCGTGGGATACCGTATAATATGTAAATGAGATCTAAGATTCACTAACGAATCTTGGAAAGCTTGCACAAAACCATGAGCACACAGTTATGTTTAAGCCAAGTATTTTAGGCAAAGAATAAGTGGAAGTGGAACGAGAGGCAACGGTGAAATGAGTTCTAACTCATATTTTGGGAACAAGAATTAAGAACTACGGAATTGCGAAGTTAAAAGACGGTCAGGGCACGATGGGATTAAGCACAAGAAAATGCGGCTTAGAAGATCGAAGACTAGATACGCGCATTTAATCTCTTTCTAAGAGTATATCCTTGATCCCTATTGTTCCGTAGAGCTTACTCGCATGCTATCTTTTAAGTATATCCTCTCGGTCCTATCCTCAATCTTAGATCTGTTGCAAACCCCCTAAGGAGTATGACTAGCCTATTTGTGATATATGGTTGGGGTGAAGAAGTTCGTCACCAAACTATTTGGGCTTTATGGGATATGGGTAATAATTGGTAGACTTACGAAGAGAACCCATTTTTCCGGTGAAAAGCAAGAGGACCGTATCATGGCTAGCATCTGTTTATCTTCGAGAGATAGTATGGTTGCATGGAGTTTCTTCTAGCATAGTTAGCGATCGTGACCCAATTTTCACTAGCCAGTTCTGGAATAGTTTGCAAGAAGCGATGGGTACGCGATTGAATTTGAGTACAGCCTATCACCCCCAGACGGATGGCCAAACCGAAAAGGGTGAATAGAGTGCTAGAAGATCTCTTGAGGCTTTGTGTTCTCAACTTCGGTGGTACTTGGGAAGACCACCTTCCTCTTGTAGAGTTCGCTTATAATAATAGCTATCAAGCCAGCGTAGGGATGGCACCATTTGAAGCTTTGTATGGGAGGCCGTGTAGGTAACCAACTTGTGGGTGGAAGACAACAGATAGACTTATACTTGGGCCCGATATGATACGGGACACATCCGAGAAAGTTGAATTAGTGAGAAGAAAGATGAAAGCGGCCCAAGATAGACAGAAATCCTATGCTGACAAGCGAAGGGCAGATTTGGAATTCGAAGTGGGAGACATGGTTTTCGTGAAGGTTTCTCCTTTGCGTAATGTGGTACGTTTTGGAGCAGTTGGGAAGCTGGCACCAAGGTTCGTAGGACCCTTCCCTATCATAGAAAGAATTGGAAAGATGGCCTATAAGGTGGAATTGCCCGAAAAGCTAGACGGAGTGCATAATGTCTTTCATGTCTCGCATCTCCGAAAGTGCCTTCATGAGTCCGCCAAAGTGGTTGAACCAAGCATTCTTGAAGACATTGAGGTAGAGAAAGAGGCAACCCTGAGACGAGCTCCGATTCGTATCTTAGGAACGGAGATCAAGAAGCTAAGGAATCGAGAAGTCAAATTGGTGAAAGTTCAGTGGGGTGAAGCCGACAAAGATGCAACTTGGGAAACCGAGGAGAAGATGCGTGGGCTTTATCCATTTCTTTTTGAGGGTACACTCTCGATCTCTTTTGCTAATTAGCATATCTTTCTTTTTATCCATGTTTATCTTGTTATCTCATTAAACTTGTCATGAGGACCTTAGGTAGAAACCCTTTGGATGAAACATGTATTTGAAACATGTTATGCTTGATGGTTGCAAGTGGTTGCACGTGGATACTCGTGGATGCATGATACACATTAGGCACTAAGATCGTCTCACACACTTTCATGTTGCATATGCATGAGTGTTTATGCTTATTCATGGATGAAATTTGTTATGCTATCACGTGGATGTTGCATATGGATGAATGATATGTGCACTCATGTAGAGATTATAAATTATGTTAGAAATTTGCATACATATGGACTCATTTCACTAACATGCTTTGCATTAAGGAGGTTTACTGTATCAGTAACCGCCTGATTTTCGCATTAGATAAGTACATATACACACACCTTTGCATATGATCATACAGCATTTAGAATCCTTTAAGGACAATGACTGCACGAGGATGATGTTTTGAGTAGATGGATGATGGATGGTAGGATACGTTCTTCCTAACTTGGAGATTTCGGGGACGAAATCCTTTAAGGAGGGGAGAATGTAACAACCCGTATTTTTGAATAACATATTATAACATAAATGGAGGCAGAATTAAACTGTAAAATCTGAATCAAGGGAAACGGGCTGTGCCATTGCGTTCGTCTCGGAAAAATATGCGAAATAGAGTCCGAGTTTTCGAAAATCGGAGTCCGTATGACCAAGATATGGCCTCGCGAAGTTTCACGGAAAATTCAAATTAAAGTATACTTAATTAAGTGAAATGGGTTGCGCAGAGAAATATATATATATTGATATATATATATATATAATTGAAAATTAAATAAATAAATATGCAAAAATGTTCAAAACAGCGAATTTGGAGAGGGGAATAACCGAACCGGCCGATTTTTGAGGTCGACCCGAGCTCGCTGGGTCGACTAGGGGTTAATCCAGGGTGTTTGGTTGTCAACCCGTGGACCGATTCGCTCAAATGCAGATTTTGCATTTGAATGGTTCTCATGGTTCAGCTTTAATCTAAAGGCCCTAGATGGTTCCTACACTTGACTTCTTCCCCAAGACATGCTTTGATGGCTTGGATTGAATCTAGGGTTAATCCTATGGCTAATACTATCCTAATCCTCTATAAAAAGACCCCTAAGCCTAGCCTAAATCATCATTATTCATTCCTACAACTAAACTATGCCAAATTTGTTCCTCTCATGGCCTCCACTCTCAAGCTAAAATTCCTAAGTTTATTTCTATGAGAGATTTTGAGTGCATACAAGTATTTTCAAGCTTGTATGAGTATTCTTAGTTTGCATTCAAGTCAAGTTGCAACATTTCTATTTCAAAGCAATGGTTTTTATTGATTTGGCTCAAGGGTTTTCATTTGGAGATTGCATATTTGGGTTTTTGGTGCTTGCATAAGGGCTTCGTCTCAATCTTTATAATAAATATTTATTTGTGTCTTCATAGCATTGTAAGCCCTTTTCTACTTTCTTTCTTTGAACTCTAAAGTTAAATGAATGATGCAAGTTTGGGGTTGATCATTATGATATGCAAGTTTGGTTGATCATTATATGCAAGTTTGGTTGATCATTATATGCAAGTTTGGTTGATCATCATGATATGCAAGTTTGGTTGATCATTATGCAAGTTGTCACATGTTATCATGTTATGCAAGTTTGGGTTGATCATGTTATCATGTTATGCAAGTTAAACTTGAGTTTGTGAGCTTAAAGCTTCAAGCTTTATGTTAAAGGTTGCATTTTGGCAACATGGAAGTTATCATATCCCTTATGATAACTTGCATGTGAGGCTAAATGCGAACTTCTAGCAACTTCTACATGTCATTTATCACCATGTATCACTCATATGCTAAGTTTGGTTTTATGCATGCTTTTGAAGCCTAATAATGCAATATGCAAGTATATGAACATATGTACATTTCATATGCCACCATGATAAACTTGTGGCTTCAACACCTTTTTGTCATGATTATGCCAAGTTCCCTATTTTATCCTTTATGCGTTGTTGCGATTATGTAAACGATGGGATTACGTTGGGGTTGGGTAACATTATGACAAAAACATGGTTTTTATAACATAACGTGATATGTTAACTTGTAATTATGTTTTGGAAACATAATGGACATGACACTTAGAAAATATGAGTGTGGCCAACTCGAGGTTGGGTTGAGTTTGTAGCATAAATCTACCCGGACCCGCCCGGCTTAACTAGTGGCTACAAACAATAGGACCCAATGTGAGAAGTTGGTCATGTTGTGCTCAAACCCGAGGTTAGACAAAGTTGTGGTGTAAAGCTACCCGGACCCGCCCGGCTTAACTAGTAACCACAACAAAGTCTAATGTGAGAGGTTAAAGCGCATTAAGTTAATGAATGCCTCCTGATTAGGGTTAAGTCATGATCCACTTAATACTTAACCAATTTGGGCTTGATGGGTTAATCAGGGTTAAGTCAGGGACCTTGCGTACGCTTAACCAATTTAACCACGTTTGGATCGGGTTAACCACATTTAACCCGTTAAGAAACCCTAGTTGCGTGGTCCTTTTCAGCAGTAACCTTCTAGATAGTATCATAAGACCCTAGGACTAGGCTAGGGTAGGGCACGATTACTGGGCTGATTGTAAGAGACCAAAAGAGACGGCTGAATGATGCACCGGTTGTTCAGGCGGACCATGGTCGTGCACATTAAGTCCGGAGTTGAACACGGGGGCCGGTAGGTTTGGACTGTGCATCCTGGAATGGTGTCTGAGGGTTACACCGTAGGGCCTGATACACCCTAGGGGTGGACCCTGCACAGTCAGCTACATTACATGATTAAGCCGTATGACACCGACACTTGACGAGTTAGGCTTATAGGGAGCCGATCGACTAGACCGAGTAGTTGGACCATGATTTAGGTCATCTCATGATATTGGGCCAAGCTTGGGCCAAGGGATCAATTCTTGTTTTTACTTGACATGTTAGAATGCTAGTACACCCGTGGTGCAAAAATTAACCTTGATTATGCGATGACACCTTTATCTATCTTGTTAGCTAATCATCATGCCAGTATGTTGTTATCCTTATGTTCATCTCAGCTTCTCATGCCAGTTAACTTTACTAGTTCATAGACAGATAGTAGTAGGGCTTACCAGTCTTTTTGACTGACCTGTTTTCTTTCGCCTCTTTTCTTCCGTTTCCCCCCCCCCCTCAGGTTTTCAGGGTGGGAACATTGGAGCTTAGCTTGGATCTTTTCAGCTTGCTTACTGGATTTGCTCATGTACGGTTTTGGACATTGTGCTAGCTATGGTTTATCACTTCATTTTGGGGATAGTATGTATTTCAGTTTTCCAGTTTATGCTTTTATCTAGACTTTGTTGTTGGAAAATAATGACCAAGTACTTTGTTGTAACATGACTATGGTTTTGAAATGCTAAGATTTATCCGCTGCTTTACTACTCTGTTTTACTTATATGTTCTATCTTGTGATATCTGCATGCATGTTTACCTTGTTTAACGCCCCTCCAAAGCCAGTGTCCTTGCAAGAGTGGCATTGGCGGAGGTGGGGTGTTACACTCATTAACGACGAACCACTATAAATTTGTGTGTGATTTCCTCTATTTACAATTTTGCAACTATTCATCTTCATTTATTCTCTATATAACCCTTTCTTTAGATGTTGTGCCAATTTGTGGTGTCAACATAAACAATAAGGAATTTTTGTCCTATATTATTAAAATTGCATTTTCATTAAATTAAAACGCATAAGTCGCATGACATGTTGTAGAACATAAACAATAAGGAATTTTTGTAAAATACACTCTATAATTTCGTAATACATAGATTTTATTTCTTAGAAACATGTTTAAGAACACTATTATTTTTAGTTCCGGTTAACCTGTAACTAACTATAGTAAAAACAAAAAATATTTCTGTGTCTGCAAAAAATTTGCACTTTAGAAAAAAAATATTTTTTGAAATGTTAGATTAAGTGCAAATTTAACTTTTGATATAAAACATAAAAATAATAGCAAAAATAATATCAGAAAAGTATCAACAGATTCGTCTTGCATTACTAAATTATGTTTTTTTACAACAAAAACTTTAATTTTACAATTCCTACAACCTCCTACCGAACTATCTCAGTTATATTCTAATAATTTATATTTGACTTCATATGTTAGAGCTAATCAAGAATCTTAAAACTATAATCAAACTTAGTAAACTATTAATTGTTGACGTGACAAATAAATGATAAATATATGAAAATCTCAATATTTATACAATATCCAAATTAACAAAAAAGGGTATAAAATTCATTTAGATATACAAATACATCGGTTACATAACGTGATCATATATACGAACAATTATTGCAAATTTTCTTCATGATTCTTCTATATCGATACATTGGTACATTATATTGTAAATTCTTATTTTAGCTAAAGTGCTTATATTATAAAAATTCTGCTATTGTTTACAAAACTCAACTTGATTTCACATAATTTTGTACATTTATGTCAATATATTTTTAATTAACCATGTAATTTTCATTTTAATTTATTAGAATAAATTTAATTGATAATTATTTATTAATTCATCAAATAAATCCTTAAATGTGACGGTTTCAGTTTGTATATCACATTAATGTTAAAAAATAGACTTTTCATTTAAATATAAAGATATATAATTTAGTTATCATAAATATTTTACATCGATAGCATTACTAAGATTAATTTATTATTTATTTATCTTGATAAATTTATATTCACTGTTGAATTCTGTTTTTATTTTATTTTAAATACCCATATTTTGATATTTTATAGTTATGTACAGCTTCATCGACTATTTCCTATCGTGTTTAGATTCATGTATTTAAATTGTTTACGAAATCTCAAATTTAAAGAATAATCCGTATATCAGTCGTATATGTATACATACACTTATTAATAAAAACAACAACAATTTTTTTGTCTTTAACTATATAGATATATAGATTAATTTCATATATATATATATTTGTTTATTTATGTACGTGAACAATAATAACAATGTGAATTTGTAAATTAACTATAACCACATATGAACACAAACAATAAATTTATCATACACAACATGAAAAGTTCTATTTTTAACTTCAAATAACTCCACATTAAAATCTCTATAATCTTTTTATAGAATCCTTATCAATTTATTCAAATTATTTACTATTAAGTCAATATATTTTAGGGGATTTTCACTCAAAGGGCTTATTTGTTCAGAGTAATAAGTTTTAAGGACATCACTTTTGAAAAATAATTTTTAAGGATAATTTGTAGGAAAAAGATAAATGAGTTTATCATTTCCATTTATATAGAAATAATGATAAATAAATTTATCTTTTTCCTGTATCACATAAAACGAAAAAGTAATTTTTCTTTTCCCTGTGTAATTGCCCTCAAATTTTATTATTTAGAAGTGTTGTCCTTAAAACTTATTATCTTAGAAAAAGAAGCCCTTCAACCTAATTCCCACTATATATTTTAACTAATTACATAATTTGAAATTTAACATATATAAACAAATAAGTTAAATAATATTTTTTAATTCAACTAAAATGTTTATAATATGTTAATTTCAACTAGAATTCTTGCTAATAGTAGTAGTAAGAATAATAAAATTATTTTTTTCCTTCAAAGAAATATAAATTACAAACACAAATCATGTATAACAACAACAATTATATTATATTTATTTTGCTGAATTACTGTGTGTTGTATAATAAAGTTCAAATTTTAACATTAAAATTTTAAAAACTATATTTTATTACAGTATCGTGTGCAACGCACATGTTACACACTAGTGATTTTATAATATTTCAAAAAAATGAACTGGTGCCTACGTTTGCCATGTCCTAGGAGACTGGACGGATTGTATCATGTTTGGGCTTTCCATTTTGTTCACCCTCAACATGTGTAATTTTACTATTTACTCAAGTATCTAATACGTTTGTGCCTTAGCAACGGTGGCACGATTTTAAGGCGTAGTTCTTAATTTCATATATATATATATATATATATAATTTATTTACGGTAAACAGCAATGTTAGAGCATTCCCAGTAATAAACGTGAATTTAAGTGGTAAAATGCTAAATAAAGCGGTAACTCCTCTCACCGTTATAGCAGTGGGCGGGAGGCTACTCTAATCTTTTATTTTATTTTAAAACCTTAAACGGTTTTCTGAAAACCGTTTAAGCCTTAAACGATTTTTAGAAAACCTTTCAGAAAACCGTTTCAGGTTGAATTTAATAATAAAAAAATTACAGTGGGAGCTAGCATTTGGAAACGGCGATCCTCCCCATTTGCCATCACTCCTCACACCCTTTCTCCCAGTGCTGCAGTGTGAGTTGCATCTATTCTCCCCAATTTTACTTCATTCCCATGATGTTGGGAATTCCCCTATACTTGTTACAGTTGCCTCGTTTTCCATTATATTTATTGAACTCACATGCAGATGTGCACGCAAATACGTGTTTGGTTATCTTCTTATAACTTCAATTATAGGAGATGGATTTGGACAAAACAAGTTGTCAAGTACGCCATCATACATGAAAACACAAGGAATGAGGTAATTTCGTACTTTATTTGAGGTATTTATCTCGTGCTATTTGTTATTCGTTCAACAGGTTATGTGAGAAATACAAGAATAACGCCTATATTCAAATTTGTATTTTGCTTGCAATTCATAGTGAAGGATCAAACGTGACCAAATTGGTTTTATTGTTCGTTCTGTTGTATTTATTTTAATATTACGTATACAGAGAGCAAATCTTCTATACCCAAAATTCCCTATCCCCCTATTCCTAACCAATGGTTTTTCATTTTTTTGCAATTAAGTCAGGGACATAAAGAGGGCTTAATTGCAAAAAGGTGGAATTTAGGGGGTCCCGATTGGATGGAGATAGAGAAATTTGGGTATAGGGGATTTGATTTGATGTATACATGAATCATTTCAAAATAGTGATAATTAATGGTGGGTCCTTAAAAATAATCAAACTTAATATAAGATGTTCTTATTAAATTTTAGTGTGGCATGCATATACCAAATTTGAAGACAGATCCATCGTTAATTTGCTTAATTGAAGCATTAAGAAAATGAGATGCAATCTATTTTTTCTGCATTTAACATTTTTTCTAAGTTGAGATTTTTTTTTAAATAAAGCAGAACATTAATAATGTGTTTTTCGCTTGCATCATTAAGTTTGAAATTTTAGAGTGAATGTCTTGGTCTATTAAAATCTGTGATTTTACACTAAAAATTAGCGCATCAATATAACCAGATAGGCGTTTTGGTCTTTTTACCATCACTTATCTCAATAATTAATAGAGTTATAAATGCCCTGTAGAATTTGTAAAAAGATGTTATAGAATAACTATAATTTTGAGTTACCTCCGAGAGCTTTTTGTGACTTGAATAATGGAAGCGAATGCAACCCAAATAACACTATTACCATGTACCTGGTTTCTTAACATGATATGAAAAATATGGTGCTCATGCAAAATGGTATATCGTAAGCATATTCCCTGCAATGTGTTTCTTGCAATCCAGATACATTGTACCTTGTTTGAATACAATCCAGATACAATCCATATGCCCTGCAAAGTGTTCTTTGCATAGTTTTATATTACATTTTTGATAGGTATCATCTATTTTGAATCAACTGAAATATTTTATTACCACCATTCAAGGCATCTGGATTGTACGTGGATCATTAAAAAAAACATTCAAGTAATCTATCACCTAAGCAGTTTTATATTAGCTTAACAGCGTTATTATTCTTAAAAATGCCAAATCCATCTAGACCTGAAGCAGTTTTATGGATATCTAATAAAAAATTATTTGTGCAAATGCCAAATGCAGGCAAAATATCAAGCAAGAATTGAAGAATTAAAAGATCAAAGCATAGAAACTTCATTGAAATCGAGGAAAAAATATTTGATACGTTGACTGATGTATAGCTAAAAGGAAGGATCGTAGACCGTATTATGGCAATATCTCTGGTGTAAATATTTAAATTTTGAACAAAACATTATTTTATTTTATTTAAATGTTGAAATTGATGTAATATTTGATGAAATGCAGAGATATAAAGATGCCAGTTATAGCATCAACACAGCAGAAGCACATACTAGAGCAAAATTTAAGGAAAAAGTAGAGCGTCAAAATGGAGAAATTCAAATGCTTAAAAAACAGTATGAACAACTTTTGGAGATGTTTGGACATCAGTTTGATGAAGAGCCAAATGAACTTCGTGTGGATTAATTTTCATATTCGTAGTGACATTTTATACAATGTCCTGTATCACGAATATATTATTGTATCGTTTAGGCATATGAGAACTTGGTTATTGTTACGTTGACTTTATAATATTTATTAGATATTTGAAATCAATTGATGATGAATGATTTGATTTTAATACTTTTATTGGAATTTAAATGACTAGAAATAAGCTTATTTGGTTTTGGTTTAATATGATGAAATAGAATATGATAATAATATATTAAATAACTTTAGAAAAGGCGTACAACGGACGTAGGTAATTTTACTTCAATGCACTAAAAAATCATGGAGATGACGTAGGAAAAACATAAAAAAAAAGTACAGGTAAACCGTAGCTAAATAATTGGTGTAAAAAAGGCATAGGAAAATATATGGCGTAGGAAATGTTATATGTAAATATGTCATCGGAACATCACAGGAAGATCATGGTGTGTGGAGAACGTAAGCAAATAATACAATAGCTATGATGTAAGAAACATCCTCATAGATGGCATAGGTAAGACGTGAGAATATTATTACCTACGCAGGTTTTAGCGGCGCCAATATTGGCGTAGCTGTTACTTACGTACTGCATATACCTTCGCCCCGCCTACGCCATTTTGGCATAGGTAAAACTACACTATATTATTTAATTCAATCGAAGAGAGAAATGTTGGATATTAAAATCGGAATGAGTGGTTGAAATTCAAGGGAAGATAAAGGTGTAGCCTATGAGGTATAGCGGAGAATTCCATATATATATACATATATATATATATATGTGTGTGTGTGTGTGTGTGAGAGAGAGTGTGTGTGTGTGTGTGTATATATATATCGTTCCGGGCACTCCTGTTTTGCAGCATCCCTTTAGCACCTATACCCTACCGTGAGCTACACCAATCCAAATCCAACATAAATTTGTAGATGTTCGATACACATATATATTATCATCTTTCCAAAATTTGAGCTCGTTCTGACATTCGTAACATTTCCAGAATCTTTGGTCAATTATTCACCATTCAGACATTTATTCGAACCATTGAATTTTGGCATCAAATATATTGTTGTACAAATTCAGAACGAGCTCAAATTTTGGATAGACGATAATATATATGATGTGCACGTAAATGTATACATTTATATTCACAAATTAATTCTTGTTTCAGTAAAATAAATGAACATTAATGGGTATTTTATATGATCTAACAATGTTTTTAAATGTTTTCAAAATCATCACTCATTTTGGGGGGTTTAGCGGTAAATTGTGCATGTTTTAATTTGTGATATCATTAACTTGTTCCTTATAGTTGTCTCTTGTAGGAATTTAGGAGCAAATATGATGTATACACATGAAGATATGAATAGAAGCATGCATATACACAAGAGAAAGGAAAGAAATAATTCATTCTAGGGAAAGTGGAGTACCCCACCTCTTAACTAACCCACTTACTCTTAAGCTTTCATATTAAAGAGTAATGGACTAATTGGATGATACAAAAAAATCTTCATGCATTCTACATGATGGAATAGTGGCTAAAGACAAAATTAGAAGCTTCATGAATGGGCATTTTGTGGAATTCCCAATTAGAGGGATTAGGGTTTTAGATCATGTATATATACCCCTTTATTTCATGTATTTTGGATCTCCTTTTATCATATTAAAGTGTAAGTGATCAAGTGAATAAAAATGGCTTCCAAGCCTCATTCTTTTATGTCTACCTTATGCATCTTTTGATTTCTACGTTTTCCTTTTGTTGTTTATAACTTATATTTGTTTACATGCTCTTTTGTGATGGCCCGTGACTTCCCAGGTAAGGAAAGCACGGATTTCTTTGAGAACAACACACAAAAGAACGCAGACAAAAGAACATTTCATTGTACATTACAACAATTTCATCAGATTACAAGAATATACAGAGTATGAATAAATAATACACATCAGAAAATATCAGAGATTACAATACATTACATAGCAGCGGAAAATAATACAATACCCAACTAGGAGAAGATATACGGATACAGAGCTTTCGGATATCATTCCAGCTGCAAATCAGGATCCTGTGAATATAAATCTGCAAAACCAAAACTACTAGTTACCCGTGTCAAAATAAGGGCACCCAGAGTTTAGGTTAAAACAATAAACTCCAGGTCAGTCATGTTACTGGTGTGAGAACTAAAACAGTTATTAATCTTTATTTTAAATCAGATATATCAAGGGACCACACCGTATAACACGGAACGGGTTTCTTCCTAAGAATACCAGTGCATATAACAACACAACGCAATGCTTTTTGGAAAAATGAAGCTAATATAAGACCCAGGTCCCATCACACAATGCAACGCAAGCCGAAGGATAGGGTTTTCCCTTATAATAGCCAAACATTCTTGGTACGTTTAAAACAAATCATTTGATACTATTATGAGTGCATAGTGTATAAAACAACTTCAAATCATAAGTATCAATCATAGACGGCATGGGTACCATATGTCATGTCACCGTACTAGGCTCTACAATCAAAACCGCAAGTCACGTATTTGGGAATTGGATTTCCGTCTGTGAACCGAGGCAAAAGATAGTCCTCTACCGAATTCGAGACGCTCTAGCCCGTGTCTCAGGCAAGTACTCAGTCAAGCCTTTGGATCCTCAGGGCCGGTCCACCGATGTGGATTAAAATGCCTGAACACTGCGTTTCCCCGCCCTTTAGGGCGTAAATGAGCCAATGAATGACTTGTTGATGATACGGTCCCAAGATAATTTCGATTAATTATTGACTGATATTGATTGGGACTGATATTGACTGATACTGATTGGGACGGTAAATTTTACACATTGCCCAACTGCACAAATAAAATCCGTGTTTGTTGATTTGAAACCCCACACGGGTATTGGGATGATATTTGGCATACACTAATCCCGATTGTTTAGTTGTATGTCAACCGATGGGTTGACAGACTGTGTAAGCGTTAATTATTTATATTTAATGCTTATGCAGTTGTGTGGTGCACTCTGGATGATGGTTGATTAT
Organism: Allium sativum; assembly: GCA_030737875.1. Lineage (NCBI taxonomy): Eukaryota > Viridiplantae > Streptophyta > Magnoliopsida > Asparagales > Amaryllidaceae > Allium > Allium sativum. Next base: position 831,296,704 of record CM060924.1, read on the forward strand.
TTATCGTTGCTTTTATATACATGCGTTGTAGAAAATCCATATAATTAACATTATATGGTAATTGATTGGGCCTCATTCCAGTTTTGAAATGAAATATTTGAAATAGAATATTTGAGAAAGAAATATTTGAATAGAAATATTTGAAATAGAATATTTGAAAAAGAAATATTTGAATAGAAATATTTGAAAAAGAAATATTTGAAATAGAATATTTGAAAATAGAAATATATGAAGCCGTGTTGATTAGATTTGCGCCATTTTGACGCGAGTGATATTTATATCGATTTTATTCGTTTTTATAACGAATATCGAAAAGGAAGTGATTTCAAAATATAACGTTTTGAAAATATTATCATTTGTATATCGATGATGTGGAATATTCAATTTTGATTTGAAATTGAATATGAAGTTGAAATCATTTTGAAAACGAATTTAAAACGATTTATAAAATACGTTTTGAAAGGAAATCGACAAAATATATATAATATATATATTATATATATAATGGCCTGAATAGAACGCGCCACGCCGCGGTAGTTCGTGAATTTCGACCATTGACTTCGAATGGATATTGCGGGAGATCCGACCGTCGGATTCTCCTGAAACCGGAACCGTTGGGTTCGTATCGAAAAGAGCTTTCCAATGAATATTTGAAATCTGAGATCTAACGGTTGGATTTGGAATTATGTCCAAATCAAATTTGGAAAAGGTCGCTGTAAGTGCAGTTCGATGGCCATTGGTGGAAATCGACTGTACGGACCTTGATAAAATTATTAAAAATAGTAATAATTTGTGTAAAATCATAAGAAATGATTTGTGAAGAATTGGGATGAAAAACTCCATATTTGAAAAGATAAAAATATATTTTTATTGAAATGAACTAGTTTTGAACTAGAATTATAATTCTATTTATTTTTAAAATAAATAAAATGGATTTGAAAATAACCAGAATTTCCAATAATTGAATTGGAATGGATTTGAATCGAAATTATCTTTGGAATATTTCGATGTTGGATTTCGTGACTGTACAGATATTGTTATGGGAATTTGAAAGATATATAGATATCGTTATTTCCAATACGATATTTGTTGGTCGTAGAATTTGATATTGAATATAAGCCGATATATTTTCTATTCAGAGCCTTGTATTTAATATCAAATGTGATTTGGGTTTGTCATGAATGGTGTCTTCATTAACACTGTTCTTAAACCCAATTGAGAAAAAGATTAAATCTTTTTGTTTAGATTTAATAAAGTGTACCAATTAAATGGAATTTAATTGGGATTGAATTTGAATTGATATTTGGGTTTATCGTGAACGGTGTTTTAAAATAACACTTGTTCTTTAACCCGATAATTAATGGAATGTGATTTTGGGTTGTCGTAAACGCACATTTCAAATTACCGGGGCCACATACAGTCTCAAAAAATTCCAGAAAAATTATTTCTAGCTTCGTATTGATGATACGGTCCTAACAAAGCTAATTTCGTCAAATTCTGAGACCGTTTGAAAAATGGCCATTTTCCAGTCAATTAAAATCAACTGAAACTGGTCAAACGCGTTTTCCTTTGCCACTCTCACTTATTGATTCGAAAAATTACGAATTTTGAAACCTAGCAATAACTTGATATCACGGATCCAACAAAAGTGATTTCGTCGAATTCTGAGGTCGTTTGCAAAATTCTCATTTTTAAGGGCTAGAATTCCATAGCGACTATTCTGAATTTTAAACTGGACATATCTTTTTATCCCCGCTATGAAATTTCGATTCTTTGGATTCGTTGGAAAGATATTCTCAATTAGATTCAAATATTTTTGGTTTCGCTAAAATCCGGTTTATTTTGAATCCTGTACATTCATTTGAACTTTGAAATCGAATTATCGAACTACCGCGCCATTTTCAATTCCTTTTATAATTAAAATAAAATATTTATATTCTAACAACGATCTATATAAATATATACGTTCTATTCTATTCAAAATAAATTTCTCGTCGTTATTATTTAAAATAATTCATTTTAAATATTCAAAATTCACTAAAATTGCCAAAATAAAAATTTTAAATTGGCTCAGAATTTCTGGGTTATTACATCTTTACTTTATGTTCATAGTTTAGATTTATTTGCATGCTCTTGGTTTAGTTCTTTTGTTGTTCTATTATGATTTTCTTTCATTTTGGTTTCTTTTCCAATATTGAAACTTACGTGTGTTGATACGATAATACATATGAGTAGCTAAGCCTCTACAATTTAGAGGTAATGAAGCTCTCTAACTTTATGTAAGTTCAACGTTTGTATAATTTGTGATCTCTCTAATTTGTGTTTCATGGTAGTGAATTTTGATGTAAGTTTATACAAGTGGGTTTGATAGTTTATGTTGCATATGCAAATGAGCTGTTGTTATTCATTATAAACACAATTTACATCAATATTTGCTAATTGGTTGTTGATTATGAAATAAAAGCAAGAACAAAATTTGATACTCTATGTCACTAATTACAATAGTGAATAGATCATACTTAAAATAGTTTATGCTTTGCTTTCATTTTCGTGAGAACAGTGAGTGGTTTAATTGTTGTGTTATAGTTTGATAGTTTATGTTATATTAGCTAATAACATAAATAAACTATACTTATGAAAAATGCAACATTTATGTCACTTAATATTATAAATAGAGATCATAAATCGCATGTTTGCTAATTTTTATAAATACGAGAGGGGATTTACCTCTAGATTGTTCTTTAATCTCATATCTTGCTCTCCACTTAGTTTCTAATTTTCATTAGTTAAAATAATTCAAAGTTTTGTTTAATTTGATTGAGTAAAATTGAAATTATTTCTTTCCCTGCAGATCGACCAAAACTCGCCTCCGTACTAACAATCGTACGTCGTGTGCTTGCGGTTTATTACCATATTTTGTTGACGGTTTTTCCAGTTCGCTAGAAAATCCATTTGCAAACAAGTTTTTGGCTCCGTTGTCAGGGGAAGAATTTTAATTTTAATTTTATTCTTCGAATTAATTTTCTTGTTTGTTTGCATTAAAAAAATCATTTCATTGTTCTCTATTGCATTTTCTTGTTCTCTGTTCATTGTGTTTTTTTAGTGTTCTTCCAACTTACATGTTTTTTTAAAAAAAAAAAAACATGTTTTGTGTGTTGGTTTCTATTTAAAAAAAATCATTTCAGTTGCATTTGTTTGTTTTGTCAATTATTTTGTTTTGGAACTTCTGTGCACATTTCATTTGTATTGTAGTTTGTTTTCTACAATCTGTTCTCAGTAAACTGAAGAAAAAAAGAGAACAATTCACATTTCACTGCATGATATTTTCAATTTCATATTTCCATTTACACAGCTGTGGAATTCTACAACACAATTTCTGCTCTCATTTGTTTGCTATTCTGTTACATTTTTCATTTGTGCACATTTCATCCACATCCACTCTACCTTCACAAACATAAGTACATCGACTTCTTCCACTTCAACCCATCAATGACTTGCATACATACCACTCACAATACCCACTGCCCTTATTCAAACCAAGTGTCAATCACTAACCACTTCATCAGCCTCCACTTCATCCACGCTCATTCAAACTCTGAACATACAAGACCATCATTGCATCTGCACCACAAGCAACTACTTCTTGTCCACAGTCCAGTTTCAACAACCATACAACCTTCAAAACTAAAACTTCTTCACACATATTCACCATCCATACAAACAATCACCCCAAACCTTCTCTGCCGTAACACACTCCATTACAAACAATCATCAACAACCCGTCCTACAACATCCACTACTTCAACACAACCATCAACAACTTCCAAAACTCACTTCATTCCCCTCAAACATCACCTATCCATAACCATACTACTCCTTCACTTCACTAACTGCAACTCCACCACCTTTAGTCAAACACATTTTTACTTCCTCAATTCACCAAAAGCCTTGCCTTCAACCAACCGTCAACAAGCACCGCCTATTATGGTTTGTGATATTCATCACATGGATATTAAAGTGGAGATATTGGAAGTCGCGGGATTTTAGGAACTGTTGACCGAGTTTTATGTATTTGTTGAGATATTTTAGGGAAAGTTTTATTTTGAACAAGTTTTAAGGAGTAGTTATTTCTGAGATATTTTAGGGCCCATTTGGGTATAGATATAGTCTTTTCATTTGTCTGCATAAGCATGTCATTAGGGATAGATTTATTTGTACTTTGGAGGGAAAAAACTTGTTTTTTGTTTTTAGGGATTGAGATACCTTCTCAATTTTAGGACTTTCTTTGTAATTAATTGGTGGAATAATAAAGGTTTATTTGGTGGAATTTTCTTGTTATTGTTATCTTCTTCCCTCTTTCAAAATCTAATTGTGTAGTGATCTTGTGGAAACCCTAACAATTTGGTATCAGAGCCTTCTACAAAAAAATTTTGGAGAGGGTTTGAATATGGATAAAATAATTATTGAAAAGCTTAATGGAAGAAATTGGGGATTATGGAAGGCAAAGATGGAAGATTTCCTTTATCTTAATGTTCTTCATCAGCCATTGGAGAATAATAGGGAAAAACCTAGCAATCTAACCGAAGCAAAATGGGAGACTTTGGATAGGAAGGCTGCTACGTCTATTCGATATTTTTTGGATAATTCAGTGTTTCATATTGTTGCTAATGAAACATCGGCTTATGCTATATGGAAGAAATTAGAAGGGGTTTATGCGAAGAACTCTGCAACAAATAAGTCTCTTCTTATGAGATGGTTGGTGAATCTGAAGCTTAAGGAAGGTGGATCAATTGGGGAGCATCTTAATGATTTTCAGGAAATTTTGAATCAATTAGCTGCCATAATTTCAAGGTGGATGATGAAACACAAGCTTTAAAGATGATGAGTTCATTGCCAGAAAGTTGGGAAACACTTGTGGTTGCGTTGAATAACTCAAATTCGGATGGCGTTGTTTCAATGGGGTTCGTGATTAGTAGCTTGTTTAATGAAGAGATTCAGAGGATGAGCCTTAAGGAAGGAAAAGATAAGGAGGAAACGAAAATTGAAACTCCAATTGAAAAATGTAACACCCCGCGAATTCTATAACTGTTAAATTCACAAATTAAAGTATAATTAATTTGAAATCAAAGAACTAAGGGAAACGGGATACGCCATTACGTTCGTCTCGGAAAAGTACGCGAAATAGAGTCCGAGTTTTCGAAAAAGGAGTCCGTATGAAGAAGATATGGCCTTCGGAAGTTTTTGAATTAAGTTTAAAATTCGAACAGAATAAAACAGCTCAGAAAAACAAGTTTAAATTCCAAAATCGGGCCCAATTGGCCAAGGAGGGAAAATTCCTGCCTAAGACACCCAGGTCGACTGGGCTGTCGACCTGGTCTAACCAGGTCGACAGGGCTGTCGACAGGGCTGTCGACAGGGCTGTCGACCTGGTCCAAAGCCAGGTCGAACCCAGCCCAACCTGGCTGGCCTATTCTATGATGGCCGATTTTCTGAGGTCTGCTTTGTCATTAGGGCTAGGTGGCAGGCTCTAATTGGTCTCTCTTTCGAATGAAAGGCTACGATCCATCCAAGCGACATCGATGGTCCTAATCAGTTCATAACCCCTTTAAAAATGACCCTAGACTCAACCTAATCTATTCATTCAAAAATAAGAACAAGGCCATCATGTTGCTGAGGAACGACTAGGAGTAGCCACCAATTGGAGAGAGGATTAGGAGGCAAATTCTAAAGCATAAAGCAACTTAATCAAATCAAATCAACAAGGAATCGCATCTCCAAAACCCTAAATTGGAGAGTTCGTCACACAATTGTAAGTAAAGTATTATTTTGGTATGAATAAATAATTGTGTTGGTTTGTATACTTGATTTGTGGCGATAAAGTAATTCATATTTGTGCGTTACTATGATTCTTATCGATTTGGAATATTGTATACGTTTGGATATTCTCGAATTATGAAAAACTACATGTTTGCGGTAGTTTTATGCAAGTATACGTTTGGAATATTCGCAAATTATGTAATCCATGTTGAAGCTACATGTATGTAGTTGATTAATTGAAATTCATGCAAGTTTGGGGTTTTGCTACTATGCCACCATAATGTATATTTTTGTACAAAAATCATTTTGTACGTAATTGGAACAAATTTGGGTTATTATAGTTCATATGAAACTATGTTGAAATTTTGGCATCATGATCTATGTATTAAGCCATGCTTTTGTACTAGAAAACCTATTTGCAAACTTATGAATATGACTAGGCTATGATTGATATTTTGCATAATTGAAATCCATGTTAAGTCAATATTGTTAACAAGAATTATATGATGACATATGTGGTACATGGCTAGGTTAGATTCAAAATCCCTTTTGCAAGTTTGCATGACTAAAGTAAAAATCATGATTTCATGTTAGAAATATTTAGGCCATGGTTATGTGAATAGATTTAAAATCATGATTAAGTTGAACTATACTTTTGTGTTAGTAACAAAAGTAAGCACCTTTGTAAACATGTAGTAATCTTATGAACATGATTTGCTTATGTTTGACATTATGCCTAAATAAAAATATAGGTTTATGTTGTAGTTAAGTCTATGTGTCAATAGTGATATTCTTAACTTAACTACAAGTTTACATGGTTTGATTCATGTCACTTATGCTTTATGACCAAAGTATATGTTACCACTATGCAAGTACACCAGTTTCTGTTTTGTAATTCCAACGTTATGTTGCAAGTTCATGCGTTCACATTCCCCTTTTTGTGTATGTAATCACGCTTTGAGCCTCCCCTTTTTCTCATGGCTAAGTTGGGCTTAAAAGCCTAAGCCCAACATATATTATGATAAATGAACGTATTAAACGGGGGAAAATAGCGTTGGGCCAAATTAATTAATAAATGAAAATATAAAGTAGAAGGGCCCAAATTCAAGTATGGGTTGGGCCCATGATTGGTGTAACCTTTACACCATTAACTTAATAATGGGCCGCAAATATTTACATATAAGAAAATAAAGAAGAAAAACAAAATATGTAAATGTAGAACATACGATGTGTTTAACCCGAGGTTGGATTGAGTTGTGATGTAAACCTGCCCGGAACCGCCCGGCTGTCCAGTAGTCACAACAATACCTATCCAATGTGGGAGGTTAAACATGGAGCCCAATAAGGACCCGAGGTTAGACTGAGTTGTGGCGTAAGACTGCCCGGAACCAACCGGCAACAGGCAGCCACAACGATACCTGTCTAATGTGAGAGGTCAAGGCTTTAATAAGACCATTAAGGCTGAGTCAGGATTGTTAGGATTAAGTGAACTAAAGACTTAATCAAAATGGAACATGCTAAACTAAACGGACTGGTGGGGGTTAGGTTAGAAAACACTTACCAACTTAGCATGTTGGCTAGAGATAGAAAACCTAGTAACGGGGGACCCTTTTCAGCAGTAACCCTAGAAGGTGTATCTTGATACCCTGAAACTGGGCAGGGTGGGGCACGATTACTGGGCTGATTATAAGAGGTCAAATCGACGACGGTGGTGTAGCAGTGTAGGTTCTAACGGGGTGCGGGCGTGCACACACTCCGGCGCAGAAAAATAAAGCACTGGGCACCAGTAGCATACCTGTGCATTCTAAGGTTGTGTCGGGCCGCTGCCATGGGACTTGATACACCCCATGGTGGGACCAGCATAGGTAACTACAACATCGGGGGTCGTAAGACACATGTAACTATGCGAGTAGGAGCCGATCATCATAGAATGGATCACTTCACCCTGATTATGGGGTACCAGTTGGGAACTAGTTTATATGGGTTCAGAGATTAACATGGGGTACGATAGTATATTCGACCCTAGACAACTTAACCAAGTTTATAGTGCTTTCCCACTTCTTGTTTATACTTATCATACCCAGTTCTTTATTCATAGACAGAATAGTACTAGACTTACTCAGGCTTTATGTCTGACTCTACTTTTCTTTCGTCTTCTTTTCTTCCGTTTCCCCCCCCCCCCCCCCCCCCAGGTCCACAGGGAGGAAACACAGCAGCTTGACCAGCCTTAATATCCAGCTTGAAGAGGAGAAATGTATTGCTTGGACCTTTTCGTTTTGAACTATGGCTTTGGACAACCACTATGGGGCATTTGCAGTTTATCTATGCTTTATTTATGCTTCTTTAAATAATGTAATCAAGACAAATTATGGAAGTGTTATGTTATGTTTTTGGAAAAGATGTAAGACAATTATGGTGATGTTGTTGTAACACGTATTTGCTTTTATGAAATAAAAGTTGTTGTTTTTCCGCTGTTTACAAATATGTGTTTTTATATCTGTCTTGTATATCTGTGACCTATACTTATAAACCTCCACCAAAATTAGGGCATTCCCTTTGAGAGTGACCCTAACGGAGGTGGGGTGTTTCACTTGGTATCAGAGCATAGGTTTACCAGATAAGATAAAAAGTTCTAAAAATTTATTTTCAAAAAGGAAATTTAAAGAAGCATTTTTAAAAGAAAAATATTATTTTATTCTAAAAGGCAAAGTCCACTCCCCAAAGCCATAGGTACTATCTCTTATCCTTCGTTTTGAATCTATCCTTTTTGTTTCAGCATGTCCGAAGATCTTAACTTGCCAGAAGGGGTGCCAATACCTGGTTGGTTTAGACGGTTCTTAGAAGCAAGAGCCACTCAGCCAGGTCCTACCGTTCCTCCTCCCCCAGCTGCCGGAAATCATCCAGCTGCAGCGGCACCTTTTCCTCCACCTCCTCCGCGGGGAAACACGTTTGCTAAGATATGTAGAGATTTTAAAGCTATGGGAGGAAAAGATTTCCATGGAACTGAGTCCTTCGTGGCAGCTAGAAATTGGCTGAAAGAAACGGAGGACCTATTCATCATCTTTGAGGTAGAAGACATACAAAAAGTACAATTGGCAGTGTGGCTATTGAAGGGCGAGGCTTCCTACTGGTGGGAAGTCACTAATGCTGAAAGACCAGTGGAGACATGGGAGGACTTTAGGGCAAGGTTTGAGACTAAATTTCTCTCAGATGCGGAAAGAAGTTTGCAGTTGGAAAAATTCTTATTTCTTAAGCAAGGGGACAAGACAGTCAGAGAGTATGTGAATCAGTTCGATGAGCTGGCTAGGTTTGGGCTTGACCTAGTCAACACCCCACACAAGAAGGCTCTCCGTTTCGTCAAAGGGTTGAATGAGCCATTACACAGTTTGGCCATGACCCATATACCCATGGGAGCCACGTATGAAAGATTGGTGCAAATGGCATTGCTGAATGAAGAGGACAAGGGCAAGAAGGAGACAAAGGCAGAAAGCTCTCAAGGGAAGAAAGAGGGTTTGCAGCCTAAGAAGACAGACTTTAAGAAGGGCGGGAAAGGCAACAAAGAGAAGAGGAAGTGCAATTTCTGTGGCAAAGTGGGGCACTTAGTAAAGGACTGCCGGAAAAAGAAGGCCAAGGAGAATGGTGGGTGCTTTTCTTGCGGTGAGACAGGCCACAGGACTAAGGACTGCCCAAAGAAACGAGGACAGGGGCAGAGGGCTGGATCCACCCCAGGGGCACAGGTTTATGTGCTAGAAGCGCCACCTCTGCAACAGCGAGGTATAAATACTTCTGTAGAAAGTGTAGTTTATCTTTATGATCACCCCGTTCGCACTTTATTTGATTCTGGCGCATCACACTCCTTTATCTCGTCTGCTTTAGTAGAATCTCTGCACCTAAAAACTAGTATGGTAGAGGACCCCTTAATTGTTTCAAACCCAATTGGGGGCCCAGCTCATTTGTCTATGATCTGTTTGGGATTGAAAATCTCTATTCTAAGTGTAGAATTTCAATGTAGTGCCTTTGTTTTGGGCTTTTCGGGTTATGGTTTGATTTTGGGTATGGATTGGCTATCCAGTAATGGGGCCATCCTTGATTGTGAGAAAAGGGTTGTTAGGCTCCTAACCCAGCTCGGTAATACTTTGGACATTTCTTGTAATCCCTCGTATGCGGTTATGCTTAGTTATCTTGAATCGCTAGATGCCTCTGTTGAAAATTTGCAATCAGTTAGAGTGGTCCGGGAATATCCGGATGTCTTCGAAGAGGTGAAGGGCTTGCCTCCGAAGCGGGAAATAGACTTCCGCATATATCTTGTAGATAATGCAAAGCCCGTTGCGTTGCCCGTTAGACACATGGCTCCACGAGAAAGGAAAGAGCTCAGTAAACAGATTAAAGAGCTTCTAGAAAAGGGGTTCATTAGGAGAAGCATTTCAGAATGGGGCGCTCCGGTGGTGTTCGCTACAAAGGCGGATGGTTCACTCCGTCTATGTGTTGACTATAGGGAGCTCAACAAGCTAACGAAAAAGAATAGGCACCCTCTCCCTAGAATTGACGATTTGTTTGACCAGCTTGTAGGAGCGTCTGTTTTCTCCCAACTCGATTTAGCAACCGGTTTTCATCAGCTAAGGGTGGCTGAAGATAGCATCGATAAAACGGCGTTCAGAACCCCAGACGGCTTCTTTGAATGGCTTGTCATGCCTTTCGGCTTGACAAATGCACCTGCTTACTTCGTGGACCTGATGAGTAGGGTATTTAGAGATTTCCTCAACAAATTCGTAGTGGTCTTCGTAGATGATATCCTTATCTTCTCAAAGAGTGAAGAGGAACATGCTCAACACTTAAGGGCAATCATGGAAACTTTGCGAGTCCATCAACTAAAAGCCAAATTCTCCAAATGCCACTTTTGGAGAGAAGAGGTGAGGTTCCTTGGGCACATAGTATCCAAACAAGGGTTAGCAGTGGACCCTGCTAAGGTAGTGGCGGTACAGGATTGGAAGACACCAAGGAATGCAACTGAGGTTCAAAGCTTTCTAGGACTAGCAGGTTTCTATCAAAAGTTCATAAGGGATTTTGCGAAAATCTCAGCTCCGCTCACGAAATTGACCAAGAAGAATCTAGTGTTCAATTGGGACTTGGATTGCGAGTTTGCTTTCCAACGACTGAAAAGGGCTCTCACAACAGCCCCAGTTTTGACACTGCCAGATGGGAGCAAGATGTTCACTGTTTATACGGATGCATGTGGGACAGGGCTAGGCGCCGTCTTAATGCAAGAAGGAAGGGTAGTAGCTTATGGCGGGAGGCAGTTGAAAGTGCACGAAAAGAACTACCCAACCCACGATCTTGAGTTAGCTGCCATCGTCTTTGCACTCAAGTCTTGACGACACTATCTCCTAGGTGAGAAGTTCGAACTTTACACTGACCATAAATCGTTGAAATATCTTTTCTCGCAGAAGGATCTTAACTTGAGGCAACAAAGATGGATGGAGTTTCTTGCCTCGTACGATTTCGAAATCTCCTACACTCCGGGCAAAGGCAACGTAGTGGCAGACGCGTTGAGCCGAAAGAAATTGACCCTAAGCCCGTTGTTTGTTGAAAGACAAAGCCTAGTGTTTATAGCCAGCTTCGACTTTAGGCCTTCCTCCGATTTCGTACCAGGCTTGCTAGCATCTCTCGAAGTGCGCCCAACTTTAGTGGATTCAGTAGGGACAGCACAACGCGAAGACCCTCAGCTTGTGGAAACAATTGATAGGCTAATTAGGGGTGAGACTTCAAGTCACCTCAACAGATACTCCATCGACGATAAGGGTTTGCTAAGGCGAGACGGAAGACTATGCGTCCCACAGACAAAAGATTTAGTAAAGATGGTTCTCGAGGAAGCACATCACTCCAAGATGACGATACATCCAGGCGGAGATAAAATGTACAAAGATATAAAAAGAACTTTCTTCTGGAACGGCATGAAAAAGGACGTGGCAGAATTCGTTTCTAAGTGTACGGTGTGCCAACAGGTTAAGGCGGAACAGAAAAAGCCTGGCGGACTGCTACATCCTCTGGAGGTCCCGCAGTGGAAGTGGGATAACATCTCAATGGACTTCATCGATGGGCTGCCTAGGTCTAGGAGAGGCAACACCAGCATTTGGGTAATAGTGGATAGGCTTACTAAAAGCACCCACTTTTTACCTGTCAAAAGTAAAAGAACTGTCTCATCCCTAGCATCACTTTACCTCAAGGAAGTCGTTCGACTCCATGGAATACCATCTAGCATTGTTAGTGACCGAGACCCCATACTCACCAGTGAGTTTTGGCGGAGTCTGCAAGAAGCAGTAGGAACGCAGTTATGCTTGAGCACAGCCTATCATCCCCAAACCGATGGCCAAACAGAGAGAGTGAACAGAGTTTTGGAAGACCTTTTAAGGCTATGCGTCCTCGACTTCGGAGGGACATGGGAAGACCACCTTCCTTTGGTGGAATTTGCCTACAACAACAGCTATCAAGCAACCATCGGAATGGCGCCCTTCGAAGCTTTGTATGGAAGACCGTGCCGATCGCCCACTTGTTGGTGGGAGTCTACGGATAAGCTCATACTTGGACCAGATATGATCCGAGAGACTTCAGAGAAAGTAGACTTAATACGAAGAAGGATGAAGACGGCCCAAGACAGACAAAAGTCCTATGCCGACAAGAGAAGGACCGACCTTGAATTTGAGGTTGGAGACAGGGTTTTTCTCAAGGTATCACCGCTAAGGAACGTTGTTCGTTTTGGAACCACAGGAAAACTAGCACCAAGGTTCGTAGGGCCATTCTCTATCATCGAGAAAATTGGGAAAATGGCCTATAGATTAGAGCTACCCGAGAAGTTGGCTGGAGTCCACAACGTTTTTCACGTTTCACATCTCCGAAAATGTCTACATGAGTCTGCTGAAGTGGTAGAACCAAATATCCTCGAAGAGGCCGAAGTGGAACGCGAAGCGACCATAAGAAAAGTTCCAACCCGCATATTAGGAACAGAAGTGAAGAAGCTACGCAACCGCGAAGTCAAGCTCGTCAAAGTTCAGTGGAGCGACGCCGAGGGAGACGCGACTTGGGAAACTGAAGCTAGAATACGCACTGCCTACCCTTTTCTGTTTGAGGGTACATCCTTGATCTTTCCTTTTCCTTAAGTTGCGCTTTTATCTATCTTTTTAGGTATATTTCCTCGACCTTATGTTTTAGGTAGAAACCATTTGGATGAAAACATGTAATTGAAACATGTTATGGATGATGGTTGCAAGTGGTTGCAAGTGGTTGCTAGTGGTTGCTCGTGGTTGCATATACACACACAATCTAGGTTTTAGATCGGCTCAGTCACTTCATATTGCATATGCATATATGTTTGCATTCGTATATAGTTGAACTCTAATGTGTTGTCATATGGATGTTGCATTTGTATTGAATGATTGTGCACTCATGTAGAATCATGAATAGGAAAATTTGCATACATAATGGATTCATGGCACTTACATAATTCGCATTAAGGAGGTCAACTGAATCAGTAGACCGCCTGATTTTGCATTTGATAAGTACATGTACACACACACTTCGCATATGATCATGAAGCATTAGAAGTCTTTTAAGGACAATGGATGCTCGTGTTTGATGGATGAGTAGATGGATGATTGGATGTTAGGATATACATTCCTCCTAACTTGAAGATTTCAGGGACGAAATCCTTTTAAGTGGGGGAGAATGTAACACCCCGCGAATTCTATAACTGTGAAATTCACAAATTAAAGTATAATTAATTTCAAATCAAAGAACTAAGGGAAACGGGATACGCCATTGCGTTCGTCTCGGAAAAATACGCGAAATAGAGTCCGAGTTTTCGAAAAACGGAGTCCGTATGAAGAAGATATGGCCTTCGGAAGTTTTTGAATTAAGTTTAAAATTCGAACAGAATAAAACAGCTCAGAAAAACAAGTTTAAATTCCAAAATCGGGCCCAATTGGCCAAGGCGGGAAAATTCCCGCCTAAGACACCCAGGTCGACTGGGCTGTCGACCTGGTCTAACCAGGTCGACAGGGCTGTCGACAGGGCTGTCGACAGGGCTGTCGACCTGGTCCAGAGCCAGGTCGAACCCAGCCCAACCTGGCTGGCCTATTCTATGTTGGCCGATTTTCTGAGGTCTGCTTTGTCATTAGGGCTAGGTGGCAGGCTCTAATTGGTCTCTCTTTCGAATGAAAGGCTACGATCCATCCAAGCGACATCGATGGTCCTAATCAATTCATAACCCCTATAAAAATGACCCTAGACTCAACCTAATCTATTCATTCAAAAATAAGAACAAGGCCATCATGTTGCTGAGGAACGACTAGGAGTAGCCACCAATTGGAGAGAGGATTAGGAGGCAAATTCTAAAGCATAAAGCAACTTAATCAAATCAAATCAACAAGGAATCGCATCTCCAAAACCCTAAATTGGAGAGTTCGTCACACAATTGTAAGTAAAGTATTATTTTGGTATGAACAAATAATTGTGTTGGTTTGTATACTTGATTTGTGGCGATAAAGTAATTCATATTTGTGCGTTACTATGATTCTTATCGATTTGGAATATTGTATACGTTTGGATATTCTCGAATTATGAAAAACTACATGTTTGCGGTAGTTTTATGCAAGTATACGTTTGGAATATTCGCAAATTATGTAATCCATGTTGAAGCTACATGTATGTAGTTGATTAATTGAAATTCATGCAAGTTTGGGGTTTTGCTACTATGCCACCATAATGTATATTTTTGTACAAAAATCATTTTGTACGTAATTGGAACAAATTTGGGTTATTATAGTTCATATGAAACTATGTTGAAATTTTGGCATCATGATCTATGTATTAAGCCATGCTTTTGTACTAGAAAACCTATTTGCAAACTTATGAATATGACTAGGCTATGATTGATATTTTGCATAATTGAAATCCATGTTAAGTCAATATTGTTAACAAGAATTATATGATGACATATGTGGTACATGGCTAGGTTAGATTCAAAATCCCTTTTGCAAGTTTGCATGACTAAAGTAAAAATCATGATTTCATGTTAGAAATATTTAGGCCATGGTTATGTGAATAGATTTAAAATCATGATTAAGTTGAACTATACTTTTGTGTTAGTAACAAAAGTAAGCACCTTTGTAAACATGTAGTAATCTTATGAACATGATTTGCTTATGTTTGACATTATGCCTGAATAAAAATATAGGTTTATGTTGTAGTTAAGTCTATGTGTCAATAGTGATATTCTTAACTTAACTACAAGTTTACATGGTTTGATTCATGTCACTTATGCTTTATGACCAAAGTATATGTTACCACTATGCAAGTACACCAGTTTCTGTTTTGTAATTCCAACGTTATGTTGCAAGTTCATGCGTTCACATTCCCCTTTTTGTGTATGTAATCACGCTTTGAGCCTCCCCTTTTTCTCATGGCTAAGTTGGGCTTAAAAGCCTAAGCCCAACATATATTATGATAAACGAACGTATTAAACGGGGGAAAATAGCGTTGGGCCAAATTAATTAATAAATGAAAATATAAAGTAGAAGGGCCCAAATTCAAGTATGGGTTGGGCCCATGATTGGTGTAACCTTTACACCATTAACTTAATAATGGGCCGCAAATATTTACATATAAGAAAATAAAGAAGAAAAACAAAATATGTAAATGTAGAACATACGATGTGTTTAACCCGAGGTTGGATTGAGTTGTGATGTAAACCTGCCCGGAACCACCCGGCTGTCCAGTAGTCACAACAATACCTATCCAATGTGGGAGGTTAAACATGGAGCCCAATAAGGACCCGAGGTTAGACTGAGTTGTGGCGTAAGACTGCCCGGAACCAACCGGCAATAGGCAGCCACAACGATACCTGTCTAATGTGAGAGGTCAAGGCTTTAATAAGACAATTAAGGCTGAGTCAGGATTGTTAGGATTAAGCGAACTAAAGACTTAATCAAAATGGAACATGCTAAACTAAACGGACTGGTGGGGGTTAGGTTAGAAAACACTTAACCAACTTAGCATGTTGGCTAGAGATAGAAAACCTAGTAACGGGGGACCCTTTTCAGCAGTAACCCTAGAAGGTGTATCTTGATACCCTGCAACTAGGCAGGGTGGGGCACGATTACTGGGCTGATTGTAAGAGGTCAAATCGACGGCGGTGGTGTAGCAGTGTAGGTTCTAACGGGGTGCGGACGTGCACACACTCCGGCGTAGAAAAATAAAGCACTGGGCACCAGTAGCATACCTGTGCATTCTAAGGTTGTGTCGGGCCGCTGCCATGGGACTTGATACACCCCATGGTGGGACCAGCATAGGTAACTACAACATCGGGGGCCGTAAGACACATGTAACTATGCGAGTAGGAGCCGATCATCATAGAATGGATCACTTCACCCTGATTATGGGGTACCAGTTGGGAACTAGTTTATATGGGTTCAGAGATTAACATGCGGTACGATAGTATATTCGACCCTAGACAACTTAACCAAGTTTATAGTGCTTTCCCACTTCTTGTTTATACTTATCATACCCAGTTCTTTATTCATAGACAGAATAGTACTAGACTTACTCAGGCTTTATGTCTGACTCTACTTTTCTTTCGTCTTCTTTTCTTCCGTTTCCCCCCCCCCCCCCCAGGTCCACAGGGAGGAAACACAGCAGCTTGACCAGCCTTAATATCCAGCTTGAAGAGGAGAAATGTATTGCTTGGACCTTTTCGTTTTGAACTATGGCTTTGGACAACCACTATGGGGCTTTTGCAGTTTATCTATGTTTTATTTATGCTTCTTTAAATAATGTAATCAAGATAGATTATGGAAGTGTTATGTTATGTTTTTGGAAAAGATGTAAGACAATTATGGTGATGTTGTTGTAACACGTATTTGCTTTTATGAAATAAAAGTTGTTGTTTTTCCGCTGTTTACAAATATGTGTTTTTATATCTGTCTTGTATATCTGTGACCTATACTTATAAACCTCCACCAAAATTAGGGCATTCCCTTTGAGAGTGACCCTAACGGAGGTGGGGTGTTTCAAAAAAGCTTTTATTGCAAGGAGGGATAATCAACGAAATATGGAAAGGCAATCGAATAGATCGGACATGAAAAAGAAATATGTTTGTTTTTACTGTGACAAACCCGTCATCAACTGAGATTTTTTCACAAGCTTAAAAGGGATAAGGAGAAGATGAAGGCATTGGAAGACAAGATTGATGAATTAAATAACAATGGTAATGAGGTGAATTTTGGCGAAGAGATTAAAGGAAATGTTTTATGTGTTAATAAAGGCAAAAACAAAGATTGGATACTTGATTCAGGAGCTTGTTTCGACGCGTGCCATCAAAAGGAAGCATTTATTGATTATGAAGAACAAAGAACTAAAGTGGAATCTGCCGACGGTTGAGACTTGCATGTTAAAGGCATAGGTTCGGTTCAATTGAAGATGAATGATGGAAAGGTGGTGAAGCCAACGGGAGTTCGGTACATCTCAGAAATTATGAAGAATCTTGCTTCAATTGGACAGTTGGAACAAAAAGGTTGCAATTTCTCGACTAGAGGTGGAGTTACAAGAGTTTGGAGGGGTAATAAGGAGCTTCTGCGCGCAAAACAGGAAAATAATAACATATATAAATTGCTTGGAAAAACGGTGGAGAATGTTATGAGTTCTCAAATTGGATTAGGAGAGGCGAGTTCATCTGAATCAAGGTGGAGCCATCAACGTAAAGCCACAAAGTCTACATGGAGGCCATTATGGTATTACAAGCAATTTTGAGATATTTTATGTGGTGTATCTCATTAGGGAAATGCAGAGTTTGTGGGTGGTTTTTAGATTTGTTGAGTGTTGGAGTGATTTCATATCAAGGTGGAGTGTTATGGTTTGTGATATTCATCACATGGATATTAAAGTGGAGATATTGGAAGTTGCGGGATTTTAGGATCTGTTGACCGAGTTTTATGGATTTGTTGATATGTTTTAGGGAAAATTTTATTTTGAACAGAAAATTACATTTCATCGTAGAATTTGACTAATAATAACAGTTAGACGTTGAACTTAAGGGAGTTGCGGGCTCATCTAGGGCTTAATTATATTTTGATAGTTGATTTATTTGGAACATATTATTTCTTGGTGTCTAGATTATGGCAGAGAAATAACCTTTTATAAATATTAAAATGATTCATAAATATTATTTTGGTTGTTACTCTGAAGGTACTTAAACTTTCGGCTGTATTTCTAGAGCGATTCCTGGTGCACCGATAACTCCTGTTCGTTAACTGGTTGGGAAATATTTTGTTTTAAGTAAATCAAATGTGTCACTTTAAAATTTTGGGTTAGGTGCCACTAAGGACAGAAAACTGGTAGTTAATCCTTGCATTTATTTAGTTGCATTAGACTCATGCATAAAAAAAATAAACAAAAAAAGTAAAATCCAAAATCCTTTAAAAAAAACCATCGTCAATTGTAATTCAAATTCATTTCTTTTTGTCCAAAAAAAAAGAATTTCATTCAAAACATCTTTTTTAGAAAATTTTAACTTCTTTTGTAAAAAGGGTTAATCTTCAATTCTTCCTTTTTAAAAAAAAAACCAAAAATATTTTCCTTTTGTAAAAATTGAACTTTCCTTTTCCTTTAAAAAAAATTTCAAAAATGAAAAAAAAGAATTTCAAAACAGTCCTCATTTTATTAAAAAATCACTTCTCTTCTCAACTTTGTTTATACTTTTCTTCCCTTATTCTTCGCCCTAGGGCATGAGTAGTTGGACTCACAATCCATCTTCGAATCGTTGGACTTCTGACCCTTTTACTAATTGTTTAGTTCGAATAAACGTTTCGTCAACCATAGCCGACGAAAATCCCCCTCGAACTCTTATGGATAGAATCTTCCCCGATCGAGTTTCTATTCCTTCTTTCATCATATTGCCTGCCCAAACGGTTAATCACTTTGAATTTCATTCTAATCACATAAAGACTCTTCCAAAATTCACCAATCTTGAACGTGGTGACCCTTACATTTTCTTAACCAAATTTGAACAAGTTTGTGCAACCATGAAATTTCAAAATTAAGTGATGATGGAGTCAAACTTAGGTTAATTCCATTTGCACTTACCGATTATGCCGCAAAATGATTGTATAGCTTGCCTTCAAATTCGATTTGAACATGAGAGAAATTTATGGAAATTTTTCTAAAGAAATTTTACCTCTTGGAAAAAATGTCCAAAGTTCAAAACGAAATCGTTAATTTCCATCAATTTAGGGGTGAATCCTTTTCAAAATATTTCGAGAGATTTAAAGAACTTTTAGTCGAATGTCCACACCACAATTTTGAAAAATGGACTCTTTGCCAAATTTTATACGATGGACTTAAAAATAACTCTCGAACCATGCTCGAATCAATGTGCCAAGGAAACTTTTTAGCCCAAGAACACGATGCGGCTTGGCAATTGCTCGAAAATTTGGCCGAAAAATTGTCTCAATGGGAACGTTCTAACGAGAAATCAATTTATTCCCGATCAAATGCTCATTCGGTAGGATATTCATCTGTATTGGCCGTAGAAGCGAAAATCGACGAGTTGTTAACCAAACTCGATAACGTTCTTTCATTAAATCAAATGAATCAAGCTCAATCTTCTCAACCCTCGTGTTACAAATGTAACGATCCTAAGCACATTGTCAATCAATGCCGACATTCGTTAGAAAAACTCAACGCGTTTAAAAAGTTAGGAACGACCCATTCTCTCTACTGTACAGTCCGGGTTGGAGAAACCATCCTAATTTCTCATGGGGCTAAAACAATGCAAATTCGAATTTGGTTCGACCCCATTTTCGACCATTTTCGAATAATGCTTCGAATGCCCATTTTCTAAATCAATTCCAAAATTTTATGTCACCTTCTCAGAACCAAGCGCAACAATCGTTCGTTCCCCAAGACGACAAACGAATGACCTCTCTTCAAAAAAAATTGGAAACTCTTACTGTTGTATATAACGGTGTTGTATACATAATTATATGATTTTTGTTTGATGATAACAACAAAATATATATTATTTTAAATGTGTTTATTGCTGTACTATTTTATATATCATCACAGACATGAATATAATATTTATATTCAAATAAAATACAACTATACAGACAATCAGATATTTATATAGTATTTTATTTCAATTTTTCAAATAGTACAGTTTTACAACTCCACTATTTGTACACTTCACTAATATTTCACATTTCATATACATTTACAGAAGATTGTACTTGTAAACAAACTGAATACGATAGACAAATTTGTTTGAAGACAATAAAATGATATTTTATTTCAATCAAATTTGTTTATTACAACTGTCAGTACAATTTTCTATTTTCATATACACAGCTCCTTTACTACAGAATCACTACAACACTTTACTCAGTTATACAATTTTCAGTTACACTCATATACAGATGATTTTGTATATTTTTCACTGTCAACTTCTGTCTTCACAGCATCTTCACTGTTAGTCCAGTCATCATCTTCATACCTGTCATATACAGAAACACACACACAATATACGGTACAGAAATAATATTCGAAATTCATGTAAATGTAAAGTTTATTTTTAAAATTTTATTTTCCTCAGTTTTCTGGTGTGTTTCTCATCATTTTTCATGACTGATCTGATTTATCTGTGTCTAGTTAGTTTGTGTGTGTATATATATATATATAGTACCAGGACAGGAAATTTTATCTGATGGCTGCATATACACACGTGTATAGATATACACATGTGCACTGCCTCGCCAATCAGTGTGCAATTGAGGAGCGGCCATGATGACTAAGCTCGACCCAGTGCACAAAAACATGGTCAAGCCATGTATAAGATCAAATCAACTCGGTGTAAATTCAAGTCAACATACATACATGGATGGTCAGGATAGCCAAATCTATATGGAAGTGTACAAGCAGCATATGCAAAACAGAGTCGAGGCATGGCAAGATTAAACAAGAAGCCCAAGTGTACAGTAATAAACATAAATGCAGCTGAGTACATGCAGCTCATATACATGCAACATTGATAAAAGTTTGATCAAAAGGGATTCTCAAATATATGGAGCAGCATGTATACTATGATCAACTCACAACAGTGAAGCAAGACTTGTCAGGTATGCAATCTTTCAAATCTAAATGGAGAGACATGACAATGGCAGTGAACAATAAATGTGTGTATGTCAAAGTGCTATATATATCCAGCAAGAAACAGTACATGTCAGGTGAAGTGTCAAAGCAACAAAGCTCATGTGAAACAAGTGATGTGTTTAGCACATGTAACAGTGGACACATGCACAATGCATGAAATCAAGTGACCAACATATAAGTAGCCAAGGGGGAGTAGACAAGGAGGGAAGACAATCATGGTAAGTCAGTTTTCACTCATCACAAGTACAAGTCAGATTCAAAATGATGGTGCAGCAATGTGCGCAACATGGTAAGACTACATGGAGCATATTGCAAATCAGGTTAACAAAGAGTAGTGCACCAGTTCACAATTGCTCGACATAGTGCAACAGGAGTAGCAAGGAAATAATCTAAGCAGTAATTAACCAATTGCAACAAAGTTCCAAAGTTAAAACCAAACAAGCAAAAGGCAATTCAAATGATTTTGAATATGTACATGGATAGTCAGTACAAGCACAATGTATGTTCTTAAGCAAGTAAAACAAGCACCAAGCAAGTAAATTTCAGAAGAGTGCATAAGTGTTTTTTCAAAAGAATTATAAAAACAGCCCAGATTCAATATCAAGCATTTTTCCGAATTCATAAAGAAGATCATTGTGATCAACACACACAACAGTGAAGTATATGTCAAGTATGGGTTATGTGGTTTCAAGAATAGCCAAAAGACAATTAAAATGAATCCAGAAATTTACAGTTCAGTTTTTTTGGCAAGTGCTTAATCACTGTCATATTTTTGAAAATCTATTTCCAGTTTTAGACAAATTCTTTTGGTAGATTTTTAATGCATTCCTGAAATCATAGTGAAAGTTTGTATTTGGTTTAAGGCAAGAAAGTCGAATTCATGAAATCTCAGTGTTCAAAATTTTTGGCATGTGTTCATTTATCTCCAGATCTTATAAAATCAATTATCTTCGCAATTTATCAATTAGGGATATTATTCATGGACATTCACAAATCACGCAAAGGAAATTCAAGGTAACAAATTCAAAAGAGGCAAATTTATTTTCCAGAAATGATTCAGTCAAATTAAATGGGCCACAAACTTTTTATTCTCGGAATTTTATCAATCAAAGAATTCATGCAAGGAACAAAAACAAGTCCAGATCCATCTTTTAAATCACGCAAAAGAATTTCAAAAGAGGAAACGATGGAATTGAGCAGTTAATCAAATCATGTCATATGCGAAATCAGAGTGTTATTAGGGTTTTCTAATCCCTATTTACACACCTATCATCACAGGCAGTGAGAAAATCGAAAAACACAAGCCAAACTTTCAAGAGCAAATCAGAATTAAAATTAAGAAAACTCACAGAATGTTTTTCGATCGCAAGTGCTTCAATTCGAACGTCAGACCAGCATAAAGTAAAAGGAGCTTCAGAGAACAAATTTTTTAATCTTTTCAGAAGTCATGATTTGATTGCGAGCAAACTAGAGGAAACCCTAGTTCCTTTTTGAAGCCGCCATTTTTATTCTCAGAAGAAAAAGAAGCCAGGCAAAAGAAGAATGGGTGCAATCAAACTAAAATGGGCCGGCCAATTTTTTTGTTTAAGGGCTTAGTTTTTTTTTTAAATTAAGTCTAGGGTTTTCTCTTTGTTTAATTTGTTTTTATTTGTATTGTTTTTGTATTCCTTTTATAAATCATCAGAACAGTTTCTAGGTCTGTAAAATCTAGGAAACCAGTTAGAGTGTTAACTGGCAGTTTACTAGAGTCTGTAAAATCTAGGGTTACGAGTTACAGGGTTTGTAATTCGGGAAAATATGGTCGAGGGGATATCGGTCAGTCTAGGGTTTTGAGCGTAGGGTTAGTACAGGAGCAGGGAGTGTGAGTTTACAGTGTCTGTAAGCGGGATTTGTTATTAACTCCTAGTAGAAACCTTAGGAATGTAGCAGTAGGCAGGATTTTGCCAAAGCTGGGTATCTCTGTGTGTTATTTCCTTTCTGCTTTTTAATTCTATTGTATTATGTGTTCTGTTTATTATTTAATATCCTGTCAGATTTTTAACTCAATGAAAAACTGTGATAAATCCTATTCACCCCCCCCCCCTCTAGGGTTAATCTAGATCCAACACTTACTAAGCCAACCACTCAAAATGCAAACTTTCTAACCTCATATATGCGAAACACGAGTCAATCGATCGCAAAACTAGAAATTCAAATGAGTCAATTTGCCACCTCTTTGAGCGAACGGGAAAGAGGATCATTCCCGAGTAAACCCATTCCAAAATCCAAGAGCCAAAACCTAAATCCAAACCAAGCTCATGTTGTTCATGATAGCAATCTAACTCAATTAAATGCTACCACGAATTTATGATCCAATAAGAAAATCGATATTCAAGTTGAAATTCCAAATAATGTACCAGATGTTCCTCTTGACTCTTATAATCCAAATGATGAGTCCAACCCTGATCCAAATTATTAGTCTAATTCTTCACTAACTCAAGTAGACCGACCTACTGAGTTTCGTATTCCATTTCTACATCATCTTCGACCAAAGAAACATTCAGACCAGAGGTAAAGGATGTTAGAAATTTTCAAACAAGTGAAAGTCAACATTCCTCTTCTTGACATCATTCAACAAGTCCTAATCTACGCTAAATTTCTCAAAGACTTGTATGCCCAAAAACGACACACTCATGTACCCAAGAAAGTCTTCTTAGCTGTCGGACTTAGCGAAGTCATGACCCAATCGATCCTCGTCAAATACAAAGATCTTGGATGTCCTACGATCTCGTTCACAATAGAAGATAGAACAATTAACAAATTCCTAGTTGATTTGAGAGCGAGTGTCAATTTGATTCCTTATTCATTTTACCAACAACTTGGCTTGGGTGAACTTAAACCAACGAAAATAACTCTTTAATTTGTTGATCATTTAATAAGAAACCCGATGAAGAAATCGAGGACGTACTCATCAAAGTCGAGGAATTCATTTTTCCTGTCGATTTCATCATTTTGGAGACTCAACACGTGAATAATCCAATGAGCCAAATTCCATTGATTTTAGACCGACCCCTTTTGGCTACTTCAAATGCTTAAATAAATTGTAGCAACGGTTCAATGAAAATCTCTTTTGGAAACATAACTTTAGATCTTAATATTTTCAATCTTGAAAGTCAATCGAATGAATCATGCGACCAAACCTTGAAAGTGAATGCCATTCACAAAAATTTCAAAAATGAATCAATTGACCTTAATGATGAACGTGAGGCCGAGTATGAAAAATTGTTCCAAGAATCTCCATACGAAATCATATACACGCTTCCATTTGAATCGCTTTCAGTTGAGTCCAAATCTCAACCAAGTTCTTTGACCCAGAAACCACTAAAGTTGGATCTTAAACCTCTTCCCGATCACCTTAAGTACGTCTACTCAGGTGATAACGAAACTTGTCCTGTCATAATTTCTTCAAATTTAACTCGTGATCAATAATTTTCTCTTCTTTCGACTCTTTCTAAAAACAAAGACACAATCGGTTGGTCCATTTCTAACATCAAGGTAATTAGTCCCGCAATCATTCAACATCGTATTCACTTAACCGACGAAGCCAAACCCACTCGCGAAGCACAGCGTAGGCTTAACCCTAAGATGAAAGAGCTAGTTCACGAAGAAATTCTTAAACTTCTTAACAATAGAATCATTTACCCCATTTATGATAGCTTATGGGTCAGACCCATTCACGTTATTCCTAGAAAGTCTGTACTCACCGTTTTCGCAAATGAACAAAACAAACTTCTTCCAACTCGTACTCAAATGGGTTGGCATGTTTGCATCGATTAGCGAAAATTGAATGCTGCAACACATAAAGAAAACTTTCCTCTTCATTTCATCGATCAAATGCTCGAACGTTTAGCCGGTCACGAATTCTACTGCTTTCTTGATGGTTATTATTGTTATAACCAAATTCCAATCGATCTTGATGATCAAGAGAAAACAACTTTCACATGTCCATTCGGTACCTTCCCTTATCGATGTATGCCTTTCGGACTTTGCAACGCTCCTGCGACTTTCCAACGATGTATGATTGGCATCTTTTCCGATATGGTCAAACGCTTTCTTGAAGTTTTTATGGATGATTTTTCAATCTTTGGCGATTCTTTTTCCTCTTGCTTACATTATCTTGAACTTGTTTTAAATCGATGTAAAGAAAAACACTTAACGTTGAATTGGGAAAATTGCCACTTTATGGTCAAACAAGGCATTGTCCTTGGACATGTAATTCCAAATAATGGCATTGAGGTAGATAAAATGAAAGTTGACGTTGTTACAAAACTACCCGTTCCAAAATGCATTAAGGACATTCGTTCATTTCTTGGGCATGCTGGCTTTTACCGACGTTGTGTGAAAGATTTTAACTCGCTCGTCCATTGACTACTGTTTTGGGAAAGGACGTCCCATTCGACGTTAACATTGATTGTGTCGCTTCTTTTGAACATCTTGAAAATGAACTCATTTCAGCCTCGATAATCTGCTCGCTTAATTGGGAACTTCCTTTTGAAATCATGTGTGTCGCTTCTAACTTCACGGTTTGTGCTGTCTTAGGGCAACACATCAACAAAATCCTTCACCTAATTTACTACATGAGTATGACCTTGAACAACACTCAACTCAATTATACGACCATCGAAAAAGAACTTTTAGATGTCATCTTTACGCTCGAGAAGTTTTGATCTTACTTGATTGGTTCCCATGTCACGGTCTACACTGACCATTCTTCTCTTCGATGCCTTTTTGCTAAAAAGGATGCTAAGTGACACTTAATTCGATGGATCTTTTTACTTTAATAATTGGATTTCACAATCAAAGACAAAAAAGGATCCGATAACGTCATTGTCGATCACTTGTTTCGTCTTCCGAACGCACCATCTTCTTTGCCAATCAACGAAAACTTTCCTAACGAACAACTCCTTTCCATTTCAATCGATGCTTGGTTCGCCGACATAGTGAACTATCCAATCACTAAGGAAACCCCATCTTTTTGGTCCAAACAAGATAAATACAAATTTCTTTCCCAAGTGAAATACTTCTACGGGGATGACCCATAGGTATTAAAGTATTGTCCAGACCGAATCATTCATGGATGCATCCCCGATAGTGAAATTAGGAGTGTTCTCTCGTTCTGCCATGATATGCGTGCAGTGGACATTTTGGTCCTAGGAAAACCACTGAAAAGGTGCTTCAATGTGATTTTTATTGGCTTACTCCCTTTAAAGACTCATTCGAATTATGTAAAACTTGTAATCATTGCCAAATGCTAGGAAAGATTTCTCGATGAAATATGATGCTTTTGAACCCCATCCTTACGATCGAAATCTTTGACATTTGGGGTATTCACTTTATGGGACTGTTCCCAAACTCTTTCGGAAACTTGTATATTCTTCTTGTCATTGACTATTTTTCGAAATGGGTTGAGTCCAATCCATGTAAAGCCAATGTTCATAAAATTATTGTGAAAATTCTTAAAGAAAACATCTTCTCGAGTTTCAGCACACCTCGCACAATAATAAGTGATAATGGAATACATTTCTATAATCGATCTTTTGAATCCTTGATGAAAAAATACTCAATAACCCACAAGTTATCCACTCCTTGTCATCTGCAAACTTATGGTCAAGTCGAAGTGTTGAATCATCAAATAAAACAGATTTATAGAAAACTGTAAATAAAAATCGAAAAGATTGGTCATAAAAATTGACTGATGCGCTTTGGGCTTACCGCACTTCTTATAAAACTTATCTTGGAATGTCCTCTTTCCAATTGGTTTACAGTTTAGCCTGTTATTTACCCGTTGAACTTGAACAAAAAGCTCTTTGGACAATAAAGAACATAAACTTTGATCTTGAACAAGTTAGCGTAAATCGAAAATTGCAACTCAACGAATTAGAAGAAATTAGGAATGACGCATGCGAAAAGGCGAAAATTTACAAGGAAAAAAACAAAGTTTTTCATGACATGTCAATCCTAAGAAAATTGTTTTTCCAGACCAAAAAAATCTGTTGTATGACTCACAACTTCATTTATTCCCTGGGAAATTTAAGTCAAGATGGACTGGACCGTATGTTGTTCGAATTGTTTTTCCGCACGATGCCATGGAAGTAGAAAACCCGAGGGATGGATCCATAATCAAAGTCAATGGTCAACATCTAAAACTATTCTTGGAATTGCCCACTGATCAAGAGGAGGAGCTCATGATTCTTCATGAGCCAACGTCAAGTAAGAAAGTTAAGTTTAACCCTCCTTTGTAAATATATAAATATTTCTCTTCCGTTCACTCATTGTGTCATGCATTAACTGTGGGGACATAGCCGAAATCAAGTGTGTAGGGGGGTTCTCATTTTCACTTTGTTTTGCATAGTTTAAGTTCGCATTTTTTTCTCTTTCTCTTAAAAAAATCAAAACCAAAACGAAAAGAAAAAGATTAGCATTTATATTTATTTTTTAATAAGATATGATGGAGTTAGCATACAATTTTGGTTGTACGATTAAAATATTTAGAAAATAACTTCTCTTAACGGATAACGAAAGAAAAGTTTGAATTATAAGCAAATTTAGTGTAACCGGTATATAGTAAGATTCGTATGCGATGAGTATAAAGTGTTTTCTAAATTGTAATTCGATTAAATGAATGGTTGCTTTAGACCACTTATGATAACATTTTAGATCTTGTAGGTGAAGTTGTGCTAAGATTTTCTCGCTTAAATCTCTCTCTTTAAAAAAAAGAGAAAGAAGAAGGAAAAGATATATATATATATATATAATCCAAGGGTATCTAACATTGCTTTTAAATCTAGCGTTGGTGTGCTAACCCGCCAAGCTCTGTCCCAACTCCCACATCAGTCTGCGAGGCAATGCATGGGTTTGATACCTTGGTCTCATTTTATGAGTTGGACACCTAAGGATTACCGACATCTTGTTAACAAAGTTAGCGTCGGTCTACACAATCCGCCAAGCTCCGTCCCAACTCCATAGTGGCATACCTTGGTCTTTTTAATTAGGTGTTTGTAAATAATAATAATGTAAATATTTTTCAAAATAAAGAGAGAGTAAGCACTTGAAATCCAAGCACTATCTTCACTTATTTGACCTAATTTGTTAACCAAGAGGAAATGAAAATGTCACTTTATGATTGTTGATAATCGATTATAGAATTCATTTCATAATTGCACTATGTTTTCAATTGAAATAACTGGCCAAGCTAGAGGAAATATAATGATAACCGGACTTTTGTTTGAAGTTTTGATTAGTAACAGACTAAAATTTCATTGTGATGACCCAAACCTGTATTAACTCATTCGTGTCAAATTTAAAAGTAAATTACTGATTTGTAAATAATTTTGATTCTTGCATTTTTGTAAATAATTTTTGCATTTAACATTTGGATTTTGTAGGTATTATCCGCTGAAAAACCTCGCGAGACAACACTCGTCCTACAGGGGACACCTAGAGATTTAATGGCTTATTGCATACGCTCAATGCAATCGTGCTCTCTACGAAAATGGATTTATCTTAGTTTTTTATTTTATTCGAGGACGAATAAAAAGATAAGTGTGGGTGGATTTGATGTGCACGTAAATGTGTACATTTATATTCACACATTTATTCTTGTTTTAGTTAAATAAATGAACATTTTTGGGTATTTTATATGATCAAACCCTGTTTTAAATGTTTTCAAAATCATAACGCATTTTAGGGGGTTTAGCGGTAAATTGTGCATGTTTTAACTTGTGATATCATTTACTTGTTCCTTGTAGTTGTCTCTTGTAGGAATTTAGGAGTAAAAATGATGTATACAAATGAAGATATGAAGAGAAGCATGCATATACGCAAGAGAAGGGAAAGAAATAATTAATTCTATGGATAGTGGCTAAAAACAAAATTAAAAGATTCATGAATGGGCATTTTGGGGAATATCCAAGAAGAGTGGTTAGGGTTTCAGGGTTTTAGATCATGTATATATACCCCTTTGTTTCATGTGTTTTGGATCTCATTTTTATCATATGTAAGTGTAAGTAATCAAGTGAATAAAAACGGCTTCCAAGCCTCTTTCTTTATGTCTATCTTATGCATCTTTTAATTTCTATGATTTCCTTTTGTTGTTTATAGCTTAGATTTACTTACATGCTTTTTACTTTATATTCAAAGTTTAGATTATTATTTTTGGTAAGGTAGTTGTTTTTTTAGTGGGCGTGCCACTTTTATTAACGAGAAAAGCACTGGTACTCTGCACACGCACAGAGTAACATGTCTGGTTTGAAGTGTCCATTCACTATCAATACAACAAAATAGCTTTGATAACTACATAGTTAGAGTAACAAGGCTAAACACTAGTAAGGTACACTACTCATCCAACGAGTGATCCTCATAAAAGTGCCAGTGTAGGGTGTCATATTACGCTGATAGGCCCAGAAGCGGGTGGCTAAATCCTCCACGATGAATGGAGCAAGTAATATGTTCCTGTCCCAAGAAGTATCTTGCATCATCATTAGTGTTGTTTTCACCAATTTCACCATCATTCCACATTACCAATTTCTTGCCTTTTTACATGTAGAAGAGACGACTGCACTCTTCATCTTCAATAAAAATAAAGAAAATATCATTAGTATCACAATGCATTCCGGGGAGGGGGGATGCACCCAGGCAGTCTCAATCTCATTCCAAGAGATATCAGGATTAGGAGGATCATCAAGGAGAATAGAAACAGGAGGCACATCATCCACAAGTTCTTCCTCTACCTACATGTGAGACGCCTTCCTACATGTAGGGACCCAAACACGAATAGGAGGCTTAGGTAGGGGAATCTTAACTAGGGGTGGTAAGTTTGCTTCAAGCTGACAGGTATCAGAGCAGTGACCAAAAGATTGGCAAGTTGTGAAAATATCTGATTGCCATCTATACGTGACATCCATATAATGTACACAATTATCTTTATTAACTTTGATATGAGTAGGCAATGGTTTATCAGGATTAATCTCGATTAGGGCTCTAGCATATACTAAGTTTCTTCTTGCTATAGCATTTGTATCAAAACATTTGAGTTTTCCTATATGACATGCGAGCCAATTAAGACCAAGAAGTGGTTGTAGCACTGAGGGAACACTACAAGAAAATATGGTATTTATAGCATTGTATCATAGCCTTATATTAAAGTGCTATAATAAAATAATTAAAGAAAATAAAATAATGCATAAATTGTGCTATGTAAAGGAAACAAAAAATTATGATATACATTAATACGTTCCGCTATATTAACAGTGATAAAGAAAAGGCGGGAGTGAAAAAACCAACGCGGGAGTAAATGAAATGTAAGGCCGCCAAATTAAAAAATTCCCTCCATCTCCTTCAAACTTTGTCCCTAAAATTTTTGTTTTTTAATTTCACTGAAACTTGTTATCATCCAATTTCTCATTCAATTCAACATCGTCGTTCATTTTCGACCCAGCAAATCGATAGCGTCTCCCTGGATCACTCCGACTCTTCCACATCGATAATGAGTTTTTCTGAAATCGTTAATTTATAAATTCATCTACTTTCCGTTCTTTTATAAATTCGCTCCACTCGATGTTTATCTGTTGTTATTCTACTGAATCCCTAAGTTGATTTTGCATGATTTGTTATGCGTCGGTGTTAATTTGTAGTCTTTGGCTACAATTCGCATTCTCAGCCACCGTTTTGTTCCCCCTTCTGTGTCGTTCACCTTCCTCGTGCCTTACCCCTTTTCTGCCATGAAAGCATCACAAATTGCTTAATCGCACAGTCTATTCGTTACGGTAATCTCGGCCGTTTTAATTTCTTCTGCCCTTATTCCTCTCTCTGTTACTCTAATGGCCACCGTAAACCTAATCGTCAATTAGTCTATCAAATCGGCTTCGACTTCATTTATTATGTCTTCTTCCTAAAAGTCCACCGAACTCTAATCCTGCAAGCATCGCTAATCGCCTCTCCTCGTGGAGTCGACAGGAAACTTCGGTCGTAAAGTGAAGTAGGTACAACAAAGTTTTTTAATTTTAGCTATTTGTTTTAAATTTGGGTTTCTAAACATTACCGATGGTTGTTTCTTTTGTTTTGAGTATTCTCTTAAGGTAGAAAATGCTTTTACCTGTGTATTGATTGGAAATGGCTGTGTTGGTTTGCTAGAAGCCTATGATAGCTGAATCATTAAATATCATTCCATCGAATCAGTTGAAAATTGGCTTACAATCGGCAGTCGAATTTTGTTCTTCTATATCATTTCACTACATCGTTTTTTGTTTGCCTCTACTTATTAGCATACCAGTAACTCTGCCTAATCAACTTGGCTATTTGAAAAAACATTCCTTTAAGGTATTGATTCAAGGTTTGTTATTTTTCATATCCGTTATGGAATGCTTTTATGCTAAATTGATTTCTTATTTTTTTTTCCATTCTTTATTTAGTAATGGTTCTGGGCTTAGATGTTAATTCAAAATCTTGCACTTCATCTTTTGTATTTGGAAGTTCGATCATTGATGTTGCTATGAATTAGGGTTTAAAAATCATGTCAAGTCTTTTCTATTTGATCTTTTGTACAAATTATACATTATTTGGTCGATTTGTTCATAGGCTGGATTTTTTTTCCTCATGAAATGATAGTATACATGGCATTTGGAAGGTTGGTCGTTGATGTTGCTATGAATTAGGTTTTAAGGATCATTTCAACTCTTTTTTCTTTGAATTTTTATTCAATTATACATAATTTGGTTGATTTCTTCATAGGATGGATATTTTGTTGCTTTAATTTTATACAAGATTTATTTTTATATCCATTTCGGTATGCTTTTTAACTGAATTAATTTTTCAATTATTTGTTTTTCGGCATTCTATATTTATTAACTTTTCTAAAGTTGGATGTTAACCCTATATTTTGCACCATTCTGTGCATTTGGATGGTTGATAATTAATGTTGCTATGAATCAGGTTTTAATAATCATATCTACTCTTTTCTCTCTAGTATTTTTTTCGAATATTGATTAATTATGATTAGAAGTTTCTCGAATGTTGTTAATTTGGGTTTTCTGAATGTTCATGCTAAAAATGATTCATCGTGATCTTGATTTAGTTTTGAATTGCTTCACATCATCAACCTTTTGGAACCTGCAAAAAACAATGATAGCATGTATCACTGTTCTCTTGATATGTTGTCCATGGTTTTTGATAAAGCACACGGAAAATGAATACTTTGAATGATTGATTGGTTAGACTATTTGAATGACAAATGCTTTATGGACCTTTTTACGTGAAAATGGATTCATTTACTCAAATACTATTATCTTTACCCATAACAAGAGAAAATCATAGTGTCTTTATACTATATGTCGTGTTACAATTTGATATAATTTGCTAAGCACATTAAAAATGGTATATAATTTTAATTACAACATTATTCTTATTTTGGTTCTATTATATCCAGATTCAAAAGTAGAGAAATAGAAAACTGTTTGTGGCCAAGGAAATTGAATATGTTTACCCATTTCTTTATGGTAATTTTATATATACATTTTTGCTTTGATATCAATAGTTTATCTTTGCATTTTACTAACAAAATCATTGAATCTTTTTCCTCCATAGCTGCAACAAGTTTGAATATACGGGTGGGGCTGAAGTCAAATTAAACCTATGGCGAATTGTTGATGGTTGCAAGTTGTCATCGGTGTGAACGTAGTCCTTTGAGTGAAGCTCAATCGCCTTTCTTTAGTACTATTTTCCGATCTCCTTCTCACGTTTTCTCAAGCCGATTTCGTCATACCTTGCAGATTTGTAGGTGAGTGCATTTTATATAATATAATAGTTATTATAACATAGCATAGATATTAATCAGCATTAGAATGAAGATGTCTAAGTATTTGATAAAAGTCATTAATCACCTGAACCTGGCCATTTCAATGGAGGCCTTATAATTTTTAGTGTGAGTTGTGAGAGAAATAATCCTCTTATCTAATATGTTTGATTTTGTTCTTATGGGGAAAATCTATATTCAAATGTCATGAGCTGTGAAAAAACCTATAGGCTTTACTTTCAACTATTATATCTTTTAGGCAATTTTAGTATATAAAGAATTCACAAATCCAAAGTTAATCTATCTAAAAGGTCAAGTTTTTGTTTTAATAAAGGACTAATTTCAGTGTATAAAGACTCACTGTAGATTTCTTTTTATAAAATCTGAATGTTGCTTTTGTATTTATATTAGTTTTTGCATTAATAACATATGATATATCATATATGTTATATCCACATTTTTAGTCAGATTTTAAGGATTTGAATAAAAAATTCAGATTGTACCTGGCGACTATTTTTATTTCTTCATTTCATATGCGTCTATTTTTAACAACTGAATTTAAAAAGTTTTTTTAGATAAACCTCTATTAGCACTCACCCTGGTTTTTCTGTAGAGTTAGCAAAATTAGGATTGTTAGCATGAGGCAGAGTGTCTTTGCAATATCTTGAAATATAAGATTGAATACACTACTAAAATTATTAGTAATACTGATAACGATGATGACGATAATAAAGAAGTACAGAAATATTTAGCAAAGACTGAATACTCATTTTACGTTTTACGTTAAACACTTTTTTTGAGCTAACTATTTCACATGATTTTATCATTTCTAAATACTAATTTATAACATAATTTATTTGGATGATCTACATAATGATTCAAAAACAATTCATCTTTTGCTTTAGCTTCCAATCTATATGGATTTGTCTCATTGAATGTGCCAAGGTAGCATGTCCTTTCTGTAAAAAGTCTTCCATAAAATACTTATAGTATATCCACATTTTTCAGTAATTGAATTAATACTTGATAAAACATGTTCAAAATTGAGTTTTTTTCGTATTGCTAGCCATTATTTTATAAATATTTTGTTCAGGAAACCGACTTTATTTAATTTCTATAATACATTGATTTGATAGTTTGCCTGAAAGAATGAAAAGCTTCCACACATAGATTCATGGCCAAGACCTATATACAGATGTCTGGAAAATGAGTAGTATAAATTGGCGAATGCAGAGGGTGCACCATAATCGACATAGTCAGGTAAATTCAACTTTACTACCTTTCCCATTAGGTTCCCTCCATTTTCCTTTTGTCTGCAAGTTGAATATTTTTATCCCTATATATATATATATATTAAAGAAGCTTGATTGTTAATGCTGCAGTTAATAATAATTTTGATTAGTTTATTTTGCAAATGCAAATATTCAAGCGAATGAAGCAGAAATTATGCATTGGTGATCGAATTTGGATGTTTGTGTCATAGAGGTTAAAAATCTACAAAATTTTGACTTAACCGGTAGGTAAATGTGAAGTTTGTTCATTAGAACTATTGCCATACATATAAACACATATGGTATGATAAATAACAAGTTTAACTCCAATAATATTATAGTTGGTTTGAAATTAATTTTTTTTTAAAGAGCAAGAGGTGATGTAGGTGACATGATTCATCATATACCATATGTTAACAATGAATACATATTATGTGATTTATGTTCGTAAATATGAGAACAAGGATTTTATATTTAGTTGTGTTAGCATATTCTCCTAGGCTTGATAGCTGTTAAGGTTGTAATTCATATATTTTAATACCTACATTCCATATAAAAAACAAATTACGTGTTTTATAATATAAATTAAATTCACACGTAATAAAACTATGAATTAAGCTAGAGGCTATTTATCGACATAGCATAACAGTGTTTAAATTATACCTGAAATTACATTATTCTTGAACTGTACATCAAACAAACTGACAACGACTGAGGTTCAGAATTAAAATTTCCAAGTAACCTATGTATGATTATTAACTAAATCACTGCGTTGTAACTAACAATATATATGTTTAATGAAATATCGTCAAGCTACATGGCCTGGAGAAACAAACCAAAGCACCGTTTATTAACAATTATATGTAAGTTCCCTATTCACCATCTTGATTGATGAATTTGCAAATACTTATATTTTTAATGTCCCAGGATGAATGATGATAATGAATTAATGTAATATAA
This sequence comes from Allium sativum, assembly GCA_030737875.1. Taxonomy (NCBI): domain Eukaryota; kingdom Viridiplantae; phylum Streptophyta; class Magnoliopsida; order Asparagales; family Amaryllidaceae; genus Allium; species Allium sativum. Next base: position 831,331,774 of record CM060924.1, read on the forward strand.
GATTTGAATGTCAAAAAAATTACCTTCAACACACGATCAAAGATTAAATGCCAAAAAATTATATAGCAATGATAGCGCTTTCTCACCAATAGTGATTAAAGTAAGCTGCAAGCCTTTTTCATATGAAAATTAGGGATTTTCAGAAAATTCGGGAATGGTTTAAGATGCATGGGTGTGACAAAATATGGTTGAGAATGGGAATTAAGAATAAGACTACAAGAAAGAAGAACAAATGAATAGATAGTCTAAGTTTTTTCATGATAAATGGATCTGAGGTGAAGGAGTAACTGATCTAGCAATGAAGAAAGTTTGACCGAAATGGCTAAAAAGTTTGATGAAGTAGGGAAAATAAATTATTTAGATTTTACTGATACAAAAGTTATATTTTCATACTAAAACACTCTACCTGTTACATAATCTCCTTAAAAAGGGAAAAAGGGGAAACTATATCAAATGCTCAATAATATACAAAATGTAAAGCTCTAACAACATTTCCATATATTTGGTAGAATAACCTTTTTCTTCTTGAGTGTCTGAGCTGAAAGATGTGCAAAAGTATAGAATCTGTTACTCATCTTAGCCGTCAACAACGGTTTTACAAACTCACCAATGGAAAGTATAAATATTGCATGTCTAATTGTTTACCCTCAGTTCTATATAGGGAGTTGTGCACTTTGCTCCAGAGTTCAGTTTATACATAACAAGTCGTAATCAAGAAAACTATATATATATATTAAACTAAATAGAATGGGCTGAAACAATCAAACCAAGATTGGTATTACTAAGTATATGAGCTAAATGTTCAAAACTTTTAAATGAAACTTTCCATAATTGAATAACGTGAATGTTTGTATGACCTGAGTTCAACTAAATGTATGAATAAGAGTCTGTGTGACAAACGTAATATAGACATGAGACTGTTTTGCATTTTTTGCTCCCCTTTTTGCTACAAGCTGATGGATATTGTAATTACATATATAATTTTGAATAATTACATTTGCTTGCTAGGTATACTGAACATTGAAGAATATATGCTGATGATACTACTAAACATTTAAGAAAACTTATCTAGCATGTGCAATAATTTGTTAAAAGACCATGCAGTTGTACCGTTACTATCAGTTCCTATCTACTGTATCATTAATATATGGTTTAGGACACATGTACTGTAAATTTTGAACAATACCACTAGCATCTATTCCTAGCTATTTATGGACCTGCAGTTTTATGTCTTTATGTTGATCATGTTAACTACAAAACAAATGGACGACATAAATTGGAACATAATGCGATTACTATAAAATTTTAATTATGCTAATTAATGTTTGATCCTAGCTGTTTATGGACCTGCAGTTGTACGCCTTTCTGCTAATCATTTATGCATGTTAATCACTGAACAAAAGAAGGAAATAAAATATATTATATGCTAAAATAATAGTAGGTCAATAAATGATGGATGTTTTTGTATTTAAAGAATTTGCCATTATATATAGTAGAGCATAAATGAATTCACTATTGTTGTTCCTTTCTCTTACTCTGAATTTGTGGTGTTCTCAATGCTTTATATGTTGGGAAACAATGGTTAAGTCACGTACTTTGTCGCTTTCTTGAAGGCAATTCGGGGATCTGGTCAGAGGTGCAAACCAGTTCGTACCTTCGTCGCCGCCTCTAGGATAAAACAGCCTCTAAAAAATAATAACTGATTTGCATGCACAACAAATAAGTGCAAATTTGCACGTTCGAAAATTAGCATTGCTCAAAAATTTCTGAAAGAAAATTTTAATGGCGGAGGCAAGAAAAGAAAAGGTAACTCGGTATTTTTTTTCTCGCCTATAGCTAAAGACTATATATAGAACAGGAATTAGGGTTTTACGGAGTAGTGGGAGGAAAAATCGGATCTGCTGAAATTACAGGACAAAAGTTTACTATTGCATAAAAATTACCGTTGCATAAAAAAATTTCCATAGAAAAAAGCGGTTCGAAAAAAGCAATGTTTTCTGGTCCAAAAATATAAGTGTCTACACCACAAAGTCAAGGCCCAAGCCCAAACCGAACCGGGCCTGGTCGAGTCAAGTCGAGTCGGTCGGTCGTGCGTGTGTGGTGGTCACGATGCATGGTCTCCCTCCTCACAACAAAGCATGTATTGAGAGCCCCAAGGCCCCAACATGAATTCTTAGAAACAAGTATAAATACTTGCTTATTCCATATAGTCCCATGATGTGGGACTATTCACATATAGGAGCCATTCATACACTTATTCTAACATTTTTAATAATTCACCAAATGTTTATAAAAACAATTTCAACAATCCCCCACTTGAATTTTTAAAAATATTTTCGAGTAGTTTCTAAAAAACATAAGATTGTGCATAAACAAAGGTGTCATCCGACTTGAACCTTTGCATAGTGAATAAGATTCAGTTTTTACTAGAGTGACGCGTAGTCTTGAACTCTATTCCCGAAATTAAACCACACACAACCTTTTCTGTAGTGCAATCAAATAAGCCCGTGCATTTATGGCCATGCACGTCTATCCTAGTTAGTGAACGCTCTAGCTAGAAGTTTTGCCCAAAACTCCATAGGAAACAACCACATTTCCACATTCACAAAGGTGAGTCTTTCAAGAGCACTCCTGAAGGTAGGTACTCCACTCCAAATAGAGTATAAATCTCATTAAGAGTTTCTATTAACTCATCCTCTAATCACTTCAGGAATACATGCTTCTTGATTTATTAAATAGCATGTTCAACTCATATCACTATACAACTTGTTTTTACCCATTGAATCTAGTTCTTGGGATCTCCAGTCATTTAGGTCGGGTTACCATTGTGCGTGACTCAACAATCTAAAGTCAATAGTCCTATTCTTTTAGAATAATTAAATACTTTCTCTTTGGACAATACTTTCATCAAAGGATCTACCAAATTTTCATCGCTACATACTTAATCCACTCTAATGGTACCTATAGAAAGTAGTTCTCTAATAGTGTTGTGCTTACGACGTATTTGCCGTCTCTTACCATTATAATAACGGTTCTGAACTTTTGCAATAGCCGTGGTACTATCGCAATATATCAACACAGCTGGTATCGGTTTTTCCCATAAGGGAATCTCAGATAGCAGATTTCTTAAATACTCTGCTTCTTCACTAGCTGTGGCTAGTGCTATCATCTCAGACTCCATAGTAGGCTGAGCCAAAATAGTCTATTTCTTGGATTTCCAAGAAACAACTGCTCTAGAAATGCTAAATATGTAGCCACTGGTCGCTTTTGAATCATCAGATAAGGTATTCCAGTCTGCATCAGAGTATCCTTCAAGTACAGCTAGAAACCTTTCATAATGTAATCCAAGGTTCATAGTTCGTTCAAGGTATCTCATTACCCTTTCAATAGCATGCCATTGTTGTATACTAGGTCTACTAGTAAACCTCACAATAATCCCACAACATAGGCAATGTCGGGTCTAGTACAATCAGTGGCATACCAAAGGCTGCCAATGATGCTCGCATAACCAGACTGTCTTACACTTTCACCAGTATTCTTAAATAAATTTACACTTGGATCATATAGTGTACATGCAGGTTTACAGTTTAAGTAATTGTATTTCTTTAGTATCTTCTCAATGTAATGAGATTGATCCAATGAAAGTCCCTTTTCTGACCTAGTAATTTTAACACCAAGGATTACACTCGCCTCACCTAGATCTTTCATATCAAAATTGACACTTAATAAGGATTTGACTGAGTTTATGGCATGAATGTTTGACCTAAAGATGAGAAGGTCATCTACATAAAGACATATAATAGTGCAAATGTCATTCTCAAATTTGTAATAAATGCATTTGTCACTTTCATTAACTTTAAAACCATGTCAAATGATTAAGTTATCAAATTTTTCATGCCATTATTTAGGTGCTTGTTTAAAACCATATAATGATTTATCTAATTTGCATACTTTATGTTCTTAACCATGTACTAGAAATCCTTCAGGCTGGTCCATATAAATTTCTTCGTCTAATTCACCGTTTAAAAAGGCAGTTTTAACATACATTTGGTGTATTACTAAATTATGAATGGAAGCAAGTGAGATTAGACACCAATGTTTTGTTGCACCAGAATTTAGTAGAATGGCAACTACTTATTCGATAAAGGTCCTATTTTTTCTTTCAGCTTTACAGTTCATTTCAGGAGAATAAGGTGCAGTTCTCTCATGTACTATACCATGTAGTTTATAGAAATCCAGAATTGAAGTAGATTCATATTATGTACCTCTATCACTACGAAATCTCTTAATTTTCCTATTTGCTTGATTCTCAATTTCAGTTTTGAATGTTTTAAACATGTCAAAAGCATCGCTTTTATTTTTCATAAGATATACGTAGGTGAAATCAGAGCAGTCATCAATAAAAGTGATAAAATAATGATGTCCAGTCAAAGTGCCATCAAGCTCACATATATCAAAATGAATCAAGTCTAAGGGTTTAGAAACTATATCAATAGATTTATGAGGTTTCTTTGTGATTTTAGCTTGTGTATAGAATTCACATTTATCAGGTTCAGATTCTGTCATTTTAGGAATCATATCTAGGGTGCTTATGTTATGAATTATTCGTTTATTAACATGAAATAATCTAGTATGCCAAATATTAAAATCACACAACATATAAGCAGAACTAGTCACTTTATTAGATTCAACATTCAATTTAAACATTCCCTCACAAGCATAACCCTTAGCCACAAAAGTTCCCTTATAAGTTAGGGTATACAAATCAGCCCCAATAACTTGAGTAAAGCCACCCTTATTAAGGAGAAAGCCAGAAACCAGATTCTCCCTTATCTCTGGAGTATGCATAACATCTTTCAGAATTACAGTCTTTTCGGAGGTAAGCTTAATTTCCACATTGCCAATCCCTGCAACTTTAGTGGTATGAGAATCTCCCAACAACACCTTCTGATTATCAGCAACCGTGTATGTATTGAACAAGTCACAATAATGGCAGATATGGCGCGAAGCAGGTGTCTACCCACCAACCCTCTGATCCAAGGTGAATCTCAATAATCATAGTCGTAAGAGGCTTTTCAGTCAGGTTAGCCTGCGATGCAGAGCTTGGCTTGTTCCGACACTTTCGTGCCATATGACCTGGTTTTCCATAGTTGTAACATAGAAACAACTGTCCAAAATCATTCATTTGGGTTGGTTTCTGTTGTCCTTTTGGGTTTCCTTGTGGATTCCCATTCTGTTTGTTGCGCCTGTATTGATTCTTAAATGATTTCAGGTTCGTTTTCAGAACAACGGGTTTGGTCTTTTTAGTATTGTTGTTATTGACAATCAACACCTCTTCTTTCTGGTCCTGCTTGCGTGCCTCCTCCTCAATATGGAGGTGCGTAATCAAGCTTTCTAAGGAAAATTCCTTAGTCTTATGTCATAATACATTCTTAAAATCTTTCCAGCGTGGGGGTAATTTGTCAATGATAACAACAATTTGAAATTGTTCATCCAATGCCATACCTTCGGGGATGATCTCATGAGCTATTTTCTGAAGCTCATGAGACTGCATCTCAACTGACCTATCATCTGTCATCTGGTACTTTTGATAGCAGCTTACAGCATATTTCTTTGCCCCTGCCTCCTCTATATCATACTTCTTCTTCAGTGCTTCCCAGATCTCCTTTACCGTCTTTTCATCTGAGTTGTAGTAGTCATACAGGTCATCGCTCAGTCCATTCAGAATAAAATTCTTGCATAGGTAATCCTGTTTAGTCCAGGTCTGCAATTGCTTTGACTGTTCAGTCCAGGATGCCATCTTTGCTGCATCAACCTCATCAGGTATGTCTGGTAACTATGGTTTGTCAGTAGTCAGCGCAGCCACCACTTTTCTTATCGTCGGGTAGAACTCCATCTTCTGACGCCATCGCTTAAAATGCAAGCCTTCGAATCTGAACGGAGCAAAAGTCACGAAAGGGATCTGGAAGGCAGAGGGTGGAGCAACATCGTCTAGGGCTGAGTTTGAAGCAATTGTTTCAGATCATCTTCAAATTTTTGGGAAACAATGTATGAGTCACGTACTTCATCGCTTCTTGAAGACGATTTGGCGATCTGGTCAGAGGTGCAAATCAGTTCGTACTTTCGCCGCCGCCTCTAGGATAAAATAGCCTCTGGAATACAATAACTGGTTTGCTTGCACAACAAAGTAGTGCAGATTTGCACGTTCAAAAATTAGAACTACTCGAAAATTTGTGAAAGAAAATTTTAATGGCGGAAGCAAAAAGAGAAAATGTAATTCGGTATTTTTTTCTCATCTATAGTTGAAGACTATATATAGAACGGGAATTAGGTTTTACGGAGTAGTGGGAGAAAAAATTGGATCTGCTGAAATTAGGGGACAAAAGTTTACCGTTGCATAAAAAAATCCATAGGAAAAAAACGGTTTGAAAAAAGCAATGTTTTCTGATCCAAAAATATAAGTGTCCACACCACAAAGTCAAGGCCCAAGCCCAAGCCCAAGCCCAAACCGAACCGGACCGGGCCGGGTCGAGTCGGTCGCGCGCGCATGTGTGGTGGTCATGATGCATGGTCTCCCTCCTCACAACAGAGCATGTATTGGGAGCCCCAAGGCCCCAACATGACTTCTAGAAACAAGTGTAAACACTTGCTTATTCTATATAGTCCCATGATGTGGGACTATTCACATATAGGAGCCATTCATACACTTATTCCAACATTTTTAATAATTCACCTAATGTTTATAAAAACATTTTCAACATTATACATAAACATGGCATGCTTACAGATTAATATATCGCTTTTCATTAGATATTTTGATATTTCTTCTTTTAACCTGCAAATAGCTGAAACTATAAGATGCTCATGTCAAAAGAAAAATGCGTGCTTATAAATTCTAAAAGGAGATGCAATTGTGACCATGATCCTCCCGAATTATCCCTTGAATATTTTTTAGTAAAAAATTTTAGTTCGTCTATTTGGAATTTGTGTTGGATTTTAGTTTATTATTAATTTCCTTTCAATTCTTCTTCATAATTTTACCGTTGAATTATTTACAAAGAAATTTTATTCACATGCCAAGACGAAAAAATATTATATATGAGTGATAATGTTAGAAACATCAAGTTGAGTTAAGGACAGAAATTATATTCACATGTCCAGTAATAATTCATTCTATGCTGAAATTATATTCTTTGGCAAGTTGAGTTAAGGACAAAAATATTACATGCTTGAGCTAGCAACTTTTCAAAAATAATGTGTAATAAAACAGTGTTTCCTTCTGTTATGTTTCAAGCAATCTAATATACTTTTATGTTGTTGCCTCATCGTCAATATAATTTTCATTAAATAACAGTTCTTTTCATTCTTCATACTGATATTAGGCAAGATTTTAACTGGATGAAGACTGGCAGAAAGTGGCTATATTCCAACAAATGGGAGCTATTTGGAGGGACTCAAAAAGTAGATTCGTTAGGCAGTTGGTAAAAGTAAAAACCAAAGAGGAAATACTACAGTTAAAACCAGATAACATTGACAATATGAACGATTGGAGAGATTTTGTGAAGTTGAAAACAAGTTTAAATTTTAAGGTAAAGAAATAAATAAATCTATGCTCAAAGTTTCATTTTCTTCCTTCCTTAATCTCAACAATTGCTCATCATATCTTCTGGGTTGAATGTTTTCTGGTTGTAGTTTATTTGGCATATATATTGGAAACTAGAGCCCTTGAATATAGCTATCTCATATATATTTAAAACATGCATACAATATACAGGCATGCACATGTTCACCATAATGTTTTAACAATTATAATGACATTTTTGTAGAAACGAAGTGAGAAATACAAAGCTATGAAACAGAAGCAAATGCCACATACATGCAGCCACAAAGGAATGGCTCGACTAACTGAAGATATGGTGAGAAATTATTTTGGATTTAAAATTGTACGACTTAGCTTGTTTCATATATTCAGTTTTTGTTAGCCTACTTTGTGAGCTAGGATATACAAAGATATAAAGGATGACTAACTGATATCCGGATCAGGTCGGGGGTCACCAGCCAAAGCGAAATATAGCAGATTGGGAAACGGAGGATTAGAAGCAGATCCAGATCGGGTCGAGGAAGTCCGATCCGCATCCTTCCTTCTCCTATTCATTTGATCCGAACCGCGTACCAATGGATGTCAGTTACACCCTATAATTTCTTCATGAAGCGGAGCGGTTAAGCAACCAATTAGCCCACGATCTCCCCACGATCACCACTAACCTGATGTGCTGTCACCATCATATCCTATCTGAATCCGACTTCTATGGGATAGAGACCACATGTACCCGAACCAGAGCCACTCCAAAGGCATTTTCCATCTATAAATACACTTCCTATGCTCATTTGAAGGGATATTTTGGTATTTTCATACCTGAAACCCCTTTGAGAACCGAATTCCATCACTATTTTCAGACTACAATCATCTTTTAAAGTAAATTTTAGAGAAGATTGAGTGAATCTATGCATTGTATGAGTGAAAGTGAGTGAGAATTATTGTTGTATCTACATTCAAGTCATCAATTCAAAGAGTGGAAAGTGGACGTAGGCTATTTAATGCCGAACCACTATAAATTGTGTGTTTTCTTCGTTTTTAATTTCATTTCATTAGAAATTGTTACTAGTTTGAGTGTTAGAGCCATTTTTGGATCTAACATTTTGGTGCTTTCACTGAAAAATCTTTGAATTCTTCGCTTCTTGGGATTATCATTCTACTGTTTGGACCTTCAAGTTTAAAGAAGTTAATCCTCAATTTCTGACACTTTCAAGTATTTACTGATTAATTACTGAATAATTGGACATTATGGCTAAAGGAAAAGGAAAAGAAGTGCAAGGCGCTAGGGAGAACGATGCTAGAGAAGATAACAAGCCATCTTATTGACGAGGTCGCGGGGACAGAGCTTTGGACAAATCTGATCTGAACCGGATGTTCCGTACCGATCTGATCAGGAGAATCCAAACCGACCAGGACGTGCTAGAGCTGCTCAGACCCCCCTCCAAACCGATCCGACTCTAGCACCCTACTCCGATTCGAACCGAATGAGACTGAAGCTTGTACATATACTCGAGCACCCACCAATGCTCTGATGCCGGCCTTGACGACGGGTGATCAACCTGCTCCATCTGCACCCATCACGCCCCAGGATTTTCTCGTTTTCTTGACATGCTTGAGAGTTCTAGAAATGCGTTGGAAGCCCATAAACGTGACAGTCTTCGCATGCAAGAGAACATGATCACCATGAGTAGGGAACTCAATGAGCTCCGGAGGCAAAAAAAACACCTTCCCCAACACGCCGCATTGCTGCAGACTATTCATCTTCTTCGGATGAAGGACGTCCTCGTGAAAGAAGGCCGCTTGAGCGACCTCAAAATCTTGATCAGTTGACCTTTGGATCTTTAGGATCTCGTGAAGATGCTGCTCGTGTGTTAGGACCTGATGACTCGAGCCTGAGAGAACCTATGTTGCTGCCCATGCGTAGATCCCACATTCTACCCAGGGATCCTAATATTACTAACCCTATGCAACAACAACTTCTCCAACCCCTTCCTCCCGAGATAGACCGGGAGTATAGGGGACAGTGTAGAGCAGCTGCCGCCAGAAACAAGAGGTTATCCCCTAATCAGGAACACAGGGGTAATCCGAATATTAGACCTAGAGAACCTGTGTAAACATTAACAAATGCCAATGTATGGGCAATGGTGCGTCAAATCATGTCCGAAAGCCGACGATACACTAATGAGGACTGGGGCATTGAGCGAAGCCACACGCCTTCACATATGATATATTGGACTTTCAGTTCCCTCGGCGGTTTAACTTGCCATAGATGGATCGGTATTCAGGGAGAACCAACCCAAGATAGCATCTGATGAGGTATGCATGGTTCATGAATGCCGCAGCAACTCCAGATGTTGTAAAATGCAAGGCCTTCCCGATTTATCTAGAAGACGTGGCGTTAATGTGGTTTACCCGACTCCCTCCACGGTCGATATCAAATTTCATAGAATTGAGTGAACGCTTTATGAACCAGTTTCGACTTCACGCTCAAAAATCCAAAAGCGCCATAGAATTGTCAAGCATTAAGCAGGCTCCAGGTGAATCTTTGAAATCGTATTTAGACCGCTTCAACCTGGCTGTCACAAAAGTCAGTGACCCTCATGAGCCCACTATTCTGATGGCCTTAATAGAAGGAGTTGACCCAGACACAGAATTCGGGGATTATCTATCCGGCAAACCACCCCCCACTAGGGACTTGTTCTACGAAAAGGCCAATATCCGCTTAAGGCGAGAAGAAGCTCATGCAAATAGAAAGAGAAAGTCTGAAGGGGCCTCGAGGGAAGGCGTCCAAAGTAATGTTGTTGTGAAGCAATCCGGTGACAGTTCGGGGAGGGTTGAGGTGAACGTCGGCAACCAGAACGGAGGTAATAACAACAGGAATGGAAACGACAATAGGAGGAATAGAAACCGAGGGAACAATTCCAGCAAAAGACCTCGATTCCAAACTTTTGAGAACTATTCGCCATTGAATGACACATTAGAAAACATTTATTTGGACACATACAACATATTGCAATATAAAAAGTCGCCACCCAGAGACTCAACTGAAAAAGAGATCGCTACGGGAAAGTTTTGTTTGTTCCATGGAACCCATGGTCATTCAACCAACGAATGCCGTCATTTGAGAGATGTAGTTGAGAAATTGCTACGGGAAGGGAATTTAGACGAGTACAAGGTTGCACCACGGGAAAGGGGGCAAGGAGGGAAAGCCCCGAACCAAAACCAGCCTACTTCTAAACCCACAGCCCAGCAGAAAGGTCAAGGGATCGTTATCAATACCATTATAGGCGTACCCCATCTAGCTAGCCATAGTTTCAAAGCAATGAATCAATACGTTAATGACGCCAAGCACTTTGAGGTAGGAGAATGCAGTAACCTCGAAGACATTACTCCAGTTAAACAACAAAATATGATGTCAGACGACGTCATATTCCGTGGAAGTGACGATTCCAGAATTCAATCACCAACTGAAGATCCACTGGTAATTACCACGCCATCGGCCCTGCTTTAGTCCATAAGGTGTTGGTGGACAACGAAATCTCAGTTAATATCCTCTTCAAGAAAGCCTTTGAACAAATGAGACTCGAAGCAAAAGATTTAAAACCCTACGAAGGATGGATACGGGGTTTCAATAGGGCATCAACGGCTCCGATGGGTTATGTAGAATTACCAGTGACGTTAGACAAGGAGATCGCCAGAGAGTGAGAATCCTGCCATTTGTAGTTTTGGATGTTGAGTCACCCTACAATGCTTTCCTAGGCAGACCGGCCCTCGTAGAGTTTAGGGCATGTATTGCACTTTGCTGCTTACTGCTTAAATTCCCGACTGATGCAGGAGTAAGGGTGATGAGCGGTGACCAAGCTACGTGACGAGCTTGTTACATGACAGAGTTGAAGATGCTAATGAAGGGGTTGAATATAGAACCTAAGGACGTTTCTCCCCCTTCGAAGCAAAACTCAGCATAGAAATTAAGGGGTCCAGCCCTAGGAGAGTCGCCCTTAGATGTGCTCAAGGATATAGATCCCAGAGAGGATAGAGAACCCGAGGACAGAAAGGCGACTCCCAACGGGACAACAGTAGATATATCCATTGATGATGCAGATTCGACAAAAGTATTAAAGATCGGATCGCAGCTAGATCCAATTCAAGCGAAAGAGTTGGTTGATTTTTTAAAGGCAAATTTAGATGTGTTTGCCTGGACTCACGCTGACATGTGTGGGATTTCACCTGCTATTATGAGCCACTCTTTAAGCATCAACCCAAAACACCCGCCGGTTAAGCAGAAGAGACGGATGTTAGGCCTAGAGCGGTCTACAGCTTTGAAGGAAGAGGTAGAGAAATTGAAGGATAATGGATTCATTAAGGACTCGAAATATCCCGACTGGATATCAAATCCTATCCTGGTCAAAAAATATAACGGGAAGTGGCGTACGTGTATTGACTTCTCTGATTTGAACAAAGCTTGTCCGAAAGATAGTTTTCCTCTTCCCAGGATTGATCAACTAGTGGACTCGACAGCCGGACACGAGCTCCTATCCTTTATGGATGCTTATTCGGGATACAATCAAATTCCCATGCACATACCAGATCAGGAGCACACAAGTTTCATCACAGACTTGGGGTTATATTGTTATGTGGTAATGCCATTTGGATTAAAGAATGCACGAGCCACATATCAGCGCTTGGTCAACTGCATGTTCTATAATCAAATCGGAAAAACCATGGAGGTTTATGTGGACGACATGCTCGTGAAGTCTAAACAATCTTTCGACCATACAAAAGACTTAGTGGAGATGTCCGACATTCTCCGAAGGTATAGGATGAAGTTGAACCCTCTAAAATGTTCGTTTGGGGTCACATCTGGGAAATTCCTCGGGTTTATCGTGAGTTCTCGAGGGATTGAGATAAATCCTAGTCAGATAGTAGCAATAAGGAATATTGAAGAACCACGAAAGATTAAGAATATTCAAAGCCTGAACGGAAAAGTTGCTGCATTGAGCAGATTTATCTCCAAAGCCACAGATAAGTGTGTACCTTTCTTCGATCTGATAAAACGAGGGAAACGAAATTTTGATTGGACTCCTGATTGTGTGGAGGCTTTCCAGAACCTATTAGACTTATTACAGAAGCCTCCAATATTGTCCAAACCTGTGGAACATGAGGATTTGTTCGTCTACCTGGCAGTATCGTCTCACGCTGTCAGCACAGCGGTGAAGAAGATTAAGTTCAGAGGCCTGTATACTACGTAAGCAAGAAGCTAGCCGCCGCAGATCATAATTACCCAAGAATAGAAAAGCTTGCTTATAGCCTCTTGATTGCTTCCCGAAAGCTCCGCCATTACTTTCAAGCTCACCGGATAGTTGTATACACTGATCAACCCTTGAGGCAAGTGTTACAAAGACCTGAAGCATCAGGGCGATTACTTAAATGGAACATCAAGTTGAGCCAATTAGATTTGAATTTTCAACCGCGGAAATCAATAAGGGGGCAGGCCTTAGCCGATTTCTTAGCAGAATTCACGATACCCGCAGAAGAAACGGTGGACAACAAGGTTGTTGCTTCTGAACACCAGCTAGAACTTAGTCCATGGAAGCTATATACGGATGAGTCCAAGAATGATCGAAGATACAGCGCTAGAGTTGTTTTAATCACTCTTGAAGGACGATCTATTTATTATGCCCTACGATTGGAATTCCCTGCCACCAATAATGACTTCGAGTATGAAGCCCTGATTACCGGGCTAAAACTCGCTAAGGAGTTAGGAGTAAAGACACTAGACATACTCTGTGACTTCAAGATAGTTGTCTGTCAGGTGCGAGAAGAGTTTGTGACCAAAGGACCTCGGCTTGTTACTTATCTTAAAAAAGTAAAGGAGTTATTGGGCAGTTTGGAGCATTACAACATAACGCACACTCCAAGAGCAGAGAATCATAAAGCAGACTAGTTGGCAAAACTAGCAAGTTCTGACAACCCTGAAGAAACTGAAACGGTTCCATTAGAAATATTGGAGTCACCAAGTTTCGACTTAATGGAGGTGGAGCTAATCCTAGAAACTGTGCCAGAGAGGGAGTCATGGATGACACCAACCAAGAACTTTCTGAAAAGCGGAATTTTCCCATTGAAGAAAAGCGAAAGACGAGCTGTAACACGTAAGGCTGCAAGATACGTTTTACAGGACGATGTCCTTTATCACCAATGGTTTTCCATGCCCCTACTGAGGTGTATCGCACACGACGACATCAAACGTGTACTGCAGGAAGTACATGAAGGTGAGTGTGGAGACCACACCGGTGGCCAAACCTTAGCAAAGAAAGTACTGTGGTATGGATATTTTTAGCCTACCGTGAATAAAGACGCGGCTGATTATTCACGACGCTGCGACAAATGTCAAAGGTTCGCCAAAATTCCTAGAGCACCCCCAACTCGCCTTAAGTCAATGGTAAGTCCATGGTCATTTTCTATGTGGGGAATTGATATTATTGGAGTGTTACCCATCGCCAAAGGAGGAGCAAAGTACGCGATCATTGCGGTGGATTATTTCACGAAGTGGGTAGAAGCTGAACCCTTAACCATGATCATGGCAAGGAAGGTGATATGTTTTGTGGTCAGAAACATTATTTGCCGATTTGGGATACTGAAGACCATCATAACTGACAATGGGACATAGTTCGACAGCGCCGAATTCAGAAACTTTTGTCAGAATTACAAGATAGATAAAAGGTATATCGCTGTAGCTCACCCGCAGACAAAAGGCAGGTAGAAGCAATTAACAAAGTCATTAAATCTATCCTTAAGAAGCGGTTGGAACGGGCCAACGCCAAGTGGGTGGATGAGTTGCCGCTAGCTTTATGGGCCTACAGAACAACCTTTAAGACGACAACTGGCCATACTCCCTTTTCGCTCTCCTTCGGATCGGAGGCGGAAATCTCGGTGGAGCTAGAAGTCCCCTCTCATAGGGTGACATACTATGACCCAATGACGAATAGAGCACTCCGCCTTGAGTCTCTTGACATGGTTGAAGAAAAAAGAGATGAAGCTGACTTGCGTGCCTCAAGACATCGACATCAAGAAGCACGTTATTATGACCAAAAAGTTCACTTCAAGACTTTCGAACCAGGGGACTTAGTGTTAAAACGAATCTTCCCGCCTTCAACCCAGTTGGGTCCAAAATGGGAAGGACCATATGCCATCCAACGAAAGCTTGATACAGGATCCTTCAAGATAACGACCGTGGATGGCGAGGAGATTCCCCGAGCTTGGAATGCTCAGCACTTGTGACGATATCTGAGCTAAATATGAAATGTTTTCCTTTTTGTTTTTGTGGACTATGTAAAAAGGCACGACTTGCCTTAAAAAGTCTGTTTATATGAATGAAGAATTATGAAGTGGATGTAGGCTACGACTTAGCTGAACCACTATAAAAATATCGTGTGCCATTTACTTTCCTGTAATATTTTAATCTCCAATAATTGTTCTATCATGACTATGAAACACAAGACATTAAATTAAACTTGAAAAATTGGAGATAATTCATGTGCAGGAGCAAACGAAATGACCGTTTGTGTAATAAGATAGAAGGAATGGGAAGACAACATTCCTAACTCTAACTCTCATGAATCGAGAGAGAGTATAAAGGACGGGAAGACGACGTCCCTTGAGGCGTGAAGGTGCACCCCGATAAGAGACCGCCTCAGTAATACTCTAACCTGGTTATGAGACAGGAGAGTATAAAGACGCTAGAAGAATAAGCATCAATGACGAAAGAAATGTATCCCCGCCGAAGAGTCGGGGGCAACTGGATGTTGAATTTAATCAATCTCGAATAAGCCTTAATCAGTCATTCAAGATTGACTGGGGGCATATATATACACATGTTCCCTTAATAATGACTTTATTGTATAACTGTGATATGACATGTTGTTTACATGCATTTTTACTTAAATAATATATTCACAAATATTTGACTTTGCAGGGAACAAACTACTTTATTCACAACACATGAGCTTATACAGAAAAACTAAGCAAAAGATGCGAGGGCCGCACTCGCTACAACAATAACGGACCGGTGGAATATCAAAACAAAAAACAAAACGCATTGTCATTTGGACTTTGGAGTATACTTTGCTTTCTTGACTGACTTAAGCTTTTCTTTCTCCTCCTTGTTAGCTTCACTAATGATGCGTTTTTGCCTCTTCTTCTCCAAAGTTGAGGTGCTGGAGTCCACGGACTTCTTCCCAGGAATTGGAGCACTGGGGTCAACAGAAGATTTTTTAGCAAGTTCCTCTGTGATCGATCTAGTTGAAAGTTTAACGACTAACCTTGACCCGGGATGTACTGTCGCAAGAGGTTTAAGATTTTTAGGATCTATCTCCTCAACTTTCAACTGCACACGCTTATCTTGCTTGGCCTTCATCTCCACCAAAGTCAGATCATCGACATTCCCTGCTTCCCCAGTTATAGTAACGTCGGGGTCTTCATCATGCTTGTCATTACCACCGTCATCATTCAAAGCAGCTATTATTTCATCATCATGAGGAGTTTCGGTATTAGGTGGTACGGGAGCCTTGTCAACAACCTCTTTTCTCTTGCCCTCGTCATCCTTCCCAGGATCTGTAACAGCAACTTTATCCTGTTTCTCCTAGGTCTCTTCAGTAGACTTTTTAACCGGAGATGTCTTTTGCGAATCGTCGGCCCTTTCAACTGGCTTAGTACCTACAGAGCGAGAAGCAACAGTTATTAATTCAGGAGAAAACATGGGGTCTTCAGTAGTATATCCGACAATATGACCGAAGGTTAAAATAGCTTTGATGAATTGAGGCGAAAAGGTAGAAATACCTTTAGCAGACTTCTCGACTTGAGCAGCAGTAATGTTAGAGGTAGACTCGGTTATAGGAGACAAAAGAGAAGCCTCAGGAATTCCTGGTCTTTCTAGGCCATATCCCTCTACTCCAATGACCTCAGCTGTAGCAGAAGAGGAGCCAATTTCGATGGTATTTTTTCCTTTGGCCTGACGCTTCTCCTCCTCCATGCCAGCAGCAATAAGTCTACGCCCTTCGGCCAAGTGCACTGATTCCTCACCTCTAAGGAATGTCTCCATAAGCTTATTTTCGTCAATTGAATCCACCCCGAGTTTTGCTTTCTCTCATTTGACCAACTGGTCCCATGCATATACAAGTGGAGTGGGATAATCCTTAAGCCAGGCAAGGTCTCGGTGACGGATCACTTGAGCAAAGAATCCGACCATGGTTTCACCACTCTCATCAATCTCCCTTTGGGCGTCTTTGAGCTGTTTGTTGACTTCTTCAACTTGTTGCAAAGCTGTATTTACATTTCCTTCAGCAAGAGCTGCCCTTGTTGCGGCCTCCAGTAGTTTAGCCTCAAGATCTGCATTCTTTTTGGCTAAATCTGCTTTCTCTTGGGCAAGGCGAGTATTTTCAGATTTGGCATCCGCGGCCTGTTTCTTTAAATCTATCCGCTCCTGGCTATAGAATTCAAGCTCGGAATGATAAGCCTTTGTAATTCCTCGAGCTATTTTTTATAATTATCTGCGTCACGCTGCACAAGAGCAAGCTTAGCTTGGGCATCCTCCAGATCTTTTTCAGAGTTTTCAATGGCCCTCGCATCATACTCAGCAGCGTCGGCCATGGTTTTCACATCTGCTACTAGATCACCAATGATTTTAGAGAGGCTCTTTGCATACTTCTTTGTTTCTTTATATTGTTCATCCATGAAATCTATGGTAGCTTTGACATCATTAGCCCAGTCAGGTTTTACTGGTTTGAGTTTTGGAACGAAATGCATGTGCCCAAAATGGTGTTCGGGAAATTGCTGACTCAAGACTTCCAGTCTAGCCTTGTTCTCGTCATTGAGGATAACCAGTCATGTGGTAGTTATGTCAATAGTGCGACGAGATAGTTTCCCAGTGGATCATTTCTTCCCGACATCTTTCCCCGATTCTTGTTGTTTCCCTTTGGGATCAGAAACCCTTTGTGAAGTATCATCTTGAGGAATCGTGCCCTTAGAGGGAACATGAGGCTTAGCACTGTGCTTGTCTTTCTCATGATCTGAAGAATGACTCTTGTGTTTGTTGAGCCTCTACGGTGTGGGGACTGAGAACGGGAAGGTCGATAAGGCTTTGGAAGTCGATCCCTCATGTCGTCTCTACCCCTACTCTCATACCGATCATGTTTATTATCGGGATCTATTGGGGGCATGCTCAAACGAACATCTCGCATTTGGTACCACTACCTCCCCATTTGACCTATAAGAAGAAATGAAGAATATTAAGATCAATATTAGCATAAAGCTCAAGTGCTGTGACGTGCAGTGCTAGAGTGTCATGTGTATCCTAAGTGATGCTTCCCCCAAATAGACCAGAGCCCGGATTGATAGACTCCCCGGCCTTTACAGGAGTGATCTCTTCCTCGGAAGTAAAAGTGAGAGGATTTGTTGGGAAATCCTCTGAAGAATAAAAAGTTTTGGGCAGGGGAAAGATCCCCCAGGCCCCGAAATGTGGAATCATCATCAGGAGTAATATATTTGTCCCTGTCAGCGGCAGGTATATTCGCTAGTATGCCATCTCGAGTTGCAGAAGATGAAGGAGAAGGAATCTTTTGAGGCATCGGAGGATCCTTCGGGCTATCTCCATGCCCCGGTGAGGCCTCAATTGGCTCTTCAACAGGAGGTATATACACATAAGGTCCCTCGCCATGCACTATGCTATGAGTTATAGCAACAAGATGATGCCTATGAAGATAGTCTTCCACCAAACACTCTTCGATGGTCAAGAATTTCTGGTCATCGTTGAGTAGCCGATTCAAGCAATCGAATTGTATTGGATGTTTTTCTTGTGGCGGATTAGGAAATGCAAGAAAAAGAAAGCGGTATTAGTATGTTTTCGAGGTCTAAAATTTAAAACATTGATGTCCTTACTTGACTTGAGCCACCTTCTGGCGCACCCCGACTGCTGTCTAATGTAAAACCATTCAGGCCTTGGATCCCCAGCATTGCTACTAAATGGAACGGTGATAATTTTTCTTTTTGGCACGGATTCGAAATATACAAAGGACAGAGTGTCGTTGGTTCGATGTTTGAAGTTGTTAAAGAAATGAACATCTTCAAAAGTCAACTCTTCACCAAGAATTTCTCTGTAGGCTATGTACAGGGTATACAAATAGGCGTAAGAATTGGGAAGAAGCTGCATGGGGGCAATCCTCAACTGTCTCAGGAAATCGACGATGAATGGTGGGAATGGAGGTATCGCTCCAACAAGACACCTTAGTTTGGAAATAGCCATATATCCTTCTGGTGGATTATGGGGACGATTTGTTTTTGAAGGTAAAAGGGTATCTCCTTGAACAATCCCATGCTTGAGACGTATCTGTATTAGTCTATCGTTATCAATTGTCAACTCAACTGAATCTTTAGGCAAGTCCAAAATAACCGCATCCCTAAATTCGTCAGGGGCACGATTATCTCCTATCCCGTCTTCTTCTTCTTCACCGAGAGAGACATTACCTCCAGATGATGCATCACTACCATGAGTTCCCATCTCATAATCTGGGCCTTGCTATTCCAACCTAAATCGGAAGTAGAAGATACATCTTCAATGAAAGGGTTTTCAGATGTCCTTATGGCCTCCCTTCTTTCTGCTAGTCTAGATGAGCATCTCTCGGTCATATCTGACAAACTATTAAAGAAACAATAGCAAGGATTAGGGTAAAGTTGCCCGTATCCCCCCGTGCATGTGTGTGAGCTAAAGTGTACAAGCGTGTATGCAATAATATGAGTTAGTTAAATAAAGAAGAAACGTAGTACAAAGACGAACAATGTAGTGGGATATTTATAAGCAGTCCAAAAGCCAAGTCAGAGAGGCTCTATCCTAACTGTCCATAAAGTCATCGACCACGGCCAACATTGATTAAGTTAGCTGAATTACTTTTGGCAAAGTCATTTTGGATCGGTTTGGAAGTTAAATGGAAATAGCTATGGATCGGTTCGAGTGTATATTATATGGTTGGATTAGATCAAGTCCCCTTTTTCTGTATTGAGGTCGGATCGGTTCATACGTCCTGGGCGTTGTGGGATCGGGTCAAGACCCAGACCATCAGCGGACAAGCTTGGGTACTACACTGAGACGCATCAGATCAGATGGATGCAAAATAAATTGACTAGGATCGGGTCGGTTGACAACGAACCAAACCGCCCTTATGTCTCCAAAGCCATTCTCCCTGTACTCCTATCCGACCCGAACCGATGTTACTCCCCATATTTTAGCTGTTGCCCTTTGTCCCATCTTTTCCCCTCCATCTTCCCACTCCGAGCCGATCCCATTCAGTCCTCCTTCTTCTTCTTCAGTCACCTTCATCTTCTCCTACCTAAGACGAAGTTTTCACGGCGATTTCCTTTTTTGAAGTCAAAACAAGTTTGCTCCAGCACTGCCTCGAGGTGGCGACAACACCACCAACGACGATGGCGGACCAACAAAGGACCTTAACTCGACACGGCATAATAGCGGGTGAATTCCCCTAAAAACTACTTTCGAGTATGGAATCAAGTCGATTAAAGCATGAAAAGGTTAGAGATTTAAGCCTTCCTATGTAATCAATTTGAGGATTAAGGGGAAATTGTTGGAATTTTAAGAGCTAGGGTTGTGTTTTTCTCCCATGCGATTTCTGGAAAAACAATGGAAATAAAAAGAAAAGGCGGAATTGAAGAAATGGCGAACTTATATGAGTACGAAGCGGCCCTTAGTATTCCTGCCCACGTGACCCCGCTCAGATCGGAAGGCTGGGCCATAATTATTTGGCCCGTTCGCTTAACAGTGTTAAGATGCAAGAGAAGCCATACAGATCGGGTCTGAACCCAAGCAGTGCCTCAGATATTGATTCAGCACATGAAGTAGATTTAAAGAGAAACATACAAAATCTTACCTGAAGGACTTGTCCGACATCAAGAAAAGCTCTCGAAATAATTTGGAACAAGGGAAGCAATTTGTGCGATCTATGGTGTACATATGTACGACAAGCGTTGTAACTTCACGAAGTGACACAACCCTACAAATGAATGGAAGCGATTGTTCAATGATTTATTTCAGAGACCAACGGATAGACAATATCGAAGCACACTCCATTTCCAATAGAAGTGTCCTTCGAGGGGGCAAAATGTTAACCTACTTTGTGAGCTAGGCTAAACAAAGATATAAAGGATGACTAGAAGAACATGCATCTGATATCCGGTTCCGGTCGGGGGTCACCAGCCAAAGCGAAATATAGCAGATTGGGAAATGGAGGATTAGAAATAGCTCCGGATCGGGTCGAGGAAGTCCGATCTGCATCCTTCCTTCTCCTATTCATTTGATCTGAACCGCGTACCAATCAGTTACACCCCATAATTTCCTCAAGAAGCGGAGCGGTTAAGCAACCAATTAGCCCACGATCTCCCCACGATCACCACCAACCTGATGTGTTGTCACCATCATATCCTATCCGAATCCGACTTCTATGGGATAGAGACCACATGTACCCGAACCGGAGCCACTCCAGAGGCATTTTCCACCTATAAATACACCTCCTATGCTCATTTGAAGGGATCTTTTGGCATTTTCATACTTGAAACCCCTTTGAGAACCGAATTCCATCACTATTTTGAGACTACAATCATCTTTTAAAGTAAATTTCAGAGAAGATTGAGTGAATCTATGCATTGTATGAGTGAAAGTGAGTGAGAATTATTTTTGTATCTACAGTCAAGTCATTAATTCAAATAGTGGAAAGTGGACGTAGGCTATTTAACGCCAAACCACTATAAATTGTGTGTTTTCTTCGTTTTTAATTTCATTTCATTAGAAATTGTTACTAGTTTGTGTGTTAGAGCCATTTTTGGATCTAACAATTTTAATCAATGTTAAATATATATATTAAATTTAATCTTCTTCTTAATGCAGAAAATACAAAGCGATAATCCTTCTTCCCTTTGTAGATCTAAAGTTTGGATTAAATCTCACATTCGAAAAAATGGTGAACCAGTTAACAAGGATGTCGCAGATGTTATTGTGAGAGTTTTTGATTATTTATTGTCATAGTAAACTTTTTTATTATTTAAATGGGCGCTTCGAATTAAAATTTGCTTTTGAAATTCATGGAAAATCTATTATTTCTGTTTAGTTAACAGTTTAAAAGCCGTGCATTTGATTCTCAGTCTATTGGTTTGAGAGTACGTAAATTGACACTCGTATATATATCCGCATATGTTTATTACATGAGAAGATAAAACATTATGAAAGTGAATCACAATTTAGTTTACCAAGCAATGATGCTCTTTCACAAGTGCTAGGACAAGATAAATTATGGCGTTTAAGAGCAACGGGAAGAGGAATAACCGACTGTTAGAATATTATTTTGGAACTGAAGCAGACGATTCGCGTGCTAGTAAACAATTTGGTAAATATCAGTAATTTGTTTATTATATGATATCATATATTATCGTTTAGATCGATTTGTGTTGTAAAGCGCTAACTTATTTACTAATTTGTTAGGGTGCAGAAAATCGGACTGATGCAAGCACATCTGAAATGGCAACTTCAAGTTACATTGCAACATCTAAAACGGTTTTCTTCTTTCTTCAATACAGCTACAATACCTTTTTTTCTCTACATGGAAGTTTCAGCTTGTAGTACATGGAAGTACTTTAGGTATGTTTATACTTGTTTAATCTCTGTTGCTTATCTGCCACTTCACATGTTGTTTGTCCTGCGTTTACTGCTTACTATCCACTATACAATGGCTTTTATTCTCCTATCCTTGAAAATTCTAGTCCAGACTTCACTGTTTTGATTGAATTAAGTATGGTAGCATACCACTTGTACCAAAATCTTAGAATTGTACATTAGCTATGTGATGCGTGTTTGGATTGGCATGTACACAAAGCAATAATGTAGTTGTGTAGGCTCGCTGTATATGTTGTTCATGCCCCCACTGTTCGTTTGCCATTTGTTTATCCATGAATGTGCCTTTTACGTTTTGAATTTGAAGGATTAGTCCATGTTTTGTTATTTGCGTTGTGTGTAATGGACTGGAATGCATGTGCCCTACGTCAGTGCCAATGAATCTTCAGCACTCTAGACATACCTGATGTTGCATAGATTAGACCACTTTCAGCACCTCATGTCAGTGCCCATGAATCTTTAGCACTGAGCATCTTTGGGTAAATTGGTGTGTTTGTATCTTTAATTTTTTCACCACATCTAATTTTGTCTGCATATTAATGGTGAAGCCCACGTATCATTTTAGTAGATGTAGAGTTTAAGGTAACAGTTCACAGTAATAGTAATGGTCGTTTTTATTTTTCATAATCTACTACTATTTTTCTTTTTCTTTTTTGTCATCATATTCATAGTAGATTATATAATACAATCTTACATACCTTGGATCCGTTAATGTCGTTAGATAGATCGATTAAGGTTTCTCAATCTAATATCGTTAGATAGATCGATTAAGACTTAAAGGTAGCAATATTAAGAGCTTACAACTTTCTTTTGATGCGAGGAATGCCTGAATTGATAGATAATGTCTTAAGTTGTATTGAAAATTAGCCCCTTTGAGTATCATTACATGAGTTTTTTATATTAACTATAGTGGATGACAGATGCCTTAGAGAAAGGAAAAAATAGATGGTAAGGAGGGCGATTGTTTATTTGGTTGCTTTGGCTAGCGGAAAAAAGTAAGGTTGGAAAGAGTTGTTGAGAAGTAACTAGTTCAGCCTTCGTATCAGGTGCATGCATGGGCCTTAAATGCAAACAACATGCTATAGGGATAGGTGTGCCTTGGACCATATTACTGTAGTGCCTAGTGCCAGGCGCGGCCCAAAGGGGAGTCGAGCGAGACTCCCGCCTAGGGCAATACCACCAACGATGACGGAGAGGGGCAACATAATTTGTTTTTGCTTTATATATAATCTTGGTTAGTAATCATCGAGGGCAACAAAAATTAATAAGTTTTTATGTAGTGGAGTGGTTTCTGTAGCTATTTGTAATCAATCCATGCTGGATCACTGATTTTTGCTACATGATTTTCTTGTTGATTAACCAGCCTAGGAGAAACAATTTTATATTTACCAATCTCTTTACCAGTTACTATATTGGTGCAATTGACAGTACCATTTTCATCTGCATGTGTAGAGGTTTATCATTGATTTCAATAATTTCACCCTCTTCACAACTGATTTCTTTTTGTCTGTAAGCATTACTTGTCCCTTGTTTTATCACATTACCACCATTTCCTACATTACAAGTTAAATCTCATTAGAGAAACCTGTGTGAGTCCAAAGTCACCAGTTGAGAACTCCAAGTATCTATTCTTGTGAAACACACTTTCTGCAGTTCCTTGCATTTTTTACATGAATGGCACTTTCTGCAGTTCCTTGCATTTTTTTTGGGTTATAAAACTATAATTTGTGCTTGTGAATTGCAGGTTCTAGAAGTTGAACGAGCTTATAAGCTGAAGAATAAGTGATTTTTCATGTAATCTTATTTTGAAATGATGTTTGAACAATACATATGTTAATTGACTTATTTCTATATTTATTAGTAGATTTGTTAACTTTGACTTTGTAATTGAAATCAAATATGCTTTTGGTATTAATTTTTTTTTGTTGGCAGTTTTTTCTTGTGAATTTACCATTTAATTATTTAAACTGTGCACAAATTAATTAAGCGATTTACTATATAAAGATCATAGCTGATGATGTTATATATTGTAAATATTAATAGCGGAAAATTGCTCTTATGAAAGTATAAGGTGAATGATATGTAAAAAATTAAATAGTGTGGAAAAAAAATTCATATCATTGAATGTGTGCTACGAAAACACAGATAATGCTATACATACTACAAATATTCATAGCGGAAAATTCCACTCAAGGAATCATAATGTGAAATGCTATTAAATCGTGTGGATAACTTTTCATATCACTGAGTATGAGCTATGTAAACAATGCTAATGCTATGAAAATATTTTTTATATCAATGAATATATGCTATAAAAATATTGATAATGCTATAAAAAATTAAGCTGAGATTTTAGTAAGCAAATATAATTGCAAGGTCTGAATGCTATGTAAAACATTTGATGGTGGTGAACGTGCGCTATAAAATGTATAATACTATAGCGTTTACATTTTAGCTATAAGATATAACAAGGCTATTATAACATGTCGTTATATGGGGTTTTCACTAATGCTATTATAGCATATTATAGCGTTTTTCACGTGATATTAAAAGCAAAATCTGTTGTGGAATATGGGTGAACTGCGCCCAGTTAGGAATCGAAGGCACCTGTTCACGGACTCTATATATCGAAGCACTCCAAGAAGTCACAATAAACGGTCTCACATCAATGATAGAAGGTGCATCATCTAGTACACATATCCTCTCATCAACAGAGGAGAACTTAAAGTTATAAAGTCCATCAACAAACGTCATTTTCATTGAGGATTGGATTAGCCATGAATTATGACATGTTCATAATCCAAGAAAAATCCTACAAGATGATCGTTCCAGAAATTTGATGCTTCAACATGAATTTCCTAAGGAGGCACTACAAGAAATTTGACCTTTACCTACCAATAGATATGGGTAGGTAATGAGAACCTTTATCTACCAATATTCAATGGTAAAATTTATTAGTAGGTAAATAATATCAATGTTATAAAATTGTTAAAGGATGATTATCTACCAATAATTATAGGTAGGTAAAATATATTATCTACACATATACATAAGGGGAGGTTTTTTTTTCCGATTAGCCCCTACATTATTCTCGTATCATTTTAAACTTTCATTGAAAATAATGCTCAGTCGTGCGATGATATGTCAAAAAGTATATTCTAGCAATTTTCATTAAATTGAAGATTTCGTTTACATATCCTAGTAAAGTTTTTTGTAAAATCATTTCTTTATTAATTATTAATAATTATTTTGAAATATGAAATAATTAACAGTTAATGAATTAATAAACAATAATTAAATTGTAAATAATTAGTATTAAATAATCATTTGTTAGTAACTTATCATACATTGTTAATTTTTCCAAAACAATTGATTAACTTTAAGTTTTTCTAAAATGTTTCACAATTTCACGCTAATATGTCATCATTTGAAATGACTAAAACTTATTTTCTCTAGTCTATTGGAGAGACACAATCTATACATCCTCTCTGGCTATAAATTTAACATCTTATTTTAAATTAAATCTAACGGCACAAATCTCAATCCACGTGATCTCTTTTGTGACCTCAATCCATGTAGTCTCTTTTGATTGGCCACAGTATAAACCACAAAAACTGCCACTACAAATAAATATCAATAATCTTGATGACAACTATTTATTATAATTGCTATGTTTATATCCCTTTCTAAAACAAGCGAGGCACTCTTACTTTAAAATTTAATTGATTTTCTTTTCTTTCTAAAAACACATTTCATGAAATAACCTAATAACTATATTTTTTTCACCTTTTTATTCACACATGAATCTGCACAATAACAACAAAATAACAAAACAATAATGATGTGGGCATCTGATAAATTTGTATTTGTGTATTTTGCAGGCCAAATTAGTATATTTTCTAGCTCCAGCTCCAAAATAACTGTCCAAATCAATTACATTCATGCATATATGGAATAAATTCAATGATATAAAGAAGAGATTGATGCATATAACGAAATTAATTACATTCATATATATATCCTATTACTCTTCCTTTCTTTTATTCTCTGCTATTTTTACACATGATATTTGGATAATATATATATATATATATATATATATATATATATATATCAAGAGTTTGTGTTAATTAACGTAAAGAGTTTTCTTTAGTTCCTTTTCCATTTATTTCGTACTTGTTTTGTTAAAACATGGTTGACATTAGCCTTGCTTAACGTTCGTGTTAATTTATCAAGAGTTACCATTTTAACGTTTGTATGAAATAATTGGTAACATATTAACGTTGATTAATTTATACATGGTAGACTCCATACTTGATATAAATGGCAACATATTAACGTTTGTGTTAGTTTATTTCATACTTGTATAAATTAATTGCAGTTGATTAATGTTAATTAACGTTAATTTATACATGGTAGCATTTATAAATGGTAACATTTGTATAAATTGATTTATTTAATAAATGGTTAACATTACATGGTACCACGTTAATTTACGTTAATTTACATATTAAATGGTATCATGTTAATTTACATATAAATTAATATGGTACCATTTATTATATGGTAACATATTATTTGTATAAATGGTTACATGGTAGCATTTATTAACGTTAATAACTTCTTACTTGTATAAATGGTTATATGGTACCATTTATGGTAACATATTATTTGTATAAATTAACGTTAATCAACTTCATACTTTTATAAATTAACGTAAAATAACATGTTACCATTTAATGTTAGTTAACATTAAAATATGTATGGAATAAATGGCAACATATTAACGTTCGTGTTAATTTATTTCATATTTGTATATATTAACGTTAATATGTTACCATTTAATATTTGAAATCGAACCACTTAATTTATTTCATACTAGTATAAGTTTAATATGGTAACATATTAACGTTAAAACATATATGTTACCATTTAATATTAATTTTAAAACTAGTATGTTAATATTAACATTAAAACAAATATGATAATATTTAATACTAGTATAAGTATATATTAACGTTAAAACAAATATGTTACCGTTTAATATGGTAACATATTAACGTTTGTGTTAATATTAACTTTTGTGTTACCATTTAATTTATTTCATACTAGTATAAGTTTTCTCTACTACTGTTCTTTCTTTGCTGCAAGCTCCACTCTAAAATCGAACCCCTTTAATTTCTCAGATCCTTTTTTTCCTTCTCAGTCGACCTTCTCTTCATCTCCAAATGATGTATGTCAGTCGAATTTTGGAATGCTAATTTGTATGCTAAATAGCAAATTTATGAGTATACCTTTACTCTATATTCAGTTGGATTTTGCTGTCATTTTTAGTTTCTTGCAGTGTATCATCAAATTTTTTGTGTAACAAGGAAGGCCCTTGTATAATAGAAAAGTTGAATGATTATTATGGCTATATGGATGCTTTCTAAGGTTAATCGACAGAGTGGTGTTGATGTAGATGATGTTTGCTAAGCGTGCCTCCTTTCTCCATTCGTTGAAATATTTCGCGGAAGCATATCATTTGGTTCTAGGAAAAAAACAACTTAGCTAGGCATTTTGGATTGCTGCTGGATGTATGATAAGGGGAAAAGACGTGAGTGCGTTATTGCTATTCGTTCACCAATCAAATATGAGTTTTGATCCGTTAAGGTGAGTTGGTCTTTTAGAGCATCAGAAAATTAAAAAGTTAGGTTGAATTTCGAATTGAAGTACCGCTGCATCTGTTCTATCAATGCATCATGGTCAGTATTGTGACATTTTACAACATTGAAATAAGTGTTTGAAGCCTCCTATGGTATCAAAATCATGCTACTATGATTTTTTTTTCATTTGTATGTGTAAAATAAACATCAAACGTAACTTAGTTTTAGTTCTTAAAATAAGAAGCTACTACCTTTGATATTTCTGCTAAGACATGTATTTTTGATAGCGATAATAATATAGGCTATCATAATGCTTCAACTTTCTTGTCCATAATCCTTGAAACAAAGCAATATTTTGTTTGTTACTGCGGTCATTTGTACAAAAAATGAGGTTCTTTTAAAACTTATAATTCTAACCACTTCTTGTAGCTTCAAAGGCGGTCCAGGTAAAGATTTCCACTAATGGAAAAAATCTTCAGCAGAGACCGTCAAAGGTTGAAAAAACTTATTTAATATGGTGGGTAACCGTAATTTGGCAGAAACAACTGTTGTTTGAGTGTGTGCATATATATAAATATATATATACACACACACACACACTCGTTTGACCCTGTCTAGAAAAATGATGAGAAACAACCCAACTTACTAAGGTAAATCAAATTTATATTTGTGAATTAAATTATTTCTTATTTAATTTATTGTGTTATTTTATTATGACAAGTACGACAGACGACTGGACAAATTTTGGAGCAAAAAATTGTTGACTGAAACTAGAGTGACAGTGCGAGTGACTGTGTGTGTGTGTGTATATATATATATATATATATGTGTGTGTGTGTGTGTGTGTGTGAATGAGTATGTAGTAAGAAGTCAATGTATACGAGTGAAATGTAACGAGGAAGTGTATGTATAAGTGATTGTGTAATAGTGAGGAAACAATATGTGTATTATTCGAAAGTGTAATAAATATTTATTTGAATAAATATTTATTATTTGTTTAAAAATAAATTTTGTGTAAATATTCAATTTTTGTAAATATTTATTTATAGTAAATAATGCCATGTGGCCTAAAAAATGATGTCATATGCACTAATCAAATGATGACACATGGACAAATTATTATTTGACACATGAACCAACCATTAAATGCCAAGTGTCGACATTAATATATGTTATGTGTATACCACTACGACAACCATGTCAGCAGCCATATAGGATGACACATCATCAGCCATGTCAGTAGCCATGTAGGATGACATATCATCAAACACATCAGCTGATGACTCATTATTTGAGTCATAACGTAGTGGGTTCCATTGATTCTTTTACCTACCAATATCAATAAGTCTATGTAAAAGCTCTTTCTCTACTAACCTTTACCTATCAATTCAATTTTGGTAGCTAAAATATATTACCCACCATTATGTTAGTTTTAACTACGCTTACAATTGGTAGCTAAAGACCTTATTTTCTTGTAGTGAGGGACGGAACCAAACTTTGCATGAAGTATATTAAAATCCACCAGCGTGTATTCCCTCGCAACGTGAGGAAGCGTATCAAATAATTTCGTCCATTTCTTAGGAGCATTTGGGGTAGTGTTCATTATTGCTACAACGAATACAGGAGCTATATTATTTAAGGGTAGTTGGCTTGCAAGATTAATTGTCGGGGTGTTTGGGTAGATTTGGCAGCAAGTAATTAGATAACTGAATTATTTATCTTGTTGATTGAGGAGTTTTGTCGAGCAGGTGGTGGGCGCTGAAAGACTTCACAAGTTTCAGTGCTAGATGGGCGAAGGCCATTCAAACCAGCACTCTCTAACATCTCATAATCATCTGTATCACCATGGGAACCCAACATAGCATTTCTAGACTCCGAAGACTGCCTTAGTAAAGCAGGTGACTGCAAGGTTGTTGTCGTACTCAAAACGTTACCCAAGTCTACAAACAAATCAACTTGCTCAAACAGGTTCGCTCCGTACAAAGGCCAAGGGGACGAAGCACGTTTAAGCAATGGTGTTGCAAGTGTCTTACGAAGGGGAGAAACAGACGCAGAAGGTCTTGCAGCATTAATCTCTGAAATCAGCTTGTTCAAAGGATGGCTATCAGGCAAAGAAAAGACAGATGTAGCTGGTGGTGATGCTGTGTCATCTTGCTCGGCATATGAATCGTTGAGCGATTGCGCAGATTTGGCGTGACATCCATATCTAGTAGTGATAGAAAAAGGGAGACGGGGTTTAGTTTTTTTTATACTTGGCCATATGATGGAAGGAAGAGGAGCGGTGAGAAAGAAGGAGATTAAGGAGTAGAGGCGCAAGTAAACTGGATCTGGAAAGCAGCCCAGAAGAAAAGGACATCCGCCATTAGATTGAAAACTGAATTGATGACCACCAATTTTTTTCATAGTTTAGATTTATTTACATGCAATTAGTTTAGCTCTTTTGTTGTTCTATTTAGATTTTCTTTCATTTTGGTTTCTTTTCCAATGTTGAAACTTACATGTGTTGATATGATAATACATATGAGTAGCTAAGCCCATACAATTTATGGGTAATGAAGCTCTCTAACTTTATGTAAGTTCAACATTCGTATGATTTGCGATCTCTCTTTTTTGTGCTTCATGGTAGTGGATTTTGATGTAAGTTTATACAAGTGGGTTTGATAGTTTATATTGCATATGCAAATGAGCTATTCTTATTCAATATAAACACAATTTACATCAATATTTGCTAAGTGGTTTATGATTATGAAATAAAAAAAGAACAAAATTTGATCTATATCACTAATTACAATAGTGAATAGATCATACTTAAAATATTTTTTGCTTTGCTTTCATTTTCATGAGAACAGTGAGTGGTATATACTTGTTGTGCTATAGTTCTATAGTTAATGGTATGTTTAATAACATAATTAAACTACACTTATGATAAATGTAACATTTATGTCACTTAATATTATAAATAGAGATCATCGATCATATGTTTGTTAATTTATACAAATATAAGAGGGGATTTACATCTAAATTGCTCTTTAGTATCATGTTTAGCTCTCCATCTAGTTTCTAGTTTCATTAGTTTTTGTTAGTTAAAACAATCCAAAGTTTGGTTTAATTTGATTAAGATTGAAATTATTTCTTTCCCTGCGGATCGACTCGTACTGAAAGGACCCAAACTTCCCAGTAAAGGAAAGACTGGATTGCTTTGAGAACAACCCACATCAGAGCACAAATTGAAGAACATTTTATTGCTGATTACAACAATTACATCAGAGTACAAGAATGTAACAGAGTATGAATACTTATTACAGAAATAGAAATACAATAATATCAGAGTTTTAAATTACATTTAAATAGCAGCGGAAAAATAATACAAATACACAACCGAAAGGAATACACTGATACAGAGCTTTCCGAATATCGCTTCAGTTGTAAACTAGGATCTTGTAAATATATCTGCAAAAAGCTACTCGACTGCCCGTGTGGAAAATAAGGGTACCCGAGTTTGCCAGTGAAACAAACTACAGGTCAGTCATGGGACTGGTATGAGAAATCTTAACTTAACTATCTAATAATAAGGCTAATCACAGGACCACGCCGCTAACGCGGAACGGGTTTACTCCATTGGATTGCCAGTGCATAAAATAAAGTAAAACGTTAAACAACGCAATGCTTTTTAGAAAAATGAAACCATTATAAGACCCAAGTCCCATCACACAATGCAACGCAAACCGGAGGATAGGGTTTTACCTTATAATGGTCAAAAGATGCTTGATACGATAAAACGAATTTAGTATTAGTGTGTATATCTTATGGGTATATATATATTTCAAAAACAATTTCAATCATAATGTATTAATCATAGACGACATAGTACCCCATCCTACTATGTCGCCATACTAGTTCTACAATCAAAACCGCAAGGTCGTATTGGAAATTGGATTTCCATCATGAGTCGAGGCTAGGGGCAAGCTCCTCTCCGATTCGAGACACTCTAGCAAATGCCTCAGGATCCCCCGCAGTGAACCCTTGGAGCGGTAGGGCCGGTCCCCGCCTATCGGCAGTGGATTAGTTATGCTTGAACACACGTTTCCCGGTTCTGTCTAATCTTTTCAATGTAAACACAAATGTCATTTTTGTCTTCATTCTTTTAAAGTAAACAAAAATGCTAATTTTCTTTAATCCTTTTTAATGACCAAAATGTGATCTTTCTTCTAAATGAACAAAAATGCATACTTTTGTTTTAATCCTTATTAATGACAAAAACGTGATCTTTCTTCTAAATGAACAAAAATGCATATTTTTGTTTTAATCCTTATTAATGACAAAAATGTGATTTTTACTTCGTTCTTTTAATATGACAAAAATGTCCTTTTTAATCATATTAACATTTTATAAACAAAATGTTATTTTTAATCATATTAACATTTTATCAACAAAATTGCTGGTTTAACAAATTATCAAAATTCTGTGTTACATGTATGTTGAAAATTTCTACTTCAACATATTTACAACATTTGGGGTGATACTCATTTGATTCTTTTTATATAAACAAAAATGGTGTATTTTTGTTTAAACCAATTTCTAATTTACAGAAATGTTTCAATTTCGATAGTACAACAAACAAAATGATAATTTTGTTTAGTCTAATTCAAATTAACAAGAAAGTTAATTTTAATAATAAAATGAACAAAATAATAAATTTGTTCAATCTAATTCTAATCAACAGAAATGTAACTTTTAACAATTCTATCGCCACAATCATCATCAAACAAATAGATGTGAATTTACAATTAACACAGAATAATAACAGTATGAATTAACTGCAAATTTATAACAATAATTTCAGAATTTATTTCAATTATAAAGGAAAGAAATAAAATAGATTTCTCACATGGTAATTTAAGTTTTAATATACTGGATAGATATGGAATCACACTCTAGTCGCCCGGGGGTAATTCTAGTAATGCGACCGCATCATCAGTATTTATGTTCGAGTTTCGAAAGTGGAATTTCTATATATTTCCATTGACTGGTATGAGAACCAACACTTAGTCAGTACACATTGCTGTGATTTGCACTGAAATATGATTTTTGACTATATATAAAAGTTGTATATATTTGAAAAGTTAATCAACTAATTGATTGCTGGTTGTGATGTTTGATTATTAGTCTAACTAATAAAAGTATAGAAATGATAATTAATGTAACTAACAAAATTATGGAAACCAATAAAGTTGAGTTGGTTAAATTAAACAACTTTTAGCTTCGTTCCTTTTCGAGGACGAAAAGATTTTAAGTGGGGGCGATTGTAACGACCCGGAATTTTGGGGTCAATTTAAAAATTTTATTTTAGAAATTTTAATGGATTTTAATCATTTAAAATAATATATTTGAAATAATAATGACTAAAAATTTATTTTAAAACGAATAAATTTAATTTAATTATAAAAGGAGTTTAAAACAGCGCTGTAGTTTGAAAATTTGAATTTGAACTTTGACCGAATGTACAGGATTCATTATAAATCAGAATTGAGCGAAACCAGAAATATTTAAATCTATTTAATAATATCTTTCTAAAGAATCTGAAAAACTGAAATTTCACTTTATAGTTAGAAAGTTATGTCCAGTTTAAAATTTAGAAAAGTTGCTGTAGAATTTATATATATTTTAATATAATATATTGGCCTTGAAAATGGCCATTTTTCAAACGACCTCGGTTTTCGACGAAATCCGGTAGGCTTTGCAACCATCCCTTCATCCCCCAAAGCAGCAGGTAAAACCCACCGTGGCTTACATTAGTACCCCACATCAGTCCTTGTTTGGCATGCCTGGTAATAGGATGCAACATGATGGGGGGTTCTCGCTTCGCGGTTTGGTGGCGAACGGGAGACTCTTACCCCTACATGTCCCTTTTTAGGGTTGGTAGGCTGCGGCCGGGGGATCCCGA
This sequence comes from Allium sativum, assembly GCA_030737875.1. Taxonomy (NCBI): domain Eukaryota; kingdom Viridiplantae; phylum Streptophyta; class Magnoliopsida; order Asparagales; family Amaryllidaceae; genus Allium; species Allium sativum. The sequence goes on from CM060924.1 coordinate 831,365,685, forward strand.
AAGGGTCGCCGTAAAACAAGGTGTCTGGGGTACCAATGTAAGCCACAGTGGGTTTTACCTGTGCTTTGAGGGATGAAGGGATGGTTGCAAAGCCTACCGGATTTCGTCGGGTCGTTACAGTACGGGAGACTCTTACCCCCACATGTCCCTTTTTATGGTTGGTAGGCTGCGGCCGGGGGATCCCGAAAGGGTCGCCGTAAAACAAGGTGTCTGGGGTACCAATGTAAGCCACGGTGGGTTTTACCTGCTGCTTTGGGGGATGAAGGGATGGTTGCAAAGCCTACCGGATTTCGTCGGGTCGTTACACGTACTCCCCTCCGTACTAACAATCGTACGTCGTGCGGTTTATTACCATATTTTGTTAAAGGTTTTTCTAATTGGATAGAAAATCCGTTTGCAAACAATATATGTGGATTGAACATCTATAAATTTTCGTTGGATTTGGATTGGTGTAACTCACGAACCGGTAGTGGTGCTAAGGGGGTGCTATAAAATCGGAGTGCCCCAGAACACTCCTATATATATACACACACACACACATACACACACACAAATATATATATACACATACATACATACATACATAAAGCAAGTTCGATGACACCCCAATCATTTAGTACCCCAATAGCCTACCATTTTTCCATTACACATTTCCTCTCTCTCTCTCTCTCATTTCACTCATTCTCTCACCTTCCACTAACTTTAATTAATATAAATGAAAGGTGGAAAACAGGGGGACCAAAGGGGTGCCCCATTTTTGGGGTGCCATTGAACCTGCCTCATATATATATATATATATATATATATATATATATATATATATATATATATATATATATATATATATATATATATATATATATATGAGGCAGGTTCAGTGGCACCCCAAATAGTGAGCACCCCTTTAGCCAACCACTTTTCCACCATTCATTTCCCACTAACTCTCATTCTCTCTCCTTCCACTAACTCTCTCACTTCCCACTCACTTTCTTTAATATAAATGGGAGGTGGAAATCATGGGGCTTTCGGGGTGCTCCATTTTAGGGTGTAACAGAACGCTTGCATATATATATATATATATATATATATATATATATACACACACACACACACACACAGTGTGGTGCTAAGGGTTCCTAATACCGTAATTAAAAAAATAAAATTCGTTAAATTTTGCATGCTTTCTAATACCACATTACCTCTCCATTCTAATATCTGATTCAACCATTATTTGCCAAACTAATCACATACTCAGCTCTAATTTGAAAACCCTAAATAAGATTAATCGCTGTCTACTTCATCTTTCCTGTGGAAAATTCAATTTCTTACCATTTGATGCCCTAATCTCTCACTTTTTCTTCTGCTTTCTTCTTCCTGCTCGATTGGAACACAGTTTGCTTGCTAAGATAAACACTAGAGTTCCTTTGAATTCCACCTTACATGCTAAGATAAACAAATCCTACGATTATGAGTTTGTGTTTTTAATTCTGTGTTTAATTTTGTGTTTTAATAGTCGCTTCTATATAATAGATTAGATGTATTGTTGGATACTGGTTCGTGGTTACAGGTTTAACGTTAGCTTGATATGCATCTTATTCGTTCAGTTGTAAACATGAGAGAGTATATTGTGAACAAGTTACATTGTTGTTAATGATCTAATGTGTTTTGTTTAACCCTTTTCCAACCCTATATTAATAATAACTATGAACGCGTATTTGACAAAGAAATCGGATTCATTGTTTTCGACTAACTTATTAGTGACAGTTCGATTGATGGTTCAATTATGATAACGTTGTTGGAATCCGGCCAATGGGCCGACGTATGTCCACGGTAACTTGTCATTCCATGCTGCGAAGGACACCTATAAATTAGCCATCCTTTTTCATTTTATGTGATTGTAAGACAACGGTTTAAATCTACTTAGATAGAAATAAAGCAGATCACAAAAGAGAATGAAGTCGGCTGTATAACAAAAGAGAATGAAGTCGGCTGTATATTCTAGGTCTTTAACATATTATGTAATCGGGTCTTACAGTCATACTTATTTGCTTTACATATTGGGCCAATGTTTCAGCCCAATGTCTATTTTCTCTTGTAAATACAAACGTGTGTACCTACACTCATTAATTCAAGATCATTACAACGTTTTTACATTTTGTGTCTGCATAATTTCTATTTTGGTATTAGAGCGTCTCCATTGCTTAACGGCTACTGAATCCTTGTTTTGCAACCAAATCACACCATAGTTAGTGTGATTATTTCTCTCCTCGGGTAATTCTCATCATTGGAGTGTGAAGAGGCATTCTGATCATCAGTGCCTCGCCATCAGCCAATCTACAGATCAGAAATACAATATACTGATTTGTATCTTAACTGCGGCTGCATCCTGAATCAACAGATCGCCAGTCTTCTTTTTCTGTGTTAAGAATCATCAAAAAGTGAAGAAACGGTATCAAGAACTCAACTGTGCCATCCAGTAATTCAAATCAGAGAAGATCTCATCAAGAAAATTCTCTGGTTGCTTACAGTTGATCTCTGAAACCCAGTCTCCTCCCCTTTGACTTTTCTTGATCCAGTTTTTTGCCCTTTACGGTGCATTTTTCTTCATACCCAACGGTAGTAACAACAATAACTCCTCAACGACATCTATCAATGTTTCTGATCCTCAAGAAGGAACAAGTGATGCTTTATTTATAGAAGGGAATTGCTAGGCGGACCGAAGGATCTTCGGTCGAATAGTGCAAACTACTGAAATCGTGTAATGCAAGAGGGTACTTTGGTAATTTTTCAGTGGGTCTCCTTGCTGTTTCCTCTCTTTTGCATTATCCGACAGACTTCCTGTCGGCTTGATAAATATTTCTGTAGATAGAAACCAGTAGGGATAAGCTATTATCTAACCTGCGCAGGATGCAATCTCGTTATTTACCTCTGTTAATTGGTTTAGGCGGGAAATTTTGGTTATATAGCAGCCAGCTGCATGCAAGTGCCCCGACATGCATTAAATTTTGAGTAAATTTTAAGTCTATAAAATATACTACATCCCAACCTAATGCATCTAAATGCTATAAATATTCAAAGCAGCAAGTACAAACATCAGCAATAAACCATTCCGACTGTACCTTCTCGATCGAGTTCCAAAAATGATTGCCACAGTCCCAAACCATAACGTCTCCTTCTCTATATTTTCCACATCATCAAAAGGCTGCGGAAAGTTCACCACCACCATCTTCCCAAAATGTTCACCTTCGTCTTCCACTCTCACCCTATCAAACTCACCCACCATTCCTCTCCCTCTACCCCCTATACTTCCCTACGAATCAAAGACCACCCCCACAAACATAAACAAACACATAGCCACAATTCTCGCGTCCAACCCTAACTCTGAGGACCCGTTCTATATCCTCGACCTAAACGTGGTGACCGCCATCTACAACCAATGGACACACCACCTCGACTTCATCCGACCCTTCTATGCTGTTAAATGCAACCCAGAACCCGCTTTGCTCTCCCACCTCGCCTCCCTCGGGTGCGACTTCGACTGCGCTAGCCGCCACGAAATCGAATCAGTTCTGTCTTTGGGCGTGAGCCCTACTCGCATCGTATACGCCAACCCATGCAAAGCCGGATCCCACGTACGGTACGCCAAACAAGTCGGGGTCGATATTACAACCATAGATTCCGTCTACGAGCTCGAGAAAATGAGAAGGTGCCATCCGAAGTGCTCGTTGTTGCTCCGCGTGAAACCTCCGCATGACACAGGTGTCCGACAGTCGTTCGGGGACAAATGTGGTGCCCTGCCGGATGAAATTGGTCTGATACTGCGGACTGCGAGGTCATTAGGTTTGGAGTTTGTTGGGGTGTCATTCCACATTGGCACTGACGCATCGGTGGTTGAGACCTACGATGCGGCAATTGGACTAGCGAGGGAGGCGTTCGATGTTGGGTTGAGGATCGGGCATCAAATGCATGTGCTCGATATCGGCGGAGGGTTCACGGCAAGTGGGAGGTTTGATGAAGCGAGCCGGGCGATACTGTCGTATTTGAGGTCGCGGTTCGCGGGATGGTCTGGCTTGAAAGTGATGGCTGAGCCGGGAAGGTAATATTAAGTAATCACATATTGTTCAAAAAATTCCTAGCTGTTTTTAAGAATATTTAAACAAATATATCTTCAGACTTCAGAGTTCAGACTATTGTAAGATTTGGAACATGAACATGAACATGCATATTAAATATCCTACTTAAATTTCACTGGCAATGCATTGTTTATTAAAATACAGGTATTTTGCAGAGAAGGCATTTACGTTGGCAACGTGCATTATTGGAAAACGAGTGCGAAACGGAAGGCATGAGTATTGGATCAGCGATGGGATGTACGGCTCGATGGGATGCATACGACTAGACGACGCGAAGGTGGCGTTGCATCCGTTGAATGAAAGGGGTCGCGCCCACCGTTATCGGTCGACCGTATTTGGGCCGACCCTGGATTCGATCGACGAGGTGGGAAATGATTTTCTGCTGCCGGAGATGGAGGTGGGAGAATGGTTGGTGTCACCGAATATGGGGGCCTATGCTAAAACTATGGGTACTGAGTTTAATGGGTTTTCAACTTCTGCCATACCCGTTTATGTTGCTGGATCTTCCACGGTTTGATATGATGATGGTGTCAGTGTGTGTATTTGATGATTGATATTGTGGAAAAATTTACATATTGCAATTTACTTTTCAATAGCTATTGTTATACCGAAGTTGTATTATGAATACAAGAGAGGAACGTCATATTTCATAAAATTGAAACGAACCACGTACGATTCTCAGTTTTGTATTTTTGCCTCTTTTTCATCTGGACAATACCACGTAGTTTTCATGTCAGTGCGTGAGTCAAACCGTGAAGACAAAGATAAAAGGAATTGATGGTCCAATTAGCTCAAAGCCTCAAACCATATTGATTTTTTAAAACTTTTTTTTACACATTTAACTACGAGATAAATACGAAAAAATTAATTCAAAATTGTAGGTAATGATTTTAGATGACCCTTGAGGTCAGCTGCCCAAGTTGTGTATTATTGTAAGTTTGTAATGCACAATAATATAAAATAACAAAACTTAAGACATAGTAATTAATTAATACCCCTAAAGACAGATTCCTGTTGAAACAAAGATATCAATTATGTAACAACCATAATTTTTAAGACATAGTAATTAATTAATAAAATAACAAAATTTTAAAATTGTTAGAATATGGCTATAGGAGTTGCACAATAGGGCCCTTGGCAATTTTCTGATCAATTTGCATCTTTGTCTCGTAAGAAACGGAGTTAAAACAAAAATTATATCACGAAAATAAAATAAGATGTGTGCGTGTCTATGTATATATATGCGGCATGGTCGACCCACCCGCGTGTCTGCACGCAAATCGCGTCTACGCGAGGAGAATGACGAAAATTTTATTTTAAAAACTAATGTGCCCATTTCCTATTTACTGTTCATGAAAATTTAGCTGACGTGGCATGTTCCTATATGTTAAATGGCGTGGCTAATGTAGATTTAATTTAGAAATTCAATGGTCTAAGATCCATAGTTCAACCTAGAAATTGACCCTAGACCTAGCAAATTCTTCACAACACAATCTCTTTCCCTCTGGATTCTTTCCTTTTGAGATGAGCCTGACCTAAAAAAAAATTATCGGAAAATATTTGTTAAAATAATTATTTTATATACATCTTTTGGAGACGGGATCAACGGAGGCCAAGGAAGAAAACTTTGGACTATGGGTGACTGTCTAGTTATTTAGATTTTTTAGTAATTTAGGAAAATATGATTTATAATAGTTATCAATTTTTTTGTAGGTTTTCTTATAGTTTTCTTATGATTTTTATTAGTTTGCTGAAAGTCATTTTCTGTAGTATTTTTCAGTCTTTTCTTACATTTTTTCCTTCAAGTTATGTAAGATAGTCTTTCGATCTTCTTCCTTCTTTCAGTATTTATATATGTCAGTCATTGTTAATGCCAAAAATGACACTAACACCACGCTTAAGCGAAAGCACCACCCCTTTATGGGGAAAACTATATATATATATATAAGAAAATGGAAAATGTAATAAATAGAAAGTAAAGTGAGAGATAATTTTTATAGTTCTTCAGCCATTGATAAGGCCTACGACCACTTTGAATACTGTTATTATTATCCTTATCATGCCAGAATACAATGAGTTTCAATTGATTACATTGCTCTATACAGTAAAAACACACAAGAAATTACAATAATTGTTGATTATCGGAGTAAATCTTGATAATCAACTTAGATAACTTAATCATGTTGTCTTTGGAAATGAATTATGGCTGCTGGAGATGGAGTATGGCTGCTGAAGATGAAGTAAGGCTGGAGATCAATTTTGGCAGTGTTTTGGCGGGTCAAGGATCTGATCCCTTCTTCAACTATAGGGGGTGGATTTATATAATGTGTATATGATTGAGACTGAGATTTATATGCTCGAAATGAGTAGTTTTGATGGATTTATATACTATATGTGGCTGGAAGTGATCAGTTTGAAATCTGTATAAAAAAATACCTAGATTTCCAACAGCTTCCAACAGCTTACACGTCATCGTATTCCAATCTCTTCCAACGGCAATTTTCAATGGTTTCCAAAATTTTCCAACGTCTATCTGGCAAGAAATAAAAGACACGTGGTCAAGTTACCCGGTTGAAAGCCATTGGAAAATAAGCGTTGATTGCATTGGAATTCGTTGGAGACCGTTGATACATATACCAACGGACGTACCAATGGCCTCCAACGACTCCTAGTCGTTGGTATGCACTGTTCCTCTTGTAAAGTGACCTTCAACAAAGTCAAGATCACAGAGAGCCACCCAGCCTCGCCACTTGCCCCATGTCAAAGTGAACAAAGATCATCAGGTACTGACAACAATAACACTCCTGTCAGCAGAAACAATAAAGAAAGCTCATTAAGTAGTAATGCAAATGAAGCTAATACTGAAAACTTACCATCCAACTCCAATCAGAATCAGGCTGGCCATCCAATGATGACAAGAGCTAAAAGTGGCATTTTTAAGCCTAAAAATATATTCTGCCAGTGTCACCGCTGATGAACCAACAAATTATGATCAAGCTGCCAAGGATAGCAACTGGAGAAAAGCCATGCATGAAGAATATTCAGCTTTGATCAAAAATAATACATGGGAATTAGTGTATCCTCCTCACAAAAAAATATTATATGTTGTAAATGGACTTATAGATTGAAGAGGAATTCAGACGGAATTATAAACAGATACAAAGCCAGATTAGTGGCAAAGGGGTTCACTCAAGAATATGGTTTCGAATTCAATGAAACTTTCTCTCCAGTTGTTAAACCATCAACAATCAGATTAATATTTACTGTGGTACTAACTAAAGGGTGGAAAATAAAAAGCATTTGGATGTCAATAATGCATTCCTAAATGATAGCTTGCAAGAAGAAATATATATGCAACAACCACAAGGATTCACACAAAATTCAGCACAAGTATGCAAGCTCAACAAGGCCATTTATGGACTAAAGCAATCCCCCATAGTATGGTTTGGAAGGCTGATAAATACTCTAGGCACTATGGGATATTAACCAACAAAATCCGATCCTTTTCTCTTCTACTAAATTTAGTGACTCATCAATATCATACAAACTAATGTACGTCAATGATTTAATTATTACAGGTTCAAATGACGATGAGATCAAACAACTGACTGTACATTTGGACAAGCAATTCTCAATCAAAGACTTGGGTGATGCTTCATACTTTCTAGGCATTGAAGTCAAAAGAAGATCAAATTCTGGGATACACCTTTGCTAGAAAAAGTATATTTCAGAATTGTTGATCAAAACTAAAATGGACAATGCAAACTCGCAACCAACACCAATCATATTAAATCAACATTACTCTAAAAACATGGGAGAAGCCATAATTAATATTAAACGGTATAGAAGTGTTGTAGATGCATTACAATATGCAAATATAACACGACCTGATATTTTATTTAGTGTTAATAAAGTCTCTAAATTTATGCAGAATCCCTTTGATGAGCATTAGAAAGCTGTAAAAAGGATTCTTAGATACCTCAAAGGGACAATCAATTATGGTCTAACCCTAAAATCCAGCAAGCAATTTGATATTATAGCATCATATTCAGATTGGGCACAGATGTAGATGATAGAAGATCAGTAACTGGTTACTGCATTTACATTGTAAAGAACTTAATATCATGGTGTTCAAAGAAACAACCTACAATTTTTAGATCAAATGTAGAGGCAGAATACAGGAGCCTGGCTAATGCTACAGCAGAGATAATATGGTTACAATCCATAACGAAAGAGCGAAAGTTAACAACTGAAAGAAAGCCTACCGTTTGGTGTGACAATCAAAGTACCATATACATGTTTGCTAATCCTATATAGCATGCAAGAACAAAGCACATAGAAATCGACATCTATTTTGTTCGAGAGCAAGTTCAGAAGGAAAATTTACAGATTAATCATGTACCAACTTATTATTAAAGAGCAGACATTTTTACCATGTCTCTTTCAACTAAGAACTTCAATCGATTTAGAGATGAACTAAAAATCAAAAAATAATACGACCTGATTTCATAGTTGTTGATGCTTGCCCTCATCGTTGTTGATCTACAGCATCTCCTTGAGTTCATCAAGCTCGATCCACAAGTATCTATCATTGAAGACCGACTATCACTGGAATTGAAGCAAATTAGGGTTCGACATCGACCCTAACCCTAATTTGAAAGGGGGAAATATAGCATAGCATAATAAACAAAGTCGGCTGATATGTTAGGTATATTATGTAATACGGGTAATGTTTGTTCCCGAACACCCGCTTTCTTTATTCCCTTTTTTATGTAACTGAGCCTATGTTATTAAAGCTCACTTGTATCAATATATAAATAACTATGTACAGTCTATTTTATTCATTCAATAAAGATTACAAACTTTCATTCTTATCTCTCGCAACTCCTATAGCCTTATTTCTGCATAAAATCTATCACAAATTTCCACCACACATTCTCCATTCACTCTCCTCCGACTAACTTTATCCCTTCCCACTAACTTATGTAATTATAAATGAATGGCTATAATTCGAGTGCAAATGGGGTGCTAGAAAACTGGAGTGCTATAGAGCGTGCCTCATGTGTGTGTGTGTGTCTATATATATATATATATATATATATATATATATATATATATAACACAACAGAGAGAGAAAGTTTATGTATAGACATAGAATTTTAACACAAAGTGAAGGACACAAAATCTCAATTATTGGATTGCCCCTTGATTTCCACCTCTCATATAAAGACAAATTAATCATGTGGCTGAGATCCTGTGTTCTTTAATTTATGTCAAATTTTTGTGTCCAAATAGTCATTCCCATATGTATGTGATGTGTGTGTGTGAGAGGAGAGGAACATACATGTTTTCCAGAACAAGCGTAGGTCAGTAAGATATCTAACAAGGTTAATTGAACTAGATGTAAACTTAATTACCTAAAGTCGAGGAAGAAGACTCAAGTCACCAATGGAAGTACAATTATCTAATATTGAAGGCGAGGATCCATCGGATTCGCAGGTATAGGGCTTTCAATAGATACTTGTCGATGCAGATAGTGTACAATCTGTTTTCGAAATCATTTTCGGATATCAGATATCCGCTTCCATGGATACAGACAGATATTGGATAATTATCCGATCCTCCACTAATCGATAAATTAAGAAACATAAATGAAATAATTTAGTTTATCATAGAGTTTTTTTCGATCGGATTGGTTATTAAAGTGCTAAAATAAACAAATATGATGGTAATATAGACTTTGATCAACTTAATTAAATTATAAATTAATATACTTTATTATGCAAAAATACATATAATTTGTACTGTAAATATGAAAAAAAACGAATAGATAATTTTCGGATGCTGATGTAGTTATATCCGCTTCCGCATACATTTTTTCGGATATCGGATATTTTTTCGTTTTCCGAATGCGGACGAATTTCGGATATTTCGAGTATCCATTAATAGTCCTACGCAGGTATCATGGATTGAAGCAAAAAACCATATGCCGCCATGAATGCTTCGTTGATTTCGCCACCGCCAGTCTCCATTTTTGTTTAGTTTGGGGCTTTGTGTGTTGCAAAAGGAAAGACTAAGTTTATGTTGAGGAGAAATTTTGATTCAAGACCGCTCTAATAAAAATAATCCTAAATCAGCGGAAAACGAGATCGTGGTAAACTTGCCAAAACAACCAATCAATATCAAAGACAAACTCAACCCAACCCAAAAGCTAATCACAAGCACCACACAACAGAAATAAATGGGCAATAACGAAAAGTAAATCACACAGGGATTTATAGTGGTTCCACTAACAATTTGTTAGTGTATGCCCACTTGAGAGAGAGAGCCTTTTATTAACACCAATGAAGAGTACAAGAGATTGATTACAATGGTCACTCGCACTACAAGAAAATTTAGTTTTGACCGCAATAGCTCTCAGCGTTTAGAATTTAAATGCGGTAAAACTTCTTTTCCAAAGAATATAGTTCACGTCCAAATGCTGAGAATACGCCTTGCCTGAAAATTTATCATTTGTCGCTTCCATTGTTCCACTTTGCATAATTATTTCGTTTTCCCTCTTTTTTTTCTTGCCGCTCCCTTGATTAATTATTTTTAATTTTGATTTCCCTCAGATTTCGCTCGTTCTTCGAGTTTCGTCTAGTGAATTTGATCATCGCTAGTCCAGTTCCTTGGTTATGCTTCAGGTATCCCTAATTCCTTTTTTTAGTCTATTGGATTCATCGATTGTTTGGGTTATTTTCATTGAATAAATTTGATTTTCATATTTTCGGTACGTCACTTTGTTGACTGCCATTAGTTGAACTTTTTTCGATTATCTATTGTCGAAATAATTTCTAAAATCTCGACGGAATCGAACAGCTAACAAAGTTAAATTGTTTCAGGTTGTTTCGGGTGCTTCAGTAAATGAAATATATGAATTTTGATAAAAGGAATTCAACCCAGATGGGTGATAGATGATAAAGTAGGGATGTTTTTTCCACAATGAATTTAATTTAGGGAAATCGTTTTCTTCAGCTAGCCTGTGCTCCACCTTAAAAGGAAATTTGCGAATACCCGTATGTGACTGTTATATCTCTATCCCAACATATTATTATACAGTAAATACACAGGTAACATTTGCTACAGAATTCATTCGTACAACAACAATGATAGTTTGCATGAACAATACAATAAAATTTACTCAAGAAGATGCTTATGTTTTCACCAAGCTATGGCAATTGTGTATAAAAGCAAATTGCCAGTCACCCCACCACCAATTGTCCATAAGAATTCAGTTGTGCCTGCTTTTGTTTCATGAAACAAATTGTTTTTTATGCTGATCCCAAACATGTCGGCCAGCACTACAAATGCGCTCACTATTAGCGTTGTTATTGTTAAAAACACTCCCATTCGTAATAGATGGTTTTGCTTATCATCCAACATTATGTTTATGTAGTCTTCCATATCATCCGCCTACTCCCTCGACTACATATAAATTGTAAAATAGTTTAATATAGTTCGAACGGTGAGTTTATGAATCTTAAGTTTTTTTTTTAAGCAGAAAGGTAGAGGCAATATATTGCCTCGCCATGTATAAATATTGCATAAAAGAAACATCATCCTGTTGGCCACAATATTACAAACCAAACTGCTCACTTAGGAGCTAAATAGAAATATAACATCAACCTTGCTCACGCAGGAGCGTACAAAATACATCAGTTTGTACAAAACATAGAACTAAAAGCAAAGCAAAAGTGACCAACAGCAACCCCTCCAAGCAGCGTGGAGCCAATCACCATGCTCCGCTGCTATCTGAAACAAAATCAGCAAATAACCAACTATCAATACCCATCCACTTATAGTAAAACTTCAGTACTTTAAACAGAACAACATTTGATGAAGTAGCAGTGTTTTTAAAGCATCGATTATTCCTTTCATACCAAATAACCCAAAAAAAGACAAATTAAGCAACGCAAGTTATTTCGAAGGAACATTTCCCCAAAACTGTGACTGGTCACGCGGTGAATCTTTCCATATAAGGTCAATGTTAACATTAACTAAACATTTAACCCACACATAGAAAGTCAAATCGCAACCATGAAATAAATGGGTACAATCCTCTTCCTCGGCTCCACAAAACACACATGCAGCATCAACATTAATATTCTTCCTTCTCAACATACTTTTTGTATTTAATTTTCCATGCAATATCACCCACATATGCATTCGAACCTTCAGCGGGACATTACAACCCCACGTGCATGAAAAGTACGTGAATTTTCTACCAGAAAAAAATCAAAATCTCATAACACTGCTTCACTGAGAATTTAGCCTTGTTTCTCCACAAACATACATCATCTTCATCAATTAAATTCACACTCTCCAAAAGACTGAACAATTTCAATAGCTAAAGTAAAGCCCTCCCTTCAATAATTCTGTTGAAGCTCAACTTCCACTTAAAACCAACAGCTGAAGAATCATAAACATCAGAGACATATGCCAGCTTATCACAAGAGATTGCATAAAGCAAGTCAAATTCTGAGATTAGAGCAATTGGTAAAAGCCACTTATCTAACCAGAAGTAACTCCATCTTCCATTATTCACCTTCAAATTAAATTGCACTTTGAAAATATGAGAACAGTTAAGAACACCCTTCCAAAACACTAAGGGATGATCAACATTATTGTAGAGAAATGGCACCATCATAACATGTATTAATTATCCATTCACACCACAACGAATCTTTGTGAGATGAAATACTCCATACCAATCTGCACAATAATGCAGTATTCATCTCCATCAAGTTCAAAACTCCTAAGCCCCCTTGCTCTCTAGATTTACACACTTGCTTCCAAGAGATTAAGCAAACAACACTAGCATCACTTTTCTCTAACCAAAGAAAGCTTCTCCTCGCTGCATCAATCTTATTTATAACCCAATCAGGAAAATTATAAAAAGAAAGCCAATACAAAGGAGTAGCTGATAGAACATAATTGACTAAAATTAATCTTCCTACTTTAGATAAAGATCTTCCCTTCAATTTAGACAATCTGGTATCCACCTTGTTAATTAGTGTATACCAATCATCCTTTAACAATTTGCTTGGTCTTATACAAAGTCCAAGATAATTCAGAGGAAAGGTACCCACTTTGCAGTTCAACATATCAGCAATTTCATTAGCAACACCACTGTCTGCCCCCAACCATCAAAACCGAACTCTTATGAAAATTGATCTGCAATCCAGAAATACTCTCAAAATCATAAAGAATAAATTTGAGAGCCGCAATATACTTACAATCAGGATTGCTAACAATTATCGTATCATCAACATAATGAAGAGACGTGATGCCACCCATAACAAAATCTTTACCAAAACTTTTCAAAATCCCATTCACATAGCTCACTTTCAAAATTTGTGTAAAAACATCAACAGACAAATCAAACAGCAATGGCGACAACAGATCTCCTTGCCTCAAGCCCCTCTTAGAACTGATGGACTTCCCAACTATTCCATTTACAAACACATTGGCCTTACTTGCTTTGAAAATGCCACTAATCCATCCAATCCATTTCCTACTAAAGCCTCTGACTTCCAACAATTGCAGAATAAAATTCCAGTCCACAGTGTCAAAAGCCTTAGCAAAGTCCATCTTCAAAAGAGCACAAGGCAAAGAATTACGAGAACAGAATGACACCACTTCTTGAACCAGTGCTGCCCCTTCAAGAATATATCTACCTTTAATGAATGCAGTTTGAGACTTGTCAATGAGCTTTTCCATGACCACTTTTAGCTTATTAGCAAGCACTTTAGTAATTAGCTTATAAGTACTATTTAATAAGCTAATTGGTCTAAAATCCGACAGAGATAAGCAGCCTTCTTTCTTTGGGATAAAAACAACATTTGCGTAGCTAATCCTCTCAAAATTGATAGAGCCATTCTCCAAATCTCTGAACAAATTAATGATATCTACTTTGATCCAGCTCCAATATTTTTAAGGAAAAATTTGGAAAACCATCTGGACCTGGTGCTTTATCATTTGGCATTTCTTTCAAGGCAGCAAAAATCTCGTCCTTAGAAAAGCTTGAATCTAAATAAGAAAGATCCAAATTATCTAGATATAGAGCTTTCCAGTCAACTCCCAAGCTCACATTTCTACCAGCACCAAACAGCTTACCATAAAAATCAGTGAAAATTTTATTCAAATCTTCTTGATTAGAAATTTCCACTCCCTCATGCTCAATGCTGCAAGCTGAAACAACCCGAAATCCCCCTTACGGGAAATCACAGATTGAGTTGAGAACAAGCCACATCGGAACGCAAACAGAAGAACATTTCATTGTTAATTACAACAATTCCATCAGAATACAAGAATATATAGAGTATGAATAAATATTACACAGAAAATATCAGAGATTTAAATTACATTTAAATATTTCGTAGCGGAAAAATAATACAATACACAACTGAAAACAGATACACGGATACAGAGCTTTCTGAATATCACTTCAGCTGTAAATCAGGATACTGTGAATATAAATCTGCAAAACCAAAACTACTAGCTGCTCGTGTCAAAATAAGGGCACCCAGAGTTTAGGTTAAAACAATAAACTCCAGGTCAGTCATGTGACTGGTGTGGGAACCAAAAACAATTATTAATCTTTATTTTAAAGTTAGGTAAATCAAGGGACCACGCCGTATAACACGGAACATGTTTCCTCCCAAGAATACCAGTGCATAAAACAACAGCGCAATGCTAAATAAAAAATAATGAAGCTATTATAAGACCTAGGTCCCATCACACAATACAACGCAAGCCGGAGGATAGGGTTTTTACCTTATAATAGCCAAAGAATGCTTGATACGCTAAAATCAAATCATTTGATACTATTATAAGTGCATAGTGTCAAAACAATTTCAAATCATAAGTATCAATCATAGACGGCATAAGTGCCCCATACCACTATATCGCCATACTAGGCTCTACAAATAAAAACGCAAAGTCACGTATTGGAAGTTGGATTTCCATCTGTGAACCAAGGCAAGGGATCGTCCTCAATCGATTCGAGACAATCTAGCCCATGTCTCAGGAACAGCCGCAACTGCCTCATGGATCGTCAGGGCCGGTCCACCGATGTGCATTATTAAGCCTGAACACTACGTTTCCCCGCCCTTTGGGGGCGTAAATGAGCCATATGACTCCATCGGCTCCACACAGTCACCGATATATCTGAGGCGCCTCGCAACAACAACAACCACACAGGTGAAAATAATATAAGTGTCAGGGCTGGTAGGTCACTAACATCACCCTAGCTAGAAGGAAACGCATGCCCTCCCTGATGTCCTCTCCCGTTTCTGGTTCACAACCGGGGTGAGAGGCTCGCGAATTCACGTTACACAAAGCTATGCCACACAGGCGGTGCTTTGATCATCAACCACAAGACTTTGATTTTCAACAGAAGCCTTGATCAATTGCCACTTAGGCATGCGACAAAGGCAATTCACACCATGTGATTGATATCCATCAATATATAACCCGTGAGCTCGTACGTCTCAGAGAACGACGTTAAGCAAGAGAATAAATTCTCCGCCGCCAAACAGATATATATATATATTTAATAGAAATCAATCACACAGAATAAAATCCAATGTCAAACACACAGTCCATTTACAAGTTCGTTCTGGGTCTGAACGAAACCGAATGCACCTTGTACCTCGCATATCCATCGATCTCCAAGTACGTCTGGACGATCACCAACTGATTCCCTCCTCTTCGGTGTACAACCCAATCAAGATCATCAGTAATCACCCAAACGATAAGAAGACCTCCGGTCTTCAACCACCATCTTCATCCTCGACCCCACGTCGAATCAGTTATTCAGAATGGGATAAAACCGGTCTTTCTGAATAACTCACGTATATAATAAACAAGTGTTACATAAACACAATATACGCCTCATTCCAATTCAGAATATTCCTTTATTCAAATATTCTTACACTTTGGGAAAAGTTCCCATTAATTTTATTAAAGATAAATTCTTTAAATTTATACTTTAATCTTCTTTTGAATATCAATTCAAACTGGTCGGGATTAGCGAACCACACTGAAGTAATCATTTATTTTAATTCCCAATCCCAACCTATTCATACCATGAAGTAAAACTGGTCATGCTTCATATCTAACACCACGGTGTTATCGGTAAATTTAATTACCATTTTACGTTCAAATCTAATTAAAGATTTAACTATCGCCTGGAGCAAAACTGGTGATACCCCATTCTCGATCATTTCAATCTAATTAAAGATTCATTAAAACTCCACTTGGTTTTAATCTTCCCAAAGATCACTACCAATGATTATTTAACTTGGGATAAAGAACCAATGTCATCTAAAACACGATTCACGATAAACCTAAAATCACATTCTATTTATTATCAGGTTAAAGAACAAGTGTTATTTAAAACACCGTTCACGATAAACCCAAAAATCAATTCAAATTCAATTCCAGTTAAATACCTTTTAATTGGTACACTTCATTAAATCTAAATAAAAATATTTAATCTTTTTCTCAACTGGGTTTAAGAACAGTGTTAACGAAGACACCATTCACAACAAACCCAAATCACATTTGATATTAAATACAAGGCTCTGAATAGAAAATATACCGGCTTATATTCAATATCAAATTCTACGGCCAACAAATATTGTATTGTAAATAACGATATCAATATATCTTTCAAATTTCCATAACAATATCTGTATAATCACGAAATCCAACATCGAAATATTCCAAAGACAATTTCGATTCAAATCCATTCCAATTCAATTATTGGAATTTCTGGTTATTTTCAAAACCATTTCAAATCCAATTTATTTATTTAAAAATAAATGGAATTATAATTCTAGTTCAAAACTAGTTCATTTCGATAAAAATCTATTTTTATCTTTTCAAATTTGGAGTTTTCATCCCAATTCTTCACAAATCATTTCTTATGATTTTACACAAATTATTACTATTTTTAATAATTTTATCAAGGCCTGTACAGTCGATTTCCATCAACGACCATCGAACTGCACTTACAGCGACCTTTTCCAAATTTGATTTGGACATAATTCCAAATCCAACCGTTAGATTTCACATCACTAACATTCGTTAGAAAGCTCTTTTCAATACGAACCCAATGGTTCTGAATTTAGGAGAATCCGATGGTCGAATCTCCCGTAATATCCATTCGAAGTCAATGGTCGAAATTCGCGAACTACCGCGGCGCGGTGCGTTCTATTCAGGCCATTGAATATATATAATATATATATTATATATATTTCTTAGATTTCCTTTTAAAATGTACTTTATAAATCGTTTTAAATTCGTTTTCAAAACGATTTCAACTTCATATTCAATTTCTAATCAAAATTGAATATTCCACTTCATCAATATACAAATGATAATATTTTCAAAATGTTATATTTTGAAATAAATTCCTTTTCTATATTCATTATAAAAACGAATATAATCGATATAAATATCGTTCGCGTCAAAATGGCGCATATCTAACCAACACGGCTTTATATATTTCAATAACTTCGTTATTCTATTCAACAAATGAATATTTTCTTCAACACATGAATATTTATTTTTCTATTCAACGCATGAATTTATATTTCTATTCAACACATGAATATTTCTTTTTCTATTCAACACATGAATATATATTTCCATTCAACACATGAATTTATATTTCTATTCAACACATGAATATTTATTCTATTCAACACATGAATTTATATTTCTATTCAACACATGAATATTAACTTTTCTATTCAACACATGAATATATATTTCCATTCAACACATGAATTTATATTTGTTATTTACCAAATTGGAATGAGGCCCAATCAATTACCATATAACGTTTATTATATGGATTCCCTATAACACATGTATATAACAGCAACGATAAATCATCAACCATCATCTAGAGTGCACCACACAACTGCATAAACATTAAATATAAATAATTAACGCTTACACAGTCTGTCAACCCATCGTTTGACATACAACTAAACAATCGGGATTAGTGTACGTCAAATATCATCCCAATACCCGTGTGGGGTTTCAAATCAACAAACACAGATTTTATTCGTGCAGTTGGGCGATGTGTAAAATTTACCGTCCCAATCAATATCAGTCAAATCAGTGTATATAAACAAATCGTCCGATTTGTTTATTACTATTTATTTTATATACACGTTAAAAATCAAATTTTTAACTATAAAATATTATATTTAATTCCACATCACACAATCAAATTTCACAACACATCAACCAAACAAACAAGTCATCCATGGTATGTGGACGATGGGTGTCGGGTGCTACTAAGCACCGTCTGCATCCTAGTATATATTTCAAACTAGAAATAAAAATAAAAGTGAGGAGTTTCTCACCGACTAGCTAAACCAAACACCACGACTCTTCATATGTAGAAATCTTCGTCGTGCTCGCCCTTTGTCAATTTCGTCGTCCGTAGCCACTACATATATAAAAATCACATTTTTATATTGTTGCTATGTATATAAAATTCACATTTTTATAATCGCTCTATATGAATAAAAATCACATTTTTATACCGCCACTATATGGATAAAAATTCTATTTATACATCGCTACTATATAGTTATAAATTCTATTTTTACATCGCTACTATATAGATAAAAATTCTATGTTTATTCTTCTCACTATATAAAAATTATATTTTTATTCTCTATGTCTTCATATATAAAAATCTCATTTTTACTTCACCATTTCAACTATATAAAGATTCAGACTTTTCTAATATAAAAATTCGACCTTTTCTATTCGATTTACTATATAAAAATCCGACCTTTTCTATTCGATTAACTATATAAAAATCCGACCTTTTCTGTTCGATTAACTATATAAAAATTCGACCTTTTCTATTCGATTAACTATATTTTCTGCTAAAAAAAACTTTTGTTCATAAAAATCAAAACTGAAAAGAAAACTCAAAACTGAAAACAAAACATACCATTCACATTTAGAAACTAAAAATAAAAATAGAAATCGATTTAAATTTACTTACATTGATTTTTAGGTGGAGGTGGGTTTCGTCGTTGATTGGGAGGGTCGTTGGGAGGTCGGCGCAGGCATCGGATGGGTTGGTTGGCGGTGGTTTGCGATGGGAGGGGTCTTGCGGCGGGTTTCATAGGATTGGGGGCGTTAGGGCTTCAAGAGGAGGAAGGGGGAGGTCCGACTGACGTTGGGGGGAGGAGGCGCGCCCTTGGGCGGCGGCGCTGGGTCTCCGGCGAGGAGGCGCGGCGTAGGGTGGAGCGGCTCCATCGATCCATCGTTTTTTTTCCTTCTGAATATGATTTTTGACGGGAGAGAAAAGGGGGTTGGGCGTTGACCTTGAATAGGAGGGTATAGTTTTTTTTATTAATTTATTTATATTATATTTAATTTCCCAAAAAAGCAACTTTCTATTTCGACCTCCAAATGAGACCCACCAACTGTCGTTCATAACTAATCACCCCCATTCCGAACACAAAGGGATATGTTTCGTCGGCCAGTTCGGCTGTTACGATCAGTTTTCATCAAAATTAAAATATAAATCAGTATATTCAATTTTAAACGTACATTTCAATTTACCGAGGCCATATACTAACTCTGAAAATTGCAGAAAAGTTATTTCTAGGTTCGTATTGAAGATACGATCCTAACAAAACTAATTTCGTCAAATTCCGAGACCGTTTGAAAAATGGCCATTTTCAGGTCGATCAAAATTGACTAAAACTGTCAAAACACGTTTTCCTTTGCCACGCTCACATACAGAATCAGAAAATTACGAATTTTGGAACCTAGCAATAACTTGACATCCCGGATCCAACAAAAGTGGTTTCGTCGAAAACCGAGGTTGTTTGCAAAATTTCCATTTTTAAGGGTCAGAATTCCATAGCGACTATTCTTAATTTCAACTGGGCATAACTTTTTATCCCCGCTATGAAATTTCAATTTTTCGGATTCGTTGGAAAGATATTCTCAAATAGATTCTAATATTTTTGGTTTCGCTAAAATCCGGATTATTTTGAATCCTGTACATTCATTTGAAATTTGAAATCGAATTTTCGAACTACCGTGCCATTTTCAATTCCTTTTATAATTATAAATAATTATTTACATTCTAACGATGATTCATGTAAATATATACGTTCGAATTCTATTCAAAATAAATTTTCATCATTATTATTTAAAATAACTCATTTTAAATATTCAAAATTCGTTAAAATTGCCAAAATAAAAATTTTAAATTAGCTCGGATTTCCAGGTTATTACACATATCATATTAGAACATCTTCTACCATTGGCTATACGATGAAAATAACCAATGTTCTTGTCTCCTTCTTTAATCCATTGATCTCTAGAGCGTTGTCTCCAGTATACTGCTTCTTGATCAATTACTTTCAAAATCTCCTTTTCTTTGTCTCTCAGAAGATCTTTATCCACATCAGATAAATTCCTTTGTTCAGCCATAACATTTAAGTTTAGAATCTCATTTTCCAAATCTTCCTTTCTCCTCTTAATAGACCCAAAAACTTCCTTATTCCACTTTTTCAAAAAATTCCTCAACAATTTCAATTTTCTCCCGATAGAGCCTGCAGCCTCCTCCAAGTTCAAGAATTCAGACCACTTGTTCATCAACATAACATCAAAACCCTCCTCTAAACACCACATCTTTTCAAATCTGAACATAACATTCTTAGGCAATCTATCTCCAGAGTCAAGGATGATCGGACAGTGATCAGAAATCACAGATGCAAAACCCCTTTGAGATGAAAGAGGATGAAGGTCTTCAAATTTAGGATTTATAAAAAATCTGCCAAGATTCACCAGGGTTGGACCATCTCTTCTGCTACTCCAAGTGTAATTTCGATTGTTTAATGGCAAATCTATCAAATTACAGTCTTGAACAAACTCTCCAAAATCATCCATATCTTCACCTTAGTTATCAGCTCTTTTGTTTCTCTCAAATGAAAATCTCGTAACATTGAAGTCTCCACCAATCAGCCATGGTCCTTGAAAAGATTTATCAAATTGCGAACACTCTTCCCAAAGCAATTTTCTCTCTTCTCTGGTTTGAGGGCCATAGACATTAGTGAAGAAATATTGAACTCCGGAACTCTTTAAACATAACACCACATGCAAACAATGTATATCTTTTATCTCCTGTTTCAATTCCCACTTATCACAATTCCAATCAACCATAAGACCACCTGAACTGCCAGAAGCATTCAGATGACTCCAAGCATCCAACATAGAACCACCCAAAGACATGAAACAAAAATCATCAGCATTAGCAATCTTAGATTCTTGAATGAAAACAATATCAGGATTAAGAGAAAACAAAACGTTCTTAATCTTATGGCATTTTTTGGGTTTGCCTAAACCACGCACATTCTAAGACACAATAACCATTTATTCGTATTAACCCTCTCTAATTCTTTCTTCTTAAAATCCGCAATGTTTGCATCAATATTACTCATATTAAATCCAAACTTAACAGCTAATTCATAAAGTTGATCATTCGATAAACTATTTAGAAAAGCAGGAATGAAAACACTACCTTCCATCGGATGTTCCATGCCTTGACTCCTTCTTGCACTCCTTCTTAGAAATGTGATTCTAGAGGTACCCACATCATCTTTGCCCTTTGAATTAATGCGAGAGCTACTCACCACAGCAGGAGCATCTCTCACCTGTTCACCATTAGAATCATCACTTTCAAGCACCCCTTCCACGTTCTCAACCACATGAGACCTCTCCTCACCAGCATGAAACCCCGCTCCCACCATGTTCTTCTGAGCATCTCCACTTCCAAAAATAGTAGATGGTTCTCCCCACTCTTCAGGAATGTTCAGAAAGACATTTTGAAGATGCACATCGCTTTTAGCCTTCCAGGTTTTTAGAATTCCTTCAGAGTCCTTTCTGAACACCACATTTTTGAATTCAATAGGGTCCGGCATCTCGTTTGGATTTCCAAAGAACCTCCTAATCTCCACCTCATGATACGATCTTCTTGAATAAATTCTCAGCAATGACGGCAGATAGACTGGCATAGGAACTTCAACTTCCACTCTAAGATAAGAAAGATCGACAACGTCCCAGACCTTTTGCTTCAGATTCGTAACCTCCTCCACTTTCATCAAAATCAAGCTTACCATCCATCGATTACGAAAAATAATCGGTAGATTCTTCAGAGTGATCCAGATCTTCGCCATGTCTTTAGATTTAGCAGAGTTAAAGCGAAGACTCCAAGGTCTCAAACAAAGAATGCCTCTGTCTACATTCAAGATTCTTTCACCATCCAAGAAATTCCGCAGAAATTTCACCACGAAATCGTTATTGAAGCACTTCACATTACAAACCCGGCGATGAAGATACTCGAACTCCTTCCTTAAGCACTGCTCCACATGATTCATAGAAAATCCCCCCTTCACGATTGAAATAACCACCCAAGAATTAAGCCTCTCCAAATCATTATCCCCCGTAAACTGAGAAATATGTATTTCGTTACCGATTACCATCTTCTTTCTCTTTTGTTGTGGAGCTTGCGATTTGTGCGGAGGAAATACTGACGGATTATTTGGAGAATTTGGAGAATTTCTTTGTGGTTTTTTACTCTCGAGGCACTTAAACCCTTTATGAACAGTCTTTTTGCATTTAAAACAAATTACTGGGTTTCTACAATCCCTAATTCAATGATTAGATTCACCACATATAAAGCAATTTTTCTTTGATTTGACATACTGCAACTTTACAGAATATGAATCGACAACTTTTCTTGAATCTTGCGTCATGTTGTTCTCGATATTCGGATCAAGATTGTTTAATAAAGCTTCTTTAAAAGTCACGTGAGGTTTGGTAAAAGAAAGATCCGTTGGAAATAGATTTTCTTGGACAATACTCAAAGCCGACGCCATGAAAGACTGGACTTCTTAAGGTTTTCTTGAAGTGCGCAATAGTGAAATGTATGTAGCGCAGAAAAATTGTTCAATGTGCTATCGATTTAGAAAAAATATGCTTTCAAAAGCATTTCAAGCTCGTCTATATTAAGGCGTTTAGTTATAAGTTGTAAAAATATCTTGCTTGCTTTTAGTTATAAGTTCTCTACTTCTGAAATGAAAAGATATTTTTTCGTGGCTATGCTTATTAATCTACCAACTCTACATAGTTAACATGTAGATTGAAATATATGAATTTCAAACTAAGTAGTACAAGTATTGTGTTGAACTTACTTATTTATTCCTCTTTATGCTAATGTTCCTCTCCACCTCTTTACTTATTTATACCCCAAAGATTTGCATCATAAATTTTTACTTAGATAAAAATCACATTTTTTTTCTAGCTTTGTATTGTTATTTAGTTTAGCACCTTCACCTTATATATGACATTTTTTAACATAAAAAATGACAGTGACAACTGTTAGGAGGCAAGCTTTTAGGTTACTATTTCCACAAGCATAATAGCGGTGAAGGTTGCTTTACATACCCGACCTATTTACTTTTATATGTTGATAAATAAAAAATAATTGTAAATAATAACTAGATACTTTAATTTCTGACTTACTTTCCTGTAGGATTAAAGTATGACAACTTATGCAAGGTTAGGCAAAGAATATTCAGCCTTTAGAAGCGATGTACATGTTCATTTTTAGCAAAAAATTAATCAACTTGAAACTATGTGGAATGCACATCGTTGACTTGCGAATCTTCATTGCCAATGTGAATGCCTTTCCTTTCTCTTTCCTTCTCCATACACCCCTCATAATCAGATAGGTTAGTCATCTCTCTATAGTCCAAGATTTTATACAAATTACATCATATATATTGTATGTATGCGCTCGCGTATGTGTGTGTGTGTGTATATATATATATATATATATGATAAATAAGCCTTTGCAAGCTTGACGCCAAGTGGAAGGAGGAGCCTGCTAAAACTAGCTAAAAGAATGATAAAGGACTTCTGTGCCAGCGTCTCTGCATCATCATCATCATCATCATTAGTGCACAAATGGAGCAAAGTCATCTCGGATGGCAACATCAATGAAAACGTTCGGATCATATTTCGTCAGAACATGAACGATTTAGGTGAGCCAAGCGGCGTTGTGCTGAATGCAGTGACCTCGGTTTCCCTTCCATTGTACCCTACTAGGATCTTCGACTTTCTAAAAGATGTGAGCATGAGAAGCAATTGAGACATTCTGTCCAATGGCAGGACCATGCAGGAGGTGACTCCCATCATCAAAGGGTACATTCCTGGCAATGTTGTCTCCATCCTCCGATCTGATGTAAATTGCTCTCCCTTTCACCCTTTATCTTAATGCACTACTAAAAAACATCAATATAAAGACTGAAAAATAAAGACTAAAATTACTTAGTCTCTAATTAAAGACTGAGTTCAAACTGAAAAAAATAGTCTTTAAAATTGCAAGTTAAAGACTGATATTTGGTCTCAGATCGGTCTATAACTATTAAGACTGCTTAGAGACCAAACATCAGTCTTTATTTCAATCTTTAATTCGGTTTTTAAGTAGTCTTAGATCAATTAAATGTTCAATGTTTTTATCTAATGCAAATATAGTGATTAATATTGGTAAATCATGTGAGTGCTGTTAAAACTTATTATGGTTTACATAACAACTCGTTTACTGAATAATAATATATATTTGATAACATTATCCATATAAAAAATTACTTAAGTCATATTTAATGTTTGTTAACATCCTAATAAGACAATGCTCAAACTTACTAGAAAAATAAGACCATATAACTATTTTCTAAATATTCCTTTCTATACACGTACAAGACCTAACTATTCTTCCACTATTCAAACATAAAAATGGTTATAATTCTACCCACTAATCTAATCTATATCTATTCTATCAGTCAAAACCTACTCAGGAAAATCGTGGAATTAACTACCATTGCTGTTTAAACCAAATATTGTTCAACGCCAAAGGTATGTAAACCGTACTTCACCAATATGGTTAGAAATTAAAAGGAGCCACAATTGCAAAATAAGCAAGAAAAAGTAATTAAATACACAAAGATTTTTATAATGGTTCGATCTAGAATAGATTTACGTCCACTTTGGAATCCATTTGATTATCGTGCGAGAAATTTACAAAGTTCACCATCTCATACATCTCATTTTCGCTCATTCTCTCTTTATATGGTAATTTTCCTCACTTCGCCCTTTTTTATCTTTTGATCTCACTTGAATTCGGGAAGAAATGGATTAGATCTCGTGATTAGATGATCTTCCTTGACTTCATCGTGGAATTGGTGTTAGATCTGAGCTTTAAAGAGAAGTAATGGCGGTTGGAGAAGAATTTGAATGGAGCTTGAGATGGCGGAGAATGAATTTCGATTCGGAGATGGTAGATCTCGGCTTGGAGATGAATGGAGAAAGCTTGAGTTGATCTCTAATAGAGGAAGGAGGAGACTTGGTCCATTTGGTGATGGAGGAAGATGAAGTGAGTTTTGGCGGCCATTAATGGAGTTTGGAGAGAGCTTAGAGTGCTTAAGAATGGTAGAGAAATGATTTGGGTAGCCCTTCGGGGCGGAAGAATCCCTCTCTTGAAGTGTGGTGAAATGGGGGTATTTATAGGAGAAGTTTGGACCAAGTGGTAAAGCTGTAATTATGGTGTTCAGGTTTCGGGTCGCACGCCGGAGTATTTACAGAACTACCATTGGAGCCAGCTGTATCCACTTGGCATGAACGAGCGACCCTTCTTGCTATGTGAACGAGCGACTGCCTGTATGAATGAATGACTGCACGTACATAATGCCATGTACGCCTTATTCTTTTTCAAGAATGGGAATAATAATAATTATGGGCTTGCCATCCCCATTTCTTTTATATATTACTGTAGAGAATGGGGTTCATTATTTACAAAGTTGCTAGTCACTTTAAATACTTCATTCATGAAACAGCTCGTTCCTTCATCTTTCCATTGCTCGACCATGGTATGACATTGGTGCTCTACCCCTCTCATCAGATGTTGCACGACTACCGGGGGATTGAACGACTCATGAATGCTTGACCGAGCTGCATGGTTTTGATGTGAACGACCGACCACTATTCTGCTGCGATGGCATGTTGCGCGACCTCCAGACTGGTGCTCGACCATGGTATGTTCGAGCTTGGATGCGCGACCTCCGGACTGGTGCTCGACCATGGTATGTTCGAGCTTGGATGCGCGATCTCATGAAGCTGATATGCTCGACCATTGCCTGGGCTCGCGCTGCTCAACCAGGTAAGGCTGCTCGACCCAGGGTGTAGTGTACGAGCAGTATGTATTATTTGATATTGGTGATGTTGGTTCCCAACAGTTTTCTTTTATCTGGTTGCGTATCCATATAGTTTTTGACAAAATACTTGAGTGGGTTAACAATTACTGAGGTTAGTTGATAGACAATAAAAATTTGATTGGATAGTTGATTAAAAAGAAAATTTCAATTTTGTGAACTTCTCAACCAATTTTAAGCATAAGCTTACATACTATTAGATTGAAAATATTAGAAATTTCATAAATATTCCTGTAAAATATCAAAGTAATCGTTCTTTTCACATATTAATAAGCTCAAATAGGTATTTATTGATCATAAAATCAAAACTCATTTTAAAAATCAATCTAAACAGGTTTTATTTTAGAAGTATCAAATAAAAGAATTTACTTTTCCAAATAATTCATAATTTAAACTATATCAAGGGTTGGGCAGAATAATATAAGTCATGGTCATTTCATTAGATAAAATATTTCTCATATTTCCATCCCTATCGCTCATGATTTCGGTCAAACAAACTTAAACCTACCTCTTTAGAAATAAAAAATCATCCACTAATGTCTCTCAACAATTATACCTCCAACTTCAGCAATTTCCTTATTGTATTTGAAGTAACAATACAAATTTAAACTCTTTACAAACTTTTGAAATTTGATTAAGACGTTAGATCATATACATCATTTGAAGAAACTGTTAGAATCTTTATTAGAAAAAGCAACATTATTATTATTATTTTTATGGTAGGATGGATGTCGGAAAGAGAAAGAAATTGAGGTAGAAACATGGATACAGATGGAGTTCATGATGATGGTTCATTCATAATTTTTTGATTAGAGTATTAGGTAATTAGACTGAAGGGTTGAAGTAACATAGAAAGAGATGGTAGTTGTACGATATAAAGATGAAGGAAATATAGATTATAAAATTAATATGTAACTCAAGATAATTTAAAAATAGTGTATTTATATATTTATGTGTTAAAATTAGAACTCAAAGAGTATTTTGTTATAAAATAAATTAAGAACATAAGCAAGTAGAGAGAGAAAACATTTTCATACATTCATCCATACCTCCATACATTTTCATTCAATTTGTTTATAGACTCCACATGTCATGGAAATTATAATAATGCCTCTTGACATTTAGCATATTCATTCTTATTACTTGTACATTTACAGAACTTCCCATTTGATTATGTGTATGTAAGACGATAAGATAATCTCCTAGATAATTTTTGTAACAACCTGTATTTTTAATAACCTGTTAAATATAAATCGAGGCAGAATTTAATTTAAAAATCTGAATCAAGGGAAACGGGCTATGCCATTGCGTTCGTCTCGGAAAAATACGCGAAATAGAGTCCGAGTTTTCGAAAATCGGAGTCCGTATGACCCAGTTAAGGCCCATTGAAGTTTTCAGAAATTTCCATGTCAAAAACAGATTTGAATTTCAAGTTCAAAGTTGGAAATTAGGGCAAACTGGCACAGGCGGGAAAACTCCCGCCAGGACCCCCATGTCGACAGGCATGTCGACAGGGTCCCCAGGGTGTCGACAGCCCTGTCGACACAGGGTGGCCGGGCAGTTTTGCCTGGCGCACCATTTTGGGTCTTGGTCTGGTTGTGTGGCTTAGTTCTGGAGACTTCCGAAATCTGATGGACCTAAACTAACCTAGGGTTAATCCTAGGGCTAAAAACACTTCAATCTTCTATAAATAAGACCCTAATCCTACCCTAAAACCTAATTTATTCATTCTAGTAGCTAAACTATGGCAAATTGATTTCTCAAATGGCCTCCACTTAAAAACCCTAGCCTCCACCCTCTTCAAAAATCATTCCTATGAAGATTTTGATGTTCATACAAGCATTTCTAAGTTGTATGAATGATCATTAGCTTGCATACATCATCAAGTTGCAAGCTTTATTGGCTAAGCTAGAGTTTTTGGAATTTTTGTTAAGAGTTTTCTTATTGGAGCTTTGTTTTGGGTTTTTATATGCTTGCATGAAGGGCTTCTCAATCTTTATTAGTAGATTTGTGTCTTCATAATATTTGTAAGCCCTCTTACCTTCATTTTAGAAACTCTAAAGTTAATATGTGATGAAAGTTGGGATTTATGCATGTTTAATAAGTTATGCATGCCTATGCGAGTTCACTATGCCATGTTATGCATGTTTAATAAGTTATGCATACTTATGTGAGTTCACTATGCCATGATTTGCAAGTTTATTGAGTTATACATGTTTATGCAAGTTCACTAAGCCATGATTTGCAAGTTTATTGAGTTATGCATGTTTATGCAAGTTCACTATGCCATGATTTGCAAGTTTATTGAGTTATGCATGTTTATGCAAGTTCACTATGCCATGATTTGCAAGTTTATTGAGTTATTCATGTTTATGCAAGTTCACTATGCCATGATTTGCAAGTTTATTGGGTTATGCATGTTTATGCAAGTTCACTATACCATGATATGCATGTTTAATAAGTTATGCATGCTTATGCAAGTTCACTATGCCATGTTATGCATGTTTAATAAGTTATGCATGCTTATGCAAGTTCACAATGACACGTTATGCATGTTTGACAAGTTATGCATGTTTATGCAAGTTCCCTATGCCATGTTAGGCAAGTTTAACATGTTATGCATGTTTATGGTAATATGCAAGTTCACTATGCTAAGTTATGCAAGTCTAACATGTTATGCATGTTTGTTGTGATATGCAAGTTCATCATGTATGTTATGCCAAGTTCCCTCTTCCTATCCTTTATGCGTTATTACGAATATGTAAGCGATAGAATGACGTTGGGGGGTTTGGGTAAACTTAAAATACATGAAAATATAAGATTGGGAATTTACCTATTAAGTTAGGTCTACCCCTTGGGAATTTACCTATTAAGTTAGGTCTACCCAAGTATTTGTTGACTTGTAACTATGTTTTGAAATAAAGTGGACATGACACTTAGAAAACATAAGTGTGGCCAACTCGAGGTTGGGTTGAGTTTGTAGCATAATTCTACCCGGAACCTACCAGCTTAACTAGTGGCTACAAACAATAGGACCCAATGTGAGAAGTTGGTCATGTGGTGCCAAGACCCGAGGTTAGACTAAGTTGTGGTGTAAATCTACCCGGAACCCACCGGCTTAACTAGGTAACCACAACAAAGTCTAATGTGAGAGGTTAAGGTGCATTAAATTAATTAATGCCTCATGATTAGGGTTAAGTCAGGGTCCACTAATACTTAACCAATTTGGGGATTCGAGGGATTGAAATGGGGTTAAGTTGGGAACTGTCGGTTACACTTAACCAATTTAATCCATTTGGGGGTTCGAGGGATTGAAATGGGGTTAAGTTGTGAACTGTCGGTTACACTTAACCAATTTAATCCATGATTAGTGAAGGGTTAAATCGCACTTAACCCTCTTAGGAAACCCTAGCAACGTGGTATGTTCCAGCAGTAATCCCAGTTTGGTATCATCACAACCCTAGAGGCTGGGCTAGGGCGGGGCACGATTACTGGACTGATGTAAGCGACCAAAGCGACGGCTGAGTGGTACAGCGGTGCGGGTCCAGGCGGGCTACGGACGTGCACGTAATCCGGTATTGGACAAACTCGAGGCACGGGTACCAGTAGGTTTAGACTATGCATTATTGCTTCAGTGTCTGGGGTTGACACCCGAGGGCTTGATACACCCGAAGGTGGACCCAGCACAGTCTGACTACATCCATATGTGGGCCGTATGCACACCAACACTTGACGTGTTAGGCTTATAGGGAGCCGATCGACTAGACCGTTTGGTTGAACCTTATATTAAGGTCACTTCATGTTATTGGGTCAAAGCTTGGGCCAAGGGATCAATACCTGTTATGTTGGTTTGCTAGTACACCGTGGTGCAGAACTTAACCTTGTTTATGCGATGACACCTCTATCTATCTTGTAGTTAATTTATCATGTCAGTATGTTGTTATCTATGATCATCTCAGTTTCCATCATGCTGTTAACTTTATTAGTTTATAGACTGATCGTAGCAGGGCTTACTCAGTCTTTTTGACTGACCTGTTTTCTTTCACCTCTTTTCTTCTGTTTCCCCCCCCCCCAAGGTTCTCAGGGAGGGAATACAGGAGCCTAGCTTGGATCTTAGCTGCTTTCTTGGATAGCTCATGTATGATTTGGACTTGAGCTCGCTATGGTTTTTTCCACTTTGGGGATAGCTACTTTTATGTTTTCCTTTTCAGTTCCAGATGATGTTATTTTATGTACTAGACTTGTTTATTTGGGAAATTGACATTATGATGTAGCAGACTTGTTTTTGAAATGGTTTAAAATTCTTCCGCTGTTTTATCTATCTACTTACTCTGTTTATTTACATATATATGTCATGTCCTGCCTTGTTATATCATTATGCATGTTTACCTTGTTTTAAAACGCCCCACCAAAGTCAGAGTTGCTTGCAAGAGCCACCCTGGCGGAGGTTGGGTGTTACATT
The DNA here is from genome assembly GCA_030737875.1 of Allium sativum. Taxonomy (NCBI): domain Eukaryota; kingdom Viridiplantae; phylum Streptophyta; class Magnoliopsida; order Asparagales; family Amaryllidaceae; genus Allium; species Allium sativum. The sequence continues at coordinate 831,396,647 of CM060924.1, forward strand.
TGGTATCAGAGCATATGGTTTACGAGAAGGGATAAAAAGGTTTTTAAAACTTTTGAAAAACTATTTTCAAAACCAAGTATAAAGTATTTTCCAAAGAAAAGTCTAGTTATTTTTAAAGGCTATTCCCCAAAAGCCATTAGCACTATCCTTTGACCCCTCGTTTGAACTCTTTTCTTTTCGTTTCCAGCATGTCTGATAATCTCATCTTTCCCGAAGGAGTAACAATACCCGATTGGTTTCGTCGGTACTTGGAAGTCACGGCACCAGTCCCGGGTGTCTCTAATGTTGTCTTTCCAGTCAAGGCCGTTGTTCCTCCTCCTCCTTCCGTAGCTGATGTTCCTCTTCTCCCTCAGCCTCCACAAGCGGATTTTGCGGAAACTTGTAAGAACTTTAAGATGATGGGTGGCAAGAATTTCAGTGGAGCGGAGACTTTTGTAGAGGCAAGGAATTGGTTGAAAGAGACCGAAGATCTTTTAGCCACCTTTGATATAGGTGACCGCATGAAGGTTTTATTGGCAGTCTGGTTGCTAAAGGAAGACGCTGCACGTTGGTGGGTAGTCACTACCGCTACTAGGCCAATTGAGACTTGGGATGACTTTAGAGGAAGGTTTGGACTGAGGTTCTTATCACTGAAGCAAGGGGACATGACTATTAGGGAATACATAGATAAGTTTAATCAACTGGCTCGGGTCGATTTAGATTTGGTTAATACAGCTCAGAAGAAGGCCCTACACTTTGCTCTAGGATTAAACGAGCCATTACATGGTTTGGCCATGTCTCATATACCCTTGGGGGCGACTTTCGAGAATTTGGTGAATACGGCCCTACTTCAAGAAGAAGATAACAATGACAAGAAAGAGGTCAAGGCGAATGAGTCTCAAGGCAAGAGGGTAAATTCCGGGAAACGAGGCAAGAATAACAACAATCGCAAGGACAAGCCAAGAGAGAATAGGAAATGCAACTTCTGTGGTAAAGTTGGACATATATCCAGGGAATGTAGGAAGAAGAAGAGAAAGCGGGGCGAATGCTTTCATTGTGGTGAGTTTGGACATCTCAGCAAGGATTGCCCGAGGAAACAAGGGCAAGGTCAGACTTAGTGTGCAGGACTATCTGGAGGGCGAGTTCATCCCCTCAACACCGTTCTTCCAGCTCATGATAGAGGTAGTGTTTCTATTGAAAGTCTTGTTTACATTTTCTGATCTTCCCTGTTCGTATTTTGTTTAATTCTGGCACATCGCATAGTTTTATTTCATCTGATCTAGTTGAAGTTTGCACCTAAGTACTAGTCTAGTTGATGATCCTGTATGTGTTTCAAATCCAATTGGGGGTTCTGCCCGTTTGTCTGTGGTCTGAGTGGATTTCAAAATTTCTATCCTGAGTATAGAATTCTCGTGGGATGTTTATCGGTTTCAGGGGATATGGGTTGGTTTTGGGCATGGAATGGTTGTCCTGTTTTGGAGCCATTCTTGGTTTTTGTATATAGGGTTGTGAGGCTCATGACTCACCTCGGTAATACCCTAGAAATTTCTAGCAACCCTATGGGTCCCGTCATGTTATGTTATCTTGAATCCCTCAACTCGTCTATCAATAGTTTGCAATCTGTGAGGGTGGTCCGAGAATATCCTGATATCTTGGGGGAAGTAAGGGGTTACCCCTAGACGTGGGATAGATTTCCGCATTATCTGGTTGGTAATACCAAGCCAGTTTTGTGGCCGGTTAGGCACATGACCTCACGAGATGAGAGTTAAGAAAGCAAGTCAAGGAGTTGCTTGAGAAGAACTTCCTGAGACGAAGCATTTTCGAGTAGGGTGCTCCAGTAGTATTCGTTACTAATATGGACAGTTTGCTTCGTTTATGTGTTGATTATCGTGAGGAGAATAGACAACCGTTACCAAGGATTGATGATTTGTTTGATCAGCTTGTAGGAGCATCTGTTTTCTTTTGATCTAGCTACCGGATTCCATCAGCTTAGGATGGCTGAGGATGGAATTGACAAGACTGCGTTTAGGACTCTAGATGGATTTTTTAGAATGGCTAGTCATGCTATTTGGTTTGACTAATGCACCCGCATATTACGTGAACTTGATGGGTCGGGTGTTTAGGGAGTCCTTGAACAAGTTTGTCGTGGTCGTCGTAGACGATATTTTGATCTCCTTAAAAGAACGAGGAAGAGCATGCTAGACATCTCAAGGAGGTGATGGATACGCTTAGAGCCACCAGTTGAAGGACAAGTTCTCCAAATGTCACTTTGGAGGAAAGAAGTTGGATTTCTTGGGCACATAGTTCCTAAGTAAGGCTTAGCGGTGGATTCCGCTAAAGTGGTTGCGGTTTAAGACCGGAAAACTCTGAGGAGGGCAATTGAAGTAAGAAGCTTTCTCCGTTTGGCTAGTTAGTTAGCATTCCCTGAGCTTAGACTTACTCTTCTGGATCAAGAAGGCGGTTTCACAGGAAGAAGACCCGCAGTTAGTCAAGAACATGGACCAGTTGATTCGAGGCGAGATGTTAAGTCACCTCGCTAGATATATTATAGATGACAAGGGATGACTAAGGCGCGACGAGAGATTATGTGTTCCTCGAGTGGAAGACTTGGTAAAGAAGGTTCTTGAAGATGCGCATCACTCGAGGAGGTGGCCGAGTTGGTCTCAGGATGCATGTTGTGCCACCAGGTTAAGGCCAAGTCATAGAAGCCCGGCGGGCCATTACCTCCATTGGAGGTTCCGTAAGGGAAGTGTGAAAACATCTCGATAGATTAGGTGGATGGACTACCTAGATCAAAGAAAGGGAATACGGGTATGAGGGTCATACTAGGTAGACTCACGAAGAGTGCTCATTTCAGTCCGGTGAAGAGCGAGAGGACTGCATCATGGTTAGCAACGGTTTACCCTCAAGAAGTTGGCCAGTTTTGAAATAACCTACAGGAAGCCATGGGTAGGCAACTGAATCTATGTATGGCCTATCACTCATAGGCGGATGGTTCATTTCGATTAAGCATGAGTTATAGAAAATCACGTTTGTAAGGGCAATTGGCAACGTGGATTGGTATTTTCAAGAAAAGTTCTGCTGTGTGGAATACTTTATAGTAAGTAGACGAGATCCGGGATTCACTAGTGAATTTTGGAGAGCTTGCATGAAATCACGAGGTTACAGTTATGTTTAAGCCAAGTATACAGAAAGAAGAATAAGTGGAAAAGGAAGACGAGAGGCGATAATGAAATGAGTTCCAACTCGAATTTGGGAAATAGGAGTTAGGAAGCCAAGAAATCATGAAGTAAAAGACGGTCAAAGCACAGTGGAGTTAAGCTTAAGGAAACGTGACTAAGAAGGGTGAAGACTAGATACGCGCATCATATCTCTTTTTAAGAGTGCATCCTTGATCCTTGTTTTCCTGTGGAGCTTGCTTGCAAGTTATCTTTTGTATATATCCTCTCGGTCCCATTCTCGATCTTATTTCTGTTGTAAACTCCATAAGGGGGTTATGACTCATCGGTTAGTACTATATGTCAGAGTTTGAATGGATTTCTTGTAATCCAAAAAGGAGTTTATCTTGCTTATCTTCTAAGATCGCTTTTTAGCATGTCTCTCTGTCCATGTTTATCTAGTTTATCTAGTTTATCGTGTTTATCTTGTCATGAGAACCTTAGGTAGAAACCCTTTGGATGAAACATGTATTTGAAACATGTTATGCTTGATGTTTGCAAGTGGTTGCAAGTGTTTGCAAGTGGTTACTCGTGGATGCATTATACACATTAGGCACTAGATCGGCTCATACACTCTTCATGTTGCATACGCATGAGTGCTTACACTTATTCATGGTTGAAACATGTTGTGCTACCACATGGATGTTGCATATGGATGAATGTTATGTGCACTCATATAGATACTATGAATTATGTTAGGAATTTGCATACATATGGATTCATTTCACTGACATACATATGCATTAAGGAGGTTTACTGTATCAGTAACCGCCTGATCTTTGCATTAGATAAGTACATATACACACACTTTTGCATATGTTCATAACACATTTAGAATCTTGTAAGGACAATGATTGCTCGAGGATGATGTTTTGAGTAGATGGATGATTGGACGGTAGGATATGTTCTTCCTAACTTGAAGATTTCGGGGACGAAATCCTTTAAGGAGGGGAGAATGTAACAACCTGTATTTTTAATAACCTGTTAAAATATAAATCGAGGCAGAATTTAATTTAAAAATCTGAATCAAGGGAAACGGGCTATGCCATTGCGTTCGTCTCGCAAAAATACGCGAAATAGAGTCCGAGTTTTCGAAAATCGGAGTCCGTATGACCCAGTTAAGGCCCATTGAAGTTTTCAGAAATTTCCATGTCAAAAACAGATTTGAATTTCAAGTTCAAAGTTGGAAATTAGGGCAAACTGGCACAGGCGGGAAAACTCCCGCCAGGACCCCCATGTCGACAGGCATGTCGACAGGGTCCCCAGGGTGTCGACAGCCCTGTCGACACAGGGTGGCCGGGCAGTTTTGCCTGGCGCACCATTTTGGGTCTTGGTCTGGTTGTGTGGCTTAGTTCTGGAGACTTCCGAAATCTGATGGACCTAAACTAACCTAGGGTTAATCCTAGGGCTAAAAACACTTCAATCTTCTATAAATAAGACCCTAATCCTACCCTAAAACCTAATTTATTCATTCTAGTAGCTAAACTATGGCAAATTGATTTCTCAAATGGCCTCCACTTAAAAACCCTAGCCTCCACCCTCTTCAAAAATCATTCCTATGAAGATTTTGATGTTCATACAAGCATTTCTAAGTTGTATGAATGATCATTAGCTTGCATACATCATCAAGTTGCAAGCTTTATTGGCTAAGCTAGAGTTTTTGGAATTTTTGTTAAGAGTTTTCTTATTGGAGCTTTGTTTTGGGTTTTTATATGCTTGCATGAAGGGCTTCTCAATCTTTATTAGTAGATTTGTGTCTTCATAATATTTGTAAGCCCTCTTACCTTCATTTTAGAAACTCTAAAGTTAATATGTGATGAAAGTTGGGATTTATGCATGTTTAATAAGTTATGCATGCCTATGCGAGTTCACTATGCCATGTTATGCATGTTTAATAAGTTATGCATACTTATGTGAGTTCACTATGCCATGATTTGCAAGTTTATTGAGTTATACATGTTTATGCAAGTTCACTAAGCCATGATTTGCAAGTTTATTGAGTTATGCATGTTTATGCAAGTTCACTATGCCATGATTTGCAAGTTTATTGAGTTATGCATGTTTATGCAAGTTCACTATGCCATGATTTGCAAGTTTATTGAGTTATTCATGTTTATGCAAGTTCACTATGCCATGATTTGCAAGTTTATTGGGTTATGCATGTTTATGCAAGTTCACTATACCATGATATGCATGTTTAATAAGTTATGCATGCTTATGCAAGTTCACTATGCCATGTTATGCATGTTTAATAAGTTATGCATGCTTATGCAAGTTCACAATGACACGTTATGCATGTTTGACAAGTTATGCATGTTTATGCAAGTTCCCTATGCCATGTTAGGCAAGTTTAACATGTTATGCATGTTTATGGTAATATGCAAGTTCACTATGCTAAGTTATGCAAGTCTAACATGTTATGCATGTTTGTTGTGATATGCAAGTTCATCATGTATGTTATGCCAAGTTCCCTCTTCCTATCCTTTATGCGTTATTACGAATATGTAAGCGATAGAATGACGTTGGGGGGTTTGGGTAAACTTAAAATACATGAAAATATAAGATTGGGAATTTACCTATTAAGTTAGGTCTACCCCTTGGGAATTTACCTATTGAGTTAGGTCTACCCAAGTATTTGTTGACTTGTAACTATGTTTTGAAATAAAGTGGACATGACACTTAGAAAACATAAGTGTGGCCAACTCGAGGTTGGGTTGAGTTTGTAGCATAATTCTACCCGGAACCTACCAGCTTAACTAGTGGCTACAAACAATAGGACCCAATGTGAGAAGTTGGTCATGTGGTGCCAAGACCCGAGGTTAGACTAAGTTGTGGTGTAAATCTACCCGGAACCCACCGGCTTAACTAGGTAACCACAACAAAGTCTAATGTGAGAGGTTAAGGTGCATTAAATTAATTAATGCCTCATGATTAGGGTTAAGTCAGGGTCCACTAATACTTAACCAATTTGGGGATTCGAGGGATTGAAATGGGGTTAAGTTGGGAACTGTCGGTTACACTTAACCAATTTAATCCATTTGGGGGTTCGAGGGATTGAAATGGGGTTAAGTTGTGAACTGTCGGTTACACTTAACCAATTTAATCCATGATTAGTGAAGGGTTAAATCGCACTTAACCCTCTTAGGAAACCCTAGCAACGTGGTATGTTCCAGCAGTAATCCCAGTTTGGTATCATCACAACCCTAGAGGCTGGGCTAGGGCGGGGCACGATTACTGGACTGATGTAAGCGACCAAAGCGACGGCTGAGTGGTACAGCGGTGCGGGTCCAGGCGGGCTACGGACGTGCACGTAATCCGGTATTGGACAAACTCGAGGCACGGGTACCAGTAGGTTTAGACTGTGCATTATTGCTTCAGTGTCTGGGGTTGACACCCGAGGGCTTGATACACCCGAAGGTGGACCCAGCACAGTCTGACTACATCCATATGTGGGCCGTATGCACACCAACACTTGACGTGTTAGGCTTATAGGGAGCCGATCGACTAGACCGTTTGGTTGGACCTTATATTAAGGTCACTTCATGTTATTGGGTCAAAGCTTGGGCCAAGGGATCAATACCTGTTATGTTGGTTTGCTAGTACACCGTGGTGCAGAACTTAACCTTGTTTATGCGATGACACCTCTATCTATCTTGTAGTTAATTTATCATGTCAGTATGTTGTTATCTATGATCATCTCAGTTTCCATCATGCTGTTAACTTTATTAGTTTATAGACTGATCGTAGCAGGGCTTACTCAGTCTTTTTGACTGACCTGTTTTCTTTCGCCTCTTTTCTTCCGTTTCCCCCCCCCCCCCCCAAGGTTCTCAGGGAGGGAATACAGGAGCCTAGCTTGGATCTTAGCTGCTTTCTTGGATAGCTCATGTATGATTTGGACTTGAGCTCGCTATGGTTTTTTCCACTTTGGGGATAGCTACTTTTATGTTTTCCTTTTCAGTTCCAGATGATGTTATTTTATGTACTAGACTTGTTTATTTGGGAAATTGACATTATGATGTAGCAGACTTTTTTTTGAAATGGTTTAAAATTCTTCCGCTGTTTTATCTATCTACTTACTCTGTTTATTTACATATATATGTCATGTCCTGCCTTGTTATATCATTATGCATGTTTACCTTGTTTTAAAACGCCCCACCAAAGTCAGAGTTGCTTGCAAGAGCCACCCTGGCGGAGGTTGGGTGTTACATTTGGTATCAGAGCATATGGTTTACGAGAAGGGATAAAAAGGTTTTTAAAACTTTTGAAAAACTATTTTCAAAACCAAGTATAAAGTATTTTCCAAAGAAAAGTCTAGTTATTTTTAAAGGCTATTCCCCAAAAGCCATTAGCACTATCCTTTGACCCCTCGTTTGAACTCTTTTCTTTTCGTTTCCAGCATGTCTGATAATCTCATCTTTCCCGAAGGAGTAACAATACCCGATTGGTTTCGTCGGTACTTGGAAGTCACAGCACCAGTCCCGGGTGTCTCTAATGTTGTCTTTCCAGTCAAGGCCGCTGTTCCTCCTCCTCCTTCCGTAGCTGATGTTCCTCTTCTCCCTCAGCCTCCACAAGCGGATTTTGCGGAAACTTGTAAGAACTTTAAGATGATGGGTGGCAAGAATTTCAGTGGAGCGGAGACTTTTGTAGAGGCAAGGAATTGGTTGAAAGAGACCGAAGATCTTTTAGCCACCTTTGATATAGGTGACCGCATGAAGGTTTTATTGGCAGTCTGGTTGCTAAAGGAAGAAGCTGCACGTTGGTGGGTAGTCACTACCGCTACTAGGCCAATTGAGACTTGGGATGACTTTAGAGGAAGGTTTGGACTGAGGTTCTTATCACTGAAGCAAGGGGACATGACTATTAGGGAATACATAGATAAGTTTAATCAACTGGCTCGGGTCGATTTAGATTTGGTTAATACAGCTCAGAAGAAGGCCCTACACTTTGCTCTAGGACTAAACGAGCCATTACATGGTTTGGCCATGTCTCATATACCCTTGGGGGCGACTTTCGAGAATTTGGTGAATACGGCCCTACTTCAAGAAGAAGATAACAATGACAAGAAAGAGGTCAAGGCGAATGAGTCTCAAGGCAAGAGGGTAAATTCCGGGAAACGAGGCAAGAATAACAACAATCGCAAGGACAAGCCAAGAGAGAATAGGAAATGCAACTTCTGTGGTAAAGTTGGACATATATCCAAGGAATGTAGGAAGAAGAAGAGAAAGCGGGGCGAATGCTTTCATTGTGGTGAGTTTGGACATCTCAGCAAGGATTGCCCGAGGAAACAAGGGCAAGGTCAGACTTAGTGTGCAGGACTATCTGGAGGGCGAGTTCATCCCCTCAACACCGTTCTTCCAGCTCATGATAGAGGTAGTGTTTCTATTGAAAGTCTTGTTTACATTTTCTGATCTTCCCTGTTCGTATTTTGTTTAATTCTGGCACATCGCATAGTTTTATTTCATCTGATCTAGTTGAAGTTTGCACCTAAGTACTAGTCTAGTTGATGATCCTGTATGTGTTTCAAATCCAATTGGGGGTTCTGCCCGTTTGTCTGTGGTCTGAGTGGATTTGAAAATTTCTATCCTGAGTATAGAATTCTCGTGGGATGTTTATCGGTTTCAGGGGATATGGGTTGGTTTTGGGCATGGAATGGTTGTCCTGTTTTGGAGCCATTCTTGGTTTTTGTATATAGGGTTGTGAGGCTCATGACTCACCTCGGTAATACCCTAGAAATTTCTAGCAACCCTATGGGTCCCGTCATGTTATGTTATCTTGAATCCCTCAACTCGTCTATCAATAGTTTGCAATCTGTGAGGGTGGTCCGAGAATATCCTGATATCATGGGGGAAGTAAGGGGTTACCCCTAGACGTGGGATAGATTTCCACATTATCTGGTTGGTAATACCAAGCCAGTTTTGTGGCCGGTTAGGCACATGACCTCACGAGATGAGAGTTAAGAAAGCAAGTCAAGGAGTTGCTTGAGAAGAACTTCTTGAGACGAAGCATTTTCGAGTAGGGTGCTCCAGTAGTATTCGTTACTAATATGGACAGTTTGCTTCGTTTATGTGTTGATTATCGTGAGGAGAATAGACAACCGTTACCAAGGATTGATGATTTGTTTGATCAGCTTGTAGGAGCATCTGTTTTCTTTTGATCTAGCTACCGGATTCCATCAGCTTAGGATGGCTGAGGATGGAATTGACAAGACTGCGTTTAGGACTCTAGATGGATTTTTTAGAATGGCTAGTCATGCTATTTGGTTTGACTAATGCACCCGCATATTACGTGAACTTGATGGGTCGGGTGTTTAGGGAGTCCTTGAACAAGTTTGTCGTGGTCGTCGTAGACGATATTTTGATCTCCTTAAAAGAACGAGGAAGAGCATGCTAGACATCTCAAGGAGGTGATGGATACGCTTAGAGCCACCAGTTGAAGGACAAGTTCTCCAAATGTCACTTTGGAGGAAAGAAGTTGGATTTCTTGGGCACATAGTTCCTAAGTAAGGCTTAGCGGTGGATTCCGCTAAAGTGGTTGCGGTTTAAGACCGGAAAACTCTGAGGAGGGCAATTGAAGTAAGAAGCTTTCTCCGTTTGGCTAGTTAGTTAGCATTCCCTGAGCTTAGACTTACTCTTCTGGATCAAGAAGGCGGTTTCACAGGAAGAAGACCCGCAGTTAGTCAAGAACATGGACCAGTTGATTCGAGGCGAGATGTTAAGTCACCTCGCTAGATATATTATAGATGACAAGGGATGACTAAGGCGCGACGAGAGATTATGTGTTCCTCGAGTGGAAGACTTGGTAAAGAAGGTTCTTGAAGATGCGCATCACTCGAGGAGGTGGCCGAGTTGGTCTCAGGATGCATGTTGTGCCACCAGGTTAAGGCCAAGTCATAGAAGCCCGGCGGGCCATTACCTCCATTGGAGGTTCCGTAAGGGAAGTGTGAAAACATCTCGATAGATTAGGTGGATGGACTACCTAGATCAAAGAAAGGGAATACGGGTATGAGGGTCATACTAGGTAGACTCACGAAGAGTGCTCATTTCAGTCCGGTGAAGAGCGAGAGGACTGCATCATGGTTAGCAACGGTTTACCCTCAAGAAGTTGGCCAGTTTTGAAATAACCTACAGGAAGCCATGGGTAGGCAACTGAATCTAGGTATGGCCTATCACTCATAGGCGGATGGTTCATTTCGATTAAGCATGAGTTATAGAAAATCACGTTTGTAAGGGCAATTGGCAACGTGGATTGGTATTTTCAAGAAAAGTTCTGCTGTGTGGAATACTTTATAGTAAGTAGACGAGATCCGGGATTCACTAGTGAATTTTGGAGAGCTTGCATGAAATCATGAGGTTACAGTTATGTTTAAGCCAAGTATACAGAAAGAAGAATAAGTGGAAAAGGAAGACGAGAGGCGATAATGAAATGAGTTCCAACTCGAATTTGGGAAATAGGAGTTAGGAAGCCAAGAAATCATGAAGTAAAAGACGGTCAAAGCACAGTGGAGTTAAGCTCAAGGAAACGTGACTAAGAAGGGTGAAGACTAGATACGCGCATCATATCTCTTTTTAAGAGTGCATCCTTGATCCTTGTTTTCCTGTGGAGCTTGCTTGCAAGTTATCTTTTGTATATATCCTCTCGGTCCCATTCTCGATCTTATTTCTGTTGTAAACTCCATAAGGGGGTTATGACTCATCGGTTAGTACTATATGTCAGAGTTTGAATGGATTTCTTGTAATCCAAAAAGGAGTTTATCTTGCTTATCTTCTAAGATCGCTTTTTAGCATGTCTCTCTGTCCATGTTTATCTAGTTTATCTAGTTTATCTAGTTTATCGTGTTTATCTTGTCATGAGAACCTTAGGTAGAAACCCTTTGGATGAAACATGTATTTGAAACATGTTATGCTTGATGTTTGCAAGTGGTTGCAAGTGTTTGCAAGTGGTTACTCGTGGATGCATTATACACATTAGGCACTAGATCGGCTCATACACTCTTCATGTTGCATACGCATGAGTGCTTACACTTATTCATGGTTGAAACATGTTGTGCTACCACATGGATGTTGCATATGGATGATTGTTATGTGCACTCATATAGATACTATGAATTATGTTAGGAATTTGCATACATATGGATTCATTTCACTGACATACATATGCATTAAGGAGGTTTACTGTATCAGTAACCGCATGATCTTTGCATTAGATAAGTACATATACACACACTTTTGCATATGTTCATAACACATTTAGAATCTTGTAAGGACAATGATTGCTCGAGGATGATGTTTTGAGTAGATGGATGATTGGATGGTAGGATATGTTCTTCCTAACTTGAAGATTTCGGGGACGAAATCCTTTAAGGAGGGGAGAATGTAACAACCTGTATTTTTAATAACCTGTTAAAATATAAATCGAGGCAGAATTTAATTTAAAATTCTGAATCAAGGGAAACGGGCTATGCCATTGCGTTCGTCTCGGAAAAATACACGAAATAGAGTCCGAGTTTTCGAAAATCGGAGTCCGTATGACCCAGTTAAGGCCCATTGAAGTTTTCAGAAATTTCCATGCCAAAACAGATTTGAATTTCAAGTTCAAAGTTGGAAATTAGGGCAAACTGGCGCAGGCGGGAAAACTCCCGCCAGGACCCCCATGTCGACAGGCATGTCGACAGGGTCCCCAGGGTGTCGACAGCCCTGTCTACACAGGGTGGCCGGGCAGTTTTGCCTGGCGCACCATTTTGGGTCTTGGTCTGGTTGTGTGGCTTAGTTCTGGAGACTTCCGAAATCTGATGGACCTAAACTAACCTAGGGTTAATCCTAGGGCTAAAAACACTTCAATCTTCTATAAATAAGACCCTAATCCTACCCTAAAACCTAATTTATTCATTCTAGTAGCTAAACTATGGCAAATTGATTTCTCAAATGGCCTCCACTTAAAAACCCTAGCCTCCACCCTCTTCAAAAATCATTCCTATGAAGATTTTGATGTTCATACAAGCATTTCTAAGTTGTATGAATGATCATTAGCTTGCATACATCATCAAGTTGCAAGCTTTATTGGCTAAGCTAGAGTTTTTGGAATTTTTGTTAAGAGTTTTCTTATTGGAGCTTTGTTTTGGGTTTTTATATGCTTGCATGAAGGGATTCTCAATCTTTATTAGTAGATTTGTGTCTTCATAATATTTGTAAGCCCTCTTACCTTCATTTTAGAAACTCTAAAGTTAATATGTGATGAAAGTTGGGATTTATGCATGTTTAATAAGTTATGCATGCCTATGCGAGTTCACTATGCCATGTTATGCATGTTTAATAAGTTATGCATGCTTATGTGAGTTCACTATGCCATGATTTGCAAGTTTATTGAGTTATACATGTTTATGCAAGTTCACTAAGCCATGATTTGCAAGTTTATTGAGTTATGCATGTTTATGCAAGTTCACTATGCCATGATTTGCAAGTTTATTGAGTTATGCATGTTTATGCAAGTTCACTATGCCATGATTTGCAAGTTTATTGAGTTATGCATGTTTATGCAAGTTCACTATGCCATGATTTGCAAGTTTATTGGGTTATGCATGTTTATGCAAGTTCACTATACCATGATATGCATGTTTAATAAGTTATGCATGCTTATGCAAGTTCACTATGCCATGTTATGCATGTTTAATAAGTTATGCATGCTTATGCAAGTTCACAATGACACGTTATGCATGTTTGACAAGTTATGCATGTTTATGCAAGTTCCCTATGCCATGTTAGGCAAGTTTAACATGTTATGCATGTTTATGGTAATATGCAAGTTCACTATGCTAAGTTATGCAAGTCTAACATGTTATGCATGTTTGTTGTGATATGCAAGTTCATCATGTATGTTATGCCAAGTTCCCTCTTCCTATTCTTTATGCGTTATTACGAATATGTAAGCGATAGAATGACGTTGGGGGGTTTGGGTAAACTTAAAATACATGAAAATATAAGATTGGGAATTTACCTATTAAGTTAGGTCTACCCCTTGGGAATTTACCTATTAAGTTAGGTCTACCCAAGTATTTGTTGACTTGTAACTATGTTTTGAAATAAAGTGGACATGACACTTAGAAAACATAAGTGTGGCCAACTCGAGGTTGGGTTGAGTTTGTAGCATAATTCTACTCGGAACCTACCGGCTTAACTAGTGGCTACAAACAATAGGACCCAATGTGAGAAGTTGGTCATGTGGTGCCAAGACCCGAGGTTAGACTAAGTTGTGGTGTAAATCTACCCGGAACCCACCGGCTTAACTAGGTAACCACAACAAAGTCTAATGTGAGAGGTTAAGGTGCATTAAATTAATTAATGCCTCATGATTAGGGTTAAGTCAGGGTCCACTAATACTTAACCAATTTGGGGATTCGAGGGATTGAAATGGGGTTAAGTTGGGAACTGTTGGTTACACTTAACCAATTTAATCCATTTGGGGGTTCGAGGGATTGAAATGGGGTTAAGTTGTGAACTGTCGGTTACACTTAACCAATTTAATCCATGATTAGTGAAGGGTTAAATCGCACTTAACCCTCTTAGGAAACCCTAGCAACGTGGTATGTTCCAGCAGTAATCCCAGTTTGGTATCATCACAACCCTAGAGGCTGGGCTAGGGCGGGGCACGATTACTGGACTGATGTAAGCGACCAAAGCGACGGCTGAGTGGTACAGCGGTGCGGGTCCAGGCGGGCTACGGACGTGCACGTAATCCGGTATTGGACAAACTCGAGGCACGGGTACCAGTAGGTTTAGACTTTGCATTATTGCTTCAGTGTCTGGGGTTGACACCCGAGGGCTTGATACACCCGAAGGTGGACCCAGCACAGTCTGACTACATCCATATGTGGGCCGTATGGACACCAACACTTGACGTGTTAGGCTTATAGGGAGCCGATCGACTAGACCGTTTGGTTGGACCTTATATTAAGGTCACTTCATGTTATTGGGTCAAAGCTTGGGCCAAGGGATCAATACCTGTTATGTTGGTTTGCTAGTACACCGTGGTGCAGAACTTAACCTTGTTTATGCGATGACACCTCTATCTATCTTGTAGTTAATTTATCATGTCAGTATGTTGTTATCTATGATCATCTCAGTTTCCATCATGCTGTTAACTTTATTAGTTTATAGACTGATCGTAGCAGGGCTTACTCAGTCTTTTTGACTGACCTGTTTTCTTTCGCCTCTTTTCTTCCGTTTCCCCCCCCCCCCTAAGGTTCTCAGGGAGGGAATACAGGAGCCTAGCTTGGATCTTAGCTGCTTTCTTGGATAGCTCATGTATGCTTTGGACTTGAGCTCGCTATGGTTTTTTCCACTTTGGGGATAGCTACTTTTATGTTTTCCTTTTTAGTTCCAGATGATGTTATTTTATGTACTAGACTTGTTTATTTGGGAAATTGACATTATGATGTAGCAGACTTGTTTTTGAAATGGTTTAAAATTCTTCCGCTGTTTTATCTATCTACTTACTCTGTTTATTTACATATATATATGTCATGTCCTGCCTTGTTATATCATTATGCATGTTTACCTTGTTTTAAAACGCCCCACCAAAGTCAGAGTTGCTTGCAAGAGCCACCCTGGCGGAGGTGGGGTGTTACAATTTTTTAATGAATAACCTAGCAGAAAAAGTCATAAATAAGAAAAAAAAGTATTATATTACGATAGCACAGTGTACAATCAATGGTTAAGCAGACATTTAAACGAAGTATTTTAATTTGAGATTTTAATTTAACTGATTTATCATTAATTATTTATTAATTGTGTTATGCCATATTTTGAAAGATTTAAAATTTTATCTAATATTATCTCTTAGGAGGATGGTCCAGGGGTGGCAACCCCCTAGGCGGAGTTGTGGGGGAAACGCCCGCACTTACGACGTTCGATCTGGATAATCAGGTCACGGGGGCCCGGGGGTAGTGCCTCCAGCGAGATGCGAGGCAACGCCCCGCTTGAGATGGTGCATCTTATTAGTGGTCGAATTTGTATTCAAACGCCAACAGCAAAAATCTTTTAGCAAACAGTTATGGCTATTTAGGATATATTTTCCTGTTTTCGTAAATTCAAAATAAACAACAATATATAACTTTTCGTTCGTGCCTTAGTGAAATTAATGTTATCTAATTGGGAATATGTTTGTTGACTCGTCGTTTGGTAAGGCCGTCACCCTGTGAGCTACCACTGACAGAGCCAATTAGGGTTCGAGCATAGGACAGGACAAACTCGGGCATCACTGGCTCAACCCCCCGACTCAATCACTGTTGGGCTCGACTAAGCCCAACAAAATCAAAAGCATACCTGGTTCGAAGTAGAGGGTACATGAAGTCTCGGATTGAAGGGGTTCCTTTCCACTTACCTCAACTTGAATGAGATTGCAGATCGGGTCGAACATAGCTCGGATTAAACGAAGCCTAGATTGAACGAAACCCAATAACATCAAAAGCATGCCTGGGTCGATGTAGAGGGCACCCAAGTCTCGTATCAAAGGGGATCTTTCCCACCTACCTTAACTTGAATGGTATTGCAGCCCGGATTGAACGGAGCCCCAATCGAACGGAGCCCCAATCGAATGAAGTCCAGTTCCAATATTTCGATCCGAGGCATGTTCGAGCTGGACCTACTTCTGTGTGAAATACTCGCTCCAACAACGCAAAGAACATGACCACTATCTCCTAATTCCCCGGATCTCACGCCAAGTGTGCATCATCGAACAAACACGTCTCGAACTGGCCAACCAACTTCCTGAAACAATGTTGTAACTACACCATAACCGCCTCCATTACTTCCCTATAATTACGGTTCGAAAGCCACGTGCGCGGGCCGAACCCAGCAATATCCAGGCCTATAAATACAACAATTTGACAACAATCCAAGGGTTTCTGGTCATATAAGCTCTCCACAACTCAGTCACGGTTGCCAACCACTTTCATCCCGAAATATTATCTATGTTCGTCATTGTAATTCGAGATAATCAGTATAAATAGTGTTGTACTAGAGATTCTGACAATGTCATTCATTGTAACTCCGATTTTCTGACACTATTGGAAGATTATGAGATGGACGTAGGCTCGTTAACGTCGAACCACTATAAAATGTTGTTTCCATTGGTTTTCTTGTTTTTTTTTTCAGATATTTGTTCATATTGCTACTATTTGCGAACTAATTGTAGACTTCGCTTTTGCCTTAAAACCCTTGTGCCTTGACCTCACATCTATGTTGACTTCTGTTGGTATATTCTTCTAATATCTGCCTTTGTTCAAGATCCCCTTGAGGATGTGTTCGATTGCCTATTGGATGCTCTGTCACATTTAAGTTATGGCATGCTTTGTGGAAAACTGCTGGATTCACTACAAAAAAAGCTTACATTAATAGCATTGTTGAAGAATTTGTGATGGCGTTTAAATATCTAGTGCAATGGTTTAGCTTATTTACAATGAGAAAGTAAACCAAAACGCGGTACATAATTCTATGTAAAATTTCACAAGGCGGCATCTGAAGTTTTGAGCACTCGCAACTTTCCTCTTCCTTTTGTTACCTGCTTCAGCAATAAAGGAAAAACAAAAACCTGGTTCAATTTCCTCTTTCTCCTTGAATTCATTATAAAATTGGGGCTTTTTTCTTCATTCCCCTTATTTTTGTCTTATGGTTCCTATTTAGTTTCAGATTAAGTAATACTTTTAGGTTTTTTGATTCATGTTGGATCCGATGTCGCTTCAGCAATAGTACTCCACTAAAAGCATGTGATTCTAGATCTAAGTCATATTCCAGCCCGTTTTTGATGAAGCTTGGTGAAAATTTCCCTTTCAATGGATTATAAGTTAAATATCGCCTATCGTGGGCAATGTTGAGTTCGGTTGATTGGATGTGAGGGTAACGTTGAAAGGCATCCGCTTCAACACGAAACCACTTCCAGTACGACTGACGACCGGCTTGGTCTCTTTATCCATTTCGGTTGTCGTTATAGTTTGCTCGACAGTGTTCGTCTTCTTCCACTGGCATACAGATGGCTAACGGTGCTTAAACGACATGATTTTTTCTTCCCAGTTGCCACCTATTTCACAAATGTAAGCATATGTTCTTTATGTTTATTTTTATTCTTTCACCGAATCAGTTTAGGGTTCAGGTAATTTAAAGATCACTTTGTTGTGCTGCACTGAATTTAGATATAATTTGATTGACACTGCTTACTCCCATTGTATTTTCTTGAATCAATTTGCGCAATTTTGGGTTTAAATTTTGACAATGTGTGGAGATCTTCCAAGAAAGGTTTTTTAATTTATTTTGTTGAATCAATTTAATTGGGCTTTGGTGCTTGTATTTTTTCATGAAACAAGATTAGGCTTTAGGACGAAAAATAAATTTGAAAGCATGGCAAGGTTCTATCCATCGATTTACTACCATGAATAGAGCAAACATGTTTAGGAAAAAGGGAGTACGAAATGGTGAATGCTGAAGGAAAAAAACGAGACTGAACCGCAATAGATGGGGTTAGGTATATTCGCTTCTACTACCTTTTACTAATTGCCATTATGAAAACAAACAAAGTTTGGTGATATTTAACCAACATGATTTATTTTTTGGCATTACAAATCATTATCATAAAAAAAATCTTAGAATCCTATGACTTAAATCTTATTTCGGATTGGGTCTCCCCTGTTTTCGTTCTAATCCCATTTAAACAACAGATGATAAAGGATCTTTGATACATATGTATTCAATATGTTTATCATCCATGGTTATAGTTCCAGTGTTTTCCATACAAAAAAAAAATGAAACATAAAAATATGATTATTAAACTTTATATGTCAAGTTCAAACATCATAATTACTTCTAAAGTGTCCACAAAACCTTAAAATATGGACCTTCTAGGTCTACGGTTTATAATTTAAGTTCCATTTTGATTTAGAATTTTAACTTTATGATATGCGATTTGAATTCCATTTCAATAACATTGATACACTACAAGAAAATATGCCTTTAACAATAGAGATTCTGCAAAAGTTCTGGAATGTGTTGTAAACGTATGGATCTTTTATAATATGTATCCAAAACAAGAATTATAAAATGTTTATATAAACAATATTTGAAATCTGATGTTGTAAAAAAAAGTAATATTAAGACATTTTGAAAGTGTACTTTGCAGTTACAATGTTTCTTTCACATTCATTCATCCTCATTTTTCCCAATTTGTTCTGCAAAATTTGTTTGAAAATCAATATAATTATGAACCCTTAGATTTTCTTGTGATCCATGCCAAAATGATATGAGCTGTTGGATGTAAATCATGATCCGCAATAATAACCTACTCATCTAACGGTCCTATGTGCGTTTGATCACGTGAAACCCTGAACTTTTGCCTGACCTTTTTCCATCCTTCAGAAAAATACCCGCTTCAGCCCCAAATTGGAGGAAACCCCAGTTTGACGAGAATAATCCATAGTCGATCTACTACCGCGATTGAATTAACAACTTCCGCAACGATGGATTCGAATTTTAATCTCTCCATAGTGATCCAATCTTGGAAAAATTTAGGGATTTCAGGTTAGATTCAAGTGGCTCACCTCTCCAGCGTTTTATTGCAGTCATTCTCTTGAAAACTCCTAGTATTTCACTTCTAAAAGTACAATCTATTTTTACTTTTCTGCTTTTTCTTTCATTATTCATCATATTTTTCCTTCCTTCAAAACTAGCTAGTGGTGTATTAAACGTTGTTGTAGGGGTTAGACTTTGTAAACAAAGTAGTGAAATTATAATGAATAATTATCATTTCCTTTTATAGAACCTGAGTACATATCAATAAAGGGTACGTGGTTGGTAATTTTGTATGAATATATAGGTTTTAAGATTTTTTATGTAAATACACACTACTTAGAATGTTTAAGTACTACATATGTAAATTCCTGACAGTGGAAGTACTGTTAATTCAGCTCCAGTATATGCTTTTCATGGTTGTTGATTTTGCATGATGATGAATTTTCTCTATGCTCTTTTGCGTACTGTGGATGCATAATGAAGTAAATGTAAGTAAAAATCTAGTTAATCATGTGTACTCCATTGCTCAAAATATCCAATACATCGCAGGATGCTAGTATTAGTTAATGCCTTGTCAATTGACAATAGAAATGAAGCTCATAAGTATTGATCGTTTATAAATTCCGACAATAAGGATACACCTTAACTTAGCTTAAGTTGACAATATGAGATTGATTTTCAAGATTTATGATAGAGTTTCAGGTTGCATGAACATAGTATATGTCTTATGGAAAAGAACAAGAAGATTTACATTCATTTCATTTTCAAGTGTGCTTAGTGCGTATGTTAGGCTTATTTAACAATAATCATTTTTTATATTTCACTGCTGTTAGACCAAAAAGTGGTTCTAACACCCAAATTGACTAAAATTTCGATAAAATGAGATCAAAAACAGAAAAGAGACACAAGATTTATAGTGGTTCGGCGTTAAAGAGCCTATGTCCACTTTATATCACTTTGTTTGATGATGTAGATGAAAATACAACAAGATATTCACTCAATCTCACTCACTTTTCATATACATTCACTCAATTATCTCAAAATACACCGTGTATGATGATATGGATTGTTTGGGAGTGCTGGAATTCGGTTCTCTAAGATGCTCAAGCTCTCAAAGTGCCAAAAGATCCCTTCAAATGACCCTTGGGGGTCTATTTATAGGTGGAAAATCTTCCTGGATCCGGATCGGATCGGAGTCACGTGTCCTCTTTTCCACTGTTTTCGGGTTCTAATGGAATATGGTAATGACAGTGCATTCGGTTAGTGTTGAACGTGGGTAGAAAGTGGATGTAACTACCCCGAATATCAAGAAGATCGTGGGCTGAAGCAGATGGAAACTTCTGGGATCGGATTGGGTCCTTCTAATGACACGGGGTTCGGATCAGTGTATTCTATCCGACGAGGTCCGATCTGCATCAATCTTCGAACTCATCTATACTCTGTTCCGCTCCGTTCTGGTAACAACAATTCGATCCGATCCGACTCGTTTGGAAGTAGTGTTCCTCAATATTTGATATTTTAACTTTTCGACTTTGTGTAGCCTAGTTCACAATGTAGGCTAACATTTTGCCCCCTCAAAGGATGCTTCTGTTTAACACGGAGCGTGCTTTGATGTTATCTGTACATCAATCTTTCATTTTGAATCATTGAGAAATCGTTCCCACTGATACATAAGGATACGTTGTTTCAGAAAGTTGTGTCTCTTAATGTCTATATATGCGTTGCATAGTGTGTGGATTATTTTCTTCATTCTTTAGCAAGTTTAAGAATTCTTCTTGATGTCCAGCGATCCTTCCAGGTAATCATTTTTATTTATCTTCTTTTGAATTTGACGTGTGTGTTAAGCCAGTATGTAAAACTCTATTCGGTTCGGAATCCGACCCGAACAGATTTTACCTCGTCTTGCCTGATATAGAATTAACAAGCTAGAATACTTTCATGGGCTTAATTTTCGATCCGAACGGGTTGAGGCCACAGAGGAAAGCCTCGTTGATCTGAATGGCTTTTCCTTTAATACATCACCACTGAGTCGATGGGCCTGGTATGTTCATACGGGCTTTGATTCTGGTCCGAATGGAATTTTGGGCCCGGAATATGGGGAGCCATTCTAACTTTATATATAAACCCAACAATCCTTCTCTTTCTTTTTCTCATTTCCTTTATCGCCGACGCTTATCAAACTCTACACCGAACCCTAGCTCTTGAAACCCCCAGATCCTTCTTGTTAATCTTCAAATAAGCTCGTAAGTAGGTTTAACACTCCAATTTTCCTTGTAATAATTGATTTTAATTGAAATTCATGGTCAAATCAAGTTATTTGGTCATGACCTCTGCTCGGCCTCGACGCCATGGTTCCCCCTCTTGTCGCCATCGTCGCTGGTGATTCTGTCGCCACCTTGAGGCGTCGGGAGATGGGGTTTCGTTTAATCATTGGACTCTGTAGCATATGGGTGCTAAGTCTTAACTGGATTTTTTTGATGGTGAATGGGTTCGGTGCCGGTTGTACAAGATGGAAAATGGAGAAGAAGAAGGGAAGGAGGAAAGCTAGGATCGGATCGGGGGAAGAAAAGTCATAGCGTTGGGAAAGGAGAGGAGCTCACATAATCGGATCGGATCGGGAAAAAAAGGGAATGTGGTAATCAAAGCCTTCCCGGCCGGGTCGGGTCGGAGCAAAAGACAAAAGGGGAAGAAGGCAAGGTTGTTCAGGTCAATCCGATCCGCTCCGAAAGTCAACCCCCGAACCAATCCGGACATGACTCACTGAGTGTGAGCCTCTGCTTTAAACCGACACATGACCTTGCCTATCCGATCTGAACCTGATATATACATCCGAACCGAACCGAAATGGCTCATCCCCATGCACAAGAGTTTATTCAACTAACTTGCTTTCATTCTTATCCGCAGTTGGCAACCCAAAGCAAATATCAGATCAATTATACTTTGATCGTTTACACCAGTTGCTCAATGGTGACCAAAAGTTCTTGACCATCGACAGTGTTCTTAAGGATGAATATCTTCATCTTCATGGGTTGCTGTCCATTACCCGTAGCATAGGTCACAGGTCGGGTCCATATGTATATATCCCCCAGTGGACGTAATCCCAGAAACGGGCGAAAGCTCGAAAGCTCCTACAATGCCGCTTCAAGCTTCACCTTCTCCATCTTCGACTCAAGACGATGAGCTGGCCAACATGGCCGAAAAGCACCGAGAGGGGTACATCGTTCCCGAGGATGCTATCTCTCCGGAGAAGTCGACGTCTTCCAAAGAACCGCCAATTGATGCTTCCCAGGGAGATGCCCCTAGTACCGATGATCAAACATTTCGGGGTTTAGGGGATCTCCCCTTACCTGAAACTATTTACGCTTCAGAAGATTTTGGAACAAATCCTTTAGTTTTCACTTCTTTAGAAGAGACCACCCCTGCTAAGGCCAAAGAGCCCACTCGCACTAGTCTGGCTTCGGACTCGGGTTTGTCGGGGGGAAACACCACTTAGGATGCACTTAACACAATAACACCACATTTCACAGCACTTTCCTTTTGTGAGAACACTAATTTTGAATTCCATTTGCATTGTTGCGCAGGTACAATGTCTCGCTCCCATTATGATATCAGGAAAATTCGTTGCAGCATGTTTAGACCCCCTTCTGATGCTGAGCATGATCGTCGCGAAAGCCGCTTTAGGGAGGATAGAAGGCCCTATGATTCTTATCAGTCGCGGTCCTCGCGCTCTCGCTCTCCCGTTCGGTCAGATCCAGAGCGATATAAGGGCTACCAAGTTCGTCGAGAAGATGACAGGCCGTAGTCAAAAGACCCAATTTTTTCTCAAGATAAGCGCAGTAGGGAAAGGAGCCCGCCGAGAGATATCGACTCGCGAAGCCAGCGCAAGGTTCCTGCTAAACGGCCTAGAAGGAATGAGGAGACCATTGAGCCCTCCACACATAAGGATACCGAGCTGACATTCCCTGCACCTCCACCATTGGATGCTGAAACTGCAGTTAAGCGGGCGTATCTGGAGGAGCAATTTCACGAACACTACTTCGAAAACTTGACTTTCTTATCTGCTCTTGAGCCTATTTCCTCGAGGTGGGCAGATGAGGCCAAAGCAAAAATTGATGCGGTCGAGAAACAATATTCAGAGATGTTCAAGTATTCGCGTAATCTTCCCAGAATCATCCGAAATCTAATCACGAATACTGACTCGATGCAGAAGACCGCAGAAGACGACGCAAAGGCCTTGAAAAATTTAGGGAAAGACCTTGAGGATACACAGGCCCAACTTGCTATCGCTCAATGGGATGCTGTTAGCTTCAGGTAACAATTTGAGGACCTAAAAAAACGCTACCATGACTTGCTTGAGTCCCATACTCAAGAGCGTTCGGAGCAAAAAAAGCAAGTAGAAGACGCCAAGTCATATGCTGCCAAAATGCAACTCGCTTACGCTGACCTTGAGCGAGATAAGGCCGAGTTAGCGTAGAAGAACACCGAATTGGAGAAGAAAAACGCTGACTTGGCTTCCAAGTTGGTGGAGGCTGAGAACAGGGCTGCCCTAGCGGAGGTAATGTCGAAAGTGTTATTAAATCTGCCGAAGAGACCCACAAGCAGCTGTCAAAGGCTGAGGAGGAGGTGCATGGTTTCGGCGAATTAATGATTGAATTCTTTGCGCATATAATCCGCCGCTGGAACATCTCTTGGATTGAAGATTATCCATCTACCTTGGTCCAAGTATGGAGTCAAATTGTTGAATGGGAGAAAGAGGAGCTCAAGGTTGATTCCATTGATGAAGGCAAGCTTGTGGAAAAATATCTAATAGATGATGAACCAGAACGCCTAGCCGAGGGACGCCGCCTCATTGCTGCTACTATGGAGGAAGAGAAGCAGAAGGTTAAACAAAAGAACATCCCTGAGGCTGGTTCTTCTTCCACTGCCTCTGAAACCTCTAAAACCTCTGAAGTAGAGGGATATGACCCCGAAAACCCGGGGATCCCTCGGGCATCTCTTTTATCCCCCATACCCGAAACGGCGTCGGAGACGGCGGTCACTCCAGCTGAGAAGTCATCAGAAGGTATCTCTACCTTTTCACCTCAATTTGTCAAAGCTATCTCTACTTTTCATCACATAATCAGGCAATTGATGAAGGACCCTTTATTTTCTCCTGAGTTGATAACTGTTGCTTCTCACTCTGTAGGTGTTGAACCGTCCGAAAAGACAAACGTGTCCCAGGGAACCACCGCTGGAGCAAAACCTACGGAGAAGGCTAAAGGGGGAAAGGACAAGGCTGCCACTATTGATTCGGGAGAAGGAACTGAACCTCCTAAGGCCGATGCTCCTCACGATGACGAAATGATAGATGCCTTGAATGATGACGGCGGCAACGAGGGACACGAGGAAGACCCTGAGGTGGCTATAGTTGAGGAGTCAGAAAGCGCTGATGACATCACTTTGGCTGCATTGAAAGCCGAACAAGACAAACGCATGCAGCTCAAAGTTGAAGACCTAGACCCCGAAAGCCTTAAGCCTCTCGTAGTAGTGGATGCTGGATCAAGGTTAGTTGTTAAGATTTCGACTAGATCTATCACAGAAGAACTTGCTAAAAAGTCTTCTCTTGATTCCAGCGTTCCGACTCCCGGGAAAAAAATTAACCGATTCCAGCACTTCGGTCTCAGGGAAGAGAAAACCAAGGTGCATCTTAACTGATGCTGAAAGAGAGGCAAAGGATGCTCATAAGGCTGCTAAGAAATCCAAGTCCACTTCAAAGTCTAAGTGATGAACTGCTTTGCTTTATTTTAGCATTTAATTGGCCCATAATTGTTGCAGCGAGTGTGGCCTTCACATCTTCTTTTTGCCTGTTTTCCTGTACAAATTCATACATTTGTAAATAAAAATAATTCATCTCCTGCAATGCATGTTAGTCGTCAGTTCATTACTTATGTAAAAATGCAAATGCATGTCCTACTCAAGCTGTGTCATGGAGTCATAGTGAGGAGGAATATGTATGTACATATATGCCCCCAGTCAGTCTTGAAAAACTATTCAAGATTAAATTAAAAAGTCTGAATGTCCCCGATTCTCTGACGGTGGTCACATTCCTTTTGTCATTGATGCCTGTTCTTTTCTGGCATCTTTTATACACTCCTGTCTTATATTCAGGTTAGAGTTCTTGCTGAGGCGGTCTCTCATATGGGTGCACCTTCACGCCTCGGAGGATGTCGTCTTCCCGTCCTTTATACTCTCTCTCAATTCTTGAGAGTTAGAGTTAAGAATGTCGTCTTCCCATTCTTTTATGTCTCATTGTACAAACAGTCGTTGTGTTTGTTCCTGCATATAAGTCATCTCCAACTTTTCAGATTTTAATTTAACATCTCGTATTCCACAGTCACAATAGAATAATAGTTGAAGATATAAATAATGCAGGAAACTAAATGGCACACGATAATTTTATAGGTGTTCGGCTAAGTCGTAGCCTACATCCACTTTATAGTTTCTTGTTTGTATCAACAGACTTTTCTAAGGCAAGTCGTGCCTTTTTACAGGGTTCATAAGAAAAACAAAAGAAAATACAACATCCCTAATTCAAATATCGCATCAAGTGTTGGGCATTCCAAGCCCTAGGCACTTCTTTGCCATCTACGGCCGTTAACTTGAAGGCTTCTGTCTCAAGTTTCCGTTGGATGACGAATGGTCCTTCCCACTTTGGACCGAGGTGAGGAAGGGATGGAAAAACTCGCTTTAGCACCAAATCTCCTGGCTCAAAGGTTCTAAAACGAACTTTTTTGTCATAATAGCGTGCCATCTGACGTTGATGTCTTGACGCACGCAAGTCTGCCTCGTCCCTTTTCTCTTCGATTTCATCAAGGGACTCGAGGAGGAATGCCCGATTCGTCATCGGGTCATAATATGTTACCCTGTGCGAGGGAACTTCAAGCTCTACCGGGATTACTACTTCTGGGCCAAATGAGAGAGAGAAAGGAGTATGACCGGTAGCTGTCTTAAACGTTGTCCAATATGCCCACAAAGCCAAGGGCAATTCATCCACCCATTTTGCTTTTGCATGTTCCAATCGCTTCTTGAGGATGGACTTTATGACTTTATTTATTGCTTCTACTTTCCATTTGACTGTGGATGGGCGATTGCAGTGTACCGCTAGTCGATCTTGTATTTCTGGCAGAAATTTCTGAATTCGGCACCATCGAACTGGGTTCCATTATTGGTAATAATGGTCCTTGGAATCCCAAATCGGCATATGATATTTCTAACCATGAAACTTATCAGCTTTCTCGCTGTGATTTTAGTTAAGGACTCAGCTTCCACCCACTTCGTAAAATAGTCCACGGCGATTATTGCATACTTCGCTCCTCCTTTGACAATCGGTAGAACTCCGATGATGTCAATTCCCCACATGGCAAACGGCCACGGACTCACCATCGACTTGAGCTAGGTCGGTGGTGCTCTGGGGATCTTAGTGAACCTCTGGCATTTGTCGCAGCGTCGTGAGTAATCAGCTGCATCTTTATTAATTATGGGCCAGAAATACCCATACCGCAATACCTTTTTTGCTAAGGTTTGACCTCCCGTATGATCTCCACACTCACCTTCGTGTACTTCTCTTAGTACACGCTTGATGTCGTCGTGCGCTATACATCATAACAGGGGCATAGAAAATACTTGCCGATAAAGGGTATCATCTTGAAGGATGTATCTGGTAGCTTTGCGAACTATGGCTCGCCTCTCACTTTTCTTTGGCGGGAGTATTCAATTTCTAAGGAAATTCTTGATTGGAGTCATCCACCACTCCTTCTCCGGTTCTTCTTCGAAAGCTAATTCAATTTCCATTAACTCAAAGCTTGGTGACCCCAACATCTCAATTGGAACCATTTCGGTTTCCTCCGGATAGTCGGAACTTGCTAGCTTTGCTAGCCGGTCTGCCTTCTAGTTTTTAGCTCTTGGGATATGCGTTATGTTATACCGTTCCAGGTTGCTCAATAGCTCCTTCACCTTTCCAAGATAGGTAATAAGTCGAGGTCCCCGGGCCACAAATTCCTCTCGCACTTGGCAGACGACTATTTTGGAATCGCAGAATATATCTAATGCCTTTATTCCGAATTCCTTAGCAACCTTCAGCCCAGCAATCAGGGCTTCGTATTCAGAGTCATTGTTGGTCGCTGAAAATTCTAGTCGTAGAGCATAATATAACGATCGCCCTTCAGGAGTAACTAAGACGACTCTAGCTCCGGACCTTCGGTCGTTCTTGGCTCCGTCTGTGTACAACTTCCATGGATCTAATTTTAATTCCTCCTCTGTCTTGACCACCTTGTCGTTGATCATCTCTTCCTCCGAAATTGTGAACTCTGCTATAAAGTCAGCCAGAGCTTGCCCCCTGATCGATCTCCACGGCTGAAAATTTAAATCAAACTGACTTAATTCAATATTCCACTTGATCAACCGTCCCGATGCTTCGGGTCTTTGCAACACCTATCTCGGAGTTTGATCAGTGTATATGGTTATTGGGTGAGCTTGAAAATAATGGCGAAGTTTTTAGGAGGCGATTAGAAGGCTGTAAGCAAGATTCTCAATCCTTGGGTAGTTACGCTCTGCAGCTGCCAATTTCTTACTTACGTAATATATCAGCCTTTGCACCTTGTCTTCTTCCCGGACCAAGGCGATGCTAACGGCGTGAGCCGACACTGCTAGATAAACAAACAGCTCTTCATGATCCACTGGCTTCGACAAAATTGGTGGTCTCTCTAGTAAGTCCAACAGATTTCGAAAGGCCTCAACACAGTCCGGAGTCCATTCGAAATTTTTCTTTCCCCTTTTTATCAAGTCAAAAAACGGGACGCATCTGTCTGTTGCTTTGGAGACGAATCTACTCAACGCAGCCACTTTCCCCGCAAGACTTGGACATCTTTGATTCTCCTTTGTTCTTCAATGTTCCTTATCACTGCTATTTGACTAGGATTGATTTCAATCCCTCGAGAGTTCACGATGAAACCTAGAAACTTTCCATATGCTACCCCAAACGAGCACTTAAAAGGATTTAACTTCATCCGATACTTTCGCAGGATACCAAACATCTCTGCCAAGTCTTGCGTATGGCTGGAGGACTGCCTTGACTTGACGAGCATATCGTCCACATAAACCTCCAAAGTCTTCCCTATTTGGTTATAAAACATCCTATTCACCAAGCGTTGTAGGTAGCTCCAGCATTTTTCAATCCAAATTGCATGACCACATAGCAATACAACCCCAAATTTGTAATGAAGCTCGTGTGCTCTTGATCAGGCACATGCATGGGAATCTGGTTGTGTCCGGAATATGCATCCATAAAAGAAAGAAGTTCATGTCCCGCCGTCGAATCCACAAGCTCGTCTATTCTGGGGAGTGGGAAGCTATCTTTCGGGCAGGCTTTGTTCAAGTCTGAAAAATCTATACATGTCCGCCACTTTCCGTTTGACTTCTTTACCAAAACAGGATTCGATATCCAGTCGGGATATGTCGAATCTCTAGTAAATCCATTCTCTTTCAGCTTCTCCCCTTCTTCTTTCAGAGCTGCCGACCTCTCTGGGCCCAACACACGTCTCTTTGGCTTTACCGGCGGGTGTTTCGGGTTTATACTCAGCGAATGACTCATGATGGATGGTGATATCCCACACATGTCAGCGTGGGTCCAGGCAAACACATCCAGGTTTGCCTTCAAAAAGTCAGCCAGTTCTTTGGCTTGATGCGGATCCAATTGGGATCCAATCTTCAAAACTTTTGTTGGATCAGCTTCATCAATGGGTATGTCCACTGTCGTTTCGTTAGGAGTTGCTTTTCTATCCTCAGGTTCCTCATCTTCTCTGGGATCCAGGTCTTCAGGCATTCCCTTGGGCAACTCCTTCAGGGCTGATCCCTCTAATTGCTATGCTGAACCCTCCTTTGGAGGGGGTGAAGTACTTTTGGAATCAATATTGAGTCCCTTCATCAGCATCTTTAATTCAGCAATATAACAAGCTCGCACGGAGACTTGGTCTCCCCTCATTACTCCTGTTCCGGCTTCAGTTGGGAACTTTAGCAATAAGCACCATGTTGCAATACAAGCCCTGAACTCTGCAAGGGCAGGCCTTCCCAGAAATGCATTGTAGGGTGAATCGATATCTAACACGATGAGCTGAAGCATTCGTACTCTTCGACGATCCCCTTGTCCCAATGTTACGGGCAATTCTATATACCCCATTGGAGCTGTTGATGCCCCATTGAAGCCTCGGATCCAACCTTCACAGGGCTTCAAATCTCCAGACTCGAGTTTCATCTGATCAAACGACTTCTTAAACAAAATGTTGATAGAGCTTCCATTGTCTACTAGTACCTTATGGACCAGTGCCGGCCCAATGGTAGTGGTAATAACCAATGGATCTTCGGTAGGTGATTGGATTCCGTCGTCTTCTCTGCTACGGAACACTACATCATCGAACATTGTCTTCTGCTATTTCACGGGGGTGATATCTTCCAAATCATTGCACTCGTCCACATTTATGTGCTTAACTGCATTAACGTATTGGTCCATTGGTCCATAGTTTGAAAAGAAATTAGTGGATAAAGGAGTTGGATGGTAGAAGATATATGGCAGTAGTGAGTGCAGTGACATTTTCCATAGGGGGAAGGATGGCACTATGGAGCACTGGTGTTGGATGAAGAATTGAAAGGGGCGGTTAGTTATGTACAAATGGCACACGTGGACTGTTTGGAAATACATGGAGAAAACGTTGTATACAAAGCGAGTTCGGTTTGATTATGTGAATGGGCGGAAGCAGGCAATGAAGCTAGCACAGATCATGGCAGGGGATGCAATGGAGGGGGTGTCTATGCATAAAACGTGCACAGTTTCAACAAGAAAAATATAAAAAGAAAGAAAAAAAAATAAGAAGTGGAAGTTTGCGGGTATTTTTCGGAAGGCATGAGGAAGATAATACAGTATGGAGCGGACTGATATAATTTGGGACGATGAACCGAAACGGAATTGCGAACAGATAGTCGCATTGGAATCGTGTGATCGTAGGCTACGTACTGGAATAGGTCTGAAGTGATTTGGAGCTCGTTGGGATTTTAGGCAATTGAAGCGCCAGGTATAATCGACTGACGCAAATCGTTATTTAATGGTTAACGCGCCAAGGTGAGTAAACTCACTAACTCTGATCATTTTTATAATATTATAATCGTTATTTAATATTGATAAATAATGATTAAATGATGTGTAATGGTTGTTTGGATGAATTACTGATAAATTGGTTGAAATAATTATATTGTTATTCTCGTATATTGCATTATATGAAAAATAGATAATTTGTTATTGATTGTCGTTTGTTGGGGATGTGGGATTACATTGGCATTGAAATAACTGTTATTTAAACACCGTAAAAAGATAGGGAAGTTGGTTCGAGTTAAAAGGAAAATATTCTATTATTTATTATTTAATAATAGGAAATTAATATTGAGCTAGAGTACCTTAACTTGTTTAATATTATAAAACAAGTAAGTTGATTTAGAAACGATATTTAGAAGATAAAATGAGATTATTATTATTATTAATAATTTAGAAATATACATTCAAGAATGATTGTGGGAATTGGGAAATTAGTTATAAAGGGGAATATAGCAGCGTATTGCATTAGTTATAAAGGGGAATATAGCAGCGTATTGTATTAGTTATAAAGGGAATATAGCAGCGTATTGCATTAGTTATAAAGGGAATATAGCAGCGTATTGCATTAGTTATAAAGGAAATATGGCAGCGTATTGCATTAGTTATAAAGGGGAATATAGCAGCGTATTGCATTAGTTATAAAGGGAAATAAAGAAGAGTTTATAAAAATATGGGAAACTAAAAAGTTAGTATTAAATAAAAGGGCCAATGTTTGAGTGATGTTTGGTTGTACATTTGAATGGATGTTTGTTTTTACTTCAATAGTTAAATAACCGACCATCGAAGTGTTTTGACCATCATTGTCAATACGGAGAGACCGGTTGGATATATTGACCGAAAATCACTCCGTATAGGCATAAGCACTGCGAATTATATTATGCTGAAGAAAATTGAAGACGGAGTGAAATGCAAGGGTTGTCCTATTCCAGAATGGTGTTTCCTGTTTGTCCAGTCCCAGGACAACTTACATGGATGAGTGTCTGACAGAATATACCTAACAAATCACATATGATTGATCTCTTAAAGGTATTACGTCTGGTGGCGGAGGAATTCGTTCCTCTTAGCTTTTCTACCCGTGATATGTTGGGAATCGATTAGTGAATTGACGGGTTTGACGATGTGGCATTCAAAGTGAATGGTGATTAGATGTTCTGAAGATAGACGTAGCCTCTAGCCTCACAACCGGAAATGACAGAAGTTGGGCTAGGCAGCATGGCTAGTTGGGTCATCCCCAAGCAGGGTGTATTATCACCGATCTAGAGAAAATTTATATTTATTTTTCTTTTTTGATTCTGTATCTTCGGATTACGGTTGGATGGCCAACAACCGTGGGTGGCAATATATTCGATACACTCAAGCTAAATGAGTGGTCGGTCATGTGTGGCCGGGTTGCAAGACGTTCTTGTTGAACCCTGAGTGTATCACCTCTAGAGTACACTGATCAGAAGGTGCTTCCATACCTTGTCTGTTGGAATCCAATTCCCCAATAAGCGCCCTGCGGTTTATGATTTTATACTATATATATGTGGAGCGTGAGATGCACGCGTTCTGCTACTTGGATATTTATATGATTAGACATTATCATAAAATCACTGGATTTTGATATCAAAATGGTTTGGGTTATAGTAAGGTAAAAACCGTCCATGTTTATGTGTGGGTTGGTCTTACTATTTTCATTTTTGTTTGAAAAGGATTTCAAAGTTAAACGGTATGTTTGGAATTTACTCACACCAGTCCCATGACTGACCCAGAGTTTATTTTATTTGTGTTTTCCCTAAACTCTTGGGTGCCCAGATTTGTACGGGCAGTCAAGTGTTCAGGCTTTGCAGATTCACTTAGAGGAGCTCAAATCAGAAGGCTTCACCACTAGTTATGTAGAAATTATTTCCGCTGTGATGTATATGAGTTATACTCTGATATGGTATGTATATACAATACGGTTTTGTAATTCAAAGTTATGTATATAATATGTTTTATTTCGTTTCGCTGTGAGTTCCGTGTTTACTCTGATTATGTTTCAATTGTATTCTTCTTCTCCTATTCTATTAGTTCTATCTTTTCTGTCCCATCATCTTAATTCTTTCTATTAATGATCTGAATTTTCGTGCACTTTGAATTGAATGTGTAGCATATTAGTTAGCTCAAATTGGCATGGATTTTCCGGCCGTTACACCATTGATTGAAAAAATGGACTTTTCTCTAGTACCCATGTATGTGGTGAGAAGTCTTTGACGAAGTTATACTCAATTTCATACATAAATGTGGTTATATTTTTGTATCTATTAAAATATAACCACACCATAGGAGGAAAAAAACTTTTTAGGTAATGACCGTACACCCTTGATTCTTAATTCCTTTATAGCTTTTACAAGGTAACTATTTTAATATCATGAGTCATTTGCCCAAAACATGTCAGAAATACCTATTTTACCTGAGCAATTGACAAACTAAATCTAAGCTTAAACAAGTTAAAATATTTTTGAAACTAAACTTGAAGTTCATGGTTTGTAAGAAAATATTCGTTGTGCAGAAAACATGTTGCCATTTCCATGATGTATGTCCTTTGCATTGATATTCAAAACATGATAGTATTTGTAATGAACGTAGAAATTTTTTTGTGCATTTAGTAGTAATATCTCTAAAATATTTTATAATTATTTCAGTCTAAACACTTTATTTTGTTTGAAATTTGAATAAATAGTCTTTAGTTATATATACACCAATACAAATATTTTACGTGTGCGCATAGTTTAACAAGTCAAATTGGGTAAGAATGTATTTTCTAATCTATTTGAATATTTTTAGGCCTGAAATGGAAAAAATATTTGCTTCTTAAATGTTTGCATATTAATATTTATCGTGGTGAATGCCTGCATTCACATTACAATACAACTGCTAACTGTTGCTGCTGAAATTACTGATAGTCAAACTTACATTATTGATAAATAATTCTATTTTTGGAATATTTATACATGACCTATCCCAACAACTTTTATGCATTATATGTGTTGCTTAATTCCTTTAAATTACAGTGATGATCCTCCATTATCATTTAGTGTTTTAATTAGCTTCCTTTCATCTTTTTTCCCTTGCAATAGTCGATATAGTATTTAATTTATTCCATAAATTTCTAAACAATGCATGCTTTAGAGTTATTCCTCAATCCTTTTTAATAGCATATTTCTTATAGAGTTTCAAGATTTATAATAGAGTTTCAGGTTGCATGAACATAGTATATTTCTTATAGTAAAAAACAAGAAGATTTGTATTCATTTCATTGTCAAGTGTGCTAAGTGCTTATGTTTGGCTTAGTGTTAACAATTATCATCTTTTATATTGCACTGCAATTTGTTACCTTAGATTATGTTGTAATGCAACATGCATTACCATTTTTTATAAAAGAATAATAAATAACTTTCCTTGTCTAACATACTTGCCATTGATTGAAATTTTATTTAAACAAAAGTACACTAAAACTGACAGATGGGAGTTCCATTTAGAAGTTGCTCGACAGGTGATTATATAGAGCTATAGGCTGGATGGAACGGGTAGAAATATAGATACATTTAATTATTTTGCATTGATGAGGTTCTGCTTATTATGTAGTTAATTTTGTCAATTATTATAAATTAATGTTACCCATTTTCTAGGACTTTGAATGCTATGCTTAGCTGCTTCCGTGTGAATCTCTTCATCCTTGCATATTGATATTTGGTGGTTGCTATGCAAATGTCTGCTATGTTTTGATTGATAACAAGGCAATTTGGTAAATCATTCTTGCCTTTTCGGTAAACATTTCATATTTTCAAAATGATTTTGTGTACCCTATATTTTGCGAATATGTGTGAATGTAGGACTTCTTAACTTATTGTGTTTCCTAGTCAAGTACCTTCGAATCATCATTTTTCATCTAATTTTCATATCTCTTGTACTGTTTAAATGTCGCTCTATATAGTAAATAATACACAAATATATGTAGGTAATTTCACCAAAATGACAAACCAAAATGTGCAATAGTATACTTACATCTTTTTTTTTTTTGAAAAAACGGCAGCATGGATTCTAGAGTGGCTGCATGCTCATATTGCTACTCATGTACAATGGTTTTACTCCATGTTGCATAGTCGGAATGACTGCTGAAAATCAAGTTTAGTCTAACTTTCTTTTGGATTCAAATTGTTCTTTTGTAGAGATCTATTTTATATTCATCTGATTGGTTACCATAAATTTGATGGACAGAATCACTCCCTACTACTTAATTTTCTGTGTGACCTAATGGATTTTTTGGCTGATTGGTTACCAGGTGAATAAGAAGGAAACTCAAGATGAAACAACGAAAACTGAAATAGAAAGTGGTAATAAGCTCAGGATTCATTGAAGAGTGAAAGTAGGGAAAGAGCGATAAGGTTCATTTGGTCAGAGGGGATAATTGTCTTTGAAGGCCAAAGGTATAACATATGTTTACATGCAAATAATACAATTATTTATGCCATGACTCTTTGTGTTTCCAATTTAAGTATCTTCGAATCCTCATTTTTCACCTAATTTTAAGATCTCTTGTACTGGTTAAATGTCGCTCTATATGGTTAATAATACATAAATATAATCTCCTTTGTTATTAAGATTATTAGATGATCATATCGTGGTTATGATCGCGAAAATATATAGGGGATTACAGTTTTACATGTTCTGTAAAAATTATTACATTTTTATATGTTGTTATACACTTCAGTCAATAGCATAACACATCTACCTATTGTTCTGCACTTCATTTTGTAGTTTTAAACGTTTTGACTAGTGTTGCTAATTGTATAGTTTCAGTTTTCATTCATTTATGTGAATTTTAACATGTATGAAGTAATAATAAACAATGCACGGTTCCTAACCATCGGTACCTCAAACCTTAAGCTGTCGTGGTTTGACTTGCGTTCGGTTTTCCCAACGTTTCCTAGTAGTATATAAAATGGTTCTTAATTTTATTCTCTTTGTTATTAAAATTACTAATATTGAATTAGATGCAACTTTCATCATGTATAAATTAAAACATGTGCATTTAATTTCCACACAAGGTTTCAGGACTGGAGTATTATTTTTAATATTATGTATGTAAACTACTTGTTAGGAAGCTTAGAGGTATATCAATAAACAGACCAGAAGAAAAGAACGAAAACAGGCAATGTATACTCCATTTTATTTGCAATTTTTTCCCCTGAACTCTAAAGAAATTTTTTGTTTCAATTTTTCTTCTTGTCCTAATAGCACTTGGACGTATTTTATGTACCAGGTCACATATCTTTGTCGTTAGGAGTATATCCATTCCAGCGGCAATCGCCTTTGCATTCCAACACGTACGAGACTGCACAACAAAAAAGTGTCATTTTATGATCTAATGCAACAACTGCCGTTTGTGAAGCAGTATACACACATGCAGCAGTTTCAGGATCTTCTATGACTTATCAAGCACCTTGCAGTTTCGAAGAACATCAACATCTTGAGGGTATGGATTGATTAGCATTCCCACATACTTGTTTGCTTTGTTATGTACATATGTTAGTAGACTTGTTTACCCTTTTTCCTTTCAAAAGCAACATGTTTAGTGGACATGTTTGCATTTTTTTTCTTTTAGAAATTACATGTGTAATGAACATGTCGAATTATATTTCTGTTAATGTAATTTGATTTGACTTATCTTAAATTCCTTGTTGAACTCTGTATATGCATATGTTTTTGAATGCATATTTTGTTTGAATATGATTGTAAATTGAATGGTAGACATATACGTCGATGTAATGATATGTAATTTTTATACAATACTGATTATATTTTGGCTTGTGTGTAATTGCAATGTCGATCTACTAAATTTGTTATGATGATTTATATTTTACTATCCTTGATATTGTATGTGTATAAATTACTTTAATTTAAGAATGAAAAAAGACTGAAATTCTGTCTTCAAAATTTGGTCTTAAGCATATTTATAACTGTAAAACCAGTCTTTATGTTTTGAGACTGAAGTGTCAGTCTTAATGTTATTTTGCGACTAGAAATTCAAAGACTGAAATTTCAGTCTTAGTTCCGTGTATACTTAAAGACTGAATTACTTGTTTAAAGACTGCAATTTCCAGTCTTTAATTCAATGTTTGTTTGTAGTGATGGTTACATGTGCACATATTAACTAATTCTGTTGTATTTATACTTTATAAAACTAATATGTTTAGATGGAGAATGTGAATGGGAATGAAAGTAGCACGTTGATACTATTAAAATTGATGATTCAAATATTTGTAGAGAAGGAAAGATTGATTGTCAATCATGTAATTGGCTCTTATATGGAATAACTTGGGTGCCAAGTTTACTTGGAAGTCAAGAAAACTTGGGTGCCAAGTTTACTTGGAGGTCAAGAAAACTTGGGTGCCAAGTTTACTTGGAGGTCAAGAAAACTTGGATGCCAAGTTTATTTGGAGGTCAAGAAATCCCTCTATATAAATAGAGGTCATGTTATTGTATGAAAAAAAGCAATTCACCATTAATCTTCTCTCTATAGTAATCTTCCTCCTCTCTTATGTTGTGACGATCCCAAAACCCCATGACATGGTGTTAAGGATAATCATTGGAATATAACACATTAATCATCATTAGCAGATCACAGATAATAGCATAAACAGAAAATAGAATAATTTACACACATACGACAACGGAATCATATAGATATCATCACATCAGAGAAGCACAATACAGAATACAACTTAGTGCATAATGATACATAGTCAGTCACCATCGCCTGAGGCGGAATCATACATAAAGAGTACACAAAATAAATATCAGTCTACATCGCCAATAGCGGAATCATAATATAGAAACAATAATGGCGGAGAAAATCCAAGTCAGCACGGTGTAGTCAAGCCTCGTTATGAGCCAAAAGTGCGTCAGAAACCTATAATTAGGCTGCCCGTGTGAAAATGAGGGCACCCGAGTTTGCAAGGGGAAACAAACTACGAGTCAGTCATGGGACTGGTATAAGAAATCTACTTAACTAATTAACAACAATAATAAGGCAAATCAAAGGACCACGCCACTTTCGCGGAACGGGTTTACTCCAATGAGTGCTAGTGCATGAAATAAAGTAAATGATTAAATCATCGCAATGCTTTTCATAAAATGAAGCCATTATAAGACTCAGGCCCCATCACACAATGCAACGCAAGCCGGAGGATAGAGTTTTACCTTATAATGGCCAAAAATGCTTCATACGTATAAAACAAAAGTGTTTGATATTATTACTAGTGCATATATGTTTCAAAAGCAAATTCAATCATAAATATCAATCCTAGACGGCATGGGTACCATATATCGTGTCGCCATACTAGTAATACAATCACATTCGCATATTTTGTATTGGAAATTGGATTCCTTCATGAGTCGAGGCAAGGGGCAAGCTCCTCTCCGATTCGAGACACTCTAGCAAATGCCTCGGGACCGCACACAGCAATCCCTGGATCCTCCAAGGCCGGTCCTCCCTTAATTTTGAGGATTGGCAATTCCTGAACACACGTTTCCCGGTCATTACAGACCTATAATCGAGGCGCCTCGTATTCCAACAACCACACAGGTGAAAAGTAGATATAAATGTGAGGGCTGGGAGGTCACTGACACCACCATAGCTAGAAAGAAACGTCGCGCACTCCTTGGGTCCTTCTCCCGTTTTTGACTCATACCGGGGTGTGAGGCTTGCAAATTCACGTTATACACAAAGCTACGTCACACCGACCATGCTTTGATCATCAACCACAAGACTTTGCTTTGCAACAGAAGCCTTGATCATATGCCACTCAGGCGTGCCACACAGGCAATCCACTCCATGCGACTGATTTCTATCAATACATAACCTCTGAGCTCGTACGTCTCAGAGAAGGGAGTTAAGCAAGAGAATAAATTCACCGCCGCCAAACAGATATATATTTAACAGAGATCAATCGACACAGAACAAAATCCAATGTCAGACACACAGTCCATTTACAAGTCCGTTCTGGGTCTGAACGAAATCGGAGGCACCAATTCCTCGCATATCCGTACAATCAACAGTATGTTTAGACGGCTACTATTTCAGTTCCTTCATGGTAGCTACTCCAATCACGAGCGTCAGTAGCGCCCATCCATCCAATGTGAAGATCATCGGTCTTCAACTGTCTTCGACTCTTCGACTTCTCAACGTCGATCGATTATTTGAAATGAGATGAACTCAGCCTTTTCAACTAACCCACGTATATTTAGATCTTCAAAACAATTTATCACATGGTTGGACTATTCAACATTCACATTTCAGTTCTTTAGTTATAATTCTCATGTTAAATACATTCAACCATCACATATCAAGCAAACACAACAAAATTGGTTTATTTCCACTCTATATCGTCTATAGTATTTTATAACGATATATCGCCATTTTTATTTAATTTAAAACGGCCCTATTTAATTAAACGACGTTTCAGGTCGTGTCGATGCACTGGCGATGCTTTTCACTAATTTTGTTTTACACATATCTGGAAATCTAAACGTTGGATCTTCACAAATTTTATATCATTAGGAAGGTCATTTCAAAACGAATCCAACGGTTTCAGTTTTGTGAAAATCCGACGGTCGGATCTTCCACACTAGTCATTTGAAGTTACGATTTCAATTTACGAACTGCAGCTTCGTTATTCGATTTAATTTAATTATATTTATATATATATATATATAATCGTTTCTAGCGCTGTTTTTCTTCAGATTTGAATTAAACATTCCAGACAATCCAACCGTCGGATCTTCACAAAGTTGGTGCCGTTGGAAAGATATTTCCAAGGCAAACCCAACGGTTGCGGTTTCGGGAAAATCCAATGGTCGGATTTCCCGCACTAGTCGTTTGAAATCACGGTTTCAAAACACGAACTACACGGCCACGTTTCGTTTTAATTTTATTTATATTTATATATTTATATAAATATAGTTCATTCAAAAATTCCTATATCGTTTTCACTTCAATTATTTCACTAACGCCTTTAAATTTTGGAAAATTTCGCCATAACCTCCTTTGTACGGGAGGGGCTGGGAAAATTCCCAAATAGCCACACGGGCGTCTCATGTCAAAAAGAAAAAGCCAAGCGGCTAGCCAACAGGCTCATAAAATCATCACCCAAACAAAACAGTAAATGTGTACCTATTTGTCGAGCACAAAATTTTATTCCTCTTCTCTAGCCCCTTTGCTATAACCTGTTCAATGAATATGCATGTACATATATACAACTTTTATCACTTATCATTTTCCATTCAACTTCATATTTGATTTACTTTGGTTTAAAATCACCATTCATTCTAATGTTGCATGCATAGGCTAAAATCATATCATTAGCTAATTAATGTATATTTCAACTCATGCACATTTATTTGAACAAGTGGCTATTTTGAACACTTCACATTTCAAAGATGATAATTTTGGCGAACTAAAATAGATTTCAACACATGACTATTTTATTTAGTTCCTATGGATGTTAAAAATAATATTTCTTCACAAATATTTATTTCAACGTCCGCATATCTCTAGCATATCACATATATGATAAAAATGATATTTTTATCATTTAAAATATTCATTTGACAAATGGATGTTTTCAACACTTCATAGTTTCAATAAAGATGTAATTTTCATTGTTCGATCTTTTTATTCAACACATGAACTTTTCCATTACACACACTTCTCAACACATGAGCATTTCCACACATGGATATTTTATTTATGTTGTTCATATAAGAAAGATGAAATTTTTATTGTTGAAACTATTTATATATAAGGCGAATATTTTACTTACTTCATATATATTATAAAAATGTGATTTTTATTGTTTAAACACTTCATTCATTCACAAATGAATTTAATTTTCACACATCACTTTTCAACACATGAACATTTCCACACATGGATATAGTTTCAACATATGGCTTTAATTTCAACGCATGAAGATAATTTCAACATATGAAAATAATTCTAACACATGAATATTATTCAAAATTTCGGCAGTATAACGGCAGGGTAGTTAAAACCGGCACCGTCCCTAGTACGGCTCCTCGCTCTACCTTAAAACCTCGCGGTTTTTGACAATGGGGATTCATGCATCTAATTCGCACGCAGGAGGCATGTTATATTTTTATTTCCACAAATATTTCCAATTCATTTCAATCACCAATGGGTATTTTTCAACCACAACCAAACAATATCAACCACAAACAATTATTCAACCATTCGTATTTTTCATCCAATATTTCACACCAATTCACAACAATAAATATCGTCCATGGTTTGTGGACGAGGGGAGTATATATATATATATATATATATATATATATATATATATATATATATATATATATATATTACTGCTATATTTCAACACATATATCAATTATTCTATGCTTGTATAATTCATACTATGCTTATATAGCTTACACTACGCATGTACATGAGGTATACAACACGTGTGTAATTTATATTTCGCTTATATAATTTATACACGACATTTTCTATTCAAATTCTTTTAATTTAGATTTCTCACAATGGTTTGCGGAGTGCTAAAAATCGTAGATGACTCAGAAAAATCTGTGGCTTCTTCTATATGGTAGAGAGCTTCCTTGTGGTCTCGATGTTTCCTGTTTCATCGAATTTCATCAACACAACAAAAAGATATGATTTTTCAAAGTTCAAACATAAAAAAGGACTCACCTTTCACGATGGTTCGAAACTAGGTTTGAGGTTTTCGCGAAATCCGTGGCACGTGGGGACGATCGGGGGTGCTGACATGGAAGAGCTTCGAGCGACGGTACTGTCGGTGGTGGTTTGGTGGCGCTCGGTGGTCGGATCTGGTCGGGGCGGCGATGGGAAGTCGACGACTTCCTGGTCTCGATTCAGGCGGAGGCGGCGACGAGGGGTGGAGGGAGTTGGTCGGATTTGAAGAGGAGGAGAAGGCGCGTCGAGGTAGGGCGGTGGCGGCGGCTGGAAGTGGCGGAGGCGGCATCGATCGGTCGGGGAAGTCTGGAGCATGCATCGCCGTTCGTTTCGAGGGTTACGGAGGTTTTTTTTAATTTTAATTTATGAAAGAAAAATTCTGATTGGCCGATATATATATATATATTATATTTTTAAATAGTGATTTCTCCAACGAACTCCTTTTCAAGCCCAACGACTGTCGTCCCTAGCTAAATACCCCCATCCCGGACACAATGGGATATGTTTTGTTGGCCAATTCGACTGTTACAGTTAGTTATTTTTCAAATTAAAGTATAAAACATTTAATTTTAACTTTGAACGTACATTTCAATTTGCCAGGGCCACAAACTGATTCGAAAAATTCCAGAAAAATAAATCTAGCTATGTTTTGACGCTACGGTCCCAACAAAACTAGTTTCGTCGAATTCTGAGATCGTTTGAAAAATGGTCATTTTCTGGTCGATCCAATTTAACAGAAATTGACCAAACACATTTTCTTTTGCCACGCTCACATACTAGCTTCAAAAATTATGAAATTTGAAACCTAACAATAGTTTGACATCCTGGACCCAACAAAAGTGGTTTCGTCGAATTCCGAGGTCGTTTGTAAAATATCAATTTTCCAGGGCTGTATATTCTATATAGCGACCTTTCTGAAAATTCATTCGGCCATAACTTTTGATTCCCGTTATGAAATTTCGATTTTTCAGATTCGTTAGAAAGGTATTGATAAACAGATTTAAATATTTTTGGTTTCGTTAAAATCCGTTATATTTTCCGCCCTGCACAGTCAGTCTAAGTTTGAATTCAAATTTTCAAATCGACTCACTATTTCTAATTCAATATTTTATTGAAATATTCTATTTCAATTGTTCAAATTCCTTTGAAATCACCAATTTAAAAATTTTAAATTGGCTCGTATTTTCCGGGTTATTACAATCTACCCCACTTAAAACTTTTCGTCCTCGAATAGGAAACAACAGTAAAGTAGGAAACAAAATGTAAATGCAAAGTATTGTAAAGGTACCTTGCACCGGAGTTAGTCAAAGATATCCACTCTGCATTTGGGGTAAGCTTGCTTAATGCTTTCCTCAGTCTCCCAAATACAGTCTCTAGGATCACTGCTCCACTGCACTTTAACTAAATGAACCTTTTTGCTTCTTAGTTCTCTTGTTTCTTTGCCAACAATCTTTAATGGCTCTCTTCTGACAGCTAATTCTGGAGTTATGTCTATATCCTGTTGCGCTGCTTCTTCTACAACAAGATCCGGATCATGCACATGTCTTCTAAGTTGAGATATGTGAAATACATCATGCACTCCAGGCAACCAATCTGGTAATTGAACCCTATAAGCAAGAGTTCCAATTCGTTCAAATATAGGAAAGGGACCAATAAATCTCGGTGCCAACTTCCCAGTTTTGCCAAATCTGTTTACTCCTCTCATCGGAGAAACTTTCAAATAAACATGGTCACCAATAGCAAATGTCAAATCTCTTCTTCTAGAATTTGCATAACTTTTCTGTCGGCTTTGCGCGGTTCTCAATCGCTTTTTGAAGAAGTCGACTTTATTAGATGCTTCTCTAATCATATCGGGTCCTAACACAAGTCTGTTGCCAGGTTCTACCCAACATGCTGGAGATCTGCACGGTCTGCAATATAATGCTTCAAATAGCGACATTCCCAAACTTGCTTGATAGCTATTGTTATATGAGAATTCTGCCAAATGCAAGTGATCTTCCCATGACCCACCAAAATCAATTATACAAGCCCGCAATAAATCTTCTAGAATTCTATTCACCCGCTCAGTTTGGCCATCTGTTTGAGGGTGATGAGCGGTGCTCATATTCAGTTTCATTCCCAATTCTGTCTGGAAAGCCTCCCAGAATTTGCTAGCAAATATCGGGTCTCTATCACTGACTATGCTGATGGGAATTCCATGCAGCATAACAATTTCTTTGAAATATATCTGTGCTAGACTTTGAGCGGTTCTATTGGATCTGACAGGTATAAAATGGGCAGTCTTCTTGAAGCGATCTACGATTACCCAAATGCTGTCATTACCTTTCCTGGTTCGCGGCAAACCATCTATGAAATCCATGGAAATCTGTTCCCATTTCCAACTTGGGACTTCCAACAGTTGCAACAATCCAGCTAGCTTCTGTTGGTCACTCTTGACCAATTGACAAGTAGGGCATCTGCTAACATACAAAGAAATATCCCTTTTCATTGCCCTCCACCAAAAAGTGCGTTTGATATCGTTGTACATTTTACTCAT
The DNA here is from genome assembly GCA_030737875.1 of Allium sativum. Classification (NCBI taxonomy): domain Eukaryota; kingdom Viridiplantae; phylum Streptophyta; class Magnoliopsida; order Asparagales; family Amaryllidaceae; genus Allium; species Allium sativum. The sequence continues at coordinate 831,439,866 of CM060924.1, forward strand.
ACCAAGATGGATGCAAAATTTGGATTTATGGCATTCGTCTAACACTTCTCTTTTGAGCTCAGGGATGTTGGGAACGCACATTCTCCCATTCAGTCTCAGAACTTCTTCTTTATCTACCTGAAAACTTGAGGGCTCTCCCCTCTGGATTCTCCCTTTGATCCTTTGAATGAAATAATCATTCCTCTGGAAATCACATATCTTATCGATCAAGTTAGGGGTAATTATAAAAATGGCAATGATTGCGGTTTTTCTACTAAGCGCATCCGCTACAACATTAGCCTTCCCCGGCGTATACAGGATATCAAGATCATACGCTGCAAGAAATTCTAGCCAACGCCGTTGTCTCAAATTCAGATCTTTCTGGGTGTATAAATACTTCAATGATTGATGATCTGTGTACAGTATAAATTTCTCGACCAATAAATAATGCCTCCATATTTTCAAAGCAAAAATGATAGCTAGCAACTCAAGATCATGAGTCACATAATTCTCCTCATGCGGTTTCAGTTGGCGGCTTGCATAAGCGACTACTTGGCCTCTTTGCATTAACACTGCACCAAGACCTCTAATTGAAGCATCTGTCCGAACCGTTAAATCCTGATTGCCATCAAAAATAGTTAACACTGGAGCAGTGGTCAGTTTCGATTTCAATTCCTGGAAAGCTTCCTCACAGTCGGAAGTCCACTTAAACTTCTCATGTTTCTTCGTGAGCTTCGTTAACGGACCGGATATCTTCGAAAAATCCTTAACGAACTTTCGATAATAACTAGCCAACCCCATAAAACTTCTAACTTCTGTGGGAGTAGTGGGTTGTTTCCAGTCTTGAATCGCTGTTATTTTGCTTGGGTCGATAGAAATCCCTTTCTCTGTCACGACATGGCCAAGAAACTTGACTTCTTCTTGCTAGAAGACACATTTAGAGAATTTGGGTTTGAAGACGTTCTTTCTTAGAATCTCCAATACCTGTTCTAAGTGTTTTTCATGCTCGGGTTTTGATTTGGAGTAGATTAAAATATCATCGATGAATACGAGGACAAATTTATTCAGAACTCCCCTGAACACTATATTCATTAGATCGACAAAGTATGCTGGAGCATTGCACAGGCCGAACGGCATTACTAACCATTCATAAAATATGTCTGGACCTCTGAAAGCTGTCAAAGGAACACACTCTTCTGCTATTCTCAATTGATGAAAACCTGTAGCTAGGTCCATTCAGGAAAATACTTTCGCCCCATTTAATTGGTCTTGCATATCTTCAATGAGGGGTAATGGATACTTATTTTTGAGCGTTTGTTTGTTGAGGTCTTGGTAATCAACGCATAATCGAAGAGTACTGTCTGACTTTGGACAAACACAACAGCTGCACCCCAATTAGAAAAACTAGGTCTGATTAGACCCTTCCACAACAGTTGACGAGTTTGATCACCTAATTTTTCTTTTTCCTTCGGAGTCATTCTGCGAATTGGATGTACCACCGGTCTGGCATTGGGAATTAGATCGATTCGGAACTCTATTTCTCTTTGCGGAGGTAAGTTTTCAACTTCTTCAAACACACCCGCAAAGTTTCTAACAATCAGAATCTTTTCCAATGAAGTGGGGATAACTTCTAAGGCCGACCAAAATTCTTCTCTATTTGGATTCGAACCATGACAAAGTATATATATATGTCCAAGCTTTGTTCGAATCTTAACGATCCTTTCTGCACAATTCACTTCGGCTTCGTATTTCGTTAACCAATCAAGCCCGAGAATGATATCGAATTCGGGAAAATCCATAATGACCAGATCAAAAGGAAACTTGTAGAAAGAATAAGAGGCTGTCACTTTACAATATGAATTGAGGATAATAGAACCCCCTATCGGATTATGTACTTCAACCGAATCTTTAAGCTTCCTTGGTTTTAACTTTAATTTGTGCACTATGTTTCTAGCAATAAAACTACGCGACGCACCCGTGTCAAACAATGCAGAAACATGAATATTTTTAATTGTAAGGGTACCTCCCAAAACATCAGGTTTACCTGCTCCGTCGGAAGCAGCTGGCGGGCTCGACCCGTCATACACGTGACCTACTGTGGCCTTCTTCAGCAAAGGACAGTCTTTGACTATATGATCGGTCTTGCGGCAATTAAAGCAGGAGCGAGGGTTATGAGAACCCTGGCTTGAACCTTGTGAATTTGTCTTCTGCCTCTTCGGAGCTGTGCACACATTAGAGTAGTGCCCCGCTTTGCCACAGTTAAAGCAATTTCCTCTTGGCGGCTTGTCGGTATGAGGTTTTGAAGATGCTGCTTGGCTTGACTCAGCTTGATACGCGGCAGGCTTGCGTTTGTTCCCGGCTTGGCTTCTAGCGCGATCCTGCTCCAGATGCCTATGGTCAAGGTCTTCGTAGTTTCATGTCATTTCCACTAATTCGTTAAATTCCAGCTTGACATGGGCCATGGATCTATCATGATACTGTCGCCTTAGCCCAAGGATAAACCTATTATTTTTGGACTTTGCAGTGGCGACGAGCTCCAGAGCATAGGACGACAACAATGTAAATTTATTCAGATAATCCTGCACGGAAAGATCCCCCTGCTGGAGGTTGGCGAAGTCATCGTGCATTCGCTCTAGAGCTTGTTCTGGGACATATTTCTCCATGAAGAGTTCTTTGAATCCATCCCATGTTCTTCCAGCTTCTCTATTCCCGGCGGTGAGAGATTCCCACCATAGCTCAGCTTGTTCCTACATAAGCCAGGCGCCCATAATATCTTTATCTTCGTCTCCAAGCCTTAGGCCTTCAAGATTTTTCTCGCATGTTTTGAGCCATGCAAGGGGCTCTATTACTGTGCCAGTTCCTGAGAAGGTCTTGCCTCCTAAGTTTTTGTATCTCTTAGCTACACGGTCCAGCTCGAAGTATTGAGCGGCCGAAGGTTGTATCAAAGGTCCTTCTTGAACTGGGGCTTCTCCCCTTCCTCGGCCTCGGCCGGCATGGCCTCCTCTAGCGGCGGCTGCTCTGGTAGCCATTTGTCAAATTCTGTATAAGCAAGAAAAGAGTCAGCTAACAGAAATGATAGTTTATTGCATAGTTAAGCAGAAAATTTACGGAAAGATAATGATGGACTGATCAAATGTTTTTTCTATTCTGCTCGGCTCATTCTAGGACTTTACTAGTCCAATCTCTAATGAACGACTCGCCTTAGAATGCTACTGATTCTATTTTGACGAAGTGTTTAATGAGTTAGACTCCAGAACTAAGGTTAACCAAAGCTTTAATACTAGCTGTTACGATCCCAAAACCCCGTGACACGGTGTTAAGGATAATCATTGGAATATAACACATTAATCATCATTAGCAGATCACAGATAATAGCATAAACAGAAAATAGAATAATTTACACACATATGACAGCGGAATCATATAGATATCATCACATCAAAGAAGCACAGTACAGGATACAACTTAGTGCATAATGATACATAGTCAGTCACCATCGCCTGAGGCGGAATCATACATAAAGAGTACATAAAATAAATATCAGTCTACATCGCCAATGGCGGAATCATAATGTAGATACAATAATGGCGGAGAAAATCCAAGTTAGCAGGGTGTAGTCAAGCCTCGCCATGAGCCAAAAGTGCGTCAGAAACCTGTAACTAGGCTGCCCGTGGGAAAATGAGGGCACCCGAGTTTGCAAGGTGAAACAAACTACGAGTCAGTCATGGGACTGGTATGAGAAATCTACTTAACTTATTAACAACAATAATAAGGCAAATCAAAGGACCACGCCACTTTCGCGGAACGGGTTTACTCCAATGAGTGCTAGTGCATGAAATAAAGTAAAAGATTAAATCATCGCAATGCTTTTCATAAAATGAAGCCATTATAAGACTCATGTCCCATCACACAATGCAACGCAAGCCGGAGGATAGAGTTTTACCTTATAATGGCCAAAAATGCTTCATACGTATAAAACAAAAGTGTTTGATATTATTACTAGTGCATATATGTTTCAAAAGCAAATTCAATCATAAATATCAATCCTAGACGGCATGGGTACCATATATCATGTCGCCATACTAGTAATACAATCACATTCACATATTTCGTATTGGAAATTGGATTCCTTCATGAGTCGAGGCAAGGGGCAAGCTCGTCTCCGATTCGAGACACTCTAGCAAATGCCTTGGGACCGCACACAGCAATCCCTGGATCCTCCAAGGCCGGTCCTCTCTTACTTTTGAGGATTGGCAATTCCTGAACACATGTTTCCCGGTCCTTACAGACCTATAATCGAGTCGCCTCGTATTCCAACAACCACACAGGTGAAAAGTAGATATAAATGTAAAGGCTGGGAGGTCACTGACACCACCATAGCTAGAAAGAAACGTCGTGCACTCCTTGGGTCCTTTTCCCGTTTTTGACTCATAACGGGGTGTGAGGCTCGCGAATTCACGTTATACACAAAGCTACGTCACATCGACCATGCTTTGATCATCAACCACAAGACTTTTCTTTGCAACAGAAGCCTTGATCATATGCCACTCGAGCGTGCCACACAAGCAATCCACTCCATGCGACTGATTTCTATCAATACATAACCTCTGAGCTCGTACGTCTCAGAGAAGGGCGTTAAGCAAGAGAATAAATTCTCCGCCACCAAACAGATATATATTTAACAGAGATCAATCGACATAGAACAAAATCCAATGTCAGACACACAGTCCATTTACAACTCCGTTCTAGGTCTGAACGAAATCGGAGGCACCAATTCCTCGCATATCCGTACAATCAACAGTATGTTTGGACGACTACTACTTCAGTTCCTTCATGGTAGCTACTCCAATCACGAGCGTCAGTAGCGCCCATCCATCCAATGTGAAGATCGTCGGTCTTCAACTGTCTTCGACTCTTCGACTTCTCAACGTCGATCGATTATTTGAAATGAGATGAACTCGGCCTTTTCAACTAACCCACGTATATTTAGATCTTCAAAACAATTTATCACATGGTTGGACTATTCAACATTCACATTTCAGTTCTTTAGTTATAATTCTCATGTTAAATACATTCAACCATCACATATCAAGCAAACACAACAAAATTGGTTTATTTCCACTCTATACCGTCTATAGAATTTTATAACGATATATCGCCATTTTTATTTAATTTAAAACGGCCCTATTTAATTAAACGACGTTTCAGGTCGTGTCGATGCACTGGCGCTGCTTTTCACCAATTTTTTTTTACACATATCTGGAAATCTAACCGTTGGATCTTCACAAATTTTATATCATTAGGAAGGTCATTTCAAAACGAATCCAGCGGTTTCAGTTTTGGGAAAATCCGACGGTCGGATCTTCCACACTAGTCATTTGAAGTTACGATTTCAATTTACGAACTGCAGCGTCGTTATTTGATTTAATTTAATTATATATATATATATATATGTATATAAAAATATAATCGTTTCTGGCGCTGTTTTTCTTCAGATTTGAATTAAACATTCCAGACAATCCAACCGTCGGATCTTCACAAAGTTGGTGCCGTTGGAAAGATATTTCCAAGGCGAACCCAACGGTTGCGGTTTCGGGAAAATACAATGGTCGGATTTCCCGCACTAGTCGTTTGAAATCATGGTTTCAAAACACGAACTACACGGCCACGTTTCGTTTTAATTTTATTTATATTTATATATTTATATAAATATAGTTCATTCAAAAATTCCTATATCGTTTTTACTTCAATTATTTCACTAACGCCTTTAAATTTTGGAAAATTTCGCCATAAACTCCTTTGTACGGGAGGGGCTGGGAAAATTCCCAAATAGCCACACGGGCGTCTCATGTCAAAAAGAAAAAGAAAAAGCCAAGCGGCTAGCCAACAGGCTCATAAAATCATCACCCAAACAAAACAGTAAATGTGTACCTATTTGTCGGGCACAAAATTTTATTCCTCTTCTCTAGCCTCTTTGCTATAACCTGTTCAATGAATATGCATGTACATATATACAATTTTTATCACTTATCATTTTCCATTCAACTTCATATTTGATTTACTTTGGTTTAAAAACACCATTCATTCTAATGTTGCATGCATAGGCTAAAATCATATCATTAGCTAATTAATGTATATTTCAACTCATGCACATTTATTTGAACAAGTGGCTATTTTGAACACTTCACATTTCAAAGATGATAATTTTGGCGAACTAAAATAGATTTCAACAAATGACTATTTTATTTAGTTCCTATAGATGTTAAAAATAATATTTCTTCACAAATATTTGTTTCAACGTCCGCATATCTCTAGCATATCACATATATGATAAAAATGATATTTTTATCATTTAAAATATTCATTTGACAAATGGATGTTTTCAGCACTTCATAGTTTCAATAAAGATGTAATTTTTATTGTTCGATCTTTTTATTCAACACATGAACTTTTCATTACACACACTTCTCAACACATGAGCATTTCCACACATGGATATTTTATTTATGTTGTTCATATAAGAAAGATGAAATTTTTATTGTTGAAACTATTTATATATAAGGCAAATATTTTACTTACTTCATATATATTATAAAAATGTGATTTTTATTGTTTAAACACTTCATTCATTCACAAATGAATTTAATTTTCACACATCATTTTTCAACACATGAACATTTCCAGACATGGATATAGTTTCAACATATGGCTTTAATTTCAACGCATGAAGATAATTTCAACATATGAAAATAATTCTAACACATGAATATTATTCAAAATTTCGGCAGCATAACGGCAGGGTAGTTAAAACCAGCACCGTCCCTAGTACGGCTCCTCGCTCTACCTTAAAACCTCGCGGTTTTTGACAATGGGGATTCATGCATCTAATTCGCACACAGGCGGCATGTTTTATTTTTACTTCCACAAATATTTCCAATTCATTTCAATCACCAATGAGTATTTTTCAACCACAACCAAACAATATCAACCACAAACAATTATTCAACCATTCGTATTTTTCATCCAATAATTCACACCAATTCACAACAATAAATATCGTCCATGGTTTGTGGACGAGGGGAGTGTGTGTATATATATATATATATATATTATTGCTATATTTCACTTGCATTTCAACACATATATCAATTATTCTATGCATGTATAATTCATACTACGCTTATACAGCTTACACTACGCATGTACATGAGGTATACAACACGTGTGTAATTTATATTTCGCTTATATAATTTATACACGACATTTTCTATTCAAATTATTTTAATTTAGATTTCTCACATTGGTTTGCGGAGTGCTAAAAATCGTAGATGACTCAGAAAAATCCGCGGCTTCTGCTATGTGGTAGAGAGCTTCCTTGCGTTCCCGATGTTTCCTGTTTCATCGAATTTCGTCAACACACCAAAAAGATATGATTTTTCAAAGTTCAAACATAAAAAAGGACTCACCTTTCACGATGGTTCGAAACTAGGTTTGAGGTTTTCGCGAAATCCGTGGCACGTGGGGACGATCGGGGGTGCTGACGTGGAAGAGCTTCGAGCGGCGGTCTTGTCGGTGGTGGTTTGGTGGCGCTCGGTGGTCGGATCTGGTCAGGGTGGCAATGGGAAGTCGACGACTTCCTGGGCTCGATTCAGGCGGAGGCGGCGACGAGGGGTGGAGGGAGTTGGTCGGATTTGAAGAGGAGGAGGAGGCGCGTCGAGGTAGGGGTTGCGGCGGCTGGAAGTGGCGGAGGCGGCATCGATCGGTCGAGGAAGTCCGGAGCACGCGTCGCTGTTCGTTTCGAGGGTTACGGAGGTTTTTTTATTTTAATTTATGAAAGAAAAATTCTGATTGGCCGATATATATGTTATATTTTTAAATAGTGTTTTCTCCAACGAACTCCTTTTCAAGCCCAACGACTGTCGTCCCTAGCTAAATACCCCCATCCCGGACACAATGGGATATGTTTCGTTGGCCAATTCGACTGTTACAATCAGTTATTTTTCAAATTAAAGTATAAAACATTTAATTTTAACTTTGAACGTACATTTCAATTTGCCAGGGCCACAAACTGATTCAAAAAATTCCAGAAAAATAAATCTAGCTATGTTTTGATGCTACGGTCCCAACAAAACTAGTTTCGTCGAATTCTGAGATCGTTTGAAAAATTGCCATTTTCTGGTCGATCCAATTTAACAGAAATTGACCAAACACGTTTTCTTTTGCCACACTCACATACTAGCTTCAAAAATTATGAAATTTGAAACCTAGCAATAGTTTGACATCCCGGACCCAACAAAAGTGGTTTCGTCGAATTCCGAGGTCGTTTGCAAAATATCAATTTTCCAGGGCTATATATTCTATATAGCGACCTTTCTGAAAATTCATTCGGCCATAACTTTTGATTCCCATTATGAAATTTCGATTTTTCAGATTCGTTAGAAAGGTATTGATAAACAGATTTAAATATTTTTGGTTTCGTTAAAATCCGTCATATTTTCCACCCTGCACAATCAGTCTATGTTTGAATTTAAATTTTCAAACTGACTCTCTATTTCTAATTCACTATTTTATTGAAATATTCTGTTTCAATTGTTCAAATTCCTTTGAAATCACCAATTTAAAAAATTTAAATTGGCTCGTATTTTCCAGGTTATTACATATGTACTCATTTCTTCATTGAGAAATAAAAGTTGTTGGGTCTTCGTGGACGTAGGATATTCATATCTGAACCACGTTAAATCTTCTGTGTCCTTTTTTTGTTCTTTGCTTTTTTGTGAGATTTCATAATTGTTTTGTTATACTCCATTAGTATCTAAATATACAATACTAGATCCTCATCAAAATTTCGCATAAATCACTACAGTTTGGTATCAGAGCTGATGTTATTGTTTCTATTTGGATATTAATGGCTACTTCTAGTAAGTCTATTGGAAGATCTGGCATCAATTATGGAGTAACACGTTTTGACGGAAAAGGAGATTTTGGTACTTGGAAGATAAAGATAGAGGTCGTATTGAAAAAGGAGAAGACTTTTAAAGTTGTTTCTACGCCTGAGAAATTGAAAGATGTTGATGCAGCAGAATTGGAGGAAATGGAAGACGAAGCTCTTGCAACAATTCAGTTGAGTCTTTCAGATGAAGTCCTTAGAGAATTTTCTCAGAAGAAGACGGCGAAGGAACTATGGGATGCATTATCAGATGCATATCAAGACAAGTCTCTCACAAATCGGATTATTCTACAACAACAACATTATTCATTCAAGATGAAACCTGGAGCCAATCTTATGGAGCATGTAGATGCCCTGACCACTTTAGTTATGAACCTGAAGGCGGCAGATGTTGATATTACTGATGAGGCTCAAGCTGTGATCCTCCTATGTTCCTTGCCTAAAGAATATACTGCTTTTGTCAATTCCATGATTATGCCCGTAGTAAAATTAGCCTCTCTGATGTAATGGCTGGCCTTCATAATGAAGTGTTAAGAGGTTGATTGGCGAGCACTAAAATTGATAGTGATACTGAAGGCTTATCTGTTCAGAGAGGTAGAAGTCAAAGCAAGAAAGGTGAAGGACAAAATTCTTCGAGGTCTTAGTCTAGGGGGCCTAAGAAATTGACTTGCCATTATTGTAAGAAGCCCGGGCACTTTGTTGCACAATGTCCCAGGCTTGAAGGAAAAAGAAAAGACCCAAAGCAAGCTTCAGCCTCTACGTCGTAGAAATCAGATACAGAGAGTGACACTGATGTATTTACAGCTTCTAGCTCTTCTGGGAAGAGCACCCTATGGTTGATTGATTCTGGCGCATCCTGTCATATGACACCTGATAGGAACTCTTTTTCCACTTACCGTGAGATTGATGGAGGAGAAGTTCTGATGGGCAATGATGCTTCTTGTCGTATGATTGGTGTTGGTAGTGTAAAAATCAGGATGTTTGATGGTGTTATTCGAACCATTATAATGTTAGGCATGTACCTGATTTAAGGAGGAGCTTGATTTCTGTTGGGGCATTGAGTAGACTTGAACTAAAGATTGTAGTTGAAGAAGAGAAGAAGAAAATATCTAAGCGTTCCATGATCGTTATGAAAGGAGTGAGGGTAGGAAATCTCTATTTACTAAAGGGCACTACTATAATTGGTGAATCAGCTTCAGTTACTTCTGCTGATTCAGATTCTTCCAGATTATGGCACTTGCGGATGAGCCACATTGGCGAGCGCAACATGGATGAGCTAAGAAAGCGAGGTTTGATTGACAGAGTACAGCATTCAAAGCTTGGTTTTTTTTGAAGAGTGTGTTCTTGGTTAGCAGACGAAGATTTCTTTTGGTGTTGGTGAGCATAAGGCAAAAGCTATTTTGGATTATGTTCACACGGATGTTTGGGGACCTTCCCCTTGCCCATCCTTGGGTGGAGCCAGGTTTTTTGTTTCATTTATAGACGATTTCTCTCGTAAAGTTTGGGTATACTTTTTAAAGTCCAAAAGTGAAACCTTTGCTAGATTTCGTAAATGGAAATCCATGGTGGAGAAGCAGTCAGGGAAGAAGTTGAAAGTTCTCCGTTCAGATAATGGCGGTGAATTCATGTCACAGGAATTCATCGATTATTGTGAGTCCGAAGGCATTAAGAGGCATTGCACCACACCAGGTGAGCCCCAGTCCAATGGAGTTGCAGAAAGGATGAATCAAACATTGTTGGAGAGAACTAGGTGCCTCAGATTGACTGCTAAGTTAAAGAAGGGATTTTGGGCTGAAGCTTTATCTATGGCGGTATTCCTCATCAACCACACACCTTCTACTGCCATAGATATGAAGATCCTTGAAGAAGTATGGAAAGGAGAGCCTGTTATCTATTCATTCCTCAAGGTGTTTGGTTGTCCAGCTTATGTGCATGTGAGTCGAGGAAAGCTGGAACCTAGAGCTCATAAGTGTATCTTTCTAGGTTATAGAAGAGGAGTAAAAGGATATAGGTTATGGTGTCCTATTAGCAAGAAACTTATTATAAGCAGGCATGTAACATTTGATGAGAAGGCTATGTTGAAGATGGAGCCTTCCTCATCGGATGATGATGAGAGGACATGTGAAGAATACCAAACACAAAGCAAATCATCTGTTAATTCTTTCCATAGACGTTCAAATGGCGTTTTCGATGACGCCGTGGTTGATGAGGATAGTATGGATACTGGCACAGAAGATCAAACTCAAGGTGGAGATCATACAGTGACTAGGCCTGTTAGAGAAAGAAGAAAGCGCAGATGGCTTGATGAGTTTGTTGTTTTGAGAATCAAAGACATTGACTTTGATGATATGGCAACGTATGCATTAAACGTTGTCCATGATGAGCCCAGAGATTATAGAGACGCTATTGCATCAGTTGACAGTTCCAGTTGGCTAATAGCTATGGAAGAGGAGATCGAATCTTTACGAAAAAAATCACACTTGGGATTTTGTGCCACTTCCTGCCGACAAGAGAGCTATTGGATGTAAGTGGATCTATAGAGTGAAAGACGACGGCAATGGAGATTTCAGATATAAAACAAGACTAGTAGCAAAGGGGTATGTTCCGAAGAAAGGGGTAGAGTATCATGACATCTTTGCTCCAGTTGTTAGGAATACTTCCATTCGTATTCTCTTGGCATTAGTTGCTCATTATTACATGGAATTAGAGCAACTAGATGTCAAAACTGCTTTCTTGCATAGTGATCTGGATGAAGAGATTTATTTGCGGCAGCCGGAAGGGTTCATTGATAGTAGCAGGACAGACTATGTTTGTAAACTTAACAAATCTCTTTATGGATGAAGCAGTCTCCTAGACTATGGTACAAGAGATTTGATAATTTTATGCTTTCACTGGGATACTCCAGAAGATTCAAAGACCAGTGTGTTTATTTTAGGAGATGTGATGATGACATGATTTATTTGTTGTTATATGTTGATGATATGTTGATTGCATCTCAGAGTATGGTCAAAATTAAGGAGTTGAAAGCGGAGCTTGGTAGAGAGTTTGATATGAAGGATTTGGGAAAGGCACAAAGAATATTGGGTATGGAGATAAGCATGGATAGGAAGCAGAGAGAGTTAAGGCTCACTCAGGTGCAGTACATCGAGAAAGTCCTCGCTCGATTTGGGATGGAGAAAGCCAAACCGGTAGGCACTCCTTTAGGCTCTCATTTTAAGTTGTCGAAAGACCATTCTCCTACATCGGAAGAAGATAAAAGGTATATGGCTAATATACCTTATTCTAGTGCTGTTGGTTGTCTCATGTATGCGAAGGTGTGCACGAGACCAGATTTGGCCCATGCAGTTGGTGTTGTCAGTCGATATATGTCTAACCCAGGCAAAGAACATTGGCAAGCAGTGAAGTGGATTCTTAGATATCTTCCAGGCACTTCTTCGGTGGGTTTGCTATACGGTGGAGTTAATGGTGACATCTTTCTTAGAGGATACTGTGATTCTGATTATGCTGGGGATAAAGATGCTAGGAAGTCAGTGTTAGGCTATGTTTTTACACTTGGCATACACTTGATTTCATGGAGATCAAAGCTGCAATCTATCGTAGCTTTGTCGACTACCGAAGCAGAGTTGATATCGATTGTGGAAGCAATAAAGGAAGGATTGTACTTACTTCAGTTGTTGGATGATCTTTCAATGCCGCAGCGGACAGTGGAGCTATTTTCAGACAGTCAGAGTGCGATTCATCTTGTTAAGAATGAAGCTTATAGTTCATGGACAAAGACATTGATGTTTGAGGTTTCTTTCTTATGCATGAGGAAGAACGGAGCAAGATCAAATTATTGAGGGTGGGTACTTCGGATAATCCTTCAGATATGATGGCCAAGTCACTTCCAAAGGACAAGTTTGAGCATTGCTCAAACTTGATCAGTTTGCTTCTTGTTACTTGAGCGCCATGGGGCGCTGGGCCTAACAAGTTCTATGTTGATTGTTGAAGATGAGATGATGAAGAAAGACTGTCATATTTGAATCAAGGTGGAGTGTTGAAATTGATGATTCAAATATTTGTAGAGAAGGAAAGATTGATTGTCAATCATGTAATTGGCTCCTATATGGAATAACTTGGGTGCCAAGTTTACTTGGAAGTCAAGAAAACTTGGGTGCCAAGTTTACTTGGAGGTCAAGAAAACTTGGGTGCCAAGTATACTTGGAGGTCAAGAAATCCCTCTATATAAATAGAGGTCATGTTATTGTATGAAAAAAGCAATCCACCATTAATCTTCTCTCAATTGTAATCTTCCTCCTCTCTTATGTACTCATTTCTTCATTGAGAAATAAAAGTTGTTAGGGCTCCGTGGACATAGGATATTCATATCCGAAACACGTTAAATCTTCCATGTCCTTTTTTTGTTCTTTGCTTTTTTGTGAGATTGCATAATTGTTTTGTTATACACCATTAAACAATACTAGATCCTCATGAAAATTCCGCATAAATCACTGCAGATACTTCAAGAAACAAGCGCTGATGCGTCTGGTTCGCTGATGGTGTACGCCCCTGTCTATTTTAAAAATGTTTTCACTGTTAGAACCCACTTACTGAATATTGATTATAATGTCAATATCTTTAGTCATTGTTGATGTTTCAATGACTGATGCTACTAAGCTGTGAAGCATTTCATGTATTCATGTTAACATGGAGTTTGAGATGATTATTTTGGCCATAGGAAATATTATCGATGATGCATCGCATCATAATATGCGTTTGGATATATGTCAAATAATTTTCCGATTACATATCACTATATCATAAACTTCTTCTTAAAAATTTGTTGCTTTTATTTGCATCTAGAGAATTTGGCTAATAGCACCGCTGGCAATGAAGATAACGTAAATACTAAAAGTAAAATGGAGGACATAAATGAAGGTGACTCAAAATCTAAGTATACTGGTATAAACATGAGAGAAGAATCTATAATAAAATTAAGCACAAAAAGAAGCCGAGACAAAGAAAAAGAGAGATCAAGGGGAAAGGATAGAGATGCTAGAGGAAGGGACTCGGATAGTGAGCGTAATCGAAGAGGAAGAGATTCTGATAAGAAGAGAGAGAAAGAGTTTGATAGGGAGAGGTAAAAACACAAAGGGAGAAGTCATCGCTCCAAGGAAAAAGGCATAGGTATAAATGCACTTGCAGTAATCTTCATTACGTTTGGTATTTTAAATTTCTTGATATTGGCCCAACTCCGCACCCCGATTTTTATACATCACTTGGTTCCTACTTCCTGTACCAAGAACCTTGCCTTTTACTTGTCCTTTTTTAACTATATTTACTTTTATGTCCTAAGCTAGCAAGTTTTTAGGGTAAAAATTAATTTAATCTAAAATTTGCCTTGCCAACTAATTGGACAGAGTCACTTTTAAACTATATCGAAATTGGTTTTGCTCAATAACATGTTTCATGGTGCAGGACACTTGGATAAATCAACGCATTATTCCTCTATAGGTAAAGTATAATACCCAATCATTATTATCCTCCTTCATTTTCTTTAATTTTGGGGTGTTGTTGACTGCTTATGCATTATTCCGTCTGAAATTCTATGAACTGCCAAAAAGGAATCAAAACAGGGGAGAAGAAGTATAGATATAGATTCCTCCAAATAGTTTACATATCTTAGCCTGAGTTATACCTGACCTTTAGCTTGTTTATTCTACTTCCATGTTTTATTTAGTGTTCCAATGGCCCTAGAAGTTAAATCTACTTTAACGTCATTTTTTTTTTGCAGATCGGAGAAATTACTATAGCTCATCACATTCTTCTCGTGACAAGGAACGTCATAGGCATTATTCGTGAAGTACTTAACTTCGACTACCGTTTCTTGATTTCGATGTAGCCGATGGTTTATACCTTACTTGATAAGAGAGTGAATTTGATTTTTTTTCTTGTTACTAGCATAACCCACAATTCCCAGATCAATTTAATATTAGGAAAATGATAGTGCACGCACTCTCTGACTTTTAATTTTATTTTTTTAGATTTCTTTACCGAGCCACATAATATGGAAATAGAGTGATTTGATTACTCAGAATTTTCCTTTTTGGTCACTAGAAGTTATGTTCATTTTGCAAGGTTTGTGCATTAGGTAGGTAAAGGATACGGTACAGTTTCTATTGTGATGTAGAAGGAATTGTTTGAGTTTACCGATGGTGTTACTGGAGGAGTTGTGTTAATGCTGTGTGCAGGGCAGTGAAGAAGAGAACATATGTTTATGGTTGTTAGGTGTAGTGCTATAGGCAATGGCTTGATTGAAGGCAGCAGGGTGTTGTTGGAGTTTGGAATATTGGTGAGTGAGGCAGTGGGGATGAAAGAAGTTACAGTTGAAGTTTAGTAGTCCTGACTTGGTTGAGATGTTGGTTGAAAGGTATATTACTGCTATACTTATTATTTATTGTTATTGACTATTTAGACAAAGGAAGTAAAGGAAAACGTGAAAAAAATGTATGAGAAACCAAGATCTGCCTTGGAGAACGAGGTCTGCAAATTCTACCCAGTGTCAACCCCTTGATATACCAGTGCAATGGCAAACTACACTTCTAACAGGTTTAATGTTCATTTGCTGTACCCAAGGGGTGGCAGCTTGAGTTATGAATAAGTACCTTTCCAACAGGATTTTCAAATGTTTGATGCTTGATTATAAATATAATTCCACCTATAGTTTTTATCGTACCCTTGAACTATTCATTCTGTAAGTTCATTTTTTGTTTTATTATGGTCTAGCGGGCCTATTGGTCCATTGGATAAGGGTTTTGAGTTAGATGGCTATAAATATTAAGAAATATCTCTCCAATTTATGTAGCTTTTGTTTTTTTATAAAAGAAGCTTGAATCTGGTTTTAAAAAAAAAATTAATTAACTAAACCTTTTACGATAATAAGATTTATAATAATAATAAATTAACTAAGATTTATAAATATTAAATAAGTTTACAAAAATGAACTAAGTATTATAAAAATATAACTTAGTTAACTAGTTTTAAAAGAATTAAAGTTTAGTTTATAAAAATTAACTGTATTATATAAAAATATAAAATATTCCATAATAATAATAGTAATAACAATGATTATTAACTAAGATTTATAATAATAATAAGTTAACTAAGATATAAATATTAAATAAGCTTAATAAAATTAATTAATTACTGTTAAAATTTAACTAAATTATTTATTTTTTATAAAAATCAACTAATATATATAATATAAAAAATAACTAAATCTTATGTTATAATAATAATTATTATTATTATAATTATATTTATGACAATAATACTAAATTGACCAAGATTTATAAATATTAAACAAGTTTATATAAATTAGCTAAGTATTACGAAAATTAAATAAGTTAACTAATTTATTTAAAAATTAACAATTTTAGTTTATACAAGTTAACTAAATATATAAAAATATAAAATATAACTAAATCTTATGCTTTAATATTAATAATAATAAACTAAGATTCATTATAATAATAAGTTAACTAATATTCATTAAGTTAACCAAGTTCTATACAAATTAACTTATTATATAAAAAAGTAGAGAATTTTATAAATAATAATGATAGATTAATTAAATTTTATGAAAATAACTAAGGTTTTAAAAAATTAACTAAATTATTGATTTTATAAAAATTAACTATGGTATATAAAAAATAGTCAAGTTTATAAAATTTGACTAAGTATTGTAAATTTAACTAAGTTAACTAATTTTTGCAAAAATTAACAAATTTATGCTAATACAAATAACGATAATAATAATAATAATTAACTAAGCTTATAATAACAATAAATTATAAAATAGTAACAAAGTTAACTTATTTTTACATAAATTTAACATATTTATAATAATAACATTACTAATGATTAAATAAGTTTATAATAATAATAAATTATAAATATTAACCAAGTCAACTAAGCTTTATAAAAATCATCTAACATTTAATAATAATAATAATAATTTAATGAAGTTGACCATATTTTTTTGATAATAATGGTTATATATTAAACATGTTTTACAAATTAATTAATTAAGCATTATATATATATATTGAAAATTATATATATATTATAGGAAACTATAAATTATGAAATGTTAACCAAGTTAATTAAGTTTTATAAAAATTAACAAGTTTATAATAATAACAATAATCTAAGTTTATAATAAGCATAATAATACATTATAAAATATTCACATGTTAACTAATTTATAAAAAATTAACTAAATTAACTAAGTATTATAAATAGCACATGAACTTATACGTTCATTATATATATGATAATTATTATTTCTAATTTATATTATATGTTTACTCTAACTTTTTGCTTGTGCGTTCAAATTATAGGCACATTATCAAATTATCATTTCCTTCCAAGAAAACACCCAACCATAAGCGCAATATCAAGTTGCATGCCTGACATCTAAGGTAACATGTAACAACCCGAATTTTAAACAACGTGTTAAGACAAGAATCAAGGCAGAATTAAATGTTAAAATCTGAATCAGGAGAAACGGGCTGTGCCATTGCGTACGTCTCGGAAAAATACACGAAATAGAGTCCGAAATTTCGTAAATCGGAGTCCGTATGACCAAGATATGGCCTTCGGAAGTTTCACGAAAAATCAGAATTCAAAACAGATTTCAAATTTTCAGAAATCAGGCTAGGCGGGAAAAATCCCCCAGAACCAGGTCAACCTGGGAGACCAGGTCGACTGGGGAGTCGACCCCAGGGTCGACCTGGGGGTCGACTTGCCTGGTCGGCCAGGTCGGCCAGGTCGGCCAGGTGCACTTGTTTTGGCTCCTGGGTCTTGTTTTGGAGGCTTGTGGCGATTTTTGAGGGCTTGGATCTATCCTAGGGTTAATCTAACGGCCTAAACTACTCCTAATCTCTATAAAAACACCCTAGGACCTAACCTGAATCACTAAAAATCATTCTAGCAACTAAACTATGCCAAAATTTCTAATGATCATGGCCTCCACTCAAAACCTTAGCCTCCATCCTCTTGTCATAAATTCTATCTTCATTCTCATGAGAGATTAGATGTTCGTTTGAGTGTTTCTAAGTTACATGAGAGTTGCTAAGCTCGATTCAAGGCTAAAGTTGCAACCTTTATACTTCAAAGCAAGGAAGTTTCTTATTATTTTCTCAAGGGTTACATTGGAGCTTATTGATTTGGGGTTTTTTGCTAGTGTGGCTTCGTCTCAATCTTTTTATATGCCGATTTGTGCCTTCATAGCATTGTAAGCCCCCTCCTACTATTAGATATTAACTATGAAGTTAAATGAATGTTGCAAGTTGGGTTTGAACATTAAGTATCATACATGTTATCATGTTATGTATACCATCATGTTTGTAAAGACGCCATCTTGATCTTATGGGCTAAAAGCTATAAGCTTTATGTTGAAGGTTGCATTATGCAACATGAGAGCTATCATATCCCTTATGATAACTTGCATGTAATGCTATATGCGAACTTCTAGGCAACTTTCTATGTCACCTATCATCATGATTCGCCTATGTGCTAAGTTTGGGGTTATGCATGTTTTTGAGGCTTAATAATGTAACATGCAAATTAATGAACACATTTACGCCTCATATGCCACCATGATTAACTTGTGGCCTTATACCCTTTTTGTCATGCCTTTTCCAAGTTCCTTCTTTAATCCATTATGCGTTGTTGTGAATGTATATGCGAGTTTAAAAGCGTTGGGGTTATGTTATGGGGAAACTTTAATGACATGAAACATGATTTGGGTAAATTGGTATAAACGTGACAACATGTAACTTTGGCTATGAGCATGGGACTTGGAAAATTGACACGTATGGGTTGTAAGTGTAACAAGACACTAGACCAAACATGAAAATGGCCAACTCGAGGTTGGGTTGAGTTTGTAGCATAAATCTACCCGGACCCGCCCGGCTTAACTAGTGGCTACAAACAATAGGATCCAATGTGAGAAGTTGGTCATGTCGCGCTTAAGACCCGAGGTTAGACTAGGTTGTGGTGTAAAGCTACCCGGACCCGCCCGGCTTAACGAGTAACCACGACAAGGTCTAATGTGAGAGGTTAAGAGTGCATTAATTAAATTAATGCCACATGATAAGGTTAAGTAAATTTGACTAATGACACTTAACCGGTATGACACGAATGGGTAGGTTAAGTGGGACCGGGCTTGATTTCTTAACGACACTTAACCATACAAGACAATTAGGGGATGGGGTTAAGTAATTTACGCTTAACTAATCCGACTTGGTAATTAGATGGGTTTAAGTAATCCACACTTAACTAATCTAAACACGGTAAATTCGATGAGGTTAAGTAATCCATACTTAACTAATCTAACATGGTAATTAGATGGGGTTAAGTAACTTAGACTTAACTAATCTAAACACGGTAATTAGATGGGGTTAGGTAACTTAGACTTAACTAATCTAAACACGGTAATTAGATGGGGTTAAGTAACCTTCACTTAACTAATCTAAACACGGTAATTCGATGGGGTTAAGTTAATCACTTAACCAATCTAAACATGGTAATTCAATGAGGTTAAGTAACCAATACTTAACCAACTTAACACGGTTATTTAATGGGGTTAAGTAACTTATACTTAACCAATTATACATGATGATTTGATGAGGTTGAGTAACCTATACTTAACCAATCTAATATGCGGACCTGATAGGGTTAAGTCACAAGATCTTTTAAATAAACTTAACCATTGTAATACGATTAGTGGATGGGGTTAAGCTAACCCATGCTTAACCAATCCGACTCGATGATCTGATGGGATTAAGATAATCTATGCTTAATCAATCTAACATGATAATCTGATAGGGTTAAGACAAATAAATACTTAACCAATTTGACTTGATAGGGTTAAGTCACGAGCTTCTTGGTACACTTAACAAACTTGTAGGGCTAAGCCTTGAACTTGAGTACTTAGCCAATCTTGACATGATTCGTAGGCGGGTTAAGTCATGAACTTGGATAACAACACTTAACCCATTTGACAAAACCCTAGCTCAGGGGACTAGGTTGGAAATCGTAGTTAACAAGGATAGCGGAAAGAGGGGCTAAGTGGTAAACCTTAGTTAAGGGTAACTAAGTAATAATTCTTAGCTAAGGACATGGGAATAGTTCATAAAGAGATGAGTAACCTGGTACGGTAGGTCATCGCTTAGTATATGAGGGGGAGCAAGTTATCTGACTTGGATAAAAGCTCCAGCGGACTGGGTAACGAGGCGGAAGCTTCGGGGAACGTGAGGGTACTCTTGTTATCCCTCTGTGAGGTGGCAAGTGGTCCATGAAACCCGGCCCCAAAGGGGTTAAGGTCTGCGGTAGAAGAGCCAAGAGTATGCCTTGGTTGCTATGCGAGCGACCTAAAGACTGGGATGGATTAGCGTGGAGTCGACGATACTTGATTTTGCCCCCAGGATAGCATGTCGCCGACTACCAACCATCTTTAGTCAATCGTGTACGTACGAAAAGGCAGGGAACTCCCAACAGACCATATACTAGCTATCGAGTTATGGGTGAGGTTGGCTATCTGGAAGTGGGCATCGATGGGCCGTAGTGTAGTTCTCATACATGATTTTTCTTGGGTTGCCTTTCAGTAGTTGAGGTAGGGGTCACGTGGGACCATAGCCACGGGTACAAAAACAGACCTTGATATCTGCATCGGCAGACGACTTAAAGCTCCCGACTGAGTTCCGTATTTCTTGGTTTGCCCTGGCACGGAACTCGGATGGCACATTGAGAAACATGTACGTCTAGACATGGAAAACGGTTCATGATACATACGTGGGATAAAGGGCGCGGTTGATGGGTGGCATAATCCCTAGTGGCCCTAGGTGGCTGAACCCAAACCGAGACACGAAAACGTTTATTAGGTAGCATAATCCCTAGTGGTCCTAGGTGACATAAATCCTAAGTGAATGCGCGATAGTTCATGGTAAGGAAACAAAACTAGATCAAGGGTAGCAGTCCAAAATAACCTCAAGGATAAAACGTTTACATGGGAAAGCCCGTATGGCCTACGGCAAAGGACTGAACTTATACATGGAAAGAAACATACGAGTTGGGAAAACCTACATATGCTATATATTAGGTTGACATGGACCAATACATGACATTGGGCAAGGGACATTCATAGTTAACACATGACGCGGGTTGGGATACTAGTGCGAGGGGTGCAGAGCAAATATACATGTTAGAACCAGGGGAAATATACATGATAGATACCGTGGGATGTTATACAGGATAGGTACCTTGGGATAGTATACTTGATAGAAACCTGACAATGTGATACCTTGATTTATCTTGACACCGTAGTTTATCATGACACACTCGTGTATCTTGGTACAGTAGTTCATCCTGTTATTTTGGTTTAGCTTATCTATCTTGTCATCGTACTTATGTTCATCTCAGTTCCTCATGCCAGTTAACTTTACTAGTTTATATACTGATAGTAGATAGGGCTTACCAGTCTTTATGACTAACCCCGTTTTGTTTCGCCTCTTGTCTTCCGTTCCCCCCCCCCAGGTTACAGGGAGGAAATGCTATTGTTAGTTTGGACTTCTTCTGTTTGAAGGTCATCACGCATGGCTTGGACTTTTCTTGGCTATGGCTATTTTATTGTTTTACTTGGGGAATATTGTAACAACCCGTAAAATGCGAGCCAGTTTGAAATTTTTATTTCGGCAATTTTAGCGAATTTTGATTATTTAAAATGAATTATTTTAAATAATATCGACGAGAAATTTATTTTGAATATAATTCGAACGTATATATTATACGCGTCGTCGTTAGAATATAAATAATTATATATAATTATAAAAGGAATTGAAAATGGCGCGGTAGTTCGATAATTCGATTTCAAACTTCAATTGAATGTACCGGGTGCAAAACAATCCGGATTTTAGTGAAACCAAAAATCATAAGATCTAATTGATAATATCTTTCCAACGAATCCGAATAATCAAAATTTCATAGTGGGAATCAAAAGATATGTCCAGTTGAAAATTCTGAATAGTCGCTATGGAATTCAGGCCCTTAAAAATGGACATTTTGCAAATGACCTCGGATTTCGACGAAACCAGTTTTGTTGGGTCCGCGGTGTCAAATTATTGCTAGATTCCAAATTTCATAATTTTTCGAATCAATATGTGAGCGTGGCAAAGGAAAACGTGTTTTGACCATTTCAGTTGATTTTAATCGACTGAAAATTGGCCATTTTTCCAACGGTCTCAGAATTCGACGAAACTAGTTTTGTTAGGACCGTATCGTAAATACGAAGCTAGAAAATATTTTTCGGGAATTTTTAGAGTTAGAATGTGACCCCGGTAATTTGAAATGTACGTTTAAAATTCAATATAGTGATTTAAATGTAAATTAAACAGAAACTGATTCAAATGATCGAATCAACCTACGATACATATCCCATTGTGTTCGGAATGAGTGTAAAACGCTATGGACGATAGGCGGTGGACCTCGTTTAGAGGTCGTATGTAAAAGTACCTTTTTAGAAATTAAATAATTAAATTAAATAAAAAAAAATTCTCTTCCCCTTCATTACCCTCTGCCCCCCCCCCCCCCCCCCGTTCTAAATTATTTGAAGAGAAAAAAAAAACGAAAATGGAGGGCGCGAGGCCGCCGCCGCCCCAGGCGGAACACCGCCGAAGCCCCCCCATCTTTCCGCCGCCTCCTTCCTTCTCCTCCCCCTCCACTCCTCCTTCTCCGACTGCGACATCCCCCAGACCACCGCACCGCGCCCCAACCCTCGCCACCGCCCTTCCCTCAGCCCCCTCGCCGCCGCGTCCCAGCAGACCGCCCCCCCCCCCCCTCCGTCCCCGTTCGTAGCAGCGACGCCCCCTTGTAAGGTTTTTTTTCTTTTAATTTATTTAATTTATTTTATATAACTAGTGGGTTTAAGTACTGATTTTTTTTTTTGGGTTTAAGTACTGATTTTAAAAGGGGTTTAAAACTGTTTTTTTTTTAGAAAATAAAAACTGATTTTTTTTTTTTAGAAAGTAAAAACTGTTTTTTTTTTAAAAAAGTAAAAACTGATTTTTAATAAAAGTATAAAAACTGAATTTTTGTAAAGTATAAAAACTGATTTCAAAAGGATTTTAAAAACTGATTTATAAAGAAAATAAAAACTAATTTTATTTTAAGGTTTTAACTTTGAAATAGAAAAAGGTTTTAACTTTAAAAGGAAAAAATTTGATCTTTATTAGAAAAGAGGAAAACTTTTTATTAGAAAAGGCGAAGTCTATATTTTTGAAATGGAATTTTTATCTATATGGCATCGCAATAAAAATATGATTTTTATCTATTGAACTTCAAAATAAAATTTCGATTTTTATATATTGAGAAGTGAAATAAAAATTCGATTTTTATATATTGAACTTTGAAATAAAAATTCGATTTTTATATATTGAACTTTGAAATAAAAATTCGATTTTTATATATTGAACTTTGAAATAAAAATTCGATTTTTATATATTGAACTTTGAAATAAAAATTCGATTTTTATATATTGAACTTTGAAATAAAAATTCGATTTTTATATATTGAACTTTGAAATAAAAATTCGATTTTTACATATGTAGTGAAAGCGGACAACGAAGGTGACAAAGATGCGATAGCGATGAAGACTTCTATCAATGAAGAGCCGTCGAGCTAGGATAGCTATAAGTGAGAATTTCTCACCTTTCAATCTATTTTCTAGTTATATATATATATACTAGGATGCAGACGGTGCTTAGTAGCACCCGACACAATCGTCCACAGACCATGGACTTGTTTGTTTGGTTGCATAGATTAGTTGAATTATTTGTTTGAATTGAATTGTTTGGTGAGATGAAATTGATTTGATTGATGTGTGAATGGCGTGGGCCTTCACTAGACCGGGGATAAGGCTAGGCCTCGTCCCGTTTCTAGTATCGTGCCGTTATGCCGCCGAAATTTTCTAAAATATGTTAGAAAAATAAAAATATCATTTTATTGTGTAAATGAATTGAATAGAAATTCATAGGTTGAAATAAAATGTTTTATCGTTAAAAATATAATTTTTAACGTGAAGTGAATAAAATAAAATATTCATTTATAAACCGAACGGTTTGTTTATGTACACCTATTTGAAGGACATTGATTGGATCGATAAATTTTACACATCGCCCAACTGCACGAATAAAATATGTGTTTGATTGGTTGAAACCCCACACGGGTGTTGGGATGAAATTTGAAGTTCACTCATCCTGATTGATTAAATATGTCGATCGATTGATTGACAGGCTGTTATAAGCGTTGAATATCTATATTTGATGCTTATACAGTGTAGTGCACTTTGGTTGATGGTTGATTATTTGTCGTTGCTATTATATACGTGTGTTGTATGAAAATCCATATAATTAACTTTATATGGTAATTGATTGGGCCTCATTCCAATCATGAAAATAAAGAATATTTTGATAATAAAGAATATTTTGATAATAGGAAATATTTGAAATAGAATATTTGAAAATAGAAATTTATGAAGCCGTGTTGATTAGATTGACGCCATTTTGACGTGAACGATATTTATATCGATTTTAACGATTTCGAAATGAATTGAATTGAAAACGATTTCGAAATGAATTGAAAACGAATTCAAATTGAATTGAAAGCGAATTGAAATGAATTCAAATTGAATTGAAATTTGAATTGAATAGAAATGAATTTTGAAACGAATTTATAAAGAAGAATTCAATTTTGATTTGAATTGAAAAGAAAGTTGAAATTGCTTTTGAAACGAATTCAAAACTATTTATATAATTCGTTTTAAATAGAAATCGACGAAATATATATTATATATATTATATATATAATATAATGGCCTGAATAGAACGCGCCGCGCCGCGGCAGTTCGTGAATTTCGACCATTTATTTCAAACGGACATTACGGGAGATCCGACCGTCGGATTCTCCTAAAACCGGAACCGTTGGGTTCGTATCGAAAAGATCTTTCTAATGAATGTTAGAAATTTGAAATCTAACGGTTGGATTTGGAGATACGTCCAAATCAAATTCGAAAAAGGTCGCTGTAAGTGCAGTTCGATGGCCGTTGATGGAAATCGACTGTACGGGCCTTGATAAAATTATTAAAAATAGTAATAATTTGTGTAAAATCATAAGAAATGATTTAGAAAGAATTGGGATGAAAAACTCCATATTTGAAAGGATAAAAATAGATTTTTATCGTAATGAACTAGTTTTGAACTAGAATTATAATTCTATTTATTTTTAAATAAATAAATTGAATTCGGAAAGGGTTTTAAAAATAACCAAAATTTCCAATGATTGCATTGGAATGGATTTGAATCGAAATTGTCTTCGGAATATTTCGATGTTGGATTTCGTGACTATACAGATGTTGTTATGGAAATTTGAAAGATAGATATATATATCGTTATTTCCAATACGATATTTGTTGCTCGTAGAATTTGATATTGAATATAAGCCGGGATATTTTCTATTCAGGGCCTTGTATTGAATATCAAATGTGATTTGGGTTTGTCGTGAATGGTGTCTTCACTAACACTGTTCTTGAACCCAGTTGAGAAAAGATTAAATCTTTTTATTTAGATTTAATGAAGTGTACCAATTAAATAACATTTAATTGGAATTGAATCGATATTGATTTTTGGGTTTATCGTGAACGGTGTTTTAAATAACACTCGTTCTTTAACCCGATAATTAATGATTGTGATTTTGGGTTTACCGTGAACCGTGTTTTAAATGACACTGATTCTTTAACCCAGTAAACGATTAAAACTAAGTGGAGTTTTAATGAATCTTTAATTAGATTGAAATAATCGAAGTGGAGTATCACCAGTTTTACTCCAGGCGATAGTTAAATCTTTAATTAGATTTGAACGTGAAATGGTAATTGAATTTACCGATAACACTGTGGTGTTAGATATGAAGTATTACCAGTTTTACTTCATGGGATTAATAGGTTGGGATTGGGAGATTAAAACAAATGATTACTTCGGTAAGGTTCGCTAATTCCGACTAGTTTGAATTGATATTCAAAAGTAGATTAAAGAATAAATTCAAGAATTTATCTTTGATAAAATTAATGGGAACCTTTCCCTATGAATGTGAAATTCAGAAACTAACTGTCGGTTAGCTAAGCAGAATGGTTTCCTGGATATTGATCTGATGTTGGTTTCGGCCTTCGGGGTTAATATTTGGGGAATTATTCTCTTGATTAATTTACGGTTAGTAACTGATGAATTGGAATGAGGCGTATGTTGTGTTTGTGTAACATTTATTTAAAATATACGCGAGTTATTCGGAAAGACCGGGTTTATCCCATTCTGAATAA
Organism: Allium sativum; assembly: GCA_030737875.1. NCBI lineage: Eukaryota > Viridiplantae > Streptophyta > Magnoliopsida > Asparagales > Amaryllidaceae > Allium > Allium sativum. The sequence goes on from CM060924.1 coordinate 831,466,199, forward strand.
CTGATACGACGATAAGTCGAAGATGAAGACGGTGGTCGAAGACCGGAGGTCTTCACGTCATTTGGGTAATTACTGATGATCTTGATTGGGCTGTACACCCAAGAAGATGGAAACAGTTAGTGATCGTCCAGACGTACTTGGAGATCGATGGATATGCGGGGTACTAGGTGCCTCCGGTTTCGTTCAGACCCAGAACGGACTTGTAAATGGACTGTGTGTCTGACATTGGATTTTAGTCCGTGTGATTGATCTCTATTAAATGTATATCTGTTTGGCGGCGGAGAATTTATTCTCTTGCTTAACGCCCTTCTCTGAGACGTACGAGCTCAGGGGTTATATATTGATGGATATCAATCGCATGGAGTGAATTGCCTGTGTGGCATGCCTAAGTGGCAAATGATCAAGGCTTCTGTTGAAAAGCAAAGTCTTGTGGTTGATGATCGAAGCACGGCCTTTGTGGCGTAGCTTTGTGTAACGTTGATTCGCGAGTATCACACCCGGTATGAATCAAAAACGGGAGACGGACATCAGGGAGGGCCTACGTTTCCTCCTAGCTAAAAGTGGCGTCAGTGGTTTTACACGCCCTGACGAGTTTGACTTATGTGGTTGTTGCTATTGCGAGGCGCCTCGGATTGATCGGTCGTTCTCGAACCGATGGAGTCATTTAGTTGGCTCGCTTACGCCCCAAAGGGCGGCGAAACGTAGTGCTCAGGTATTTTAATCCACTCCGTGTGGACCGGCCCTGACGATCCAAGGGTCACTCGAGCTCTGATCCTGAGACTCGGGCTAGGCAGTCTCGAATCATTGAGGATCTTGCCCCTAGCCTCGGTTCATACCATAAATGATAACCCAATTTCCAAATACGTGACTTTGCGGTTTTATTTGTAAACCTATATATGGTGACATAGTGGGATGGGGCGCTCATGCCGCCTATGATTGATACTTATGATTTGAAGTTGTTTTATACACTATGCACTCATAATAGTATCAAATGATTTGTTTTAAACGTATCAAGCATTCTTTGGCTGTTATAAGGGAAAACCCTATCCTCGATTGCGTTGCATTGTGTGATGGGACCTGGGTCTTATAACAGCTTCATTTTTCTTTATTTAGCATTGCGCTGTTGTTTCATGCACTGGTATTCTTGGGAGGAAACCCGTTCCGTGTTATACGGCGTGGTCCCTTGATCTACCTATCTTTAAAAATAAAGATTAATAACTGTTTTAGTTCTCACACCAGTCACATGACTGACCTGGAGTTTATTGTTTTAACCTAAACTCTGGGTGCCCCTATTTTGACACGGGCAGCTAGTAGTTTTGGTTTTGCAGATTTATATTCACAGGATCCTGGTTTACAGCTGGAACGATATCCGGAAAGCTTTGTATCCGTATATCTCATCTAGTTGTGTATTGTATTATTTTCCGCTGCTATGTATTTAAATGTAATTTAAATCTCTGATATTTCTGTGTAATATTCATTTATACTCTGTACATTCTTGTAATCTGATGCATTGTTGTTATATACAATGAGATGTTCTTCTGTATGCGTACTGTTGTGGCTTGTTCTCGAACTATCCGACGCTTTCCTTTACGGGGAAGTTGCGGGTCTTTACACGTGGTATCAGAGCTTTGGTTTACAAAGCTAGAGAACAAGACACATTAGAACCATACGAAAGAATTCATCAGATATTGGATTAGCAATAGCCAATTAGAATGACTCGTTAGAGATAGGATCAGTAGTATCCTAGAACGAGTGTGAAGAGTATATTTTTCAAATGAAAACAAATTTCGTTTTGAAAATTTAAATCAATTATTCGTATTTGATTATTTATTTTATATTGATTAGGACAATCCGGTATATAAAGATTTTGCATATATGTCTTGCAAACGTGTGTTCGAAGTTTTAATATATTGGGTAGATATAGAATCCCCCTAGTGCCCGGGAATAATTCTGGTGATGGGGCACTGTCGCCAGTATTTATATTCGAGTGTCGAAGGTGAGATTTCTATATATTTCCTATTGACTGGTGTGAGAACCAAAATTAGATAGAGCCTATTGTTGTGATTTGGCATCAAAAATCTGATTTTTGTATAGATATCAAATTATGAATTTGAGACTCTAATTCACTAATTGATTGATGTTTGTGTTGTTTGTTTAATTGTTTGGTAATTTTGAACCATTATGCCTAATTTGAACAAATATTGAATTGTATTGAAATTTGGTCACATTTGCTTGCATATACAAATACTTACATTGAACAGGTCATAGCAAGGAGGCTAGAGCCAGAGAATAAAATTTGTTTGCCCGACAAATAGGTACATGTTTACTACATAATTTCCTGTTTTGTTTGGGTGATGATGATTTTGTGAGCCTATTGGCTAGCCGCTTGGATTTTTCTTTTTCTTTTTGAGATCTGAAGGACCGGGGAAGCTATTTGAAATTCCCCGATGCTCCCGGTGCAGGGGAGGTTATGGCGAAATTTTTCAAAAATTTAGGGTGTTAGCCAAATTTTTGAAATTTTAGAAATTCTCAGAAACTGAAAAGTTGGGGAATGGAAGTCAGGTCGAGCGTAGTGTTGATTAATCAAACCACTTTCGACTTTGTTCCTTTTCGGGGACGAAAAGTTTTAAGTGGGGGAGATTGTAACAACCCGTAAAATGCGAGCCAGTTTGAAATTTTTATTTCGGCAATTTTAGCGAATTTTGATTATTTAAAATGAATTATTTTAAATAATATCGACGAGAAATTTATTTTGAATATAATTCGAACGTATATATTATACGCGTCGTCGTTAGAATATAAATAATTATATATAATTATAAAAGGAATTGAAAATGGCGCGGTAGTTCGATAATTCGATTTCAAACTTCAATTGAATGTACCGGGTGCAAAACAATCCGGATTTTAGTGAAACCAAAAATCATAAGATCTAATTGATAATATCTTTCCAACGAATCCGAATAATCAAAATTTCATAGTGGGAATCAAAAGATATGTCCAGTTGAAAATTCTGAATAGTCGCTATGGAATTCAGGCCCTTAAAAATGGACATTTTGCAAATGACCTCGGATTTCGACGAAACCAGTTTTGTTGGGTCCGCGGTGTCAAATTATTGCTAGATTCCAAATTTCATAATTTTTCGAATCAATATGTGAGCATGGCAAAGGAAAACGTGTTTTGACCATTTCAGTTGATTTTAATCGACTGAAAATTGGCCATTTTTCCAACGGTCTCAGAATTCGACGAAACTAGTTTTGTTAGGACCGTATCGTAAATACGAAGCTAGAAAATATTTTTCGGGAATTTTTAGAGTTAGAATGCGACCCCGGTAATTTGAAATGTACGTTTAAAATTCAATATAGTGATTTAAATGTAAATTAAACGGAAACTGATTCAAATGATCGAATCAACCTACGATACATATCCCATTGTGTTCGGAATGGGTGTAAAATGCTATGGACGACAGGCGGTGGACCTCGTTTAGAGGTCGTATGTAAAAGTACCTTTTTAGAAATTAAATAATTAAATTAAATTAAAAAAAAATTCTCTTCCCCTTCATTACCCTCTGCCCCCCCCCCCCGTTCTAAATTATTTGAAGAGAAAAAAAAAACGAAAATGGAGGGCGCGAGGCCGCCGCCGCCCCAGGCGGAACACCGCCGAAGCCCCCCCATCTTTCCGCCGCCTCCTTCCTTCTCCTCCTCCTCCACTCCTCCTTCTCCGACTGCGACATCCCCCAGACCACCGCACCGCGCCCCAACCCTCGCCACCGCCCTTCCCTCAGCCCCCTCGCCGCCGCGTCCCAGCAGACCGCCCCCCCCCCTCCGTCCCCGTTCGTAGCAGCGACGCCCCCTGTAAGGTTTTTTTTCTTTTAATTTATTTTATATAACTAGTGGGTTTGAGTACTGATTTTTTTTTTGGGTTTAAGTACTGATTTTAAAAGGGGTTTAAAACTGTTTTTTTTTTAGAAAATAAAAACTGATTTTTTTTTTTTTAGAAAGTAAAAACTGTTTTTTTTTAAAAAGTAAAAACTGATTTTTAATAAAAGTATAAAAACTGAATTTTTGTAAAGTATAAAAACTGATTTCAAAAGGATTTTAAAAACTGATTTATAAAGAAAATAAAAACTAATTTTATTTTAAGGTTTTAACTTTGAAATAGAAAAAGGTTTTAACTTTAAAAGGAAAAAATTTGATCTTTATTAGAAAAGAGGAAAACTTTTTATTAGAAAAGGCGAAGTCTATATTTTTGAAATGGAATTTTTATCTATATGGCATCGCAATAAAAATATGATTTTTATCTATTGAACTTCAAAATAAAATTTCGATTTTTATATATTGAGAAGTGAAATAAAAATTCGATTTTTATATATTGAACTTTGAAATAAAAATTCGATTTTTATATATTGAACTTTGAAATAAAAATTCGAGTTTTATATATTGAACTTTGAAATAAAAATTCGATTTTTATATATTGAACTTTGAAATAAAAATTCGATTTTTATATATTGAACTTTGAAATAAAAATTCGATTTTTATATATTGAACTTTGAAATAAAAATTCGATTTTTATATATTGAACTTTGAAATAAAAATTCGATTTTTACATATGTAGTGAAAGCGGACAACGAAGGTGACAAAGATGCGATAGCGATGAAGACTTCTATCAATGAAGAGCCGTCGAGCTAGGATAGCTATAAGTGAGAATTTCTCACCTTTCAATCTATTTTCTAGTTATATATATATATATACTAGGATGCAGACGGTGCTTAGTAGCACCCGACACAATCGTCCACAGACCATGGACTTGTTTGTTTGGTTGCATAGATTAGTTGAATTATTTGTTTGAATTGAATTGTTTGGTGAGATGAAATTGATTTGATTGATGTGTGAATGGCGTGGGCCTTCACTAGACCGGGGATAAGGCTAGGCCTCGTCCCGTTTCTAGTATCGTGCCGTTATGCCGCCGAAATTTTCTAAAATATGTTAGAAAAATAAAAATATCATTTTATTGTGTAAATGAATTGAATAGAAATTCATAGGTTGAAATAAAATGTTTTATCGTTAAAAATATAATTTTTAACGTGAAGTGAATAAAATAAAATATTCATTTATAAACCGAACGGTTTGTTTATGTACACCTATTTGAAGGACATTGATTGGATCGATAAATTTTACACATCGCCCAACTGCACGAATAAAATATGTGTTTGATTGGTTGAAACCCCACACGGGTGTTGGGATGAAATTTGAAGTTCACTCATCCTGATTGATTAAATATGTCGATCGATTGATTGACAGGCTGTTATAAGCGTTGAATATCTATATTTGATGCTTATACAGTGTAGTGCACTTTGGTTGATGGTTGATTATTTGTCGTTGCTATTATATACGTGTGTTGTATGAAAATCCATATAATTAACTTTATATGGTAATTGATTGGGCCTCATTCCAATCATGAAAATAAAGAATATTTTGATAATAAAGAATATTTTGATAATAGGAAATATTTGAAATAGAATATTTGAAAATAGAAATTTATGAAGCCGTGTTGATTAGATTGACGGCATTTTGACGTGAACGATATTTATATCGATTTTAACGATTTCGAAATGAATTGAATTGAAAACGATTTCGAAATGAATTGAAAACGAATTCAAATTGAATTGAAAGCGAATTGAAATGAATTCAAATTGAATTGAAATTTGAATTGAATAGAAATGAATTTTGAAACGAATTTATAAAGAAGAATTCAATTTTGATTTGAATTGAAAAGAAAGTTGAAATTGCTTTTGAAACGAATTCAAAACTATTTATATAATTCGTTTTAAATAGAAATCGACGAAATATATTATATATATAATATAATGGCCTGAATAGAACGCGCCGCGCCGCGGCAGTTCGTGAATTTCGACCATTTATTTCAAACGGACATTACGGGAGATCCGACCGTCGGATTCTCCTAAAACCGGAACTGTTGGGTTCGTATCGAAAAGATCTTTCTAATGAATGTTAGAAATTTGAAATCTAACGGTTGGATTTGGAGATACGTCCAAATCAAATTCGAAAAAGGTCGTTGTAAGTGCAGTTCGATGGCCGTTGATGGAAATCGACTGTACGGGCCTTGATAAAATTATTAAAAATAGTAATAATTTGTGTAAAATCATAAGAAATGATTTAGAAAGAATTGGGATGAAAAACTCCATATTTGAAAGGATAAAAATAGATTTTTATCGAAATGAACTAGTTTTGAACTAGAATTATAATTCTATTTATTTTTAAATAAATAAATTGAATTCGGAAAGGGTTTTAAAAATAACCAAAATTTCCAATGATTGCATTGGAATGGATTTGAATCGAAATTGTCTTCGGAATATTTCGATGTTGGATTTCGTGACTATACAGATGTTGTTATGGAAATTTGAAAGATAGATATATATATCGTTATTTCCAATACGATATTTGTTGCTCGTAGAATTTGATATTGAATATAAGCCGGGATATTTTCTATTCAGGGCCTTGTATTGAATATCAAATGTGATTTGGGTTTGTCGTGAATGGTGTCTTCACTAACACTGTTCTTGAACCCAGTTGAGAAAAGATTAAATCTTTTTATTTAGATTTAATGAAGTGTACCAATTAAATAACATTTAATTGGAATTGAATCGATATTGATTTTTGGGTTTATCGTGAACGGTGTTTTAAATAACACTCGTTCTTTAACCCGATAATTAATGATTGTGATTTTGGGTTTACCGTGAACCGTGTTTTAAATGACACTGATTCTTTAACCCAGTAAACGATTAAAACTAAGTGGAGTTTTAATGAATCTTTAATTAGATTGAAATAATCGAAGTGGAGTATCACCAGTTTTACTCCAGGCGATAGTTAAATCTTTAATTAGATTTGAACGTGAAATGGTAATTGAATTTACCGATAACACTGTGGTGTTAGATATGAAGTATTACCAGTTTTACTTCATGGGATTAATAGGTTGGGATTGGGAGATTAAAACTAATGATTACTTCGGTAAGGTTCGCTAATTCCGACTAGTTTGAATTGATATTCAAAAGTAGATTAAAGAATAAATTCAAGAATTTATCTTTGATAAAATTAATGGGAACCTTTCCCTATGAATGTGAAATTCAGAAACTAACTGTCGGTTAGCTAAGCAGAATGGTTTCCTGGATATTGATCTGATGTTGGTTTCGGCCTTCGGGGTTAATATTTGGGGAATTATTCTCTTGATTAATTTACGGTTAGTAACTGATGAATTGGAATGAGGCGTATGTTGTGTTTGTGTAACACTTATTTAAAATATACGCGAGTTATTCGGAAAGACCGGGTTTATCCCATTCTGAATAACTGATACGACGATAAGTCGAAGATGAAGACGGTGGTCGAAGACCGGAGGTCTTCACGTCGTTTGGGTAATTACTGATGATCTTGATTGGGCTGTACACCCAAGAAGATGGAAACAGTTAGTGATCGTCCAGACGTACTTGGAGATCGATGGATATGCGGGGTACTAGGTGCCTCCGGTTTCGTTCAGACCCAGAACGGACTTGTAAATGGACTGTGTGTCTGACATTGGATTTTAGTCCGTGTGATTGATCTCTATTAAATGTATATCTGTTTGGCGGCGGAGAATTTATTCTCTTGCTTAACGCCCTTCTCTGAGACGTACGAGCTCAGGGGTTATATATTGATGGATATCAATCGCATGGAGTGAATTGCCTGTGTGGCATGCCTAAGTGGCAAATGATCAAGGCTTCTGTTGAAAAGCAAAGTCTTGTGGTTGATGATCGAAGCACGGCCTTTGTGGCGTAGCTTTGTGTAACGTTGATTCGCGAGTATCACACCCGGTATGAATCAAAAACGGGAGACGGACATCAGGGAGGGCCTACGTTTCCTCCTAGCTAAAAGTGGCGTCAGTGGTTTTACATGCCCTGGCGAGTTTGACTTATGTGGTTGTTGGTGTTGCGAGGCGCCTCGGATTGATCGGTCGTTCTCGAACCGATGGAGTCATTTAGTTGGCTCGCTTACGCCCCAAAGGGCGGCGAAACGTAGTGCTCAGGTATTTTAATCCACTCCGTGTGGACCGGCCCTGACGATCCAAGGGTCACTCGAGCTCTGATCCTGAGACTCGGGCTAGGCAGTCTCGAATCATTGAGGATCTTGCCCCTAGCCTCGGTTCATACCATAAATGATAACCCAATTTCCAAATACGTGACTTTGCGGTTTTATTTGTAAACCTATATATGGTGACATAGTGGGATGGAGCGCTCATGCCGCCTATGATTGATACTTATGATTTGAAGTTGTTTTATACACTATGCACTCATAATAGTATCAAATGATTTGTTTTAAACGTATCAAGCATTCTTTGGCTGTTATAAGGGAAAACCCTATCCTCGACTGCGTTGCATTGTGTGATGGGACCTGGGTCTTATAACAGCTTCATTTTTCTTTATTTAGCATTGCGCTGTTGTTTCATGCACTGGTATTCTTGGGAGGAAACCCGTTCCGTGTTATACGGCGTGGTCCCTTGAACTACCTATCTTTAAAAATAAAGATTAATAACTGTTTTAGTTCTCACACCAGTCACATGACTGACCTGGAGTTTATTGTTTTAACCTAAACTCTGGGTGCCCCTATTTTGACACGGGCAGCTAGTAGTTTTGGTTTTGCAGATTTATATTCACAGGATCCTGGTTTACAGCTGGAACGATATCCGGAAAGCTTTGTATCCGTATATCTCATCTAGTTGTGTATTGTATTATTTTCCGCTGCTATGTATTTAAATGTAATTTAAATCTCTGATATTTCTGTGTAATATTCATTTATACTCTGTACATTCTTGTAATCTGATGCATTGTTGTTATATACAATGAGATGTTCTTCTGTATGCGTACTGTTGTGGCTTGTTCTCGAACTATCCGACGCTTTCCTTTACGGGGAAGTTGCGGGTCTTTACAAATAATTGATGAAAAGGTTTTTATGCTTCTGTACTATTGCAAGACAGGTTTCCATGTAAGAAATTCTCTGATGTAAAAGGCTTTAGACCTTATTTATTAATGATATGAAAGTTGATTTTACTTCCGCTATTTTATATGTTCTATCTTGTAATATTTCTGTACATGTTTACCAATAATACCCCTCTAAAGCTAGTGCATTCCTTTGCGAGTGACCCTAGCAGAGGTGGGGTGTTACATTTGGTATCAGAGCAGAAGGTTACCAGACTGGGCAAAAGTTTTTTTTTTAAACCTTCTGAAAACTATTTGAAAACCCGTTTACAAAGAAGCATTTTTCAAGAAAAGTTTTTAAAGGCTATTCCCCAAAGGCCATTAGTACTATCCTTTGATTCCTTGATTGAATCTCTTTTCCTTTCTTTCCTCCATCTATAGTCACAGTAGTTTTGACTGCGACTAATCCTTGTCTAGCTACGTAAGTGTTTTCCCGTGCGATGGAGGAAGTTCTCGAGAGACCGGTTACCGAAGTTATAAGAAGGGATAATAAGAGCAAGGATAAAGGACGCGAGCTTAAGGATAAGCAACTTGTTGGTATGGCTTAGTCCATCGAGGAGGACAAGGACAAGATCATCGGAGAGGGCAATTGTGCGCTCCCATTTCTAGGGTGCCTAAAGGAGATGGTACCGTTTCTGGTAAAGGTTTAGTCGTTCTTTTCTATCATCCCATCCAGACTTTGTCTTGATCATCGTATCATTTAAGTCTGCTTGGATAGTTGAGTCTCTGCACCTTAGTACTAGCATGGTAAAGGATCCCAGTTTTGTCCCAAAAATCTGGTTGGAGAGTTGGTCCATTTCTTCGTGACTTGTTTGGATTTGAGAATGACATGTCCTGGCTACGGATGGATTCTAGGGTTAAAGAGGTCACCCAATAAGGGGTGCCATTCTCAGTTTTGGAAAGAGGGTAGTTAGGCTCTCGACTCACCTTGGTGATACCCTCGAAGTCTCGTGTAACCTTTTGGGTTCTGTCATGGGTAGTTGCCTAGAATCTCTTGATGCATTTATCGGAAATCTCTGATCCAATCGAGTTACATCCGCCAATAAGACGGATGGTTCATTCCGCTTGAGCATGGGTTATAGGAACCACCCTAGTAAGTGCACGTGGTAACATGGATTGGCATTGGTAAACGAAATCCAGAATTCACTAGTGAATTTTGGAGAGCTTGCATGAGTACGTAGATATGGTTGATCCAAGTATACTAGGGAAAGAATAAATGAAAGTGGAACGAGAGGCGACAGTGAAGAGAGTTCCGACTCATACCTTGGAAATAGGAATCAAGGAACTACGAAATCATGAAGTCAAAGGCAGTCAAGGCACACTGGAATTAAGCTCAAGGAAATGCGGCTTAGACACGCACATCATGTCTCTTTGTAAGAGTATATCGTTGATCCCTGGTTCTCCTGTAGAGCTTGCTTGCATGCTACTGCTTGGTGGATATCCTCTCGGTCCTGTCTCTGTTGCAAACCCCGTAAGGAGTTTGTCTTGTTTATCTCCTCGATCTTATCTTGGGAACCTTAGATAGAACTCTATGGATGTAAACATGTATTTGAAACATGTTATGATTGATATGGTTGCAAATGGTTGCAAGTGGTTGCTCGTGGATGCGCGAATACACATTAGATACTAGATTAACGCGGTCACGTTTCATGTTGCATATGCACGAGTATTTATACTTGTTTGTGGATGAAATTGAATGTGTTATCATGCGGATGTTGCATATGAATGAATATTTGTGCACGCATATAGTACTTATATGGTTAGGACTATTTGCATACATGTTGGACTCATGGCACTAAACATATTTTACATTAGAAAGATCATTCAGGCCTGATCATTAGCATTAGCTAAGAAGCATATACACACACGTTTTGCATACGTTCATATGGCATTAGAAATCGTCTAAGGATAATGTTTGCATGTGGATGATGTTTTGAGTAGATGGATGATGGATGGTAGGATACGTTCTTCCTAACTTGGAGATTTCGGGGACGAAATCCTTAAAGGAGGGGAGAATGTAACAACCCGAATTTTAAACAACGTGTTAAGACAAGAATCAAGGCAGAATTAAATGTTAAAATCTGAATCAGGAGAAACGGGCTTTGCCATTGCGTACGTCTCGGAAAAATACGCGAAATAGAGTCCGAAATTTCGTAAATCGGAGTCCGTATGACCGAGATATGGCCTTCGGAAGTTTCACGAAAAATCAGAATTCAAAACAGATTTCAAATTTTCAGAAATCAGGCTAGGCGGGAAAAATCCCGCCAGAACCAGGTCGACCTGGTGGTCGACCTGGGAGTCGACCTGGGTGGGACCAGGTCGACTGGGGAGTCGACCCCAGGGTCGACCTGGGGGTCGACCTGCCTGGTCGGCCAGGTCGACCAGGTGCACCTGTTTTGGCTCCTGGGTCTTGTTTTGGAGGCTTGTATCTATCCTAGGGTTAATCTAACGGCCTAAACTACCCCTAATCTCTATAAAAACACCCTAGGACCTAACCTAAATCACTCAAAATCATTCTAGCAACTAAACTATGCCAAAATTTCTAATGATCATGGCCTCCACTCAAAACCCTAGCCTCCATCCTCTTGTCATAAATTCTATCTTCATTCTCATGAGAGATTAGATGTTCATTTGAGTGTTTCTAAGTTACATGAGAGTTGCTAAGCTCGATTCAAGGCTAAAGTTGCAACCTTTATACTTCAAAGCAAGGATCTTTCTTATTATTTTCTCAAGGGTTACATTGGAGCTTATTGATTTGGGTTTTTTTTGCTAGTGTGGCTTCGTCTCAATCTTTTTATATGTCGATTTGTGCCTTCATAGCATTGTAAGCCCCCTCCTACTATTAGATATTAACTATGAAGTTAAATGAATGTTGCAAGTTGGGTTTGAACATTAAATATCATACATGTTATCATGTTATGTACCCATCATGTTTGTAATACGCCATCTTGATCTTATGGGCTAAAGGCTATAAGCTTTATGTTGAAGGTTGCATTATGCAACATGAGAGCTATCATATCCCTTATGATAACTTGCATGTAATGCTATATGCGAACTTCTAGGCATCTTTCTATGTCACTTATCATCATGATTCGCCTATGTGCTAAGTTTGGGGTTATGCATGTTTTTGAGGCTTAATAATGTAACATGCAAATTAATGAACACATTTACGCCTCATATGCCACCATGATTAACTTATGGCCTTATACCCTTTTTGTCATGCCTTTGCCAAGTTCCTTCTTTAATCCATTATGCGTTGTTGTGAATGTATATGCGAGTTTAAAAGCGTTGGGGTTATGTTATGGGGAAACTTTAATGACATGAAACATGATTTGGGTAAATTGGTATAAACGTGACAACATGTAACTTTGGCTATGAGCATGGGACTTGGAAACTTGACACGTATGGGTTGTAAGTGTAACAAGACACTAGACCAAACATGAAAATGGCCAACTTGAGGTTGGGTTGAGTTTGTAGCATAAATCTACCCGGACCCGCCCGGCTTAACTAATGGCTACAAACAATAGGATCCAATGCGAGAAGTTGGTCATGTCGCGCTTAAGACCCGAGGTTAGACTAGGTTGTGGTGTAAAGCTACCCGAACCTGCCCAGCTTAACTAGTAACCACAACAAGGTCTAATGTGAGAGGTTAAGAGTGCATTAATTAAATTAATGCCACATGATAAGGTTAAGTAAATTTGACTAATGACACTTAACCGATATGACACGAATGGGTAGGTTAAGTGGGACCGGGCTTGATTTCTTAACGACACTTAACCATACAAGACAATTAGGTGATGGGGTTAAGTAATTTACGCTTAACTAATCCGACTTGGTAATTAGATGGGTTTAAGTAATCCACACTTAACTAATCTAAACAGGGTAAATTCGATGAGGTTAAGTAATCCATACTTAACTAATCTAACATGGTAATTAGATGGGGTTAAGTAACTTAGACTTAACTAATCTAAACACGGTAATTAGATGGGGTTAGGTAACTTAGACTTAACTAATCTAAACACGGTAATTAGATGGGGTTAAGTAACCTTCACTTAACTAATCTAAACACGGTAATTCGATGGGGTTAAGTTAAACACTTAACCAATCTAAACATGGTAATTCAATGAGGTTAAGTAACCAATACTTAACCAACTTAACACGGTAATTTAATGGGGTTAAGTAACTTATACTTAACCAATTATACATGATGATTTGATGAGGTTGAGTAACCTATACTTAACCAATCTAATATGCGGACCTGATAGGGTTAAGTCACAAGATCTTTTAAATAAACTTAACCATTGTAATACGATTAGTGGATGGGGTTAAGCTAACCCATGCTTAACCAATCCGACTCGATGATCTGATGGGATTAAGATAATCTATGCTTAATCAATCTAACATGATAATCTGATAGGGTTAAGACAAATAAATACTTAACCAATTTGACTTGATAGGGTTAAGTCACGAGCTTCTTGGTACACTTAACAAACTTGTAGGGCTAAGCCTTGAACTTGAGTACTTAGCCAATCTTGACATGATTCGTAGGCGGGTTAAGTCATGAACTTGGATAACAACACTTAACCCATTTGACAAAACCCTAGCTCAGGGGACTAGGTTGGAAATCGTAGTTAACAAGGATAGCGGAAAGAGGGGCTAAGTGGTAAACCTTAGTTAAGGGTAACTAAGTAATAATTCTTAGCTAAGGACATGGGAATAGTTCATAAAGAGATGAGTAACCTGGTACGGTAGGTCATCACTTAGTATACGAGGGGGAGCAAGTTATCTGACTTAGATAAAAGCTCCAGCGGACTAGGTGACGAGGCGGAAGCTTCGGGGAACGTGAGGGTACTCTTGGTATCCCTCTGTGAGGTGGCAAGTGGTCCATGAAACCCGGCCTCACAGGGGCTAAGGTCTGCGGTAGAAGAGCCAAGAGTATGCCTTGGTTGCTATGCGAACGACCTAAAGACTGGGATGGATTAGCGTGGAGTCGACGATACTTGATTTTGCCTCGGGATAGCATGTCGCCGACTACCTACCATCTTTAGTCAATCGTGTACGTACGGAAAGGCAGGGAACTCCCAACAGACCATATACTAGCTATCGAGTTATGGGTGAGGTTGACTATCTGGAAGTGGGCATCGATGGGCCGTAGTGTAGTTCTCATACATGATTTTTCTTGGGTTGCCTTTCCGTAGTTGAGGGAGGGGTCACGTGGGACCATAGCCACGGGTACAAAAACAGACCTTGATATCTGCATCGGCAGACGACTTAAAGCTCCCGACCGAGTTCCGTATTTCTTGGTTTGCCCTAGCACGGAACTCGGATGGCACATTGAGAAACATTTGCGTCTAGACATGGAAAATGGTTCACGATACATACGTGGGATAAAGGGCGTGGTTGATGGGTGGCATAATCCCTGCTGGCCCTAGGTGGCTGAACCCAAACCGAGACACGGAAACGTTTATTAAGTAGCATAATCCCTAGTGGTCCTAGGTGACATAAATCCTAAGTGAACGCGCGATAGTTCATGGTAAGGAAACAAAACTAGATCAAGGGTAGCAGTCCAAAATAACCTCAAGGATAAAACGTTTACATAGGAAAGCCCGTATGGCCTACGGCAAAGGACTGAACTTGTACATGGAAAGAAACATACGAGTTGGGAAAACCTACATATGCTATATATTAGGTTGACATGGACCATTACATGACATTGGGCAAGGGACATTCATAGTTAACACATGACGTGGGTTGGGATACTAGTGCGAGGGGTGCAGAGCAAATATACATGTTAGAACCAGGGGAAATATACATGATAGATACCGTGGGATGTTATACAGGATAGATACCTTGGGATAGTATACTTGATAGAAACCTGACAATGTGATACCTTGATTTATCTTGACACCGTAGTTTATCATGACACACTCGTGTATCTTGGTACAGTAGTTCATCCTGTTATTTTGGTTTAGCTTATATATCTTGTCATTATACTTATGTTCATCTCAGTTCCTCATGCCAGTTAACTTTACTAGTTTATATACTAATAGTAGATAGGGCTTACCAGTCTTTATTACTGACCCCGTTTTGTTTCGCCGCTTGTCTTCCGTTCCCTCCCCCCAGGTTACAGGGAGGAAATGCTATTGTTAGTTTGGACTTCTTCTGTTTGAAGGTCATCACGCATGGCTTGGACTTTTCTTGGCTATGGCTATTTTATTGTTTTACTTGGGGAATAATTGATGAAAAGGTTTTTATGCTTCTGTACTATTGCAAGACAGGTTACCATGTAAGAAATTCTCTGATGTAAAAGGCTTTAGACCTTATTTATTAATGATATGAAAGTTGATTTTACTTCCGCTATTTTATATGTTCTGTCTTGTAATATTTCTGTACATGTTTACCAATAATACCCCTCTAAAGCTAGTGCATTCCTTTGTGAGTGACCCTAGCGGAGGTGGGGTGTTACATAACATTGGTTATTTATGCTAATTTGATTTTAGAATCTCTTTCATATTTTTTTCCGTTTGCATTAAATATTTTTTTGATTTACACTATGTATCTTCATAAAAAATAATTCGTGCACCTATGGACTATACATTCATAATTGCATATGGTAATAAAGATTGAATATCACATTACATAGAAATTTGCATGCACTTCGTTGTTATTATTCATAATACAGATCTGGGCTTGCATTCAAGATTTATAAAGTTTTATGTCCTAAAAGTGTATCCATTTTCAATGAAACTGACCCTTACTAGATTCAATTAATAATGAAAATTGATTGAGCTTATACCGTATTGACTTGCTTCTGTCCATGTTTCTTTCTTTATATTGAGACTGCCCAATCCTGTAGTGTTGAAGCTTAAGTGGACTTGAAGCATTAAAGAGACGAATAATGGATCAATCTGTAGTGTGGACTAAAAGGAAGCAATAAACGACATGCTTAAGCGGTATGTGCCAGAACCAAAGGTTGAAGGGATAAATGTGTTTTTTTAACATGCATTTTAAATAAGGTTGTTTTCATAAGTTTGTCAAATGTTGTATGACGTTTGCTTATGAATTTATGTAAATTTTGTCTATATATATCGTATTCATATTACTTTATGAAAATGATGATAACAATTATATTTTCGTATGGTAGTTTCTAGTTTGATACGATGTTATGTATGTTGTTTAGTTGAAATATGATGAAATGAGTGTAGATTATCGATATAAATATTGCAATGGAATATGACAGTAGTGGGGTTGAAATATCAGGAACTAACGACAGCGTTTATATAACGTTGTTAGTTCTATGGAAAGACAAAATATATTCACTATAACAGCATAAGAAAAACATTGTGAAATATTAGTAACATCGTTTATAATCCGCTATTTGAAATACTAGTAACAACGTTTATTTTCTACTGTTGAAAATTATAGGCCTATGACCGGATGTCCCTATACAGGGTTTATCAAAACGTTGTAATAGCCTACCACAACGTTTTTGAAACGCTGTTAGAAGCAGTTTTTGGTGTAGTGTCAATTCACTCAAGAATTTTGTTTGAGGAGATAAAGAATTAAAGAAAATGGATTTAGGTTAGAAATCCCTAAAACTTGAATGAGAGATAGAATGAATGAATTGAATTGAATTCAATTGCCTTTCCTTCTCCCCTTTAGACCCTTTTTATAAGACCAATTATTTCATGTTCAAGTTTCTTGACCTCCAAGTAAACTTGGCACCCAAATTGTCTATTACTTCATGCCCAAGTTTCTTGACCTTCTAGTAAACTTGGCACCCAAGTTATCTATCCTTTCTTTTCATAAGAAAATTTTCCTTTCATTAATTTAGCATCATCAAATTTAACACTCCACCTTGATGTAAAATCACCTATCTCCAGCTCCATGACCTAATGGTATCCATACCATTACCTAATGGTATCCATACCATAACTTGTAACTGATAGCTTCAACTATCATCATATCTACCTTCACCAAACTTGAACATTTTCCCAATGAGTTCCGGCAAAGCCACCCCCCATTGCACTCCATCAACAAGTTCAGGCAAAGCCCCCACCCGCTAATAAAGTTTTGAAAAACACCCAGCTCCAAAACTAGTCTCACCAAAAGATAAACATACCAAGAAGATAGAACTTCAACCTCTCACCGATACTCTTCTTTATCCATGGCCAAGAATCTCTCTCAACTGTGCCACCCCGAGGCACCTAGCACCTGTCCAAGCGAATTAAGTTCGAGCAATGCCGAACTTCCCACTCGGCAATGCCTTAGTGAACATATCCGCCGCATTATCCTTTGTGTGCACTTTCTGAAGGCATACTTTCTTGTCTTCGTCCATGGCTACTAGAAATGACTCTCTCACTTCAATATGCTTGGTCCGTGAGCTAAATGACAAATTCTCTACCAAATGAATAACACTTTGGCTACCACATTGAACATCAACACTGTCATGTTCAAAGCCCAAGTCACACAACAATCACTTCAAATAGAGTGCTTCCTTTGCTTCCTGTACCGTAGCTATCAACTCCGCCTCCGTAGTGGATAAAGCAACTACGGTCTGCAATCTCGATCTCTGACTTATGGTTGTACCACCAAGAGTGAAGACATATCCAGAAGTTGATTTTCTTCGATCCCTATCACCAGTGTAGTTCGAATCACAGTAACCAACCAACATGCAATTTTTCTCCTTACTCCCCCCAAAAACAAGACCATGAGATGATGTACCTTTCAAGTATCTCAAGATAAGCTCTACTGCTTCCCAATGTGATTTACCCGGATTTGCCATGAACTCACTAACCATCCCGACGACATTTGCAATATCGGGTCTTGTACACACCATGGAATACATCAAACTTCCAACCGCACTAGCATAAGGCACTTTTGCCATATAAGCCTTGTATTTCTCCACGATAGGTGATCCCTTACTCGAAAGCTTTACATGCAAAGGTAAAGGTGTATTTGACGCCTTTGCATCTTTCATGCTAAACCGGCAAAGCACTTTTCTAATGTATTCCTTTTAAGTCAATTTCAACTCAAAATGCTTTCGATCCCTTTCAATCTCCATGCCCAAAATCTTCTTTGCTTCTCCAAGGTCTTTCATCTCGAATTCCGCTTTTAATTTCAATTTCAGCTTGTTTATTTCTTCCTTGTCCTTAGAAGCAATGAGCATATCATCCACATACAAGAGTAAATACTCCCAACAATCATTTCCCAACTTCTTGAAATAAATGCCAGCATCCTTGATGCTTCGATGGAAACCACTTTCAACCATGAAATAATCAAATCTCTTGTACCATTGCCTAGGTGATTGCTTCAAACCATATAGTGATTTCTTCAACTTGCAAACTAGTTTTGACTTACCTTCTATAACAAACCCTTCCGGTTGCTCCATGTAGATGTCTTCATCCAAGTCCCCATGCATGAAGCGGTTTTCACATCTATTTGCTCCAACTCCAAGTCGTGAATAGCAACTATGGCAAGTAATATCTAGATAGAAGTACGCCTCACAACCGGTGCGAAGATCTCATAGTACTCCTTTCCTTTCCTCTGTGCAAACCCCCTAGCCAGTAGCCTAACTTCGTATCTTCCATCATCCTTCATCCTATATATCCATTTGCACCCAATAGCACGGTTTCCTTGAGGAAGTGGAACCAACTCCCAAGTCTGGTTCTTCATCAACGATTGCATCTCTTCCTCCATGGTGCAAATCCACTTCGAGCTATCACTCGAATCCATGACGTCATCAAGATCTATAGGATCATCTTGGACTATATGAAGAGCATAACCCAAATTATCGCAAAAGCTAAGATAGCTCAAATCATCATATCTTTCGGGTGGCCGTATAGAGCGGCGACCAGCCTGAGTAGCAATACCATCACCCGGTCTTCCTTCAACTCCACCTTGAACTGAATCTTCTCCATGCTTGTGCACATCACCAACACTACTAGAGGAATCCCGTGGACTATGTGACATAACATCAACCACATTCACCTCGCAAGCACCTCCAAAACCTCTACTCTCTCTAGGCCTAAAAGTGGGAATAACTTCCTTCTCCTTTGATTCACCATGAACCAAATCCGGAACATCCGACGAGCCTTAATTGTCCTTGAACATAGCCGACTCATCAAAAGTAACATGACGAGAAACAATAGCCTTCTTCATTTCCAGATTCCGAATTCGATAGCCTTTGACGCCATCGATATAACCGAGAAAAATCCCCTTGAAAGCTCTAGGTGAGAGCTTATCAATTCCCCGATCATGCACATAAACTGGACTGCCAAATACCTGAAGATAACTCAAGTCAACGCTCTTCCCCTTCCACGCTTCCTCCGGAATTTTGTTATCAATAGCCGAGCATGGAATTCGATTAATAATATGCACCGTGGTTGACAAAGCTTCTGCCCTAAATTCCTTAGACAAACCCGATGTCAATCTCAAGCATCGAGCTATCTCTAGTAGAGTTCGGTTCATTCTCTCTGCCACCCCCATTAGATTGCAGATCTCCCGGGGTAGTAAAATGCCTTCGAATACCATGATGCTTTCAAAAATTCAGAAACTCTTCGAAAACATACCCGCCGCCATTATCGGACCTAAAAACCTTCAATGTCTTTCCACTCTCATTTTCGACAAGTGCCTTCCATTCCTTGAATCTTGCAAATGCCTCTGACTTGGCCTTCATTACATACACCCAAACCTTCCGAGAAAAATCATCAATGAAAGAAATATAATATCTTGCTCCTTCCAAAGAAGCTACAGGCGCTGGTCCCCAAACATCCATGTGAACATACTCAAGAATCCCTCTTGAATCATGTTTTCCTTCACCAAATGACACTCTAGTTTGCTTCCCCGTGACACATTCCTCGCAAAACTCCAACTTGTTGAAACTTTCACCATCAGTCATCTCCCATCGACGAAGAACATCTAAACTCTTCATCGAGATATGACCCAATCTCAAATGCCACAGTCGTGTCGCATCAAAGTCATGAGAACTATCAACACTGACACAAGTTTCGCCTTTCACGGTCACTCATTGAAGCAAATAAATACCATGAGTTCTAGTACCCTTCATAACCAGAAGCGCACCCTTCGAAACCCTCAAGATATCACTCTCAATGTTGATCTTGCAACCTAAAGAATCCAACTGTCCCAAAGAGATAAGTGATTTCCGTAGTCCCGGAACATAGCGTACATTAGTGAGAGTATAAACCACTCCGTCAAACATTCGAATTTGCACGGATCCAATGCCTTTCGACTTGCAAACTGCACCATTTCCCATAAAAATTGAATTTCTCCTGATCAACATAAGAAGAAAAACAATTCCTATTAGGCGCTATGTGATATGAAGCCCCCGAATCAAGCACCCATTCACTGCCCGAAACATACGATGCTACAGCCGACAAAACATCTACGTCTTTCTCACCAACATCTCTCTCCACCGCACCCGATGAAGATGCTACTTTCTTATTCTCCTTGTCTGAACAATCATTCTTCCAATGACCAGGTTTCTTACATATAAAGCACTTTCCATTTCTTTACTTCGATTTTCCTCTTCCACCGGGCTTCTTAGACTTAGAACGCCCACGGTTTCCCTCCTTCTTTGACTTTTCTGTCTCCGCAAATAAACCTTGACCATTACCAGCACCACTACTACTATCACTTAGCTCCTTCATCTGATCTCGTAATTCCTCACTATGAAGGCCCGTCTTAACATCATTTAGAGTCAATGTGTCTCGGCCATAGATCAAACTATTTGCGAACCCAGTATAGCGTTTAGGCAATGAACATAACAATATCAACGCCTTCTGCTCCTCCTCAATCTTCAAATCTACCGCCTTCATCTTCATTAGCAAATCATCAAACACATTCAAGTGTACCTTTAGCGAAGTTCCTTCATCTTGTAGGTAAAGAAAGTCTGCAACAAGATCAGCCGATTTGTGAGTGATTTCTTCATATACAACTCCTCCAACTTATTTTAAATAACTTTAGCAGTCGTCACACCACTAATTTCGAAAATAACATCCTTCCCCATGGCAAGTTGAAGTGTAGTGAATGCCCACTTTTCCGTTTCTTCTTTCTCCACATCTGAGATGTCCTCTGGCAATAAATGTGTATCAAACACTACCCGATGTATCCGATTCCGCCTAAGAACCGCTTTCATCTTCCATTGCCACTTTTCGAAATCATAATCGTCATTCCACTTGTCGATAACCAATTGTGAACCAGAAGCTGCATACGACTCATGTATATAAGGAGCTACACCACTTGGACCAACTGTTGAGATATTATTTAAATCTGATTCCGACATTTTTACAGCTAACTACCAACACCAATGCTCTGGTACCAAATGTTAAGGAGAAATTTTGATTCAAGACCTCTTAAATAAAAATAATCCAAAATCACCGGAAGACGAGATCGTGGTAAACATGCAAAAACAACCAATCAATATCAAAGAAAATCTCAACCCAATCCAAAAGCCAATCACAAACACCACATAAGAGAAATAAATGGGCAATAATGAAAAGTAAATCATATAGGGATTTATAGTGGTTCCACTAACAATTTGTTAGTGTACGTCCACTTGAGAGAGAGAGCCTTTTATTAACACCAACGAAGACTACAAGAGATTGGTTACAATGGTCACTCAGTTCACTTAAGAATTTATTTGAGGAGATAAAGAATTGAAGAAAATAGATTTAGGTTAAAAATCCCTAAAACTTGAATGAGAGATAGAATGAATGAATTGAATTGAATTCAGTTGGCTTTCCTTCTCTCCTTTAGGCCCATTTTATAAGACCAATTACTTCATGCCTAAGTTTCTTGACCTCCAAGTAAACTTGGCACTCAAATTATCAATTACTTCATGTTCAAGTTTCTTGACCTCCTAGTAAACTTGGCACCCAAGTTAACTATCCTTTCTTTCCATAAGAAAAATTTTCCTACATTGATTTTGCGGCACCAAATTTAACAGTTTAAACTATTGTTTAATTAGTTGGTGCGTTGTATGCTGGTTGTTTTTGGGCTGTTAAATTATGGTTTGTTCAGCTTCTCACTTGGTTGGGCTGAAATTTCCCTAATAAAGCTTTACCGACTTTCAAGAAGAAGAAAAAGTAATGATTTTCTAAAAAAAAGTATGATCAATTCTATTACATGTTTAGTTAAATGTTATTTGAAAATTTCATGCAACAAAATTTACTGCCACAATTGAGATATAATACTAGGTAAACCTTAGGGTGCATTCTTAACGAACGCGAGCGGGGCATTTGAGCGGGGCATTTGAACGGGGTATTTGAGCGTGGTACTGTAACGAACGGGGAATGTGTTTTTAGCTACGAACGGGGTATTTGAGCGGGGTATTTAATTGTTAAATTAATTGTTTTGAATTAATTAAATACTAATTGCATAAAACAAAACGACTACATCTTTCATTACACGAACAGAAATACAAACATAAAGAACACAACGGGACTGAAATTAAAACAAATACATGAAAATCTAAAATAAACGACGATGGGGCAATAAGCTTAACTCCGCCAAAATAAATCCACGTATGCCCTCATCGGTAAGCTCCTGAACAATATCCACATTCCGCGGATCATTGCGGAAAATCGTCAGAATCTCCCAAAGCTCCACACGCGTACCCGGTCCCTGAACAAGCTCCAAGCAACGAGTAGCAAGCTGCTTAGCTGGTCGGTCATAAATGAGCTGGGACGCTCTACCTGTTTGCGTCTAGAGGGCTGACCGGAAGGGGGATCGCCAGAAGCCATCCAACCAGTATAGTAACCCGCTTCGGTAGGGGAGAAGGAAGCGGCTGGCATAGGCGCTGGTGGAGGTGCAGTAGGAGGCGCAACCTCAAGAATCGGATACGTACAAGTATCTCTACGCAAACATCCCTCAAACATAATTTCCTGCTCTCGGAACTTGGAGATGCCATGAAGGAACTTGGAGAATCCTCGAACATAAGTTGTTACAGGTAATAACAATGTTAAAGTAAATAAGCCGACTCAATACTTGGATAAAGAATTCTCCATCAAGGAATTTGGAGAAGTCACATATTTCTTGGGAATTGAAGTTCATAGGAAAACCAAAACAGAAATGACTCTATGTCAGAGGAAGTACATCAAAGAGTTGCTAATCAAAACAAATATGATAGAAGATAAAGGTCAACCAACCCCAATGATTTCAATTCAACATTACTCTAAAAGCATGGGAGAAGCCATGAATAATATTAAACAATATAGGAGTATTGTAGACACATTGCAATATGCAAGTATAACACGTCCAGATATTGCGTTCAGTGTTAACAAAATTTCACAATTTTTACAGGAACCTAAGGACAAACATTGGAAAGCAGTAAAGAGAATACTCATATATTTGAAGGGTACACTTGACTACGAGCTTACTTTCAAAGGGGGAAAGGAGCTAAGCATTACTTGTTACATAGACTCTGACTGGGCTACAGACCCAGATGACTAAAAATCTGTCACGGGGTACTGTATTTTTGTTGGACACAACCCTATCTCGTGGAGTTCAAAGAAACAATCTACTGTTTCAAAGTCAAGTGTCGAGGAAGAACATAGAAGTATTGCTAGTGCAACTGCAGAAATAATATGGATGCAATCTATATTAAAAGAGTTCAAGCTTCTAAATCATACTAAAGCTACTATCTGGTGTGACAATCAAAGTTCAATCTATATGTCTGCTAACCCTATCCAACATGCGAGAACAAAACATATAGAAATCGACATATATTTTGTAAGAGAACAAGTAAGAGACAAAAAATTTCAAGTTAACTTCATACCGTCCTACCATCCTACCATCAGAAGGTTGATATCCTCGCCAAGGCACTGTCAGCAAAGAACTACACCAGATTACGCAACGAGCTGAAGATCCAGAGGATTGACACTCGTGAATCTCCAACTGGCACTCATCCAATGTCGAGCTTTCCATCAATAAAGGAGTAGAACCCCAAATCCAACAATCAAAGTCACAACTTGACCGATTCTTGTACCCACAAGTCCTCAACAAGGAATCAAAGTCAAACCAGTTCAGGTTTGCTTCGATTTGATACTGATAAACCAGAGAGCAATCTTCAGACTCATACGAATGTCAATTCAAATCCACGACTCAAGCAACGTTGCTCTCAAACTCACAATAAAGAGAAAAGAAGCTACCAGAGGTCTACTTCAAATTCGTGACATAAAGCCGAAGATTTTTCAGAGATTGAAGTAGGAGTTGCTCTCGAAATCAAATTTAGGGTTAAGCCAACCCTAGAATTGACGGGGGGAAATAAAAGAATGAATGCATTGCGGCTACGTAGAGAACAAAAGACATTTTATATTTCTTCTAACAGGCTTGTACATATGGGCTCGTCAGCGCATCTTAAAATATCTTTAACAGATGTTTTATTTGACCGTTGCATTCACCTGTATATAAACAGGGCACTATGTACAAATTCATTATTATCAATAAAATACAAAACACTTCTGCTATTATACATATTTCCTCACAAATTACATCTTTTTCAAACCTTAGTTATGGCAATCATTTTTGGAACTCGATCGAGAAGGTGGAGTTGAAATGGTTTATTATCGATGTTTGTACTAGCTGCTTTGAATATTTATAGCATTTAAATGCGTTTGGGTTAGGGATGTATATTTTATTAGGCTTAAAATTTACTCAAAATTTAGTGCATGTCAGGGAAACTTGTATGCAGCTGGCTGTAACCAAAATTTTCCAGCTGAACCAATTAACAGAGGTAAATAACGAGATTGCATCCTGCACAGGTTAGATAATAGCTTGTCTCTACTGATTTCTATATAAGTAGATTTAAACCGTTGCCTTACAATCACATTGTTAGAAATTTGAGAGAAAATATTGTATGTGAAAGAAATAAACTTGTTTTGTTATTTTTCTTCAAAATCAATTATTTGCTTACACAGAGGAGATACAACATCCTTTTATATTACAATACATTCTCTAGAATGTTCTATGCAAAGCATTATCTAGAATTCTTTAAAATTACATGTATATGAATTCTAGAATTTTTGTTTTATTTTTAATTTAATCCTTCCCTTGTACAAATACTAATTTGTCAATGCAATTAACTCTCTCCTAAAAACCATGATTATTTCCAACATCCCCTTATAAACTTGGTTTTTGTATTTTACGTGCTTTGGTAGAAGTATAGAAATCATCCAAACTTTTTTTTTTTTTTTTCCATCACAAAGATCTTCAATGCAGTTTCTCGAATTTTGGCTGCAATCCATTCATATCATCCTCCTACATTGTCATAGAATTCTCCAAAAATTATGCTCATCCGTATTTCAACTTGGTCTAGTGTCGTAAAATTTGAATGAATCATATATAATATCTTTCCATTCAATCTCTTTGTGTGTTTCTAAAATTTGTTTTTCGCATGAGATTACAAAACACATTGGTGGAAAAATAGCATCATTTGAAATAGAAAGGATATAATATTTCTTTGCCACTTTGTTCTCAATATCGTAGAAAGCATCACTTGTCTCTTTTATTATTTCTTCAAAATTTTGTTCATACTTCATCTCTCCTCCAATATCTTGAACTTCTCCTCGATTGATGCTTACTTCAAATTTTTCTTTATTAATTTCACACTTTTCATTTTTTGCATCATCTCCATTGGGTTTATCTTTTTTATTTTGTCTTTTTCACTCTCTTTAATTGCTTCATCCATTAATGGAAGCTACTTTTCTTTTACTTTCTCAATTTTCTCCTCCATTTCTTCTTTAATCTCTGAGAGCTCTTTTGAGAGCTCTTTTGCAATTTCGTCGACCATATTTTTCATTTCTTCTTTCTTTTCCTCTATAGCATCATCTCTTAACTCGATGTTTTTTTTCTTGTCCTTCTTACCATCTAAGAAGTCCTCTTCAATGTATTGTACTTCATTATCCTCCATGTGTTTGATTTTACTAGCTTGATTTAATAACTCTTCTTCAACTTTTCTATTTAATCTTTCTTCAAAGACTTGAGGAATCTCCAAAAGTTGACCAATGTTCATGGATTCTGCATATTTAGAATCTTTAATTTTTGCAATTATGTTGACAAATTTGGAATCTAAAGATCTTAATTTTTTCTCATTTAACTCTAGGATATCCAATTTTTCTCCATATTTTTTCATTTGATTTACAATTGGTACAACTCGATAAAAATATTCATCAATTGATTCTGATGATTTCATATGTAAAGCTTCAAACTTACATTGCATAGTCTGCAATCGAATTTTCTTCGTTTTATTTATTCCATTGAAGACATTCTCCATGATCTCTCATGCTTCCTTTCTTGTAGATGCATCCATTATCTTTACGAATATATCATCATCCAAGCCTTATGAATAATAGCTGCTATCGCTTGTAAATCCTTCTTCAAACTCTTCAATTTTTCTTTTTAATTTGGGATAAAGTGGTGACATCGACGGGTTTTTCATACCCATTTTCTGCGATATCCCCACAAAGCTTGCGATTCAAGCAGCTCCTTTATGCGGATGTCTCATTTGTTATAGTCGTTGAAAACTACAACTTGTGTCAACAAACCCACCAAATCAAGAGCAACATGTTAGATGCCTTAAATAATTAAAATAATTTTTTTATGCGTCTTTCAGTTAAGAGTTCCGATATTATTATTTTTTCATTATCCAATTCAAAGCTTATACAGTAGCAGTGCCGACCTATTCAACTGCAGATCGAGGTCCAACTTCTAATAAACAACCAGACCCATGTTCCATGCACAGTACAATGCAAGCCAGTGGCTGACCTAGCACATTAATCAAGGTAGGAGAGTTGCAGTTTATATATTTATGTGCATGCAGCTTACATGAATGATGAATATAGAGAAAGCAAAGTTGAGGTGTATAAAATAGTTGGTTGGACCAAAATACAGCATATAAAGGAAAAGTCAGATAGCCATGTATGGCATACTAACTATGTTTAGGTAGGAGCTAAAGTTGTTCGGCCGTTATTTATGAAGTAAAATTAAATCTTCTGATGGGGTCTATATCATGTGGTGGTGCAAGCAAGCACATGCACTATGTTATACGCCATAAATACAAGCTTCATATGAATGACGTTTTGAAAAATATCCGTTGTAAATGTATAAATGTTTATTGTATAATAATACCTCAAAGGCCAGATATATAGCATGTCCTACGTACAAGGCATCCTGGCATGGAAGAGCAGTTGCTCATAATGTTACTGTTGGATACCCAGTCAGAAAACACGATATTCCAGGATGACTACAGTACAGGCATCTGTTAACAAGTTATTTTGCATATATGAAATTTATAATTCATTTTTAAGTTTTAAAATGATGATCGTCTTACTTACTACAGTTATGCATTAGCAAATTTGTATGCATTTTAATTGCTGTCATTTTAACAGACTTCAAATTGACAGTACCGTGATACTGTCAGTACTGACTTTAGAAGATGATGGTCCAAGGACGAAACCACATATTGAATAATAAGTTCAAAAATTAGCGGATTAATCTGATTTATCACTCGCTACATATATTGAAAAATTGACAGTACTGACTAGGGTTGGACATTTTTACCATATTACCACTTACCAACCAATACCAACTGATACCAACGAAAGTGGTACCGAATAATTGATAACCGATTTGATTGGTATGGTATGTCAAACCATATGAAAATATGTGGTACCGTAACGGTAATTGAGCATTAACATTGATAATTACCATACCTATCACATATGTTAAACAATACATATGTATATTCTTATATTTCATCATATATGTATATTACATAACAATGAACTTCTAATATGTAATGATTTAATAAAATACCTAGGAAAATACTATTATGATACAAGATTGAATGCAATTTTTATCATACATCTTATAAATAGTATAAACTATTTAATATTTTAGTTCATCCATATAATGTTTTCTTGCATGTTTGAATACAAAAAATAAAATGGATAAATAATAATATAATAACAAAAAATCAATTTTAGTATTTTATATTTTAACGTGAAATATTGTAAACACAAAGATCTCATACTAATAAACGGGAAAAATTTATTACCGATCTCTACCAACCATAAACCGAACAGTCGATACCCAATTTTTTTGGCTGGTAATGGTATGAATTTTCTATTACCATATAAGGTTGGTACGGGAATGATTTTGAATACAAAGTTCCGGTACCGAACCGATTTCACCCCTAGTACTGACTTTAGAAGATGATGGTCCAAGTACGAAACCACATATTGAATAATAAGTTCAGAACTTAGCGGATTAATCTGATTTATCTCTCTCTCTCTCTCTCTCACTCTATATATATATATATATATGTATATATATATATGTATATATATATATGTATATATATATATATATGTATATATATATATATATATGTATATATAAGTGTTCAAAAGCACCACAAATAGTGCAGCACCCTTTAGCCTTCTGATTTTCACCACATATTCTCATCTTTCTCTCCTTCCACTAACTCTCTCTTCCTCCACAATTTTTTTTAATAATAAATGTTTGACCCTCATTCGGATGCAACAGGGATGCCCATAAAAATGGGTGCTATATATATATATATATATATATATATATATATATATATATATATATATATATATATATATATATAGGCAACCGTTCAGTTGCACCCCAAAAATGAAGCACCCCAAATGCCTTCTGATTTCCACCTCTCATTATATTAAAGAAAGTGAGTAGGAGGTGAGAGAATGAGTGGACGGAAAGAGAGAGGAAATGCGTGGTGGAAAACAGGAAGGCCAAAGGGGCGCTCCACTATTTCGGGAGCTATTGAACCTGCCTCATATATATATATATATATATATATATATATATATTCATTATTGTTTTATAAGGGCAAAATATTTGCTTTTAATTTGGTGAAACGCAAATTATAGGACTATCACGGTGGATGACATTATATTATAGCTTTTAGAGTCCGTACACTCAGCAATGACGAGCGGACAAAATGAGAAGTTGTCTTTAAATAGTGAATTGAATGGTTAAAATGAAGCGATTGAATATGCGTTTTCGGTGCTTTTGAACAGAGAATTGAGCGGTAGTTATAAGTAAAAAATTAAATAGTTAATCAAACAGTTGTTTATATGTATATTTGAGACAACCCGAACTTCCTCATAAAGGAAAGCCCGGATTACTTTGAGGACAAAACAAATCAGAGCACAAACAGAAGAACATTTCATTGCTTATTACAACGATTTACATCAGAGTACAAGAATATACAGAGTATGAATAAATATTACATATTTAATCAGAGATTTACAAATTACAATGCACCGGAAAAATAATACATAACACAACTGAAACAAATACACGGGTACAGAGCTTTTCGAATATCATTCCAGCTGTAAACCAGGATCCTGTGAATATAAGTCTGCAAAACCCAACTACTAGCTGCCCATATGGAAAATAGGGGCACGCAGAGTTTTAGATTAAAACATTAAACTCCAGGTCAATCATATGACTGGTGTGAGAATTAAAACAGTTATAATCTTGATTTTAAAGTTAGATAAATCAAGGGACCACGCCGTATAACACGGAACGGGTTTAACCCCAAGAATAACAGTGCATATACAAACAACGCAATGCTAAAATAATGAACAATGAAGCTAATATAAGACCCAGGTCCCACCACACAATGCAACGCAAGCCAGAGGATAGAGTTTTACCTTTTAATAGCCAAATAATGCTTGGTACGTGAAATTTCATATTTTATTATTACTATAAGTGAAGAAAACAACTTCAAATATAAATGTATCAATCATAGACGGCATGGGTACCATATATCATGTCGCCATACTAGTTCTACAATTAAAACCACAAAATGTCGTATTGGAAGTTGAATTTCCATCTGTGAACCAATGCAAGGGATCGTCCTTACCGCTTCGTTAGACTCTCTAGCCCGAGCCTCAGGATCAGAGCTTGAGTGAGCCTTGGATAGTCAGGGCCGATCTACACTTAGCGGGTTAATAATACCGTAAACGATATGCTAGTCTGCCCTATGGGGCATAAATGAGCCAGATGACTCCATCGGTTCCGTAGTAACCGATATATCCGAGGCGCCTCACATTCCAACAACCATGTAGGTAAAAATAATATAAATGTCAGGGCTTGCAAAAACGCTGACACCGCCTCTAGCTAGAAACCAGCATATGTTGATTTCCCTATGGTCCTTCCCGTTTCTGATTCACACCGGGGTGTGAGGTTCGCGAATTAACACTATACACAAAGGTTTGCCACACAGGTCATGCTTTGATCACAAGTCTCTGCCTTTCAACAGAAGCCTTGATAATTTGCCACTCAGGCATGCCACACAGGCAATTCACGCCATGCGACTGATGTCTATCTATATACAACCTCTGATCCCGTACGTTTCAGAGAAGGGTGAAGTAAGAGAATAAATTCTCCTTCAACAGGCAGATGTATATTTAATAGAGATCAATCAGCACAGAATAAAATCCAATGTCAAACACAATCTCCATTTACAAGTCCATTCTGGGTTTGAACGAAACCGGAGGCACCTTATTCCTCGTCTCGTATGTCCAATACAGGAGACAGGCCCTCGCATATCCGTTGATCTCCAAGTACGTCTGGACGATCACCACTTATTATATCGTCTTGGGTGTACAGACCAATCAAGACGTCAGTAATCATTCAAACGATGTGAAGACCTCCGGTCTTCAACCACCGTCTTCATCTTCGAATTATCGTCGTATCAGTTATTCAGAATGGGTGTAAACCCGGCCTTTCCGAATAACTCGCGTATATTATAAACAAGTGTTACACAAACACAACATACGCCTCATTCCAATCCAGAATATTCTTTTATTCAAATATTCACATCATTAGAGAATAGGTTCCCATTAATTTTATCAAAGATAAATTCTTTTAAATTTATTCTTTAATCTTCCTTTGGATATCAATTCAAACCATATTAAGATTTTCCAAACTAGTCGGGGTTAGCGAATCACACCGAAGTAATCAGTTATTTTATTTTCCAATCCCAACCTATTCATCCCATGGAGAAAAACTAGTAATACTTCATATATAACACCACGGTGTTATCAGTACAATTAATTACCATTTCACGTTCAAATCTAATTAAAGATTTTACTATCGCTTGGAGCAAAACTGATGATACTCCATTCTCGTTTATTTCTTGAATTTGATAATCTAGTTATCAAATTCACCTTTAAGTCTATTTAAAGATTCATTAAAACTTTAATTCAGTTTTAATCTCCAAAAATCATTAATTAATGATTATTTTCAAAGTTAAGAAATTAATCTTATCTTTAACTAGGTTAAGGAACTAATGTCATTTAAAACACAGCTCACGATAAACCCAAAATCCCATTCCATTAACAATGGAATTTTTATGGAAAACAAATCGATATATATATATATATATATATATATATATATATAAATCGATATAAACCTCCATATCCAACCGATAATATAAATGGAATAACGACAAAGCCTTTTAAATTCCATATATATTAACAGTCTTCCTATATAGAAGCTCACTTCGATTATTACAAAATCGAATTCCATTCAATTCCAATTTAATATGTTAAATTGGAAAACTTTACTTTGGAAAATCTCCTTTAAATCTTAACAAAAGATTTATAAATTCCAAATCATATTTCACTGTAAATCTGGTTAAAGAATGAATGTCATTGAAAACACAGTTCACAATAAACCCAATTCACATTCCATTTCAAATACATTATCAGTCTCTAACCGTAAATTAGTAAGAGACAACTCCCTAAGTATTAATCCCGAAGGCCGAAACCAACATCAAATCAACACCCACGAAAACATTCAACTTAGCTAATCTCCAATTAGTTTCTAATTTTCTTAACTCCATTGGGTTTAAGAACAGTATTATTAAAGATACCATTCACGACAAACCCAAAATCCCATTTGATATTAAATACAAGGCTCTGAATAGAAAATATATCGGCTTATATTCAATATCAAATTCTGAAATCAACAAATATCGTATTGGGATAACGATATATATATATATATCATCCAAATTCCTCCACAATATCCGTATAATCACGGAATCCAATATCGAAATAATTCGAAGATAATTTCGATTCAAATCCATTCCAATTCGTATATTGGAAATTCTGGTTATTTTTAAAACCATTTTAAATCCAATTTATTCATTTAAAAATATTGGATTATAATTCTAGTTCATAACTAGTTCATTTCGATAAAATATATTTTTATCTTTTCAAATATGGAATTTTTCATCCCAATTCTTTCCAAATCATTTATTATGATTTTACACAAATTATTGATATTTTTAATAATTTTATCAAGGCCCGTACAGTCGATTTCCGTAAATGGTCATCGAACTGCACTTATAACGACCTTTTCCCAATATGATTTGGACATATTTCCAAATCCAACCGTTAGATTTCAAATCTCTAATATTCGTTAGAAAGCTCTTTTCGATATGAACCCAACGTTTCCAGTTTTAGGAGAATCCGACAATCGGATCTCCCGTAATGTCCATTCGAAGTCAATGGTCGAAATTCGCGAACTGCCGTAGCGCGGCGCATTCTATTCAGGCCATTATATTATATATAATATATATTTTGTCAATTTCCATTGAAAACGTATTTTATAAATCGTTTTAAATTCGTTTTCAAAACGATTTCAACTTCATATTCAATTGCAAATCAAAATTGAATATTCCATATCATTAATATATAAATGATAATATTTTCAAAACATTAGATTTTGAAATCAATTCCTTTTCAATATTCATTATAAAAATGAATAAAATCGATATAAATATCGTTCACGTCAAAATGGTGTTAAATTAATCAACACGACTTTATATATTTAAATATATTCGTGTCCATCCCAAATCGGACATCAAAATCATATTTTGATTCTTTTCTGAATATTATTTTAAAATATCCATTATTTGAAAATATTCGTTATTTTAAAATATTCGTTCGTTCCGAATTGGAATCAGACACAGTCAATTACCATATAATGTTGTTTCTATGGATTTCATACAACATACGTATATAACAACTATAATCAACAATCATCCATCATCCAGAGTGCATTCTACACTGTATAAGCATTAAATATAAATAATTAACGCTTCTGTCAACCAATCGATCGACATACCACTAAACAATTGAGATTAGTGTAAGTCAAATATCATCCCAACATCCGTGTGGTTTTTTTAAACAACAAACACAGATTTTATTTGTGTAGTTGGGCGATGTGTAAAATTTATCGTCCCATTCAATATCAGTCAAATGGGTGTACATAAACAAATCGTTCGATTTGCAAATGAATATTTATTTTATTCACATACACGTTAAAAATTATATTTTTAACAATAAAATATTTTATTTCAACTGATGAATATTTTACATTCCATTCCACATCACAATCAATCACAACAACACAATACAATCAAACAAACAAGTCGTCCATGGTCTGTGGACGACGGGGAGCAGTTCATATATGCAGTTATAAAATAAATAACTGTATAAAGAAAATTATAGTGAGGAGTTGACACCTTTAGGTTCCACTCCGCCATTCTTTATTTCTGAATGGTTTGAATTTTGATTCATTTCCAATCGGTCCCATCGCAATCTGTTTCACACGATTTTCATATTAAAAATCGTATTTTTGTTTCAACGCTACATATATAAAAATCATATTTTTTATAACGGTGTTTATAGTATAAAAATCATATTTTTATACCACTAACTTCATAATAAAAATTGTATCTTTATATTGCTATACATATAATAAAAATTGCATTCTTATTTCAATCCATATATAAAAATTATATTTTTGCAACGCTACTTCTTATATAAAAATTATAGTTTTATTTCAACTCTACATAGATAAAAATCACATTTTTATCGCTTCTTTACATAGATAAAAATCATAGCTTTATCACTTCGTTTGCATTATAAAAATCACATCTTTATCATTCAGTTTTATATATATAAATCATATCTTTATTTAGCTACTTCATTATAAAAATTATATTTTTATAACCCTAATGTACATATAAAAATCTTTTCTTTGCTAAGTTAAAAATCTTTGCTAAGTTAAAATCTTATCTTTGCTAAGTTAAAAATCTTATCTTTGCTAAGTTAAAAATCTTATCTTTGCTAAGCCATATATAAAAATACAATTTTTATTCATCATGATATAGCTTTAAAAACAATGCTCATCAAATTTAAATTAATCAAAACAAAATGAATGCACCTTTTTTTTTTATAGAAACTCAATTTGGTTGGAGGAGGGGCTCATTAGGTCGTAAATGGGACTAAGGAGGGGCGGTGGATGCTGATGGGGTGGCTGGAGGGTTCGCAGGTGGTGGTGGGACCCGTGGATCGTGACGACAGTCTAATTTGGGTGCAGGCGGTGGGTTTGGGGCTCGGTCTTCGAACGGACGGTTGTGAGGAGGAAAGAGAGAAAAGAGAGGGGTCGGGGAGAGGCGGCGCAACCTAGGGAGGTGGCACGCGGCGGGGCGGGGTCCGGCGGAGGTGTAGGCGCGGGGAATGGAGGAGCGACGGTTTTGGATTTGGGGGCTAGCTTTAGAACGACGGGTTGTTGGAGAATAGGGTTAGGTTAATATATATATATATATATATATATATATATATATATTGTTTTAATTTCAAAAAGATTGACTTTTTATTCAAACTCCAAACGAGACCCAACGACTATCTCTTTAGCTAATTACCCTCATTCCGAATACAATGGGATATGTCCCGAAGGCCAATTCGACTGTCACGATCAGTTTTTGTTTATTTTAAAATATAAATCAATATATATTCAATTTGAATGCACAATTTAATTTACCGGGCCCACATACTGACTCTGAAAATTCCAGAAAAATCATTTCAAGCTTTGTATTGACGATACGGTCCTAACAAAACTAATTCCGTCAAATTTGTTGACCATTTGAAAAATGGCCATTTCTTAGTCTATCCAAATTGACTGAAACTGTCAAAACACGTTTTCTTTTGCCAGACTCACATACTAATCCCAAAAATAATGAATTTTGGTATCTAACAATAATTCAACATTCCGGATCTAACGAAAGTGGTTTCGTCGAAAACGGAGGTCGTTTGCACAATGGCTATTTTTAAGGGCTTTATTTCCATAACGACTACTCTGAGTTTTCAATTGGGCTTAACTTTTTATTTCCGTTATGAAATTTTAATTTTTCGGATTCGTTGGAAAAATATTTTCAAATAGATTCTAAAATTTTTGGTTTCACTAAAATCCGGTTTATTTTGAATCTTGTACGTTCATTTGAAATTTGAAATCGAATTTTCAAACTACCGCGCCATTTTCAATTCCTTCTATAATTAAAATAAATATTTATATTCTTACTTTGATTCAAATAAATATATACGTTCTAATTTTATTCAAAATAAATTTCTTGTCGTAATTATTTAAAATAATTCATTTTTAATATTCAAAGTTCATTAAAATTGCTAAAATAAAATTTTTAAATTGGTTTTGATTTTCCGGGTTGTTACAGTCTCCCCTACTTAAAATTTTTTCGTCCTCGAAAAGGAACGGAGCTGAAAGTTGTTTTAATAATCAACTCAACTTTCAGTTTGGCTTTCGTTCTTCAACTTTTTAGTTTCTAAAAATTTTCCAATTTTTCAAAAATTTAGCTAACACCCTAATTTTCTGAAAAATTACGCCATAACCTCCTTTGTACGGGGAGCACCAGGAAAATCCCCAAACCGCCACACAGGCCCTCTCATCTAAAAAAGAAAAAGCCAAGCGGCTAGCCAATGGGCTCATAAAATCATCCAAACCCAATAAATTAGTAAAATGTACCTATTTGTCAGGCATACAATTTTATTCCTCTTCTCTAGCCTCCTTGCAATGACATGTCCAATATATATGCATGTACATGCATGTAATCTCAAACTTTCAAGTCAGTTCAATATTTTGATTCGATTTGGCTAATGGTTCAAAATTTAATAAATCTAACCAATAATCAAACAACACAATCAGCAATAAATAAGTGATTATCGTTTCAAACACAAAACTTTGATATATATACAGAAAATCATGTTTTTGATGCCAATTCACAACAATATATCCTATCTAGTTTTGGTTCTCACACCAGTCAATTGGAATCATATTGATATCCCACTTTCGAAGCTTGAATACAAATTGTGATGATGATCGATCAATCATCAGGACCATCTTCAGGCGACTAGAGTGTGATTCTATATCTATCCAGTATATTAAAACTTCAAATATACGTTTGCAAGGCGTATATGCAAAATCTTTATATACTGGATTGTCCAAATTCAATATAATATTCAAATACGTATAATATGGTTTAAATTTTCAAAACAAAATTCGTTTTCATTTTTATTTTAAGAACACTGCTCTTCACACACGCTCTAGAATACTACTGATCCCATCTCTAACGAGTCAGTCTTATTGGATATTGCTAATCTAATCTCTGATGAATTCTTTCGTTTGGTTCTAACGTGTCTTGTTCTCGAGCTATGTAAACCAAAGCTATGATACCAAATGAGCCGACCCGAACTTCCCCTTAAAGGAAAGACCGGATTACTTTTGAGGACAAGACAAATCAGAGCACAAACAGAAGAACATTTCTTTGCTTATTACAACAATTTACATCAGAATACAAGAATATACAGAGTATGAATAAATATTACACATTTGATAAATATCAGAGATTTACAAATTACAATGTAGCGGAAAAATAATACATAACACAACTGAAACAAATACATGGATACAGAGCTTTCTGAATATCATTCTAGCTGTAAACCAGGATCCTGTGAATGTAAATCTGCAAAACCCAACTACTAGCTGCCCGTGTAGAAAATAGGGGCACCTAGAGTTTAGGTTAAAACAATAAATTCCAGGTCATCATGTGATTGGTGTGAGAACTAAAACAGTTATAATCTTGATTTTAAAGTTAGATAAATCAAGGGACCACACTGCATAACACGGAATGGGTTTAACCCCAAGAATACCAGTGCATATAGAAACAACGCAATGCTAAAATAAAGAACAATGAAGCTATTATAAGGCCCAGGTCCCATCACACAATGCCATGCAAGCCGAGGATAGGGTTTTACCTTTTAATAGACAAATAATGCTTGGTACGTGAAATTTTATATTTTGTTATTGCTATAAGTGAAGAAAACAACTTCAAATATAAATGTATCAATCATAGACGGCATGGGTACCATATATCATGTCGCCATACTAGTTCTACAATTAAAACCGCAAAATGTCGTATTGGAAGTTGGATTTCCATCTGTGAACCAAGGCAAGGGATCGTCCTTACCACTTCGTTAGACTCTCTAGCCCAAGCCTTAGTATCAGAGCTCGAGTGACCCTTGGATCGTCAAGGCCGGACCACACTTAGCGGGTTAATAATACCGTAAACGATATGCCCTATGGGGAATAAATGAGCCAGATGACTCCATCGGTT
Organism: Allium sativum; assembly: GCA_030737875.1. Taxonomy (NCBI): domain Eukaryota; kingdom Viridiplantae; phylum Streptophyta; class Magnoliopsida; order Asparagales; family Amaryllidaceae; genus Allium; species Allium sativum. The sequence goes on from CM060924.1 coordinate 831,503,785, forward strand.
CCGTAGTAACCGATATATCCGAGGCGCCTCGCATTCCAACAACCGCATAGGTAAAAATAATATAAATGTTAGGGCTTGCAAAACGTTGACACCTCCTCTAGCTAGAAACCAGCATATGTCCATTTCCCTGATGTCCTTCCCGTTTCTGGTTCACACCGGGGTGTGAGGTTCGCGAATTAACGCTATACACAAAGCTATGCCACACAGGCCGTACTTTGATCATCAACCACAAGACTCTGGCTTTCAACAGAAGCCTTGATCATTTGTCATTCAAGCGTGCCACATAGGCAATTCACGCCATGTGACTGATGTCTATCTATATACAACCTCTGATCCCGTACGTCTCAGAGAAGGGTGAAGTAAGAGAATAAATTCTCCTTCACCAGGCAGATGTATATTTAATAGAGATCAATCAGCACAGAATAAAATCCAATATCAGACACACAGTCCATTTACAAGTCAGTTTTGGGTTTGAACGAACCCTGAGGCACTTATTCCTCGTCTCTTATGTCTAATACAGGAGAGTGGCCCACGCATATCCGTTGATCTCCAAATACGTCTGGATGATCACCAGTTATTACCTCGTCTTGGGTGTACAACCCAATCGAGATATCAGTAATCATCCAAACGATGTGAAGACCTCCGGTCTTCAACCACCGTCTTCATCTTCGACTTATCGTCGTATCAGTTATTTAGAATACGTATAAACCTGGCCTTTCCGAATAACTCGCGTGTATTATAAACAAGTGTTACACAAACACAACATACTCCTCATTTCAATCCAGAATATTCTTTTATTCAAATACTCACATCATTAGGGAATAGGTTCCCATTAATTTTATCAAAGATAAATTCTTTTAAATTTATTCTTTAAGATATCAATTCAAACCATATTAAGGTTTTCCAAACTAGTCGGGGTTAGCGAATCACACCGAAGTAATTAGTTATTTTATTTCTCAATCCCAACCTATTCATCCCATAGAGCAAAACTAGTAATACTCCATATCTAACACCACGATGTTATTGGTACAATTAATTACCATTTCACGTTCAAATCTAATTAAAGATTTAACTATTGCTTGGAGCAAAACTGGTCATACTCCATGCACGATCATTTCTTGAATTTGATAATCTAGTTATCAAATTCACCTTTCAATCTATTCAAAGATTCATTAAAACTTTAATTCAGTTTTAATCTCCAAAAATCATTGCTTAAGGATTATTTTCAAAGTTAAGAAATTAATCTTATCTTTAACTGGGTTAAAGAACTAATGTCATTTAAAACACAGCTCACGATAAATCCAAAATCTCATTCCATTAACAACGGAATTTTTATGGAAAACAAATCGATATATATATATATATATAATCGATAAAAACCTCCATATCCAACCGATAATATAAATGGAATAACGACAAAGCCTTTTAAATTCCATACATATTAACAGTCTTCCTCAACAGAAGCTCACTTCGATTATTGCCAAATCGAATTCCATTCAATTCCAATTTAATATGTTAAATTGGAAAACTTTACTTTGGAAAATCTCCTTTAAATCTTAACGAAAGATTTAAAAATTCCAAATCACATTTCGCTGTAAATCTGGTTAAAGAACGAATGTTGTTAAAAACACAGTTCACAATAAACCCAATTCACATTCCATTTCAAATCCAATATCAGTCTCTAACCGTAAATTAGTAAGAGGACAACTCCCTAAGTATTTATCCCGAAGGCCGAAACCAACATCAGATCAATACCCATGAAACCATTCAACTTAGCTAATCTCAAGTTAGTTTCTAATTTTCTTAACTCCATTGGGTTTAAGAACAGTATTATTAAAGATACCAACCCAAAATCCCATTTGATATTAAATACAAGGCACTGAATAAAAAATATATTGGCATATATTATTCAATATCAAATTCTGAAATCAACAAATATCGTATTGGGATAACGATATATACATATATATCTTCCAAATTCCTCCACAATATCCGTATAATCACGGATTCCAATATCGAAATATTTCGAAGATAATTTCGATTCAAATCCATTCCAATTCGTATATTGGAAATTCTGGTTATTTTTAAAACCATTTCAAATCCAATTTATTTATTTAAAAATATTGGATTATAATTCTAGTGCATAACTAGTTCATTTCGATAAAATATATTTTTATCTTTTCAAATATGAAATTTTTCATCCCAATTCTTTCCAAATCATTTATTATGATTTTACCAAAATTATTGATATTTTTAATAATTTTATCAAGGCCCGTACAGTCGATTTCCATAAACGGTCATCGAACTACGCTTACAACGACCTTTTCCCAATTTGATTTGGACATATATATCCAAATCCAACCGTTAGATTCCAAATCTTTAATATTTGTAAGAAAGCTCTTTTCAATATGAACCCAACGTTTCTAGTTTTAGGAGAATCCGATGGTCGGATCTCCCGTAATGCCCATTCGAAGTCAATGGTTGAAATTCGCAAACTGCCGCAGCACGGCGCGTTCTATTCAGGTCATTATATTATATATAATATATAATATATATTTTGTCAATTTCCATTGAAAACGTATTTTATAAATCATTTTAAATTCGTTTTCAAAACGATTTCAACTTCATTTTCAATTGCAAATCAAAATTGAATATTCCATATCATTAATATATAAATGATAATATTTTCAAAACATTAGATTTTGAAATCAATTCCATTTCAATATTCATTATAAAAATGAATAAAATCGATATAAATATCGTTCACGTCAAAATGGCGTTAAATTAATCAACACGACTTTATATATTTAAATATATTCGTGTCCATCCCAGATCGGACATCAAAATCATATTTTGATTCTTTTCTGAATATTATTTTAAAATATTCGTTATTTTAAAATATTCGTTCGTTCTAAATTGGAATCAGACACAGTCAATTACCATATAATGTTGTTTATATGTATTTCATACAACTCACGTATATAACAACCATAATCAACAATCATGCATCATCCAGAGTGCATTCTACACTATATAAGCATTAAATATAAATAATTAACGCTTACAACAGCATGTCAACCAATCGATCGATATACCACTAAACAATTGGGATTAGTGTACGTCAAATATCATCCCAACACCCGTGTGGGGTTTTTAAACAACAAACACAGATTTTATGTGTGTAGTTGGGCGATGTGTAAAATTTATCGTCCCATTCAATATCAGTCAAATGGGTGTACATAAATAAATCGTTCAATTTGCAAATGAATATTTATTTTATTCACATACACGGTAAAAGTTATATTTTAACGATAAAATATTTTATTTCAACTGATGAATATTTTACATTACATTCCACATCATAATCAATCACAACAACACAATACAATCAAACAAACAAGTCGTCCATGGTCTTTGGACGACGGGGAGCAGTTCATATATGCAGTTATAAAATAAATAACTGTATAAAGAAAATTATAGTGAGGAGTTCTCACCTTTGAGTTCCACTTCGCCATTCTTTATTTCAGAACGGTTTGAATTTTGATTCATTTCCAATCGGTCCCATCGCAACCTGTTTCACACGATTTTCATATAAAAAAAATCATATTTTTGTTTCAACTCTACATATATAAAAATCATATTTTTATAACGGTGTTTATAGTATAAAAATCATATTTTTTTACCGCTAACTTCATAATAAAAATCGTATCTTTATATCGCTATACATATAATAAAAATCGCATTTTCATTTCGATCCATATATAAAAATTATATTTTTGCAACGCTACTTCCTATATAAAAATTATTTTTTTATTTCAACTCTACATAGATAAAAATCACATTTTTATCGCTACTTTACATAGATAAAAATCATAGCTTTATCACTTCGTTTGCATTATAAAAATCACATCTTTATCATTCAGTTTTATGTATAAAAATTATATCTTTATTTAGCTACTTCATTATAAAAATTATATTTTTATAACGCTACTGTACATATAAAATTTTTATCTTTGCTTAGTTAAAAATCTTATCTTTGCTAAGCCATATATAAAAATACAATTTTTATTCATCATTATATAACTTAAAAAACAAAACTCATCAAATTTAAATTAATCAAAACAAAAGGAACGCACCTTTTTTTTGTAGAAATTCAATTTGGTTGGAGGGGGGAGGGGGGCTTATGAGGTCGGAAACGGGACTAAGGAGGGGCGGTGGATGCTGATGGGGTGGATGGAGGGTTCACAGGTGGTGGTGGGACCCATGGATGGCAGCAACAGTCACATTTGTGTGCAGGCGGCGGGTTTGGGGCTCGGTTTTCGAATGGACGGTTGTGAGGAGGAGAGAGAGGGGGTCGGGGGTCGGGAAGAGGCGGCGCAGCCTGGGGAGGTGGCGCGCGGCGGGGCGAGGTCCGGCGGAGGCGTAGGTGCGGGGAATGGAGGAGCGACGGTTTTGGATTTGGGGGCTAGCTTTAGAACGACGGGTTGTGGGAGAATAGGGTTAGATTAATACATATATATATAATTAATTAATTATTCTTTTAATTTCAAAAAGGTTGTCTTTTTATTCGAACTCGGAACGAGATCCAATGACTGTCTTCCTAGCTAATTACCCTCATTCCAAACACAATGGGATATGTCCCGAAGGCCAATTTGTCTGTCACGATCAGTTTCTGTTTAATTTAAAATGTAAATCAATATATATTCAATTTGAACGCACAATTTAATTTACCGGGGCCACATACTGACTCTGAAAATTCCAGAAAAATTATTTCTAGCTTCATACTGATGATACGGTCCTAACAACACTAATTTTGTCAAATTTGAAGGCCGTTTGAAAAATGACCATTTCCTGGTCGATCCAAATTGACTTAAACTGTCAAAACACGTTTTCTTTTGCCACGCTCACATATTAACCCCAAAAATAATGAATTTGGAATCTAGCAATAATTTAACATCCCGGATCCAACAAAAGTGATTTCTTCGAAAATGGAGGTCGTTTTCAAAATGGCTATTTTTAAGGGCTTTATTTCCATAGCGACTATTCTGAATTTTCAACTGGGCATAACTTTTTAATCCCGCTATGAAATTTCAATATTTCAGATTTGTTGGAAATATATTTTCAGATAGATTCTAATATTTTTGGTTTTACTAAAATCCGGCTTATTTTGAATCATGTACATTCATTTGAAATTTGAAATCAAATTTTCAAACTACCGCGCCATTTTCAATTCCTTTTATAATTAAATTAAATATTTATATTCTAACTTCGATTCAAATAAATATATACGTTCTAATTCTATTCAAAATTAATTTCTTGTCGTAATTATTTAAAATAATTCATTTTTAATATTCAAATTCACTAAAATTGCCCAAATAAAAATTTTAAATTGGTTTTGATTTTCCGGGTTGTTACAATATTAGAAAAATATGATAGCAAATACTATATCAATAGGATACGTAGATAAAATATATAGATAGTTTAAATGCGAAATACCTAAATTAAATAATTGCGAAAAAGTAAAATACAATCAACCTCTACATTTACTTCAAATACTATTACATTGTGTTGTTATGTTGATTGCAAATGACTGATATTGTTTTGTATGTCATTTGCCTGCAATCTTTGCAAGCAATCAACTTTTTGCCAAATCATCATTCAAACCAATTTTTTTTCCAGGTTTCGTTACAACAGTAAATGCTTCATTGAGTTTAATATCTTTAGTGTAATCCGTTAAAAATGAGCAAACAAATTTCATAATTTAAATATGCTACTGTCGATTTTACATTGTTTGTCTTGTTTCCTGTATTTGGGCTTTTTGAATATGAAAAAGATTTTTTTTGAATGTCCTTTATGCATCATTTCTACTATTTTGTCAATTTTTTCTGTGATTTCACTGCGTTTTCATCTTCGTGTAGCTTTTCACATTTTATTGGTGTCAAAAGATGTGCCAATATGGATCGTTGAACGAAATGGTGGTATTTGCTGCATTGAGGAATATAATCAAAATTTAAATCTAGAACTGTTTTAAATGAATTGTACTATTTCCCAATGGAAAATGCTTCAAAACAAAATGCAAGTGACATTGATAGAAATATTTGCTATGTGAAGTTTTCTTGAGTTCATGTGTCAGATACATATATTCATCTAGATGGGTGACGAAATGAAGCACAATCATCATTGTCTACATCCTCTAGTAATTTTAGAAAAAAATTCTTAAACTGTAAATTAGGATTAGTAGTACAGGGAATGTCAAAGACAACTGCAAACAAAAATGCGTAGAAGTAAAATAACCACGTCGGTTCTTGTTCTTTATCATCATTCAAACTAAATAATGTCTTAGTTGTTCTTGCCATGCCTAAAATATAATTTTTGTTTCTCAACTTTGTCATGATAACAATATCCCAATTGTCTTTTCTTCCACCTCTTTTCGTATGAATGATCTCAAAACGGGGGAATCTTTATTCCAGGGGCTGGTTGCAACAGACATTTATCAGCTCAAATCCACAACCCCTACAGTTTACGCAAGCATAATTAGTTCACTCGATTGACAACATCGTTTAGGGCATTCGTTTTGTAATGTTTTTAGGCAAATTGTTTCCAAAAATAAATTTTATGTTCCTAGTATCTCCACTTTAGATTATAATTCATGTGCTTGGAATAAAAGTCATAAACTTCCTTTTTCTACTTCCTCTATTGTGTCTACCGCCCCACTTGAGTATGTTTATTCTGATCTTTGGACATCACCAATTTACTCTCATGATGACTTTAAATATTATCTTATTTTCGTTGATCATTTTTCAAAATACATTTGGTTGTATAATTTGAAACGAAAATCAGATGCACAACATGTATTCATTCTCTATAAAGCTCTAGTTGAAAAATACTTTCAACTGCCTCTCAAAACTCTCTACTCGCACAACGGTGGTGAGTATGAAAGCCTACGTAACTACTTGTGCATCGATGGAATTTTGCATCTCACAACTCCACCCCACACCCCTCAACACAATGGCTATTCAGAGCGATGACATCGACACACTGTTGAGACATTTCTATCTCTCTTAACTCCTGCTAAAATGCCCCTTGAATATTGGACAAATGCTTGTTCAACAGCTGTTTACTTGATTAATTGACTTCCCACGCCAACTATAAGCAATGTGTCACCCTGCTTTAAATTATTCGGCCAACATCCTAATTATTCCAAGCTTCGAAATTTTGGATGTCTTTGCTACACATGTCTTAAACCCTACAATTCTCACAAACTTGAACTCAAATCTCAACTATGTATTTTTGTTGGTTATTCACCTACTCAAAGTGCATATTATTGTCTCGAATTAAACACTAATCATGTTTATGTTTCTCGTCATGTTCACTTCAAAGAGAATAGTTTTCCTTTTTCTAAACTTAAAAATTCAACTACCTCCTTGTCTGACATAGTGGAACAATGGGCACCCGTCACATTATCCATATTATCAAATACTCAATCTTCCTCCTCTCATTCATTGCAAACTAACTCACCTTCCAGCACACCTCCTACCTCATTCCCCACTTCACCCCTTTCATCTCCTATGTCCGCAACAAACTCATCTCAACCTCCTAATACCACTACTGAGCTTTCCTCTACTCCATCTCTGTCAAAACTTGATATATCCACATTCACAAATTCAACATCCAACAATCTTGTACATTATCCTCAAATAACCATAAGACTTCAACATGGCATTAGGAAACCAATCAGTAAATGTAATACCCCGTATTTTCTGTGAGCATAAAAATAACAAATTAAAAAATAATTAATTTGAAAAAAAGAATTAGGTAAAACGGGTTGCGCCATTGCGTTCGTCTCGGAATTCTGCTTGAGATAGAGTCCGGGTTTTCGAAAATCGGACTCCGTATGAAGAAGATATCTTTAAATTAAATATTGCAGCAAAACATGAGAAAAGAATAATATTTTGCATTGTTATAAGGATTGTAAGCAAAAGACTTAGTAGCTCATTTGGTTGGAACATGTGACTTGCATACAAAGGGTACAGAGTTTGATCCCCGCCAGCGCCATTTTTTTGTTTTAGGGGAATGGCTAAAAAAATGGGTTAGTGTGAACGCAGTTCAAAAAGTGGTTTAGTGTGAAAATGGTTAATTAGGAAGATAGATAAATATATATATATATATATATGACGTGTACGCATCATGTGGCGTACGTGGCACATTTTTGGTTGTCAAGGATTTTTTTCGTGGCCTTCTCTGATAGGATTTGTGACAAATTAAAGATAAGAAAGATTTATGCATGTATAAATAGATATTTATATATATGGGTAATTAATGTATACAGTAAAGGGAGAATATGTAAAACTAATTTGTAGATGTGTGTTAATATGACATTGATTTGGAAAATATGTGATTGACCTTGGTTTGTATATGTGTTTGTGCTAATTTGTCATTCATGTTAATTGATATTAATTAAAAAAGAAAGAAAAATATTAAGTAGGCATTTATGTTCGATTGATTGTCATTTATGTTTATTTGATGATATTGTAATTAATCTTAATTTGTATGAATACTTATTTGTCACTTATGTCAATTAACATTAAAGAGAATATGATAATTTAAAGAATATGATAATTTGTCACTTATGTTAATTGACAATAAAGAATAAAAGATGAACATTTGGTACATTAACGTTAAAGTAGAAGGTTATTAATACATTTGCTGAGTCATTCCTGACCTGTTGCCGAGTCACTGGGATAACTCTTTCCAGACTAGACAGTTCTGATTGCTCCTGTGTGATCCAATGGCTTATATTAATCTAAATATCTATAAAAGCAACCTAATACCTCAACCCTAAATCATATTAAAAATCAAACCAAGAGCCGTCATGCTGCCATTGGACAACCTCGAGTAGCCGCCGTTCAACTTGAAGCAAATTAAAAGAGACAAATCAAATCAAATCAAAATTATACTAAAACAACGATTGTCTACATCAAAGGCGAGCATTTCAACTTCAAAATACAGATTCCAGAAATCAAGATCGTCTTTTGATTGTAAGTTTAGTTATCTTTTAGATGTGAACAAATTTAAGACGTGATTTGAAATAAAATGAAATATAGAATTGTACCATGTTGTATAATAATGACGGTGCTATTTCTTGTGATGATTTTTGTCATGAATGTCTTTGAATGATTGTGGTTTATCGGATTTATCATATTATGTTGAAATTGGTGTTGGATCTATTATGATTTAGGAATGAAACTATCATACCATATGCAAGTTTATCCTTTCATGATATGTTACATGCTAGTTTTTAGGCTAATTAATATTTATATATGCCTAAATATTTAGATCTATATGACTGCATGTTTAGATCTAAAAAACTTTATGTGCTTAGATCCATGCTAATTAGATCTAAGCCAAGATCTATATATATATATATATATATATATATATATATATATATATATATATATATATATATATATGTTCATATGATTAATGCAAGTTATATGTTTTATGTTAGGTCCAAATCAAGATTTATATACATATGTTCATATGCAAGTTACTTGTTAGATCCAAAACTAGATCTATATTTATATGCATGTTTATAAAGTGGATTCATACAAGTTCATATGTTCATTATTGTTAGATCTAGTTCACACCTACATGTTAAAATAAAAATTTTTACATGCTTTGGTAATGGACATGTCATGATTATGTCATATGCTAGTTTATAAATAAAGTTATGTTCACACATGCCTAGATCTGCATATTAACATGTTTAGGCTTATGATTATTTATGCAAGTTCATGTGACATGTTAATTGAAATGATTAATGTTCTATGCCAAGTCTACATGACATGTGTTTGTATTATGCATGTTCCTTTCTTTTACCTCTTGGTTATAAATTAGGCCAATTTGCGGGCCTAATAACTTATTGTAATTGATGCGAACGTAAACGGGGGTAACATTGGGATAAACATTAAATTATAACATCTTTATGATGTCTGTGGGCCCATAACCTTGTAAATGGTTAAGGCCATGAATTGGTATAATTTATATACCATTAGGCTTGGACATAATTAAAATATGTGACTTGAAAACTTGAAGAAAAATTTACATATGTACTTGATATAAATGACAAATACTTAAATTTAGTAAAAGACGAATATGCCAAACCCGAGGTTAGACTGAGTTGTGGTGTAAAACTGATCAAAACCGACCGGCACATCCAGTGACCACAACAATACCTGTCTAATGTGGGTGGTTAGTGCATCAAGCCCAAAAAGACCCGAGGTTAGACTGAGTTGTGGTGTACACCTGCCCGGAACCGACCGGCACATCCAGTAACCACAACAATATCTGTCTAATGTGAGTGTTTGGTGCTTTAATTAATTAATTAATTAAAGCTCATGAACAATCAAGCTAGAATAGTAAGGTTGAGTAATTAAGGAAACACTTAACCAACTTAACATGTTAACAAGACAAGATTTGTGGGGGTTAAGTAACTAAGGAAACACTTGACCATCATAACATGTTAACTAAGTGGGTAAGGTTATGTAAATGTTTAACCGTTATAACATGTTAACTAGACTAGAAGGTGGGGTTAAGTAAATTTAGAACACTTAACCGATCTAACATGTTAACCAAACCAGAAGTACACTTAGAACACTTAACCGTTATAGCATGAATAGGGTTAAGTTAATGAGAAAACTTAACCAATATAACCTGATAAACGAGAAGGTTAAGGAACACTTAGCCAATTTAAGTTGATATATGGGTGGGTTAAGTCAACGTGAACCTCTAGTTAACACTTAACCAATTTGACTTGATATATGGGTGGGTTAAGTCAACGTAAACTGCTGGATAATACTTAGCCAATTCAGCATGACAAGTGAATGGATTAAGTTAACTTGAATTAACTGATGACACTTAACCAATCCAACATGACGAGAAAGAGAACTAAGTAGTAAACCTTAGTTAAGAGGACTAAGTTGTAAACCTTAGTTAAGAAAACGAACGATTCAGAAAACTAAGTAGTAAACCTTAGTTAAGAGAACTAAGTAGTAAACCTTAGTCAACAAAGCCATGTAGAACACGAGGAGCGAGCATCCGTCTGATCAGGAAGAAGGCTCCAACGGTATGGGTTACGAAGCACGCGGCTTCGAGGGGACGTGAGGGTACTCATGGTATCCCTCTGTGAGGTTGCAGATGATCCTCCTGGACACACAAAGGTTAAGGTCTGCATTAGAAGAACCAAGAGTATGCCTTGGTTGCAATATAAGGCAACCTAAAGACTAGGATGGACCAGCGTGAGGCAGCGATATCTTGTTTAGCCCTGTGATAGCACATCGTCATCTACCTACCATCTTGAGTCAATCTAGCACATGAAGCGGAAAGGTGGAGAACTCCAACAGACCATATACTTGCTATCTAGTTATGGGTGAGGTTGGCCCATAGGTTTGTGGGGGCATAGAGGAGCATGCGTACAGTTCTCATTCTTGATTTTCTTGGGTGCCTTTCATTAGTTGAGGGAGGGGTCAAGTAGGACCATAGCCACACACACAGATCTAAGCAGACCTTAGCATCTGCCTCGGCAGATAACTTAAAGCTCCCGACTGAGTTCCGTGTTTCTTGATTAGCCCTGCCACGGGACTTGGGACGCACGTATAGAGGACATGTGCAACTAGACAGCGAGAACGATTCATGACACATACGTGGGGAAATTCTAGGAACATATACCGCCCTGGGTAGTGTGTCCTAGACTAGAGGACATTGTTCGATAGGTAGCGTAAAATCTAGTGGCCCTGAGTAGCATAAACCCTGGTCGAATTGAGAAAGCGTCGGAAGATTAAACCCTAGTCGGATCTAGGTAACGCTCGATAACAGAACCTAGAAAGACCTAGATTGGCTGTCCAAAACAATAGGAATCAAAGAAAGGACCGAAGCACAAGTAACTAACAATCACGTGGGGCCGCATGACACCGGAAACACATGAATGTGAGTAGGAGCCGATTAATACAAGAAGGGGATCACTTTATCATGAACACACAATGCCAGTTAAACGGTTCTTAGTGGGTGCAGAGAAATATAAGTGGGTGCGATAGTCTATTCCGTTTTTTTGTCTCGTCTTAGGATTACCTTATCCTTGTGATATTATTCTAAGTTCAGTTTATTCATGTCATAGTCTTTTTCTTATTTACATGCTATTAAATAACTGAGCTTACCAGACTTATGTCTGACCTAGTTTCTTTTTCTTGTTTACATGCTATTAAATAACCGAGCTTACCAGACTTATGTCTAACCTAGTTTGTTTCCGCCTCTTTTCTTCCGTTTCCCCCCAGGTAGTTAGGGAGGGAATAACTCAGCTTAATTTGGACCGCTTCTCTTTACAAGCCCGAAGATTAGTTGGAGTGTTTCCTTGGACTCTCTTTTCCACTGCTATGGCTGGCTCATGCTCATTTGGGAAATGTCATAGTCATTTTATGCTTCTTTATTTTGTTAAACAAGACAGATACTTTGTTGTACTGAGTATTGATGATTTGATGTTGGAAACAAATCTATGTACAAATTGTTTTATCAATAAAGTATTTATTCTCCGCTGCTTTATTTGTCTGTCTTGTAACTTATTTGCATCTCGTACCTAAAAACGCTCCACCAAAGTTAAGGCATTCCCTTTGTGAAACTTTTAATCAAAGAGGTTTTAATCAAAGAGCTGACATTGACTACGGTGAAACTTTTAGCCCCATAGTTAAACTCGCCACGGTTCGGCTTATGCTTTCACTTGCGGTTAGTCAAGGTTAGTCATTGCACTAACTTGACATAAACAATGCTTTTCTACAGGACACGCTCACTGAAGATGTATACACCATACAACCTCCTGGCTACACAGATCCTATACATCCAACACATGTATGTAAATTAAACAAGGCACTGTATCGGTTAAAACAAGCTCCAAGAGCTTGGTATAAAGAATTACAACAATATTTAATTGAGTTGGGCTTCAAGAATACGGTCTCTGATTCATCCTTGTTCACGTTGAACAAAAATGGTGATATCATTTATCTGTTGATTTATGTGGATGATATTATTGTTACAAGTAATGCAACCCATGCACTGGAAGCTTTTATAAAAATATTGGTGACACGTTTCTCACTCAAAGACCTTGGAGAATTGCCTCACTTCCTGAGAGTGGAAGTAATGCCTCATCCAAAAGGTATTTTATTGAGTCAAAAGAGGTATATTGGTGATATTTTGTGCAAAGCTAATATAAACAATGCAAAACCAGTTGCAACACCATTAGCAACTCATCCTACGTTAACTATACATGGAAATCTTCTCAACGATCCCATTGAGTATCGTACGTTGATAGGAAATTTAAAATATTTAAGTCTTACAAGGCCTGATGTGGCATTCGCAGTGAACAAGTTAGCTCAATACATGCAGCATACAAGAGTTAGATCATCTACCGAGGCCGAGTACAGGGCAGTGGCAAATGCTAATGTCGAAATTCTTTGGGTAGGAAATTTATTCAAGGAGCTTGGTCATAATCTCACTCTCGCGTCAGTCATCAACTGTGATAACTCTAGAGCAACATATGTGAGTGCTAATCCGGTTTTTCATTCTAAAATGAAGTAGCTGAGATTGGATTACCAATTTGTTAGAGAAAATGTGCAAAGTGGAAGTTTGAGGGTCTCTTACATCTCCACTAATGACCAGCTTGCGGATGCACTCACCAAGCCACTGCCACGTACCTTCTTTACAACATTGATTAGCAAAATCAGTCTTTCATCTTGGCCGTCCATTTTGAGGGGACGTGATAAGGATTGACACAATTTAAGTTAATCTCTGCACATATGGTATGTCATAATATGACAAAATAGAATAAATATCATTGATGATATTATCCCACAAGTGGAGCATAATGTATAAATGGTATGCCATGAGGAAATAGAATAAATATCATTAATGATATTATTAAATATCATTAATGACATTATTCCATAATTGTTGCAGTGCATATGAATGCATGTATATTGTAACTTCATATATTTGTTATTCATGAATGAAAAAATATTATTCTCTTCAACTCTTCATCAGAGGCCGGTGGAGGAAGTTGATTAAAAAACTAAGTGTTGGGTGCACTTGTGGAGAATACTAATGATACTGCATACAACAATAATGCAGCCACTAGGACATTGGTTCCCCACTGCATGTTGGGAAGATTAGGTGGATTTACCATGAATCTTTCCTCTATTGTTTCTCCCTGTATCCAATTTAAATTAAATTAAAATTATAAATTCAACCACCGGCACAAGTGGTAAATGCAAAAGGTTAATACTGGTCCATAAATTGAACTTGCATTTCCATTCAGTGTCATATAATATTGAATCTAGGTCAAATTGTTTTGTTTCCTCACTTCTATTACATAATTATGCATGCAAATATTTGCAAGTTGTTACGTCGCGGGAATGCCATTTTATGTTACCACTATTAAAATTACTAAGTTTTATACACTACTGCGAGCAATCATGTATAAATAAACATGATACTACATAATTAAGATGTTAAATTCTGGAAAATGGTTCCGTTTTGGTTTAAAGTTACATTTTCATCATGTGCGTAGCTAAACTCATTAGTGACATAAAGCAGTTTTTATTCATTCTTAATTATTGTTTCCAATGCTAAACACATTATTATGCATAGCTAGACTCATTAGTGGCATAGAGCAGTTTCAAAACAGATTTTCCAATGCTGGAGTAGTAATTTCTAAGCATGCACCAATTATTACTTTCCTATGCATAAGTACTCCGAAAGAAGTAAACATTGGAATAAATTTTGATACTTTAAACAGAACATTCTAATAACTTTAGGCTGTTTACTTCGATAACAAAATAGAACATAAAATTTACTATATGTAAGGCTAGTTTACATTATACTGCCATAGTATCTAAAAATAAGATTCATGAACATTTTACACCCATTAAGGAAGCAATAAAATTTACATTGCAACATCAACCAACGCGATTCTAATAACTTTCAGTGGATCAATGATACCAGCCTTTACCATATCAACATGTTCAACTACGTGGTTTATTTAATTAGAATATCAGGTCAGTACCACGTTGAGATCCCATTTAACAAAAATGGATGGGACCAATCACAAAATTTCACTTTCGGTGTTTATAGAAGAAAAAGGTAAGATAAACAAAACTTTAGCCATATCATAACCAAGATCTGCATTATCCTATTCCAAAATATTCTCAACAAACACCACCCTTTACTCTAACATTGGAAATAATGATATGCATTGGAGCCTAATTAAGTAATGCAATTTTTAGTCATTGTATTTACAACAACTATATGATAATTTAACAAAGAAAAAGGATAATCAAGCAAAGAAGCAAGGGAATATCACAAGAATAAGTTAACATGCATTACACTCATGCTAATGTCCTAGTATTTGATGACGATGTAATCCAAAGATACCTTCAGGCTGTTTTATTATATATTTTTAACGCATTCTGCAAGTTTGGATTTTGGTACCTTCAAAGCAGTTTTAATAATTTGGACACCAATTTTTCTTTCGAAGTTGGCAATATGAAATTTCTCTAGCTCTTTTGATGCATAGAGTAAAGCAACGCCATCTCCTGCAAAGACATGGGATATTTTATATCTGAATTGACTACATGAAAGACGGTACATAAATAGAATATAAGGTGCTCATATATACACCTGGCACAATACTCCTCTACTGCAGCTTTTGTTGCATTCAATGCATCGACAACTCTATCCTTTTTCTCACCAACTTTAGGTGCGCTAGCTCCTCCAATCTAGGTTATTTTACTTCAAAGCAAGGTAAGCCTCTAGGTACAACTAATGTACGGGGTATTAGAAATAGAGAGGAAGTGTTAATTGAATGCAAGTGCACTGAAATTATCACATAAGGTAAAACAATATCTAACAGAACAAGGGGGATTGCAGTAGAAAGAGGGTAGCCACTTGACTTCTAGATGGGTGAAGCCTTCAAGTATCAACATGTACCCAATCTAAACATGATATTTTAAAATAAACAAAATATGTGGGTTATCTTCCCTCTTCTAGACAACATATTTTCTCTCATGAACGAAATAAATTTTCTTAGTTGTAGCTTTAATTCAAATTTACCAAAGGCTTACATTTGAAATGAGGCAGAATCCGTAAGAATAATTCCGCTATTACTAAAACATGTTATATAGGGAAGAAACTATGCAAGCAAATTGGGACTGGAAGAGAATGAAATATATCAAAATAAAATCACTTTTTAAACTTTTGAATAACAATGACAATTTTGTCATAATAAAATCAGTTTTAAACTTTTGAATAACAAGTGACTATTTTGTCATATTTCCCAAATTACCTTAGGTCATTTCTGAAGACAATGACCTTATTTGATGCACTTCGTTCTCATCTTTGAGACTTAAAGTGCTTGCAAGGAAGCTAGTATGCTCAGTGCCTGTCGTAACATCAGCGATGCATCTCGCGTGGTACTTGAGACCACCATAAACGATGCTATAGATCATCCTTGCATTTACTTGTACAAATCCTTCTGGTTTTTCCATCAAGTATAGAGATTATTTTTCTATGGTTCCCAAGACTTTTGCTCAAAACCCCAATAACACGACTTCACTGTGTATTCTCTGCCCAATTCACTAACTCATGGGACATATCAAAATGAAAATTCAAAACGAAAATTTTGAAACCCAGAAATCAAAACCTGTTCGCATTTGGGTGATGAAAGAATCGAAATTGAGGGTGAGGCGGTTGGTGTATGCGGGTCGCAGGATTGTCGAAGATTGAAGGGTGATTCGGTAGATGATAGCAGGTCGGTGGATTAAGTGTTGAGTTGAATAGGGTTGAATTGGTTGTGTAATATATGCGGAAGGTTGAGGTAGAAAAAAATATACGGAATAAATGGTATATCCGAAAGACATGGGATAATCCAGCGAAGAAAGGTTGCATCTATTAACACCCCGTTAATTGCTCTTCACCCCCCGCTAACTTGAAAATAAAATATGCACCCCATCATTTGCTCTTCCCACCCGGTTTAATCCAAAAATGCCCTCATTGCATATTATTTCAGCGTCGATTTATTTGAACAAAATCATCTATATTAATAATTTATTTATTTAATGTTTAGATCTTTGCAATTTCCGTTACTGCTAACATACTCGATCTCAGAATGCATAACGATACACATCGTTGATTGTACAGTTTTTAAATTTTTAATAATTATTTTAATTTTTTTTAATCAATATTTGTAATTTCTATTTTTTTTAATAAAGATCATGTACAATGCTGATTTTCAATTTAATTATAGTTTGCAATTTACCATCGATCACTCATATATATAGTTGTAATTATTATTTTATAATCATTTTGCAACACTAGACAAACTATTTAATCGGTTGTTAAAGGGCAAATCTGGAAATTAAATTTTAAAATTTTATTCGGGGGGTGAAGAACAAATAATGGGGTGCAAATAGCCAGTCCCGCGAAGAAAATGAAGAATGCTACTGGGCTTCAGACAGACGGAAGTGTTTGGGGATGCAGTAGAATTAAGAGAAACCGACAAAGTTGGTTTGATTATAATTATTACTTTTTTAATTTAGAGGCAATATATTTGCTTTTAGTTTGGCAAAACGCGAATTATAGGACTGTTACGGTGGTTGACATTATATTATAGCTTTTAGAGTCCATACTCTGATGACGAGGGGACAAAATGAGAAGTTGTCTTTAAATAGTGAATTGAATGGTTAAAATGAAGCGATTGAATATGCGTTTTTGGTGCTTTTGAACAGAGAATTGAGCGGTAGTTATAAGTAACAAATTGAAAGGTTAATTAAACAGTTGTTTATATGTATATTTGAAAAAATATGATAGTAAATACTTTATCAATAGACGTAGATGAAATCTATAAATAGTTTAAATGTGAAATACCTAAATAAAATAATTGCGAAAAAAGTAAAATACAATTAACCTCTACATTTACTTCAAATACTATTACATGGTGTTATTATACTTATTGATTGCAAATGACTGATATTGTTTCGTATGTCATTTGCTAGCAATCAACCTTTTGCCAAATCATCATTCAAACCGACTTTGTTTTTTTTTTCTTAAAGGTTTCGTTACAATAGTAAATGCTTCATCGAATTCAATATCTTCTGCGAAATCCGTTAAAAATGAGCAATCAAATTTCATAATTTGAATAAGCTGTTGTCAATTTTACATTGTTTGTCATGTTTCATGTATTTGGACTTTTTGAGTATGAACTAGATTTTTTTGAATGTCCTTTATGCATCATTTCTACTATTTTGTCAAATTTTTCTATTATTTCACTGTGTTTTCATCTTCGCGTAGCTTTTCGCATTTTATTGGTGTTAAAAGATGTGTCAATATGGATTGTTGGACGAAATGGTGGTATTTGCTGCATTGAGTATATAATCAAAATTTTTATCTAGAACTGTTTTAAATGAATTGTACTATTTCCCAATATAAAATGCTTCAAAACAAAATGTAAGTGACATTGATAGAGATATTTGCTATGTGAAGTTTACTTGAGTTCATGTGTCAGATACGTATATTCATATAGATGGGAGACGAAATGAAGCACAATCATCATTGTCTATATCCCCTAGTAATTTAAGAAAAAATTCTTTAAGTGTAAATTAGGATTAGTAGTACAGGGAACGTTAAAGACAACTACAAAAAAATGCGTAGAATTAAAATAACCACGACATAGGTAGAAATTGTAACCGGATGCAAAAATTTGCAAATATATGATACAAATGGAAAAAAGAAATTCGTCTTTTTAGCTTAGCTTACGTCATATGCACGTAGTATATCCATATCAAAAAATTTGCAAATAAATGTTACATATGGGTATAAGTTGTAATGAATAACAATCCTTCACCTATGCGTCTTTTTAGTTTAGCTTACGTCATATGCACATAGTATATTCTCAGCTTCATGTATGACTGTGAATGAATACCCATAAATCCGAAATTCGTCTGCATCCGTATCCGAAAGGCATATAAATGTCTGATATTCGAAAAAAGGATGCGGACACGGATACACAGATATCCATATCCAAAAATTATCCGTTAGAATTTTTTTAACATTATGCTCAAAATTATATGTATTTTAGTAAAATGAATGAGATTTATTTATTGTTTAACCAAGTCAAAGGTTTGTATTATAAGTACTAAATGCATATTATATACCCAAGTCTATTTAATTTCATCATATAAGTTTATTTTTAACACTTTTGTGATCAGTGAAATTAAAAAACATTTATGTTTAACTCAAAATATTTATTTATATTTCTTGATTTATCAATCATTGTTGAATAGGATAATTATCCGATATCCGCCGTCCGTATCCGCGAATATGGATATCTGATATCCGAAAATGATTTCGGATACGGATATAAATACAACACTATATGTATTTGAAAGTATATTTTGATAGTCCTAACTTCATGGTCAGCACCCTGATATAAAAATACTGATTGTCAGCACAATGTTGTGGAAAGTCTACATGTAGAAATTATGGGAAACTTGCGGAATATCTATATGTAGAAATTATGGGAAAGTTATAGTTTTCCGTAATAATTTCTTTTTCTATTTTATGTTGAATCCCAAGGGGAGACAGAAGTATAAGAAGGTGTATGCAGGTCCAACGTGGAAATACGATCGCTGGGTGGAGTTATCTAGGGTTACGAACATGAATATAAACTATCTGGGATAAGAACATTTTATGTACGAACACATGGCTATGATGGTGACCGACATGGTGGAATCACATAATAGGACTTTATAGAATATCTAACATAATCACAGTTATGAATATTAGTATATAAAGGAAGCTTACTACAATGAACCACTGTGATAGTTTACCTATTGAGGGTTGTCGATCATTCTATTACCACCACCACAAATAGTACACAAAATCTTGCAGCGAAACGATAAAACATAATAACAATATAAATATGAAACTGTACATAATATACATATGATTTCAGTTACAATGTCAGATTTATACATCTTAACATAACATACCAACAATATAGCGGAGTAGTAATAAATACGATCTTAGAACTCTGCCTCCATCTTCATAATAAAGTCTTTGAAATACTGTAATACTTGGTTTGATGCAAGCATAAAGCAAAGAAAACACTAGAGTCTAAACTAATATTCTTATGGTATTAAATTAACTCAAATTAAATGTACAAATAACTCAATAAGTGGAATGCTCAAGTTTTAAAAAACATTGTGTTTCAAGTTATAAGTTGATTAAGTTCACACACTGATTTTCATTATCATTTTCCATAAATCAATTCAGTCAATTTCAAATTAAATTTCTACAATTTAGGGTAGCTCATTAACAAACCTAAAAGTTGACTTTTATTTTCAGGTCATAATTTATCTTGATGACATCTTTATATTCAAGCAATCTGAACTTACAGATTTGGTTCGGAAACATGATTTTTATCAAAACTAATTATATCAATATAATAGCTAACTTTGATGTATAACAGTTAATAAAAAATGGTTAAGATTTGAAATAGTTAAATTTAATATAAAATAGTTAAAATAGTTATAATATATAAAAAGTTAAATTAAAAAAATAGTTTTATTATAAATAATGATAGGTATAATAGTATGAAAATAATAGTAAAAGAGAAATTAGTTTAACTAAAATAGTTGATATAAAATAATACTAATTGAAAATTTAATTTAATTTAATAATTTTGAAAAAGGGTTTATTTTCTATTATCATTTAAATACAACTTCGGGTTTCAAGTTCCATATTCCAATCCAAACCACGTATTAAACATTTTCCAAATTCTGACTTAAAATCAATTTAGATTTAAATTTCAAATCAACTTAAAGCTTAATGGTTTAAATTTCTAATTTAAACATAATGTTCAAATTAGATAAACTTAAGTTACAATTCAAATTTGAATAATTTCTTATACAGTTTAAGTGTCGGGTACTTACAATATGATAACAAGGATCATGTAAATAACCGAATAATTAAAATAAATAAACATCAAACAAACAACCATCATGACCATTACAATGCATGAAGCAATCACCATTATTTCATGTGATTATTAAACTATCAATTATATCAGCAACCAATTAACTAACATTCATCAATCAACTGAGTTCAATATCGAGTGTCAACTGTGTCAATGTAAATTTCAAATTCTTCAATCAACAATTCAATACATGAAGCAATCACTATAATTTTATGGAGATAACCCCTTCCTCTTTAGAAATCATTGATCAAAAAGCAATCCCCTTCATTTCATTAAACAAAAGTGAGGTAACCTCTCTTACATTGCAAAAATAAAGTTTAAGTAAAACAATCCCCTTATGATACACTAATTGGTGTTGAGGCAGCAGCCTCTAAGCTTGTTCGAAACATAAGAAAAAGTACCTTTTCCTTTATAATTTAAGGTGCGACATAGTTGAGTGGTAAGGTGATGGGAACCTCTAAGTTACAATGAGGTTCTGAATTAGGATCCTTTCGACACAGCCAGAAGGTCCAGAGACGATAACCTATATGCTTTTTTTATAAAACCAAGTTAAAAGAAAATGTTCCCTTTAGATTTAGCCAAAGGGTATAGAGGCGGAAGCCTCAAAGTCTTTAAAATAATAGAGGTGATGACCCCTTTATAATACTTTTAAAATTGGAACTATCATATCCAAGCACAACAACCAAACCCCATGTGCAAAGGCAATAGGCCCAATTGGAGATGACACTTTAAAACATAAAGCCAAAGACCAAGAACTTGGAATGTAGGGTGGAGTCTGAAACCTCATATACGAAAGCGAAAACCCGAATATTTTAAATGCAATAGGTGACACTATAAGCATTTGAGGCTAATCGGAGGAGGCCTAAAGTTCTTTTAACCATTCTGAAAAGTGTATAAGATGGTTTCCATTTAAGGGGGATGACACTTAACCATAAACACAGAGAAAACTGGGTCATTTTCTTTTGTAAATGTGCTTTTCATCATCTCTAATGCAATTCTTGATCCCATATTGGTTTATGTTAACATATGCTAATCCCAAATAGAATTTTTTGGTATCCTATGATATCCGAAAATAGAAATGATTAATTACCAACATTAACACTTTAATTCACATTAATTTCACCCTAAGTATAGTCAACTTAGAAAACTTATGTCAACTAATCTGTGTATAGGAAAATTCCCAAAACTTCATAGATTCAAGAATTTATCCCCCTCTATCATTCATAAAAATATAAATTCCAAAACTATTAACTAAACTCCTTATTTATTTTCTCTCGTAATTAACTTGCAAATATACTTAGAAAATTCACAAGAAATTAATAAAAGCTTAGAAAATTACAAGATTAAAAATCCATCTTCAAAAACATTTTATAGACATCATTCAAAAGTTGCTAGTTCGTTGGAGATGTTTAGCTATAGGTTTTACCCTAAAACCAACCCAAAACACTTGCAAAGCAAGCATGATTAAGCCATTCAAAATTTGTTCAACAAAATAAACCCATAACATAAGACATAAGATGAAAGCATGCATGTTACCATAAACAAATTTTATCCATAATATAATAACCAAAAATAACATGGGTGTTAACATCAAAATTTGCTCTGGCCAAATATAAAGAAGCAGAGATTCCAAGGCCGAAAGGGCAAAGGGATCAGACAACGAAACTGGGATCATGAAGGAAAGAACAAAGCCAAGGTATTGCCGAGAGCGGCAAGCCAGAAGCCAAGATGAATGAGCATCAACACTTGGGCATAAGACTATCGATCCAACACCATAGTGGAAGATTGAAGGTGGTAAGGAAGATTCCGAAAGGGAAACACTGAAACTTAATGATATGTAAAGAAAAAAATCCCGAAAGTATTCCATATAATACCGGGAGCTGGTGATAAGAAGTTGTCGAAAGGCATATGGTCCGAGACCTAGCAGAAGGAAGCAAGAGGCTATCAATACCAACTTGCCTGGTATTGATAGCAAACTTCAAGAAGTAGTTTCAACATCAACGAAGGATGTTTCGGAAGCATATCTTTATAATCATAACCAGATACGCTAGAGTGAAACAGGGCAAAAGAGGAGATACCCCTACCCATGGTTCGAGAAGTGGAGCAGGCAAGCGAAAGCATCATTTTTTCAGGACAAGTAAGGAATACAGAAGAAGATAAAGTAGTTATAACCGACACACTTTACGAACACCCTTCAACGACACTAAAGTCTTTATTATTCGATGTCAAAAGCTAAGTTAAGAAGTAGGCTGATCCCAATGGTCCCAAAACTGAAAGTCTATCATCAGATGGCATATCGGAAGCAACACACTGAGGATTTACAACCGAGACTAGAAGATTATCGGCAAAGCTCCTAAAGGCATGTCGGCAGAACCACTTCCAACAACCCGGGATTAATATTCCGAAGGCAAGAAGACATAATAAAGACATTCGATAAGAAGAATGGTGGGCGAGACCTTTTTGCCAGAAATGAAAGTTATAAGAGCGGCTGAAACCTTAGTCCAACATCCGAAAAAGGCTTCTGCCAATTTGCCTATAAATAAGACCCCAAGGGTCTCATTTTGCGGGACTTTTTTCATTCCACAATCTTTCTCTCATTTCTAAGAGAGCTAACCCTAATTTGTAAATCAATTTGGGGATTTCTTATGTAACCTTTTCCATGAATAAAATCATCAAAGCTCTTAAAGTGGACGTAGTTTCAATCTAAACTGGACCATTATAAATCATTGTGTTCTCATTATTTTGGCATATTATATTGTTCTTTAATATGCTTCTGAATGTGTTCTACTATGCTACAGAATTACCAAAATAACCCTTCATTCACCATTTAGCTTTCCACTTGTGACGAGCATACGAAACCCTTATCCCAAGGTAACTATTGGTCCTTAAGTCTCGTGCATGTGATACTCACCACTTGAAGGAAGAGTAACTAATCTTCAGGCTTAAGACCTTGATATCTTGGAAATGGTGAACTAACTCAAGCTTGTCTGAACTAAATAATCCCTACGTATCCCTAGGTCCATACCTTTACTCCCTTATTCCGGTGTTAACGAAAAATATCGTTAATATTTTGGCGCTAGAAGGAGGGCTTGAACCTCCTGTCCTTTGGATAACATTACCATGTTCCTAAATGTGTTGTTGCGTCCCAGATTGGACTAAGCTTTGAAGAAGCACGATTATAGAAAGAATCTCAACTAGGAGCTTTTGAATACCGAGTTACTACATCATTGATTTAAGCTGTTGAAAGAATAGGATAACCTTAAACCTCCATCCTTATTCCGAACCCTCCGCAGGAGTGGTAAAGAAGGATCCAACACGCCATCCATTCCAGAAAACAACATCAACTTAGCCAACTAGAAACCAGAGGATCTTCAATCTTAATGAAAAGAGCAAGTAATGAATTGGAAATACTACACTTGGCTATGCAAATTGATGCAACTAGAGAATTTATTAAAGAAAACTTGGCCCAATGGTCCTCTAAAGCAGAACCCTATGATGCCGAATCAAGAATAATAGCACCTCGAGAGCTTCCTGACCAAATTGAGTCTTCATCAAGTCTATAAGATATTCCATTTTCGTAGAGAAACAACCAAGCATCAAAAGAGCGGTCGTTTTAGAAGAAAACGAAAGCCTACCATGGATAGAAGACATGAAGTTGTAGGGAATTCTCTTCCCCAAAGAGATAATGATGGTAAAGGTTCCATATGATACAAAAAAGTACATACTTACATATGATGGGACTACAGACCCTAAAGAATACCTTGCCATGTTCGAGAATTACATGGATACGTTTAACGCTTCTGAAGCCCTTCGATGCAAGGTCTTCCAACCAAGTCTTCGTGGTATAGCTCTTAAATGGTGAAAGCATTATCATGGCCCGGTCATCACAACTTGGAAGCAATTATCCATCGCATTTAGCACACAGTTCCATATGCAAAAGAAATCGGCAAATAGCATTTATGATTTAGCTAGAATCAAACATGGTTGCTTGTACCATAGATAGGGAGAAGGTAAGAGCTGTGCAATCATGGTTGCTTGTGTCATCCTCCTTTTGGAAGGAGCTCATCCTAAATGAATGCGAAAGCTTAAATGATTTATATTCCAGAGCTGATAAATTCATTCCCATGGAAGAAATACTTAACTCAAGGAAAAGCTTGAAGCAAGAACAGAAGGAAGAAGGGCTTGGTTCCAATCCCCATGCAGAAGGTTCTATAAAATCCAACAAAAGGAAAGACTATTGCTCTTATCATAAGACAGAAGGACACAAAACCAGACATTGTTAGAGTTTGATGAAAAGAAATCAAGCCAAAAAGAAAATGAAGTTCATTTGATAAATTCGATGTAAGACCAGTGGGAAGCTGGTCAGAGACAGCGCAACATGGAAATGAGAACTTAACAATCAGTCTTCCATCTCAAATACTTACTTTCATTGGTCCTCTTTATATATTTCTTGTAATCAAACAAATATTAGTATAAGTTCGAATTCCTTTACAAGTAAAATCCGAAACCTTTTCAAGCTTATGCATACAACAGGAGCTCAGGGGAAGCACCTAAAGCGCGCCCAACCATTGCCTATGAATCGTCCCGCGGAAGGGAATGAAAGCTCGAAAGGGAGCACTTAAGAAACACAATGAATGAATAAATGCATGACAAAGTTATCAGTCAATGATAAGCTTCAGTGGAAGCTATCCAAATAAACATGCAACAAAGGAATGATTAAGCACCCATCATAACTCGGCTTAAATAAAATTCTTCTAAATCTTATCTCCGTTATTTCAGAATTTCATGAACTTTGTAAAACATGTTATATTGACATACTTAAATGTTTCTATGAAAGGTATGGAACCTACCATTCATAAATGATATTAATAAAGCCTTCAGAAGGAAGGGCGAACCAATAGAGACTTTAGAAGAAAAGACACAACAAACAAAGCTTCCGAGGGGAGAAGCTACATCAACAAAGCTTCCAGAGGGAGAAGCTACGCAACCAAAGATTCTGGGGAGAGAGGCACCATCAAATAATGCTTTCAGAGAGAGGAGCAACCACAAACACAACCTCCCAGAGGAGGAATGACAAACAATGCTTCCAGAGAGAGAAGAAACAACAAACACAACCTCCCAGAAGAGGAGCATCAAACAAAGTTTTCAGAAGAGGAGCAACAAATAATGATTCCAAGAAGAGAAGCCATAAAGTTACATCTCCAACTAGTGGAGTTGTCTCCTAAGTGGGGCTAACAAACAATGTTACATCTCCACCTAGTGGAGTTGCCTCCTAAGTGCGGCTAACAAACAAAATAACATCTCAACCTTGTGGAGTTGCTTCCTAAGTGAGCCTAACACCCCCTACAAATTATAGTACCCCTAAGTGCGGCTAGTATTACCTACATCCTCCCATATAAAGGGACAAGTGTCACTCTTTTAAAAAGTAATCATTCATCTGCATATCCTACGGGTTAGGTGTAACAACCCAAAATTTTGGAACCAATTTAAAATTTATTTTTAATTGATTTTGATAGACAATAAATATTTTAGATGAATTATTTTGAGAATAAACGATTCAAAAGTTAGTTAAATCGAAGTTAGAACTTATAAATATGTATTAATTATAAATTGAGCATGAAATGGTGCAGTAGTTTGAAAATTTAATTTTAAACTTTGAATGGATATATAGAATACAATATAAATCAAAATTGGATAAAACAAGAAACGTTGGAATATTTTGAATTGTGATTTTCTAACGAGTATATGAAATTGAGATTTCACTTTATAAATTGTAAGTTTTGTCTAAATTAAAATTTAGAATAGTCGCTATGGAATTTATATATATATTTAATATTATATATAGCTCATAGAAAACTCACTTTTTGCATATGAATGAATTTTGACTCGAAACCACTTCCATTGAGTCCAAAATGTCGTTTAGGAATTCGAAGACTATAAGCATAAATACGTTTATAGTTGGGGAAATTTTGGTCTTTTTAATTGGATATAAGACCAAAATATCAATTTTTGCATATGGATGAAATTGAACTCGAAACCACTTCTACTGAGTTCAAAATGTCGTCTGTGCACTCAAAAAGTATAAACTTTGATATATTCCGAGCTTCGGAAAATGGGTACTTGGATCGGGTCTTGGTTGATCTAACCTAGCTCATTTAATTAAGTGCTCTCTGGCCCTCTCATCTTCATTCATTCTCCAAACACTTAGAAAATTAGAAAATGGGGAATGGAATTGGAAATTAAACCTCCTAAGCTAGGTTTAGCAAATTCAGGCTCAAATCAAGGGGGAAATCAAAGAGACAACATGGGTAAACTTCTCCATATTGTCCAACTAGGTTGCTCTTCAAATCTTGAGATTGTGACCTAATTCTTAGGAAATGTTTTCATATGATTATAGGTTGTTGATTCTAGCGTTTTTTTCGAAGAGAGGTTGTTATAGCTTGTCATTTGATCGATTCATTGCTTCTAGCAAGCAAAGGTGAGATCTTTGAGAGTTTTAAGCGTCTACGCCACAAGTTAAATGCTTGTAAAAGTGTAATTCAATGATCCTTTGAGTTTTCATATGTTAGTGAATTGGATAGGTTAGTGAAACTTAGTCAGTTTGAAGTATTCATGTTCCGTTGGGTTGGAAATTATGATTAGTATAGTCCCCATGATCAAATGCATATGCCCAGTGTTGTTTAAGCAGTATTGTGAAGTCCGTTGTCGCACCGGCAAGTTCTAAGACTTCACAATTCACTTATATCGCATTTGATTGCTTTGGTTAAAGAATTTAGTTGTTTTTGAAGTTATAACAGTAATCATTGCAATCTTATGTGTATATGGTTGTGCATGTGTTCATGAGTAGTTTTGGCGAGCCTTAAGGGTCTCATTGGTACTTAGGAACCGTAATAAACCATCACCATTGATCCGGGCTCGTCCGAGGCCAATTGCACACTCATTGGCAATCAAAATGTTCAATTGGTTCAGCTCAGACATCTGAACAAAATGGGTCGGACGTCTGTCCAATCTCTCAGCAAAAATAAAAAAATTGCTCAGTAGTAGGTCAGACGTCTGTCCTATGGGTGACAGACGTCTGTTGGCTAAAAACTGCTGTTGACCAGTGGAAACCACAGCCAACAGTTAAGGTCCATCCAGTCTCTTTCCCGATTGAGTTTCGGCCCATTTTGACTTCGTTTGTGACCTGTCAGTTTCTCTAATTCGCAGATTTCAGCAGCCCGCTTCTTACGAAATTGTTTTATAAATCATCAATTAAAGACAGGTGGAGTGGAAACCATTGGTGAGAACTCTCTCACTCAAACTATGCTTACAGTTGTTATGGTTGTAACTAAAATATGTATTTATTTCCTATGATTGCAATATTTGGTTGATGATTGATGGATGTTTACAGTTTTATAGTTACCATTATATTAAACTGTGAAAATATTGGATAAGTTCACATGGATTGTGGTGTAAACCCCACAAGGATATTGAGACGATAATTTTACACACCGCCCAAGTATGCAAATAATAATCATTGGATGTTGATTGAAAACCCCACACGGGTATGAGGTTGATAATAACTTCACACATCTCCCTTGTGTTTAGTTGTATGTCGATCGATTGATCAATAGACTGTAGTAAGCGTTATGTAATTATTTGAATGCTTATATAGTTGTAGATTACACATTGGATGTGAACTGGATGTTTAGTAGTTGTTTATCACTACTTTTGAATACATGCGATGTATGGAATCCATGTAATTGAAATTATATGGTAATTCATTGAGTCATGTTCCGATTCAGAATATGAACGAATAGTTTGACATAATATTTAGTGAAGAATGAAAATATTATTTTGATGTACGATTTTGGATTGACACGAAAATATTGAAATACTACAAGTTTGAAAAGATAAAGGATATTTTATCTGAATGAAATGGTTAACAACTAGAATAAAGAATTGATATGGTTTTAATCGAATGAGAGTTTTCCAACGTATGAATTGGAATGGACGTGAATGGAAATAATCTTCGGGATATTTCGATATTGGATTCCGTGATTATACAGATATCGTTGAGGAATTTGGAAGATATAGATATCGTTATTCCCAATATGACATCCGTTAGTTTCAGAATTTGATATTGAATATAAATCGATATGATTTCTATCAAAGCCTCATATTTAATATCAAAGTGGATTTTGGGCTTGTCGTGAATGGTATATTTAATAATACTATTCTCAAACCTAGTTGAGAATAGTATAAATCTTTTCATTAAGTTTTAATGAGATTTTCCAATCAATTAATATAATTGGAAAGTAAATGAAAGTAGGTTTTGGTTTCTTTGTGGACAGTGTTTTTAAATGACATTAGTTCTTAAACCTAATTAACGGTGAAGTTATGATTTGGAATTTATAACCTTTTAATTAAGATTAGTAGAATTTTCCAAAGTAATTTCCTTGGCTTCAGCTCAGACGTCTTTCAAGGGAATGTCAGATGTCTGTTCTAGCTCTCAGGAAATTATTTCCCTGTAATCGGACGTCTAACCAAGAAAGGATCAGACGTCTGTTCAAGTTTTCTGAGGGGAAGAAATAAATGCTTCAGCTCCGACGTCTGTCCAAGAATGGCTCAGACGTCTGTTGAAGCCCTCTGGAAAGTTAAAATAATAGCTTCAGGTCAGACGTCTGACCATGATTGGTCAGACGTCTGTCAAAACTCTAGGGAATTTTTTCCCATAAGATCAGACGTCTGTGTATGTTAGGTCAAACGTCTGACCTGTTCAGAAAGGCACAGTTTATCTTGTGCATCTTATGTTATGGGATTGGAATTTATAAATCTTTTAACTAAGATTTTTGAGATTAAAACTACGCGAAGTTTTAATGAATACTCGATTAGACTGAAATGTTAATAAGGTAATTAAATTTACCGAATTCAAGAAATGTGCGAGAATGGAATACCGCCAATTTTATTCCATGCGATAGTCAAATCTTTGACTAGATTTAAACGTTAAGTGGAAATTAAATTTACCGATAAAACAATGAGTGTTAGATATGGAGTACTACCAGTTTTTCTCCATGGGTTGAATAGTTTAGGATAATAAAATAAATGATTACTTCGATAAGGTTCGCTAATCCCGACTAGTTGATAAACCTTAATTTGGTTTAAGTTATGGAAAGATAAAATAAGATCTTTTGAAATGATATCCAGAGGAAGATTAAAGAAATAGTTTAAATAAACTTATCTTTGATAAACTTTTCTTTGATAAAATTAATGGGAACCGTTCTCTAAAGATGTGAATATTTGAATAAAAGAATATTCTGGATTGAAATGAGGCGTATGTTGTGTTTTTATAGCAGCTGATTATAAGATATGCGTGTTATTTGGAAAAACCGGGTTTAACCCATTCTGAATAACTGATACGACGACTAAGTCGAAGATTTGAAGACGGTGGTGGAGGACCGGAGATCTTCACATCGTTTGGATGATTACTGATGTCTTGATTGGGCTGTACACCCAAGATGAAGTAATAAGTGGTGATCGTCCAGACGTACTTGGAGGTCGATCGGATATGCGAGGACCTCTCTCCTGTATTGGACATATGGGATGAGGAATAAGGTGTCTCTGGTTTCGTTCAGACCCAGAACGAACGTGTAAATGGATTATGTATGACATTGTAATTTGTTCTGTATTGATTGATTTCTATTAAATATGTATCTATTTGGTGGCGGAGAATTTATTCTCTTGCTTAACACCCTTCACAGAGACGTATGAGATTAGAGGTTATATATTGATAGAAATCAGTTACATGGCATGAATTGACAATGTGGCTTGTTAAGATGCAAATGATCAAAGCTTTTGTTGAAAATCATGGCCTTGTGGATGATGATCAAAGCACAACTTTAAGCAGCATAGCTTTGTGTTGTAACGTTAATTCGCGAGCCTCACACCTCGGTATGAGCCAAAAACGGGATGAGGACCTCCGGAAGGACATGTATTTCTTTCTAGCTAGAAGTTGTGT
The DNA here is from genome assembly GCA_030737875.1 of Allium sativum. NCBI lineage: Eukaryota > Viridiplantae > Streptophyta > Magnoliopsida > Asparagales > Amaryllidaceae > Allium > Allium sativum. The sequence goes on from CM060924.1 coordinate 831,534,858, forward strand.
CATGGTATGGAGCCCAGACATTTTTTCTTATGTGGATGTTGGATTGCGGGGCGCCTCGAATATGATTGGTTGCCAATGACCAAGAGATAGGTCCGATAGGACTGGGAAACGTGTTTTTCAGGAATAATTAATCCACATACGTTAGGTGTGGACCGAATGTGACGATAACCAAGGGTTTCCTATAGATGTGATCGTGGATCTCTTGCTAGAGGTGATCTGAAACCGGTGAGGAAGATCCCTTGCCTCAACTCATAGATGGAAATCCGATTTCCAATACGTGACTTTTCGGTTTTAGTTGTAAACCTATATGGCGACATAGCAGGAAGGGGTACTATGCCGTTTATGATCGATACATTTATGTTTGAAGTTGTTTTATACACTATGCACCTATAGTAATACCAAAATGATTTGTTTTATAGCGTATCAAGCTTGTTTGGCCATTATAAAGTAAAACTCTATCCTGTGGTTTGTGTTTGCATTGTGTGATGGGACCTAAGTCTTATAATGGCTTCATTTTTCAGAAAGCATTGCTTTGTTTATAAATCGTTTTATTTAGAGTATCCATAGGAGTAAACCCATTCCGTGACATACGGCGTGGTCCTATGATGTACCCTATTTTAAAGTAAAAGTTTAATAACTGTTTTGAGTTCTCACACCAGTCCCATGACTGACTCGGAGTTTATTGTTTCTACCTAAACTCTGTGTGCCCATATTTTCCACATGGGCAGCTTGTAGTTTTGTTTTTTTTGCAGATATTTCTTTCCACGGGATCCTGGATTAGAGCTGGAGCTATTCTTGAAAAGCTTTGTATCCATGTATTTCTTTCAGTTGTGGTAGCTAATGTTTTCCACCGCACATTATGTTTATGTATTTAAATGTAATTTAAATCTCTGATATTTTCCGTGGTATATTATTTATTTGAACTATGATATCTTGTACTCTGATGTAAATTGTTTTAATAGAAATGAAATGTTCTCATGTTTGAGTTCTGATGCATCGTGTTCTCATTACAATCTGCGTTCTCCCATCTCCTCGGAGACCGGGCGAATCCGGGGCATGACAGTTCGGTATCAGAGTTTTGGTTTACAAAGCTCGAGAATAAGACACATTAGCACCGAAGGAGAGAATTCATCAGAGATAGGATTAGTAACATCCTATAAGAATAAATTATTAGATATAGGGTTAGTAATACCCTAGAATGAGTTTGAAGAGTGCTATTTCTAAAAAAATTGAGTTTTGTTTTGAAAATTATTTCTTATTACAAAGATTTAATTATCATATTTGATATTGATTTTGGACTATCAGGTATAAGAAGATTTTGCATATATGAGTCATGAACGTATATTCGAAGTCTCAAATATGCTGGGTAGATATAGAATCACACTCTTGTCGCACGGAGATGATCTTGATGATTACTATAGCATCATTAGTATTTATGTTCGAGTTTCGAAAGTGGGATATCTATATATTTCCAATTGACCGATGTGAGAACCAAAAACTTAGTTAGGGTTTATGTTGTGATTTGGTATTGAAATATGATTTTTGAGTGTATATAAAAGATATACGTTTGAAAAGCTAACCAACTAATTGATTGCTGGTTGTGATGGATGACAATTAGTTTGACTAATTAAAATATAAATAATAGAACCAATGTGAAAATGAAAGGTAAAAGATGCCAAATCAAATATAAAGTTAAACTGAATTGAAATTTGATTGGAACTGGATATATGTGCACGTCTATATATTGAACAGGTCATAGCATGGATGCTAAGAAGAGGAATAAATTGTATGCACTACAAATAGGTACATACTTACTATATTTTTTGGATTTGATGATTTTATGAGCCGATTGGCTTTTGGATTTTCTTTTGATACATACGAGCCCATAGGGGCCATTTTTAGTTGTACAGATCAACCCGTACAAAGGAGGAGATTATGGCGAAATGTTTCAAAATTTTAAGGCGTTAGCCAAATTTTGAGAAATTAGAAAGTTCATAGAAATTGAAAAGTTGAAGAACATGAGTCAAGCGAAGGTGGAGTTGATTAATTAAATGACCTTTAGTCCCTTCTTCCTTTTCGAGGATGAAAAGATTTTAAGTGGGGGAGATTATAACAACCCGGAATTTTGGAACCAATTTAAAATTTATTTTTAATTGATTGTGATAGAAATTAAATATTTGAGATGAATTATTTTGAGAATAAACGATTCAATAATTAGTTAAATCGAAGTTAGAACTTATAAATTTATATTAATTGTAAATCGAGCTTGAAATGGTGCGGCAGTTTGAAAATTTGATTTTTTAATTTGAATGAATATATAAAATTCAATATAAAGCAGAATTGGATAAAACAAGAAACGTTGGAATATTTTGAATTGTGATTTTCTAACGAGTATATGAAATTGATATTTCACTTTATAAATTGTAAGTTATGTCTAAATTAAAATTTAGAATAGTAGCTATGGAATTTATATATATTTTTAATATTAATATAGCCCATAGAAAACTCCCTTTTTGCATATGAATGAATTTGGACTCGAAACCACTTCCATTGAGTCTAAAATGTCTTTTAGGAATTCGAAAACTATAATCATCGATACCTTTAGAGTTGGGGAAATTTTGGTATTTTTCATTGGATATAAGACTAAAATATCACTTTTTGCATATGGATGAATTTGAACTCGAAAGCACTTCCATTGTATTCAAAACATCATTTGCGTGCTCGAAAAGTATAAACTTTGATATATTCCAAGCTTTGGAAAATTGGTACTTGGGTTGGTTCTTGGTTGAGCTAAACTAGCTCATTCACTTAAATGCTCATTGGCCCTCTCCTCTTCATTCATTCTCTAAACACTTAAAATTAGAAAATGGGGAATGGAATTGGAAATCAAAATTCCTAAGATAGGTTTAGAAAGTTCAAGTTCAAATCAAGAGGAAAATCAAAGAGACAACATGGGTAAGCTTCTTCATCTCCATTTCCATCTTCTCCAACTGGGTTGTTCTTCAATTTTTGAGATTTCCTATGACCTAATTGTAACGACCCGGAAGAACCAATTAAATTTGTTTAAATTGGCTAAAATAGTGGATTTTAAATCTTTAAAATAAATATTTTAAATAATAATGATGAAAAGTAAGTTTGAATCGAAGTTGAAAATAAATATAATTACTTTGAATTATAAACAAGGCCTGAAATGGCGCGGTAGTTTCAAAATTTGAATTCAAACTTCGACTGACTGTACCGGGTGCAAAACAAAACGGATTTGAGTGAAACCAAAAATATTTAAATCTGTTAGTGAATACCTTTCTAAAGAATCTGAAGAATCGAAGTTTCATAGCGAAAAGCAAAAGTTATGGCCAAATGAATTTTCAAAAAGGTCGCTATAGAAATTATATAGCCCGTGAGAATGGCCGTTATGCAAACGACCTCGGAATTCGACGAAACCACTTTTGTTGGATCCGGGATGTGAAGTTATTGTTCGGTTTCAAATTTCATAATTTTTGAAGCTAGTATGTGAGCATGGCAAAGGAAAACGTGTTTTGGTCAATTATAGTTAAATTGGATCGACCAGAAATGGGCCATTTTTCAAACGGTCTCAGAATTCGACGAAACTAGTTTTGATGGGACCGTATCGTCAAAACATAGCTAGATTTATTTTTCTGGAATTTTTCGAATCAGTTTGTGGCCCTGTCAAATTGAAATGTACATTCAAATTAAATATTGATTGTTTTATATTTAAATTTGAAGGAAAACTGACTGAAACAGTCGAATGGGCCTTCAAAATATATCCTATTGTGTTCGGAATGGGAGTAAAACGCTAGGAACGACAGTCGTTGGGTTTGGATTGGTGTTCGTGTGTGGCAAGGGGTATTTTCGGATTTTTAAAATATATAAATAAATAAATAAAATCTAATTGGTCAAAGCTGTTTCTCTCTCCCCGTAATCTACCCCGACGCATGGCGGAAACCTTCAAGTTCCTTCTCTCCTCGATTCCTCCTTCCACACTCAGTAAAATCAAGTGCTCCAGTTAGGGATTTTGTAGAGCACCTCTCAAGCTTCAAATCCATGTAGGATTTGCATTTTTTCGAAGTGTATTTGAAGAGAACCGCGAGTGGGAAGTTCGGAGCTTTGAAGCTCCGCCGTGGCCACGTCAGACCACCGAAGTGGACCCCACTTCCGGCGCCTGAGCGTCTCTCCTCCCCCTTCGACCTCGCGCAACCCGATCGTGGAACCATTGCACGGATTGATCGAAAAATCCAAACCTAGTTTGGAACCATTTCAGAAAAGGTTCGGCTAATTTATTTTGAACTGATTTTTACACTTTTAAGTGTTGCAAACTTGTAAAAATCATATCTTTTTCATTTCTTGACGAAATTCAGTGAAACAAGAGACAGTGGACTCGCGTGGACGTCTACTACATTTTATAAGAGACCGCATATTTTTCTGAGCCTTCTGCTATTTTTGGTGGAGTGGAACCCAATGTGAGATTTCTAATTTATAAACGATATGGAAAACGACGATGTATAAATTATATAGTTGATGTATGGGTTATATAAGCGTTGTACACCTCACGTATAAGCGTTGTATAAGTTGTACGTTCGATGTATAAGTTATATATGCATTGTAAAAATTATATATGTGTTGAAATAGAAGTGAAATGCTATATATATATATATGCATGTGTATATATATATATATATATATATATATATACACGTCCCTCGTCCACAAACCATGGACGATATTTATTGGTTGTGATTGGTGTGAAAATTGATTGATAGCGAATGGTTGATTGAAATTGTTTGTGGTTGGAATTGATTGATTGTGGTTGAAAAATACCCTTTTGTGGTTGAGAAATATTTGGTTGAAACCACATAGGATTAGTTTGTGGAAATGAAAAAAATATACATGCCGCCTGCGTGCGAACTAGATGCATGATTCCCCATTGTCAAAAGCTGCGAGGCTTTAAGGTAGAGCGAGGAGCCGTACTAGGGACGGTCCCGGTTTAACTACCCTGTCGTTATGCTGCCGAAATTTTGAATAATATTCATGTGTTAGAATTATTTTCCTGTGTTGAAACTATATTCGTCTGTTGAATAGAAAACCTTCATGTGTTGAATCAAAATTCATTCGTTGAATCATATTCATGTGTTGAATGGTATTCGTGTTTTAAATATAAAAATCACCTTTTTATCTATATATACAAACTATAGAAAACCTTCATGTGTTGAATCGAAATTCATTCATTGAATTGAAATTCATGTGTTGAATGGTATTCGTGTTTTAAATATAAAAATCACATTTTTATCTATATATACAAACTATAGAAAACCTTCATGTGTTGAATCAAAATTCATTCGTTGAATTGAAATTCATGTGTTGAATGGTATTTATGTTTTAAATATAAAAATCACCTTTTTATCTATGTATACAAACTATAGAAAACCTTCATGTGTTGAATAGAAATTCATTCGTTGAATCATATTCATGTGTTGAATGGTATTCGTGTTTTAAATATAAAAATCACCTTTTTAACTATATATATAAACTATAGAAAATCTTCATGTGTTGAATCGAAATTCATTCGTTGAATTGAAATTCATGTGTTGAATGGTATTCATATTTTAAAAGAAATTGTTTTATAATAAAAATCCTATTTTTATTACCTATATGAACTATATAAAATAGTCGTGTTTTAAAATAAGTTGTTTTACATTAAAAATCACATTTTTATTATATACATGAATTGTTAAAAATAGTGAAGTGTTGAAATAGAAGACAGTTAGATAAAATGTCATTTTTATCAAATGTATGAAATTCATATAGTTTTGAAATCGAAGAATCGATATATATATATATATATAAATAGAATTGAAATATATCGAATAACGAAGCTGCAGTTCGTATTTTGAAACCGCGATTTCAAACGATTAGTGCGGGAGATCCGACCATCGGATTTTCCCAAAATCGCAACTGTTGGGTTCGCTTTGGAAATATCTTTCCAACGACACCAATTTTATAAAGATCCAACGGTTGGATTGTCTGGAATGTTTAATTTAAATCTGAAGACAAACAGCGCCAGAATCGATTATATATATATATATATATATATATATATATATAATTATATTAAATCGAATAACGACGCTGTAGTTAGTAAATTGAAATCGAAACTTCAAACGATTATACCGGGATATCCAACCGTCGGATTTTCCCAAAACTGGAACCGTTGGGTTCGTTTTGAAAAGATATTTCTAATGATGTAAATTTTGTGAAGATCCAACGGTTAGATTTTCAGATATGTGTAAATCAAATTTGAAGAAAAACAGCGCCATGGCCGCGTTATGGTCCGAAGCGTCGTTTTGAATAAATTGGCTATTTTAAAATAAATAAAAATAGCGATAAATCGTTATAAAATATTATAAACGATATGGATGTGAAATTTAGAAACTAACTGAAGGTTGGCTAAGTAGAATGGTTTCCTGGGTGTTGATCTGATGTTGGTTTCGCCCTTCGGGGTTAATATTTGGGAAATCGTTCTCTTACTGATCTACGGTTAGTGACTAATGAATTGAAATGATGTGTATGTTGTGTTCGTGTAGCACTTGTTTATTATATACGCGAGTTGCTCAGAAAGACCGGGTTTATCCCATTCTGAATAACTGAATCGATGATAAGAAATCGAAGATAAAGACGGTGGTTGAAAACCGAAAATCTTTACCTCGTTTGGATGGTAACTGATGTCCTGATTGGGAGGCATCCCGAAATATGGATAATGAGTGGTGATTGTCCAGACGTACGTGGAGATCGATGGGTTTGCGAGGTATATAATTCCTCCGGTTTCATTCAGACCCAGAACGGACTTGTAAATGGACTGTGTGTCTGACATTGGATTTTATTCTGTGCTGATTGATCTCTATTAAATATACATCTGTTTGGCGGCGGAGAATTTATTCTTTTGCTTAACGCCCTTCTATGAAACGCACGAGCTCAGAGGTTGTATATCGATGGAAATCAGTCACATGGCATGAATTGCTAGTGTGGCATGCCTAAGTGGCAAATGATCAGGGCTTCGGTTAAAAAGCAAAGTCTTGTGGTGATGATCAAAGCACCGCCTGTGTGGCGTAGCTTTGTGTATAAGGTGAATTCGCGAACCTCACACCCCGGTATGAACCAGAAACGGGTGAAGGACCTCAGGGAGGGCATGCATTTCTTTCTAGCTAGGAGTTGTGTCGGTGTTTTTACATGGCCTGACATTTTACTTATGTGGATGATGGATTGCGAGGCGCCTCGGATATATCGGTCGATCCGAGACCGATGGAGTCATTCGTTGGCTCATTTACGCCCCATAGGGCGGGGAAACGTAGTGCTCAGGAATTTTAATCCACATCGGTGGACCGGCCCTGTCGCTCCAAGGGTCGATGCGTTCTGATCCTGAGGGGCGGACTAGAGCGTCTCGAATTCGGTAAGGACTATCTTTTGCCTTGGTTCATGACGGAAATCCAATTTCCAAATACGTGACCGTGCGGTTTTGATTGTATATATATATATATATATATATATATATATATATGGCGACATGATATATGGTACCATGCCGTCTAGGATTGATAGTTATGATTTGAAATTGTTTTTGAAACATATAAACACTAGTAATAATATCAAATGCTTTTGTTTTATTCGTATCAAGCATATCTTGGCCATTATTAGGTAAAAACTCTATCCTCCGGTTTGCGTTGCATTGTGTGATGGGAACTGAGTCTTATAATGGCTTCATTTTTATAAAAAGCCTTGCGATGTTTAAAAGAATGATTTGTTTTAAAACACTGGCAATCCGATGGAGTAAACCCGTTCCACGAAAGTGGCGTGGTCCTGTGATTAGCCATACTAAAAATATGTTGAGTAGATTTCTCATACCAGTCCCATGACTGACTCGTAGTTTGTTTCACTTTCAAACTCAGGTGCCCCTTTTTCTACACGGGCAGCCTTGTATTCAGGTTTGGCTGGCTTTCTCTGGATAGCTGGAGATGAAGATGGATTCTATCATTTATCTCTTTTTATGTTGTTCAGCTCCTATTGTACATTATGTTTGTTTTCCGTTGTAAACATTTATGTATAGCTGAACTGTATTTGTACTAAGTATGATCCTGTATACTATGTAACTCTGATGATTACGTTTATCCAGTATATTCTATTGTGCATTATCTGGTGTATTTATTTAATTCTGTTCTGCTATTATCTGTTTATGTGTTATATTCCAAGGATTACCCTTGCCACCGTCAGTACGGGGTTCAGGGTCGTCTCACTAATTCTTAGGAAATGTGTTCATATGATTATAGGTTGTCAATTCTAGTGTTTTTACCGAAGAGAGGTTGTTATAGCTTGTCATTGGATCGATTCATTGCTTCTAGCAAGTAAAGGTGAGATCTTTGAGAGTTTTAAGTGTTTACGCCACAAGTTAAATGCTTGTAAAAGTTTAATTCAATGATCCTTTGAGTTTGCATATGTTAGTGAATTGGATAGGTTAATGAAACTTAGTCAGTTTCAAGTATTCATGTTCCGTTGGGTTGGAAATTATGATTAGTATAGTCCCCATGATCAAATGCACATGCTCAGTATTGTTTAAGCGGTATTGTGAAGTCTGTTGTCACACTGGCAAGTTCTAAGACTTCACAATTTGCTTATATCGCATTTGATTGCTTTGGTTAAAGAATTTAGTCGTTTTTGAAGTTATAATCGTAATCATTGCAATCTTATGTGTATATGTCTGTGCGTGTGTTTATGAGTGGTTCCGGCAAGCCTTAGAGGCCTCATTGGCACTTAGGAATCATCATAAACCATCATCATTGATCCGAGCTCGTCCGGGGCCAAATGCACACTCATTGGAAATCAAATGTTCAGTTGGTTCAGCTCAGACGTTTGACAAAATTGGGTCAGACGTCTGTCCAAGCTCTCGGGAAAAATAAAAAAACAGCTCAGTAGAAGGTCAGATGTCTGTCCTGGGGGTGACAGACGTCTGTTGGCTAGAAACTGCTGTTGACCAGTGGAAACAACGGTCAATAGTTTAAGTCCATCCAGGCTCTTTCCCGACCGAGTTTCGGCCCATTTCCACTTCATTTATGACTTGTCTGTTTCTCTAATTCACATATTTCAGCAACCCGATTCTTACGAAATTGTTTTATAAATCATCAATTAATGACTGACGGAGTGGAAATCATTGGTGAGAACTCTCTCACTCAAATTATGCTTACAGTTGTTATGGTTGTAACTAAAATATGTATTGATTTCCTATGATTGCAATATTTGGTTGATGATTGATGGATGTTTACAGTTTTATAATTAGCATTATATTAAATTGTGAAAATATTAGACAAGTTCACATGGATTGTGATGTAAACCCCACGCGGGAACTGAGATGATAATTTTACACACCGCCCAAGTATATAAATAATAATCATTGGATGTTGATTGAAAACCCCACACGGGTATGGGGATGATAATAACTTCACACTTACCCTTGTGTTTAGTTGTATTTTGGTGGATCGATCGACAGTCTATAGTAAGCATTATGTAACTATTTGAATGCTTATATAGTTGTAGATTACACTCTGGATGTGAACTAGATGTTTAGTCGTTGTTTATCACTACTTTTGAATATACGCAATGTATGGAATCCATATAATTGAAATTATATTGTAATTGATTGAGTCACATTCCGATTCAGAATATGAACGAATACTTTGACATAATATTCAGTGAAGAATGAAAATATGATTTTTATATCCGATTTTGGATGGACACAAAAATATTGAAATACTACAAGTTTTAAAAGATAAAGGAGTTTTTATCTGAATGAAATGGTTAACAACTAGAATAAAGAATTGATATGGTTTTAATCTAACCAGAGTTTTCCAACATATGAATTGGAATGAACGTGAATTGAAATAATCTTCGGGATATCTCGATATTGGATTCCCGTGAATATACGGATATCGTTGAGGAATTTGGAAGATACAGATATCATCATTCTCAATACGATATCCGTTAGTTTCAGAATTTGGTATTGAATATAAATCGATATGATTTCTATTCAAAGCCTCGTATTTAATATCAAAGTGGATTTTGGGTTGTTGTGAATGTTATATTTAATAATACTTTTCTTAAACCTAGTTGAGAATAGAATAAATCTTTTCATTAAGATTTAATGAGATTTTCCAATCAATTAATATAATTGGAAAGTAAATGAAAGTAGGTTTTGGGTTCTTTGTGGACGGTGTTTTTAGTTGACATTAATTTTTAAACCAATTAACGGTGAAGTCATGATTTGGAATTTACAGCCTTTTAATTATGATTAGTAGAAATTTCCAAAGTAATTGCCCAGGCTTCATCTCAGACGTCTGTCAGGGGAATGTCAGATGTCTGTTCAAGCTCCCGAGAAATTATTTCCTTATAATCAGACGTCTAACCAAGAAAGCATCAGACGTCTGTTCAAGTCTTCTATGGTGAAGAAATAAATGCTTCAGCTCCGACATCTGTCAAAGAATGGCTCATACGTCGGTTGAAGCCCTGTAGAAAGTAAAAATATTACTTCAGGTCAGATGTATGACCATAATTGGCCAGACGTCTATTAAAATCTCAGGAATTTTTCCTTATAAGATCTGATGACTGTGTATGTTAGGTTAGACGTCTGACCTGTGCAGAAATGCATAACTTATCTTGTGCATCTTATGTTATGGAATTGGAATTTTAAATCTTTCTACTAAGATTTTTAAGATTAAAACTACGTGAAGTTTGAACGAACACTTGCTTAGACTGAAATGTGAATAAGGTAATTAAATTTACCGAATTCAAGAAATGTGCAAGAATGGAATACCGCCAGTTTTATTCCATGTGATAGTCAAATCTTTGACTAGATTTAAACGTTAAGTGGTAATTGAATTTACCAATAAAACAATGAGTGTTAGATATGGAATACTACCAGCTTTTCTCCATGAAATGAATAGGTTGGAATTGGGATAATAAAATAATTGATTACTTCGATAAGGTTCGCTAATCCTGACTAGTTGTTAAACCTTAATTTGGTTTAAGTTGTGGAAAGATAAAATAAAATATTTTGAAATGATATCCAAATGAAGATTAAAGAAATTGTTTAAATAAACTTATCTTTGATAAAATTAATGGGATCCTTTCCCTAAAGATGTGAATATTTGAATAAAAGAATATTCTGGATTGGAACGAGGCGTATGATGTGTTTTTATAGCACTTGATTATAAGATATGCGAGTTATTCAGAAAACCGGGTTTAACCCATTCTGAATAACTGATACAACGACTAAGTCGAAGATTTGAAGTCGGTGGTGGAAGACTAGAGATCTTCACATCGTTTGGATGATTACTGATGTCTTGATTGGATTGTACACCCAAGACGAGGTAACATGTGTGATCCTGGACATCTTGTTAGAGGTGATCCGAAACCGGTGAGGAAGATCCTTTGCCTCAAATCATAGATGGAAATCCAATTTCCAATGCGCAACTTTTCGGTTTTAGTTGTAAACCTATATGGCGACATAGTAGGATGGGGTACTATGCCGTCTATGATTGACACATTTATATTTGAAGTTGTTTTATACACTATGCACCTATAGTAATACCAAAATGATTTGTTTTAAAGCGTATCAAGCATGTTTGGCCATTATAAGGTAAAACTCTATCCTCTGGTTTGTGTTTGCTTGTTTGATGGGACCTGAGTCTTATAATGGCTACATTTTTCAAAAAGCATTGCGTTGTTTATAAATCATTTTATTTTAGAGTATCCATAGGAGTAAACCTGTTCCATGACATACGGCGTGGTCCAGTGATGTACCCGATTTTGAAGTAAAAGTTTAATAACTGTTTTGAGTTCTCACACCAGTCCCATGACTGACTCGGAGTTTATTGTTTCTACCTAAACTCTGGGTGCACATATTTTCCACACGGGCAGCTTGTAGTTTTTTTTTTCTAGATATTTCTTTTCACAGGATCCTGGATTACAGCTGTAGTTGTACTCGGAAATCTTTGTATCCATGTATTTCTTTCAGTTGTGGTAGCTGATGTTTTCCACTGCACGTTATGCTTATGTATTTAAATGTAATTTAAATCTTTGATATTTTCTGCTGTATATTATTTTTTTGAACTCTGATATCTTATACTTTGATGTAAATTATTGTAATAGCAATGAAATGCTCTCACGTTTGAGTTCTGATGCGTCGTGTTCTCATTACAATCCGCGTTCTCCCATCTCCTCGGAGGTCGGGCGAATTCGGGGCATGACATTAGGATTAAGACTTGACTTGAAACACCCAATGGCTAGAAAGCTGAACGAAACATCCGTTAAACTTAGTCAATACAGAATAGGGTTAATTTGTTCTGAAAGCAGTCCTCTATATATATGCTCGAAAATTATTTTTTGGAATATTCAAGACTCTTTCGCCCACATATTTTCTCTATCGATATTCTGAGAAACCCGCAAATCATTCATAATTGCTTGATCACTTTCAATAATGTTTGAGTTGATTAACATTGTTCACGTGAATAACCTTATGATGGTGTCTAATGCTCATATTGGATGATTTTTAATAATGTTCAATGATTCTCTTGTGCTTTCATTAAGTTGATTTGTTTAACCATGAAGTTTCTCTATAACTCCAAATTAGGGTGTGATTTGTTAATGTAATTTCTGGCTTTTTGCTTACCCGAGTGTGAGTCTCGAGGTTTCTATATGATTTTTTAGCTTTCTGCTTACCCGAGTGTGAGTCTCGAGGTTTTTATGTGAGTTTTGGCTTTCTGCTTACCTGAGTGTGAGTCTCGGGGTCTCTATATGATTTTTTGCTTTCTACTTACTAGAGTGCGAGTCTCCGGGTTTTATATGATTTTTGACTTTCTGCTTACCCGAGTGTAAGTCTCAGGGTTTCTATATGATTTTTGGCTTTCTTCTTGCCTGAGTGTGAGTCTTAGGGTATATGATGTCTGGCTTTCTGCTGTAAGTTTCAGGGTTTCTATTTGATTTTTTTCTTTCTGCTTACCCGAGTGTGAGTCTCGGTATGATTTCCGACTTTTTGCTTATACGAGTGTTGAGTATAAGGGTTTCTATATGATTTTTGGCTTTTTGCTTACCCGAGTGTGAGTTTTGTGTTTCTATACGATTTCTGGCTTTCTTCTTACCCGAGAGTGAGTCTCGGCGTTTCTGTATGATTTTTTGCTTTTTGCTTAACCTAGTTTGAGTCTCGGGGTTTTTATATGATTTTTGACTTTCTGCTTACCCGAGTGAGAGTCTCGGGGTTTCTATATGATTTTTAGCTTTTACTTACCCGAGTGTGAGTCTCGAGGTTTTAATATGATTTCTGACTTTCTGCTTACCCGAGAGTGAGTCCCGGGGTTTCTACATGATTTTTAGCTTTCTGCTTACTTGAGTGAGAGTCTCAGGATTTTTATATGATTTCTGACTTTCTGCTCACCCGAGTGTGAGTCTTGGGGTTTCTTTATGATTTCTGATTTCTACTTACCCAGTGTGAGTCTCAGGGCTTCTATTTGATTTTGGGTTTTCACTAACCCGAGTGTGAGTCTCGTGGTTTCTACATGATTTCTAATTTCTACTTACTCGAATGTGAGTCTCGGGATTTCTACCAATTGCAGATGTGAGTTTCTAATATCATAATTTTCTATTTCTAAGTTTTCATTTTCCCATTACACTCAAGATTTCGAATTTTTACTACATAAGTTCAAGTCTGAGCCTTAAACCTCTTTCCTTGGTATTTCCAAATGAGTATTCTAGATTTACAATATTTTCGGAAGACAAATCCTTAGATCCGTTTCCTTCTAACAATCAAGTTTAATCGAGAATTTTCTATGTTAGTTTTCAGAGAGAATATTAGATTCCCTCTATCAACCTCACATATAGGGTTCGAATACCATTGTTGTTTCAAGGTACAGGTTCCTAGGTCGATACACAAGCAAGTACCACATACCTCCCGCTCGAAGCCTTCTAACAAAGGTTAGATCTCGCAACACTTTGTACAGGAAAGTTTTGAAAGCTCTTTGCGTATTACCCCTAATATTTGGTTCTGTGAATCATGGTCAAAATAATATTTAATACATCATAAGACCCTGTATGAATACATGGTTAAATTTGACACTAAGTCCACAAAAATTTCATAGATTTGGCCTCATGTTTTGCCCTTTTTGATGAAGAAAAATTGATGCTTCCCCTTGTGTCATTACTCTTGGTTATGCGAAACTAAAACCAAAGATTTTTATAATGATTCTTGAGTGATTGACAAGTTGTGCAGGAGCCGCAAGATTTTGTCCTAAAGAACAAAAGGTTCTTTATACTAGGGGGCTAACTATTAACAACAAAATTTTCTCAAGCCAAATATAAAGAAGCAGAGAATCCAAAGCTGAAAGGGAAAAAGGGATCAGACAGCGAAACCAAGATCATGAAGGAAAGTACAAAGCCAAGATATTGCTGAGTGCGGCAGGCAGGAAGTCAATATCAGCAGCAAAAAGGACCCAAGATGAACGAACATCAACACTTGGGCACAAGTGTATCGATCCAACACCGATAGGGGAAGATTGAAGGTAATAAGGAAGATTTCGAAAGGGAAACACCGACACTTAACGAGATGCAAAGAAAACAATCCCGGAAGCATGCCACATAATACCAGGAGCAGGTGATAAGAAGTTGCCGAAAGGCATATGGTCCGAGACCTAGCAGAAGGAAGCAAGAGGCTATCAATACCAACTTTCTAGGTATTGATAACAAACATCAAGAAGTAGTTTCGACATCACTGAAGGATGTTCCAGAAGCATATTTTTATAATCATAACCAGATATGCTAAGTGAAACAGGAAAAAAGAGGAGATACCCCCGCCCATGGTTCGGGAAGTGGAACTGACAAGCGAAAGCATCATTTGTCTGAACAAGCAACGAAAACAAAGGGAAATAAAGCAGTTAGAACGACACTCTTTACCAACACCCTTCATCGACACTAAAGTATTTATGATTCGATGTCAAAAGCCAAGCGCAGAAGCAGGCCGATCCTAATGGTCCCAAAGCCTAAATCCTATCATCGGAAGGCATACCGGAAGCATACACACAACACACTAAGGATTTACAACCAAGACCAGAAGCTTATCGGCAAAGCTCTGAGAGCCATGTCGGCAGAACCACTCCCAATAACTCGGGATTAATATTCCGAAGGCAAAAAGACGTCAATAAAGACATTCGATAAGAAGAAAGGCAGATGAGTCCTTCCTATCAGAATCGAAAGTTACAAGTGGCTGAACCTTAGTCCAACATCGGAAAAAGGCTTCTGTTGGGTTCATAACAGAAGGGTGCCTAATTTTCCAATAAATAAGACCCCAGGGGTCTCATGTTGGGAGACCTTTCTCATTCCACAATCTTGCTCTCATTTCTAAGAGAGCTAACCCTAATTTGTTAATCAATTTGGGGATTTCATATGTAACCTCCTCTATGAATAAAATCATCAAAGCCCTTAAAGTGAACGTAGGTTCAATCCGAACCGAACCACTATAAATCGTT
Source organism: Allium sativum (assembly GCA_030737875.1). Lineage (NCBI taxonomy): Eukaryota > Viridiplantae > Streptophyta > Magnoliopsida > Asparagales > Amaryllidaceae > Allium > Allium sativum. The sequence goes on from CM060924.1 coordinate 831,550,430, forward strand.
GTGTTCTTACTATTTTCGGATGTTATATTGTTTTTACTATGCTTTTGAATGTGTTCTCTATGCTACCGAATTACCAAAATAACCCTTCATTCACCATTTAGCTTTCCACTTGTGACAAGCGTACGAAACCCTTCTCCCAAGGTAACTGTTGGTTCTTATATCTCGTAAGCATGATACTCACCTCTTAAAGGAAGAGTAACTAATCTTCAGGCTTAAGACCTTGATATCTAGGAAATGGTGAACTAACCCAAGATTTTAGGAACTAAATAACCCCTAGATCCATACCTTTACTACCTTTTTCGGTGTTGACAAAAAATATCGTTCATAATGGGTAAGAGTCATTATTCATCTGGACTAGTGTTAAGATGTTTATATTTTTTGTTGTAGAACATAAATCTTTATTGTTCCTAGATTTGCTTTAATTTTCTCTTCTTCTTGAGATGAATAATGGTCGATCTCTTAATGTTCTTTTCATGTATTGTGAGAATGAAAATAATGCGGTAAAGATATAGGAAAAGATCTTATGTAAAAGGCAAAGTGTTTCTCACTTTCACCCTCGCATTATCCTACTTATATTCAATTCATTTTACTTAGTTCCTAATGCCAAAGCATTAGTTATTTATATGTGTAGATATCAACTTATCAATCTAATCATACTATTATTATCTAATAGGTCCAATCAAATATCCCATAAAATAGTTACCAAAATGATGCATGCTACATCATCCCCTTCTTGAATAAATTTTGTCCTCGAAATTTCATCAAGGACTAAAGAAAAAATTGAAACAACACTAACTATACTAGTGTAAGCCACTAGTCACCAAGTTTATATAGAACGAACCACTAAGGAGATAAGGAAAGGTATCGCTAATCCTATCTTCAGTCTTCTATGTATATTCCATAGCATTATTTCTCTACTAAAATTTCACTAGGTTGACTGTCTTATCCCTTAACTTCTTCTAGTCTTGCACTATAATCTGAATAGGTCATTGCAAAAAATCCAAGCTTAGCTCCACCACCAACTTTTCCAGTAACTTGGATCAATGGTTGCATCTGGATCATGCACATGCTTTTGTAGATGTGAGATGAAACACATTATGGGCGCCCGCTAAACTATCTGGTAGATCCTTTGATACGCGAGTTTCCTAATACTTTTCAAGATAGCAAAGGATCCAACAAACCTCAACGTCAACTTCCCTAACTTTCCGAAATGAACCATATCTCTCATCAGTGAAACTGACAAAAACTCGGTCTCCAATAGAGAACACGATATCCTTACAAGTTTTATCAGTGCAACTCTTCTTCTTTGATTAGGGTTGTTTCATATGGTCTTGGATCAACTCAATCTTCTCTGCAGCTTCCTTCACAAATTCTAGACTAAGAACTAACCTATCTTCAGTCATTAACATACAAGATGGTGTCTTGCACATCCTTTCGTATAATTCTTCAAATTGTGTCATTCCTGTACTAGCCTGAAAGCTGTTGTTGTAGGATAACTTAACTAAATGCAAATGGTCTTACCATGAACCATCAAAGTATAGAACATGCTCTCAATAAATCCTTAAATACCACATTCACTCTCTCTGTTTTCCCATCCTTCTTTGGATGATAAATGGTTCTCATCTCGAACTTGGTTCCTAAAGCACTCTGCGTACTCTTCCAGATCTCACTAGTAAATAGTGGATCTCTATCACTTACAATACTACTTGGAATCCCATAAAGTCAAACTATGTTCTTCCTGAATAACTCTGCCAACATAAGGGCCATAGCATAGTTAATAGATCCATGATAACGCATATACTCTCGTTCTGTCTTCGAGATCTCAGCAGTTGTCGATGAAACATATGGTTATGGAATCTCAATTGCATACTGGAATATCTAATTCTTGAAGAAAACAACTAGGCTTCTGATGCTCAGCTTTCACTTGTTGACAGTTCATACGCTGCTTTATGCCTAAGCTGCCCTCTCCCTTCATGCCTTCCAAAAATAAACTCATCTTAATGTCCTGATACATCTTGATACCTCCATGATGAATCATGAACTTAGAGTGGCGATCTCCTTAGGGAGTTCCTTCCTTCAATCACAAATATCTGTGACTTATAGCCTTCCATACTTTCTCAACCATCCATTATGGGAAAGACTGAAATCCTCTAAGTCATCAATCCCTGATATGCTTGGTTTATTCCGATCCTTCTATCCAATATAGGATCCTTTTCCTGCTTGTAAGCGATTCTTCTGTCAGATGCGGTCGAACTTCAAAACGTGAAAACGTCATCATGCTTCATTCAAGCTTATTGTTGATCTGATCAGCACATCACATGTAGTCAAAGCTTTTAGATCCTTTCCTTCTACAAGCATAGCTAGCACTACATCTTGATATCTCTTGCTAAGGGAATCATAAACCTAATTCGCCTTCTCGGGTGTATACTCAATTTCAAACTCATAAGTTGGTAGAAACTCAAGCCATCTTTTTTTGCATATTTAGGTCCTTTTGAAAGAACAACTACTCAAGGACTTATGATCCATGGATAACTCAAATCTCTCTCCTAATAAGTGATCGATGCTTTCTAAAAAATAGAAAAGCACAAATTATGTAATAAATACTACAAGCGCACAGATGTGTAGTATGCATGTCTAACATAGGAAGGAAAATTAAATTTTATTATTTATATATTTCTTGGGCGAATCAGACGAATTTTTGAGGATTTGATTGAAAACAATAAAAATTGAAACAACAATTTGATTCAGAACAAACCTAATTGAACTGACGATCAAACCACAATTATCAACTGAAATAGAAAAGCAATAAAACTGTTATTGAATTGAATACAAATCTGAATCTAATCAAATCTATATTTAATCCAATATGACCTAGGAAAACAAATAAAAAGAAGAAATTATAATTGCAAAAGTAAAATAACAAACAGAGAATAAAATTAAGATATTCGTTGAATCTAATCAGACGGTTAATCACCAATGAAAAATAAATGAAAAAGACAAATAGTGCTATACCAAATCTAATTATATAGACAACACTAATTGCTAAGAAAAATAAAATTGCAGAAAAATGAAAGAAAAACTTTATTAATGAAGAAGAACAGAATATTGAATGGAATATTTACAATGAATACAATGAGTATTTATAGGGGATGTAGTCACCTATCTATGAGAATAGTTGGGCTAAGAGTGAATCTCTCGAAATAATATATTTACAAATAAAATATTTATGAAGATAGACTTCAGATATTCCATGCATATTTCCTCTTTTTGATTAGTGACATGTGACAGATTGATTGACTTTTCCTTGGCAACAATTCAATCAAATCTTCTTCTACATTGCAGTTGAAAATGAATGATTTGATTCCCATGAGAGGAATATGCCCAACTCTACAAACCTTTATTAGTGCATATATTATATACATACATAAGATTATATGTATATATATATATAATATACCACTATTCCATATATTTCTTCAGAGCAAAAGGAGGCGGTGTGTATATATCCATGCTCCTTTCTTCAGCAAGAATAGGCCTTGACAGGGATTGGGCTCTGGCCACTCTATCCAAATTCTCAGGCCTTTACCAGTGTGCTACAACTTCCCTTGTGATTGAAATAGTGTTGATATGAGAAAGTAGTTTTTTTTTCTTATCAATTGGTCTTTAATTGAGTGAAGGAGACTTTTATTGTACCTATGAAAACACACGAAAAAATACCCAAAGTAACATTTATTTATTTACAAAATATAAGATATAAGAGCATAAAATAAAACATATTTCTATGTTAATCAAATACCCCCACACTTATCTTTTACTCATCCTCGAGTAATTTTTTTTAAAAAAAAAATACTAAATTAGGTAGGTCACACTTTCGTAGTAAACACGATTGCATTGAGCATATGCAACAAGCCGTTAAACCTCTAGGTGTCCCTAGTAGGACGAGGGGTGTCTCGTGAGGGTTTTCAGCGGATACTACCCATAAAAATGAATGAAATGCAAACTCCCCCATACTAGAACTAAGAAGTGTCTGCATTGTAATGTTTCCTAAATTTGAAAGATCGTACCCAAAGGTGAATGAGTTGCAAAATTATTTGTAAAATGAAATGAAGTTTAGCTACTACATGCGAGTGAAAATCATATGCAAAATGAAATCTATGAAGATGATGAGTATTATGTGAAAATTGAGATTTCCTTTTCCCCCCACACTTGCCTCTGTCGAAATTGATGTACGATGATTTCGTAAATGATTTTTGAGGTGCAAGAGGCATGTCGTTATCTTCTAAAATTAAAACCGTTCCTATGCAAATTTGGTTTTGACGGTGAATTATATCATTCAGATGAAGATTACCATAATCCCATAAATTTGAGTGTTTAACCACAATTTCTTTTGATGATATGGAATTATGATTATCATTGAGACGTTCCATATATTCATCATCGTCATTTACAAGTATAAGTTCGTCTTCAAAAAGTTCTTCAAAAGATATAGTAGACAAGTTTATTGAGATAAGAGAATCATAATGGTTTCCATTCATCGTTATCAAATGCAAACAATGAAAATCTTGGACTTGAGATTTACAAAATGAGTTCCTATTCAAAATAACGTACTCAAGTATATCTTATTAATTGATAATCTCGATTTGAAGGGGGAAGAGGGTCTTATGGCTGTTCATGTATAGTATAAATACCAAGGGTTACGACTAATGTTTTATAGGTAGTGTGCAACCTCTTTTGCTAGAAGTTCAATAAATTGAACTAATATATATCCGCGATCAAATCGTTGAGAGAATCAATTTCATAAAACACAGTCTTGTAGTTAAATACTTTGCAAATCAAATCAAGTTTTATAATTGAAAATTGACGAGAATGATGATAGTAGTTATGGAAATTTCATCCAATCACAAGGATCAGACAATAATAACTGCAGAAATTACATTTTTTACAAGAAAGCCGCTTCCCCTGCAGAAGATTTTTACTAGCAATTTCTATATATTTTTAAGCAGCTGAAGCACCTATAGAGTTTAGAGAATTTTATAGTGGGGTATGGTTGTACTTCAGAGAAATTGGACAGTACTGACAATTCTAATCAATCGTTTGCAATTTGCTTGACTTCTGGATTCCCTCTATATTGCTTGAATGTATCCTTTGATTTGTTTAATTTTTTTTAAAGAAAATAGATTTAGAAAAGAAAATTTTGAAAAACAACTCAAACAAGAACAAAATCACTGACTGCTTTGCCTTAAAATCAACACAAGCCTTGATGATCAAATCCACTTATTAACTAAATCACATCTACCAACAAAAAGGAAACCGATAAAAGAATAACAGAAGACCCCCCAAAAAAAGACTCTTGCTAGACCAAAACTTCATCCACAAATATTATTTCCCAGAAGTTTCCCAAAATCAAAACATTCCCCAAATAGTCAGATGGGATTTCATACGAAAACTCAACCCAAGGTAAATCGCGACTCAATGACATGCAATTTCATTATAAATCTGGGCAACCCAAGCCCCAGCGCAAGCAAGTCAATTTTTATTACTGTGAATCAAGTTGTGGGGCTGATCTGATTTGGGGGTTCTGGATTTGGATTTGGATTTGTGACGTTTCGAATTGAACTGGGTATTTGATAAGCAGGGTTTCGAATTTGGTTGTGTACATGTGCGATTTGGTCTGAGGGCTGTTGGAGCAGTTGTAGGCATGGATTTGTGATGTGATTGTGAGTTGATGCTAGTGCGGTTGAAGGTAGATTTTGACGAAAGGGTGGTTGCGAATTGGGTTTTTCGAATTGGTGAATTAGGTTTGTGTGTTTGCTTCTGTGGATTTGGTAGGGCATGTGTGATCTGTTTGATTGCTGTGGGGTGTAGTTAAATGAAGGCACAGTTTGTAGTAGGTGCGTGATGTGGTGACAAAGGCTTGTGGATGATGTGAATGGTAGTGAGGAGTCCACATTGAGGGTGGGTTGTGGTTGGTTCTGATCGGTGAAGGGAGTTTTATGGGTACGATGTTGATGGTGTAGTGAGTATGAAGAACAGGACGGAGGTGAACGTGTTTATTGCGTGATGATGTATAGTAGTGGTGAGATGGAGATGGTTGCGGCAATTTGTAACTGCGGCAAATGGAATTTGTGGTAGATAGTATTGGTGCACTAGTGATGTGCAGGTTGAGGCGATGGACGGTGTTCAGCAGACTCGTTGTGATGATCTGAGATTGAAGAGAAAGTCAAAGATTTGCAAGAAAATTCGTAACTTTTTTTTCCAGAAAAAGTGGAAATGGACTGTAAACAAAGAAAAAAAAATGAATTGGAAAAAATTTGAAAGTGGAAAGAAATCGAAGAGGAATTGGCAAGTATTTTTTTTCTTTTTATCGAATTAGATTGTGATATAAATTTGTAATACCAATTCAACTAACCAAGATTTTTTTTACTAAAAATCGACAAACGAAGAAAAAAACTAACACGAATTGGGCATTAAATAAATAATAAAATTTTATTGTTGCCTCCCCGGCAACGGCGCTTAAAACTTGATCGACGCTTTCTAAGGAACAGAAAAGTGAAAATTATGAAATAAATACTTCAAGCACACAGATGTGTAATATGCTTGTCAAACATAGGGAGGACAATTAAATTTTATTATTTATATATTTCTTGGGCGAGTTAGACGAATTTTTGAGGATTTGATTGGAAACGATAAAAATTGAAACTGCAATTTGATTCAGAACAAATCTAATTGAACCGACGATCAAATCACAATTATCAGCTGAAACAGAAAAGCAATAAAACTATTATTGAATTGAATATAGATCTGAATTTAATCAAATCTATATTTAATCCAATATGACCTAGGAAAGCAAATAAATATCAGAAATTAAAATTGCAGAAGTAAAATAACAAATAGAGAATAAAATTAGGATTGTCGTTGAATCTAATCAAACGTTCAATCACTAATGAAAAATAAATGAAAAAGACAAATAGTGCTTTACCAAATCTAATTGTGTAGACAACACTAATTGCTAAGAAAAATAAAATTGCAGAAAAATAAAAGAAAAACTTTATTAATGAAGAAGAACAGAATACAGAATATTGAACGAAACATTTACAATGAATACAATGGGTATATATAGGGGATGTAGTCTCATATCTATGAGAATAATTAAGCTAAGAGTGAATCTCTCGAAATAATATATTTACAAGTAAAAGAGATATGAAGATAGACTTCAGATATTCCATGCATATTTCCTTTTTCTTATTAGTGACATGTGACAGATTGATTGGCTTTTCCTTGGCAATAATTCAATCAAAACTTCTTCTCCATGGCAGCTGAAAATGAATGATTTGATTTCCGTGAGAAGAATATGCCCAACTCTTCAAACCTTTATTAGTGCATATATTGTATACAATATACATAAGAATATATATATATATATATACCACTATCCCATATATTTCTTTAGAGTAAATGGAGGCGATGTGTATATATCCATGCTTTTTTCTTCAGCAAAAATAGAGCTTGACAGGGATTGAACTCAGACCACTCTGTCCAAATTCTCAGGCCTTTACCAGTGTGCTACAACTTCCTTTATGATTGAAATAGTGTTGATATGGGAAAGTAGCTTTTTTCTTATCAATTGGTCTTTAATTGAGTGAAGGAGACATTTATTGAACCTGTGAAAACACACGAAAAATACCCAAAGTAATATTTATTTATTTACAAAAGATAAAATCTGAGAGCATAAAATAAACATGCAGATTCTCAATCTTTGTGCAACGAGGTGACGAATGAGGAAATTGAAAGGGCAATGTTCTCGCTTAACAATAGCTCTTCGGGTGGTCCGGACGGTTTCAATGCATTCTTTTATCAAAAGTGCTGGAACACTCTTCAACCTGCAGTTTGTAATGCGGTCCGTCACTACTTTAAAACTGGTAATATGCCACAATCCTACAACTATACAAATATAACACTAATTCCTAAAATCAAGAATGCAACGAGAGTAGCAGATTACCGTCCAATATCTTGCTGTAATACTATCAACAAGTGCATATCGAAGATTATAGCGAGTAGACTTAAAGTGGTTCTTCCTTCTATAATTTCAAAGAATCAAGCAGCCTTTCTTGAGGGTAGGAGCATTCTTTATAACGTGCTCTTGTCGCATGAGTTCATTTATATGTTAATCAATAAGTAACGCCTTCAGATCTTCAAAATAAAGACAACAACAGCTAACTTAAGATCGTGAGTTTGATATCTACCCATATGTGGACGAAGCTTTTTAAAGTGCATGTGATAACCCTTCCTCTCCGTGTAAGAATAATCCTAGCCCACTTCCATAAGCATTGGTATACATCACCCAATCCTGATTACCATCTTATAGTACAAATACGTAAGCATTGGTAATCAAGTGTTTCAGTTACTAAAATGCTTCCTCACACTTATTTGACCAAATAAACTAAACATCTTTTCTTGTCAGCTTGTTAAAAGGAGCCATAAACCGCGATAAATCCTTTATAAACCTTCGTTTATACCAAGACAAACCAAGAACTTCTTATCTCAGTGACATTCATTAGCCTCTTCCAACGATTGATAGCCTAAAACTTTGTTAGATCCATGGGTAACCCTTCAATGAAAACCACCTGAGAGGAACTTCACCCCTTTCTCCAAGAAGTGACACTTAAATTTTTTTACGTTCAACTGATGGTTTGTAAAAACCCGGAAAATCAAAACCAATTTAAAATTTTTATTTTGGCAATTTTAACGGATTTTGAATATTTAAAATGAATTATTTTAAATAATAACGAGGGAAAATTTATTTCAACGAAGTTAAAATGAATAAATTAATTTTAATTATATAATGAGCCTGAAATGGCGCAGTAGTTTGAAAATTCGATTTCAAATTTCAAACCGAATTCATTATAAGTCAGAATTGGACGAAACAAGAAATATTTGATTCTGTTTAAACATATCTTTCTAACGGATGTAAGAAACTAAGATTTCACTTTATAGAGTGTAAGATATGTCCAGTTTAAAATTCAGAAAAGTCGCTGTGGAATTTATATATATATTAATATAATATATAGCCCTTAAAAATAGCCGTTTTGCAAACAACCTCCGTTTTCGACGAAACCACTTTTGTTTGACCCGGGATGTCAAGTTATTGCTAGATTCCAATTTTCATAATTTTTTGGATTAATCTGTGAGCGTGGCGAAGGAAAACGTGTTTTGATAGTTTCAGTCAATTTGAATCGACGAGAAAATGGCCATTTTTCAAACGGTCTTCAAATTTGACGAGATTGGTTTCGTTAGGACCTTTTTTTCAATATGAAGCTAGAAATAATTTTTCTGAAACTTTTAAAGTCTGTATGCGGCCCCGTAAATTAAAATGTACGTTAAAATTAAATATATATTGATTCATATTTTAATTTTGATAAAAACTGTTCGAAATGATAGAATAGGATAATGAAACATATCCCATTGTGTTCAGAAGGGGGGTATTTAGCTAGGGGCGATAGTGGTTGGGCTTGATTTGGAGTTTATATCAATAAACAAATAATTTATGAAATAATAGAATTAAGTATAAAAAAAATATAAATACCCTTCAAAATTATAAAACCCTTATTCCTTATTCGTTGCCACCGTCTTCCTCAGTTCCTACGATGGAAATAGCTCGAAAATTCGAGCTCAACTCTCTCCCGATCCACCATCTTATTTCAAAACATATTAAACCAAAATCAAAGTGCACTCCGAGATCTCTCAATCCATACTAGTTTGGCAAGTTATTGTTGTGTAAATCATTTGGATTTTGGGCACAAAGTGTTGGCGTTTGGGGCGAGTTTCGAGGAAGGCGGAGGGCGCGAGCTGGCCGAGCTCGTCGGTGGTGGGTGAGTATGCGACGCTCTTCGATGACGTAAGCCCTGATCAAACTCCGGCGGCCTACAGTGATGGCGTCGGTGGCGAATAGGTTCATGGTGGAGTTATGTCGGCTGTAGGAGACAAAGGTTAGATGATAATAACATTTTAAAAAATTATTAAAAAACGTTGTTAAGCTAATTAATTAATTTAATTTCCATATTTAAATTATCGATTGTTTAAAAACCCGTAACTTTTCCATACAAGGTCGGAATTGCGCAAAACTGGATCCGTTGCGATCGTGGGGACGAGAGCTTCACAACAAAACTGACCGGGCCCAATTTGATGCACGTTGGAATTTTGGACAAATTCAAAACCAAACTATTCAGATATTCAGATAAAAACTAATGGAGTGGATCCCAACATGAGAATTTCTCACTAAAATTATTTCTATACAGTTATTTATTTTATAGTTGCTTATATGAACTGCTCCCCATCATCCACAGACCACAGACGACTTGTTTGTTTGATTGTGTTGTGAAAATTGTTTGTATTGTATAAATGGACTGTATAAAATATTCATGTGTTGAATAAAATATATAAATAATAACGATATCATTTTTGTTGTATAAATGGACTGTATAAAATATTCATGTGTTGAATAAAATATGTAAATAATAATAATATCATTTTTATTGTATAAATGGACTGTATAAAATATTCATGTGTTGAATAAAATATATAAATAATAATAATATCATTTTTATTGTATAAATGGACTGTATAAAATATTCATGTGTTGAATAAAATATATAAATAATAATAATAATATCATTTTTATTGTATAAATGGACTGTATAAAATATTCATGTGTTGAATAAAATATATAAATAATAATAATATCACTTTTATTGTATAAATGGACTGTATAAAATATTCATGAGTTGAATAAAATATTTTATCATTAAAAATATAATTTTAACGTGTATATGAATAAAATTAATATTCATTAACAAATCGAACGATTTGTTTATGTACACCCATTTGACTGATATTGATTGGGACAATAAATTTTACACATCGCCCAACTGCACAAATAATAATCTTTGTTTGTTGATTGAAACCCCACACGGGTGTTGGGATGATATTTGACGTACACTAATCCCAACTATTTAGTTGTATGTCAATCGATTGGTTGACAAACTGTTGAAAGCGTTAAATATCTATATTTAATGCTTATACAGTGTAGAATGCCCTCCGGATAATGGATGATTGAAGATTATGGTTGTTATATACGTATGTTGTATGAAATCCATATAAACAACATTATATGGTAATCGACTGTGTCTGATTCCAATTCAGAAAGAACGAATATTTTAAAATAACAAATATTTTCAAATAATGAATATTTTAAAATAATATTCAGAAAAGAATCAAAATATGATTTTGATTTCCGATTTAGGATGGACACGAGTATATTTAAATATATAAAGCCATGTTGATTAGATTAATTTCATTTTGACGTGAATGATATTTATATCAATTTTATTCATTTTTATAATGAATATCGAAAAGGATTAAATTCAAAATCTAATGTTTTGAAAATATTATCGTTTGTATATCGATGATATGGAATATTCAATTTTGATTTGAAATTGAATATGACGTTGAAATCATTTTGTAAACGAATTTAAAATGATTTATAAAATACGTTTTAAATGGAAATCAACGAAATATATATTATATATATAATATGATTGTTTGAATAGAATGCACCGCGCTGCGGCAGTTCGCGAATTTCGACCATTGACTTCGAATGGAAATTACGGGAGATCCAACCGTCGGATTCTCCTAAACTAGGAACTGTTAGGTTCGTATCGAAAAGAGCTTTCCAAGAATACAGGAGATTTGAAATCTAACGGTTGGATTTAGAATTATGTCCAAATCAAAATTGGAAAAAGTTCGTTGTAAGTGCAGTTCGATGGCCGTTTATGGAAATCGACTGTACGAGCCTTGATAAAATTATTATAAATATTAATAATTTGTGTAAAATCATAATAAATGGTTTGGAAAGAATTAGGATGAAAAATTCCATATTTGAGAAGATAAAAATATATTTTTATCGAAATGAACTAGTTATGAACTAATATTATAATCAAATTTATTTCAATAAATAAATTGGATTTGAAATGGTTTTAAAAATAACCAGAATTTCTAATATATGAATTGGAATGGATTTGAATCGAAATTATCTTCGGAATATTTCGATATTGGATTTCGTGATTACACAGGCATTGAGGAGGAATTTGGAAGATATATATATCGTTATTCCAATACGATGTTTGTTGAGTTCAGAATTTGATATTGAATATAAGCCGATATATTTTCTATTCAGAGTCTTGTATTTAATATCAAATGGGATTTTGGGTTTGTCGTGAACGGTGTCTTCGGTAACATTTTTCTTGAACCCCATGTGAAGAGAATAAATCTTTTAATTAAGATTGTTAGACTTTCCAATTATATTTAATAATTGGAGTAAAATGGAATGTGAATTGGGTTTATCGTGAACTGTGTTTTTAACGTCATTCATTCTTTAACCCGATTTACAGTGGAATGTGATTTGGAATTTATAAATCTTTTGTTAAGATTTAAAGGAGATTTTCCAAAGTAAAGTTTTCCAATTTAACATATTAAATTGGAATTGAATGGAATTCGATTTGGTAATAATCGAAGTGAGCGTCTATAGAGGAAGACTGTTAATATATATGGAATTTAAAAGGCTTGGCCGTTATTCCATTTATATTATCAGTTGGATATGGAAGTTTATATCAGTTATATATATTGATCTGTATTCTATGAAGTTTCCATTGTTAATGGAATGTATTTTGGGTTTATCGTGAGCTGTGTTTTAAATGACATTAGTTTTTTTAACCCAGTTAAAGATAAGAATAATTTCTTAACTTTGAATAATCATTAAGTAATGATTTTTGGAAATTAAAACTGAATCAGAGTTTTAATGAATTTTTAAATAGATTGAAAGGTGAATTTGATAACTAAAATTATCAAATTCAAGAAATGATCGAGAATGGAGTACCACCAGTTTTACTCCAGACGATATTTAAATCTTTAATTAGATTTGAACATGAAATGGTAATTGAATTTAACGATAACACCGTGGTGTTAGATATGAAGTATTACCAGTTCTACTTCATGGGATGAATAGGTTAGGAAATTAAACAAATGGTTACTTCGGTAAGGTGCACTAATCCCGACTAGTTTGGATAAACCATAATTTGGTTTGAATTGATACCCAAAGGAAGATTAAAGAATAAATTCGAAGAATTTATCTCTGATAAAATTAATGGGAACCTTTCCCAAAGAATATGAATATTTAAATAGAAAAATATTTAGAATTGGAATGAGGTGTATGTTGTGTTTTTATAGCACTTGTTTATTATATATGCGAGTTATTCAGAAAGACCGGGATTATCCCATTCTGAATAACTGAATCGGCGATGAGTCGACGATGAAGATGGTGGTTGAAGACCGAAGGTCTTCACATCATTTCGATGATTACTGATGTCTTGATTGGGCTGTACACCCAAGACAAGGTAATAAGTGGAGATCGTTCCTGACGTACTTGGAGATCGATCGGATATGCGAGGACCTCTCTCATGTATTGGACATAAGGGATGAGGAATAAGGTGCCTACGGTTTCGTTCAAACCCAGAATGAACTTGTAAATGGATGCGTGTCTGACATCGGATTTCATTCCGTGTGATTGATTTACATCGGTTGCATAGCGTGAATTGCCCGTGTGGCATGCTGAGATGCAGATGATAAAGGCTTCTATTGAAAAGCAGACTCTTGTGGTTGATGATCAAAGCACGGCATTAATATAGCTTAGCTTTGTGTAGTGTTAATTCGCGAGCCTCACACCCCGGTGTGAACCAGAAACGGGAGAGGACCTCAGGGAGGGCATGCGTTTCCATCTAGCTATGAGTGATGTCAGCGTTCTGCAAGCCTTGACGTTTTACTTATGTGGATGATGAATAGCGAGGCACCTCGGTTATTTCGATCTCTGCGGAGACGATGGATGGTCTTTATACATACCAGATTTATGCCCCATAGGGCGGAGAAACGCAGTGTACAGTTATTTTAATCAACTCTATGTGGACCGGCCCTGTCGCTCCAAGGGTCGATGCATTCTGATCCCGAGTGTAACAACCCACATCCGTTAGTGTCACTCACAAAGGGAATGCACTACATCTGTGAAGCATTATAGGTAAAAGATGCAGATAAATTACAAGACAGACAAAATTAAAACAGAGGAAAATAAAATTTTACTTTATTGATAAAATAGTTTGTACAACAATTGTTTTCCAATACCATAGTATCTGTCTTAAAAAAATAAAGAAGCATAAAATAACTTTTACATTATGTAATAACCCGGAAATCCGAGCCAATTTAAAAATTTTATTTTGGCAATTTTAGTGAATTTTTAATATTTAAAATGCATTATTTTAAATAATAGCGACGAGAAATTTATTTTGAATAGAAATATAACGTATATATTTATTTGAATTGTCGTCAGAATATAAATATTTATTTTAAATTATAAAAGGAATTGAAAATGGCGCGGTAGTTCGAAAATTCGATTTCAAAGTTCAAATGAATATACATGATTCAAAATAAGCCAGATTTTAGTGAAACCAAAAATAATAGAATCTAATTGAGAATATCTTTCCAACGAATTTGAAAAATCGAAATTTCATAGCGGGAATAAAAAGATATGTCCAGTTGAAATTTCAGAATAGTCGCTATGGAATTTTGGCCCTTAAAAATGGAAATTTTATAAACGACCTCGATTTTCGACGAAACCACTTTTGTTGGATCTGTGATGTTAAGTTATTGCTAGGTTTCAAAATTCGTAATTTTTCGAATCAATATGTGAGCGTGGCAAAGTAAAACGTGTTTTACCAGTTTCAGTTGATTTTAATCGAATGGAAAATGGCCATTTTTCAAACGGTCTCAGAATTTGACGAAATTAGTTTTGTTAGGACCGTATCGTCAATACGAAGCTAGGAATAATTTTTCAGGAATTTTTAGAGACTGTATGTGGCCCTGGTAAATTGAAATGTGCAGTTAAATTGAATATATAAAGATTTATATTTTAATTTGAACGGAAACTGATCGAAACGGTCGAATTGGCTTTCGATTCATATCCCATTATGTTCAGAATGGGGTTAAATAGCTAGGGGCGACAGTCGTTGTGTTTGATTCTGAGTCCGAACAGAAAGTCAACTTTAAGGAGAATTAAATATAATATAAATAAAATTATAAAACTCCTTTTTCACTTAACACCCCACCCCCATTTCATTTTTCCCTGAACCCCCTTCTCCTTCAAAAATCAAATGAAGAAAAAAAACCGCCCCCTCCCTGTCGATCGACGTCCGCCCACCTCCATCGATCCCCAGCCCTCTGATGTCCTCCCCTTCTCCTCCTCCCTTCGCTCTACGCTCCTCCCTCTACCCGAGCCCCTCAAAAACCCACGAGACCCAAAATCCCCCCCCCCCCGTATTCCTCCGCCGCCTCAGGAGGTGCGCAGCCCCACGGGCCAAGCGCCGCCCCCTACCACCTTCCCCGCCCCCGTCAGCACCTCCGGTGAGTCCCCCTTCGGCTGGAAATCCCTCCAACCCCAAACCCTTCACTGTAAGTCCTTCGATTTGTTTTATTTATTTATTTTTGTTTATTTTTCTATGCAATTAATTGCATAAGTTTAAAAATATAAATTTTATTTTGTGAACTAAGGAAAGACCGGATTTTTAAAGTAGAAAAGATCAGATTTTTTGAAATATAAAAGATCGGATTTTTATAATAGAAAAGATGAAATTTTTGTTATAGAAAAGACGAGATTTTTATTATGCATATCATTATAAAAAGAAGTGATTTTTTTAATATAAAAACATCGCAATAAAAATATAATTTTTATATAAAGTATGAAGTTAAAAATATAATTTTTATATAACGTAGAGGATAAAAATATGATTTTTATATAAATAGTGAATTAAAAATATAATTTTTATATATGTAGCATAATAAAAATATAATTTTTATTATATGAGAAGTGAAAGTAAAATGCAATCTTTACAGTATATGAAGTTAAATAAAAATATGAACTTTATTTTTATCATGAAGGAATGAAAATAAAAATTCGATCTTTATATAGTAGCGATTATAAAAATTTGATTTTTATATAATAGAGAAAATTAAAATATGATTTTTATAAGATAGAGAATATAAAAATTCGATTTTTATATATGAAGCAACGATATAAAAATGTGATCTTTATATAGGAAGTAGCGTTGTTAAAAATATAATTTTTAACATAAACGGAGTAACAGATCTCGTTGGAAGCACGACGAAGACTTTCTACATATGAAGAGTCGCGGCGTTTGGTTTAGCTAGTCTGTGAGAACTCCTCACATTTAAATTTATTTTCTAGTTGAAATATATACTAGGATGCTGACGGTGCTTAACAGCACCCGACACCCGTCGTCCACAGACCATGGATGACTTGTTTGTTTAGTTGCTAAGTTGTGAAATTAGATTGTGTGATGTGGAATGAAACAAAATATTTTATATAGTGGAAAATATTTTATGGTTAAAAATATAATTTTTATTGTGTATATAAAATAAATATTTATAAACAAATCGGACGATTTGTTTATATACACTGATTTGACTGATGTTGATTGGGACGATAAATTTTACACATCGCCCAACTGCACAAATAAAAATCTGTGTTTGTTGATTTGAAACCCCACACGGGTATTGGGATGATATTTGACGTACACTAATCCCGATTGCTTAGTTGTATGTCAATCGATGGGTTGACTGACTGTGTAAGCATTAATTATTTATATTTAATGCTTATGCAGTTGTGTGGTGCACTCTGGATAATGGTTGATTATTTATCGTTGCTGTTATATACATGTGTTGTAGAGAATCCATATAATTAATATTATATGGTAATTGATTGGGCCTCATTCCAATTTGAAAAATAGAAATGTAAATTCATGTGTTGAATAGAATGTAAATTCATGTGTTGAATAGAAAAATGAAAATTCATGTGTTGAATAGAAAAATATATATTCATGTGTTGAATAGAAAAATAAATTCATGTGTTGAATTGAAAATAAATTCATGTGTTGAATAGAAAATAAATTCATGTGTTGAATTGAAAACATTCATGTATTGAATAAAAGCCGTGTTGATTAGATTGACGACATTTTGACGTGAACGATATTTATATCGATTTTATTCATTTTTATAATGAATATAGAAAAGAAAGTGATTTCAAAACATAACATTTTGAAAATATTATCATTTGTATATCGATGATGTGGAATATTCAATTTTGATTAGAAATTGAATATGAAGTTGAAATCGTTTTGAAAATGAATTTAAAACGATCTATAAAATGCGTTTTAAAAGGAAATCAACGAAATATATATAATATTATATATATATATATAATGGCCTGAATAGAACGCGCCGCGCTGCGGCAGTTCGCGAATTTCGACCATTGACTTCGAATGGACATTGCGGGAGACCCGACCGTCGGATTCTCCTAAAACTGGAACCGTTGGGTTCGTAACGAAAAGAGATTTCTAACGAGTATTAGAAATTAGAAATCTAATGGTTGGATTTGGAATTATGTCCAAATCAAATTTGGAAAAGGTCGCTATAAGTGCAGCTCCATGGCCGTTGATGGAAATCGACTGTACGGGCCTTGATAAAATTATTAAAATAGTAATAATTTGTGTAAAATCATAAGAAATGATTTGTGAAGAATTGGGATGAAAATTTCCATATTTGAAAAGATAAAAATAGATTTTTGTCGAAATGAACTAGTTTTGAACTAGAATTGTAATTCTATTTATTTTTAAAATAAATAAAGTGGATTTGAAATGGTTTTGAAAATAACCAGAATTTCCAATAATTGAATTGGAATGGGTTTGAATCGGAATTGTCTTTCGAATATTTCGATGTCGGATTTCGTGATTATACAGATATTGTTATGGAAATTTGAAAGATATATTTATGTCGTTATTTCCAATACGATATTTGTTGGTCATAGAATTTGATATTGAATATAAGCCGATATATTTTCTATTCAGAGCCTTGTATTTAATATCAAATGTGATTTGGGTTTGTCGTGAATGGTGTCTTCATTAACACCGTTCTTAAACCAAGTGAATTAAAAGACTAAATCTTTTTATTTAGATTTAATGAAGTATACCAATTAAATGGTATTTAATTGGAATTGAATTTGAATTGATTTTTGGGTTTATCGTGAATGGTGTTTTAAATAACACTTGTTCTTTAACCCAATAATTAATGGAATGTGATTTTGGGTTTATAGTGAACCGTGTTTTAAATGACATTGGTTCTTTAACCCAGTTAAAGGCAGGATATGATTTTCCAAGTTAAACAATCATTAATATTGATTTTTGGGAAGATTAAAACTAAGTGGAGTTTTAATGAATCTTTAATTAGATTGAAAAGATCGAGAATGGAGTATCACCAGTTTTGCTCCAGGCGATAGTTAAATCTTTAATTAGATTTGAACGTGAAATGGTAATTGAATTTACCGATAACACCGTGGTGTTAGATAAGAAGTATGACCAGTTTTACTTCATGGGATGAATAGGTTGGGATTGGGAAATAAAATAAATGATTACTTCGGTGTGGTTCGCTAATCCTGACTAGTTTGAATTGATATTCAAAAGAAGATTAAAGAATAAATTTAAAGAATTTACCATTAATAAAATTAATGGGAACCTTCCCCAAAGTGTAAGAATATTTGAATAAAAGAATATTCTGAATTGGAATGAGGCGTATGTTGTGTTTTTGTAGCACTTGTTTAATATATACGCGAGTTATCCAGAAAGGTCGGGTTTATCCCATTCTGAATAACTGATTCGATGTGGTGTCGAAGAGGAAGACGGTGGTTGAAGACCGGAGGTCTTCACGTCGTTTGGATAATTACTGATGATCTTGAATGGGCCGTCCACCTAAGAGGAGGGAATCAGTTAGTGATCTTCCAAACGTACTTGGAGATCAATGGATATGCGAGGTACAAGGTGCCTCCGGTTTCGTTCAGACCCAGAACGAACTTGTAAATGGACTATGTGTCTGACATTGGATTTTATTCTGTGTGATTGATTTCTATTAAATATATATCTGTTTGGCGGCAGAGAATTTATTCTCTTACTTAACGCCCTTCTCTGAGACGTACAAGCTCAGGGGTTATATATTGATGGATATCAATCGCATGGAGTGAATTGCCGTGTGGCATGCCTAAGTGGCAATTGATCAAGGCTTCTGTTGAAAAGCAAAGTATTGTGGTTGATGATTAAAGCACGGCCTGTGTGGCATAGCTTTGTGTAGCGTTGATTCGCGAACCTCACACCCTGGTTGTGAACCAGAAATGGGAGAGGACATTAGGGAGGGCATGCGTTTCCTTCTAACTAGAAGTGGCATCAGTGGTTTTACACACCTTGACAAGTTTGACTTATGTGGTTGTTGCTGCTGCGAGGCGCCTCGGATATATCGGTGACTGTGTGGAGCCGATGGAGTCATTGGACTCATTGACACCCCATAGGGTGGGGAAACGCAGTGTTCAGGCATTTTAATCCACATCGGTGGGCCGGCCCTGACGATCCAAGGCTTGTCTGCGCGCTTGCCTGAGACACGTGCTAGAGCGTCTTGAATTCGGTAAGGACGATCCCTTGCCTTGGTTCACAGATGGAAATCCAGCTTCCAATACGTGACTTTGCGATTTTGATTGCAGAGCCTAGTATGGCGACATAGTGGGATGAGGCACTTATGCCGCCTATGATTGATACTTATGATTGAAATTGTTTTGACACTATACACTTATAATAATAATAAAAGATGAAATTTAGCGTATCAAGCATTCTTTGGCTATTATAAGATAAAACCCTATCCTCTGGCTTGTGTTGCATTGTGTGATGGGACCTGGGTCTTATAATAGCTTCATTATTCTTTATTTAGCACTGCGCTGTTGTTTTATGCACTGGTATTCTTGGGAGGAAACCCGTTCCGTGTTATACGGCGTGGTCCCGGGAATTACCTAACTTTAAAATAAAGATTAAAAACTGTTTTAGTTCTTACACCAGTCACATGACTGACCTGGAGTTTATAGTTTAACCTAAACTCTAGGTGCCATTATTTTGACACGGGCAGCTAGTAGTTTTGGTTTTGCAGATTTATATTCACAGGATCCTGATTTACAGCTGGAACGATATTCGGAAAGCTCTGTATCCGTGTATTACTTCTAGTTGTGTATTGTATTACTTTCCGCTGCTATGAAATGTATTGTATTCTCTGATATTTTATGATGTGTAATATTTATTTACACTCTGTATATCCTTGTATTCTGATGGATTGTTGTAATTAACAATGAAATGTTCTTCTGTCTGCGTTCTGATTCGTCGTGTCCTCACAGTAATTCGTTCTTTCTCTTCTCTTCGGACACCGGGGAAGTTCGGGTCGCTTCATTTTGGTATTAGGCTTTGGTTTAAAAAGCTTGAGAGCAGGACATGTTAGAACCAAACGAAAGAATTCATCAGAAATTGGATTAGTAATATCTGAAGAGAATGACTCGTTAGAGATAGGATCTGTAGTATCCTAGAACGAGTGTGAAGAGTATATTTTTAAATTGAAAACAATTTTTGCTTTGAAAATTTAAATCGTATTATACGTATTTGAATATTTATTTTAATTTGATTTGGACAATAGAGTATAGAAAGATTTTGTATATACGTATGATCCACTTGTATTCGAAGTTTTAATATACTGGATAGATATAGAATCACACTCTAGTCGCCCTGAGATGATTCTTATGATTGATCGATCATCATCAAAATTTATGTTCGAGCGACGAAAATAAGGTTTCTATATATTTCCAATTGATTGGTGTGAGAAGCAAAATTAGATAGGGCTTATTGTTATGATTTGGCGTCAAAAATGTGATTTTTGACTATATATCAAATTTATGAATTTGAAATGATGATCAACTAATTGATTGATGGTTGTGTTGTTTAATTATCGTTTGAGTAATTAAATGTTGAACCATATAGCCAAATTGTACCAAATAGTGAATTGTATTGAAAATTTATCACATTTGCATGTATATACACGTACTTACATTGAATAAGTCATAGCAAGGAGGCTAGAGAAGAGGAATAAAATTGTTTGCCCGACAAATAGGTACATGTTTATTGTATTTCTTGGGTTTTGGATGATTTTATGAGCCGATTGGCTAGCCGCTTGGCTTTTTCTTTTGGATTGAAGAAGGCCATGGGAGGCAATATGAAATATCCTGAAGTCCCCGGTGCAGGGGAGGTTATGGCGAAATTTTCGAAAATTTAGGGCGTTAGCCAAATTTTTGAAAAATTTGAAAAGTTCTTAGAAACTGAAAAGTTGAGGAACTTAAGCCGTAAAGAAAATAATGAAAGTTGAGTTGATTAGTTAAACAACTTTCGGCTTCGTTCCTTTTCGAGGACGAAAAGTTTTAAGTGGGGGAGATTGTAATAACCCGGAAATCCGAGCCAATTAAAATTTTTTATTTTGGCAATTTTAGTGAATTTTGAATATTTAAAATGGATTATTTTAAATAATAACGACGAGAAATTTATTTTGAATAGTAATAGAACGTATATATTTATTTGAATCGTCATTAGAATATAAATATTTATTTTAAATTATAAAAGGAATTGAAAATGGCGCGGTAGTTCGAAAATTCGATTTCAAAGTTCAAATGAATGTACAGGATTCAAAATAAACTAGATTTTAGTGAAACCAAAAATAATAGAATCTAATTGAGAATATCTTTCCAACGAATCTGAAAAATCGAAATTTCATAGCGGGAATCAAAAGATATGTCCAGTTGAAATTTGAGAATAGTAGCTATGGAATTTTGGCCCTTAAAAATGGAAATTTTGCAAACGACCTTGGTTTTCGACGAAACCACTTTTGTTGGATCCGTGATGTCAAGTTATTGCTAAGTTTCAAAATTCGTAATTTTTCGAATCAATATGTGAGCATGGTGAAGTAAAACGTGTTTTACCGGTTTCAGTTGATTTTAATAGACTGGAAAATGACCATTTTTCAAACTGTCTAAGAATTTGACGAAATAAGTTTTGTTAGGACCGTATCGTCAATACGAAGCTGGGAATAATTTTTTAGGAATTTTTAGAGACTGTATGTAGCACCGGTAAATTGAAATGTGCAGTTAAATTGAATATATAAAGATTTATATTTTAATTTGAACGGAAACTGATTGAAATGGTCGAATTGGCTTTCAATACATATCCTATTGTGTTAAGAATGGGGGTAATTAGCTAGGGGCGACAGTCGTTGAGTTTGATTCTGAGTCCGAACGGAAAGTCTACTTTAAGTAGAATTAAATATAATATAAATAAAATTGTAAAACCCCTTTTTCACTTAACACCCCACCCCCATTTCATTTTTCCCCGAACCCCCTTTCTCCTTCAAAAATCGAATGAAGAAAAAAAACCTCCCCCCCTGTCGATCGACGTCCGCCCACCTCCATCGATCCCCCCCTCCGACACCCTCCCCTTCTCCTCCTCCCTTCGCTCTACGCACCTCCCTCTACCCGAGCCCCTCCAAAACCCGCGAGACCCAAAATTGCCCCCCCCCCCCCCCCCCCGTATTCTCCGCCACCTCAGGAGGCGCGCAGCCCCACTGGCCAAGCGCCGCCCCCTACCACCTTCCCCGCCCCCGTCAGCACCTCCGGTGAGTCCCCCTTCGGCTGGAAATCCCTCCAACCCCAAACCCTTCACTGTAAGTCCTTCGATTTGTTTTATTTATTTATTTTTGTTTATTTTTCTATGTAATTAATTGCATAAGTTTAAAAATAAAAATTTTATTATGTGAACTAAGGAAAGACCGGATTTTTAAAGTAGAAAAGATCGGATTTTTTGAAATATAAAAGGTCGAATTTTTATAATAGAAAAGATGAAATTTTGGTTATAGAAAAGACGAGATTTTTATTATGCATATCATTATAAAAAGAAGTGATTTTTTTAACATAAAAACATCGCAATAAAAATATAATTTTTATATAAAGTATGAAGTTAAAAATATAATTTTTATATAACGTAGAGGATAAAAATATGATTTTTATATAAGTAGTGAATTAAAAATATAATTTTTATATATGTAGCATAATAAAAATATAATTTTTATTATATGAG
Source organism: Allium sativum (assembly GCA_030737875.1). NCBI lineage: Eukaryota > Viridiplantae > Streptophyta > Magnoliopsida > Asparagales > Amaryllidaceae > Allium > Allium sativum. The sequence goes on from CM060924.1 coordinate 831,573,577, forward strand.
AAGTGAAAGAAAAATGTAATCTTTAAGTATATGAAGTTAAATAAAAATATGAACTTTATTTATATCATGAAGGAATGAAAATAAAATTTCGATCTTCATATAGAAGCGATTATAAAAATTCGATTTTTATATAATAGAGAAAATTAAAATATGATCTTATAAAATGGAGAATATAAAAATTCGATTTTTATATATGAAGCAACGATATAAAAAAGTGATCTTTATATAGGAAGTAGCGTTATTAAAAATATAATTTTTAACATAAACGGTGTAACAGATCTCGTTGGAAGCACGGCGAAGACTTTCTACATATGAAGAGCCGCGGCGTTTGGTTTAGCTAGTCTGTGAGAACTCCTCACTTTTAAATTTATTTTCTAGTTGAAATATATACTAGGATGCTGACGGTGCTTAGCAGCACCCGACACCCGTCGTCCACAGACCATGGATGACTTGTTTGTTTGGTTGCTATGTTGTGAAATTTGATTGTGTGATGTGGAATGAAATAAAATATTTTATATAGTGGAAAATATTTTATGGTTAAAAAATATAATTTTTAACGTGTATATAAAATAAATATTTATAAACAAATTGGACGATTTGTTTATATACACTGATTTGACTGATATTGATTAGGATGATAAATTTTACACATTGCCCAACTGCACAAATAAAAATCTGTGTTTGTTGATTTGAAACCCCACACGGGTATTGGGATGATATTTGACGTACACTAATCTCGATTGTTTAGTTGTATGTCAATCGATGGGTTGACAGACTGTGTAAGCGTTAATTATTTATATTTAATGGTTATTCAGTTGTGTGGTGCACTCTGGATAATGGTTGATTATTTATCGTTGTTGTTATATACATGTGTTGTAGAGAATCCATATAATTAACATTATATGGTAATTGATTGGGCCTTATTCCAATTTGAAAAATAGAAATGTAAATTCATGTGTTGAATAGAATGTAAATTCATGTGTTGAATAGAAAAATAAAAATTCGTGTGTTGAATAGAAAAATATATATTCATGTGTTGAATAGAAAAATAAATTCATGTGTTGAATTGAAAATAAATCCATGTGTTGAATAGAAAATAAATTCATGTGTTGAATTGAAAACATTCATGTGTTGAATAAAAGCCGTGTTGATTAGATTGACGCCATTTTGATGTGAACGATATTTATATCGATTTTATTCATTTTTATAATGAATATAGAAAAGAAAGTGATTTTAAAATATAACGTTCTGAAAATATTATCATTTGTATATCGATGATGTGGAATATTCAATTTTGATTAGAAATTGAACATGAAGTTGAAATCGTTTTGAAAACGAATTTAAAACTATTTATAAAATACGTTTTAAAAGGAAATCGATGAAATATATATAATATATATAACGGCCTGAATAGAACGCGCCGTGCTACGGCAGTTCGCGAATTTCAACCATTGACTTCGAATGGATATTGCGGGAGATCCGACTGTCGAATTCTCCTAAAACCGGAACCGTTGGGTTCATATCGAAAAGAGCTTTCTAAAGAGTATTAGAAATTAGAAATCTAACGGTTGGATTTGGAATTATGTCTAAATCAAATTTGGAAAAGGTCGATGTAAGTGCAGTTCGATGGCCGTTAATGGAAATCGACTGTAGGGGCCTTGATAAAATTATTAAAATAGTAATAATTTGTGTAAAATCATAAGAAATGATTTGTGAAGAATTGGGATAAAAATTTCCATATTTGAATGGATAAAAATAGATTTTTATCGAAATGAACTAGTTTTGGACTAGAATTATAATTCTATTTACTCTTAAAATAAATAAAGTGGATTTGAAATGGTTTTGAAAATAACCAGAATTTCCAATAATTGAATTGGAATGGGTTTTAATCAGAATTGTCTTTGGAATATTTCGATGTTGGATTTCGTGATTATACATATATTGTTATGGAAATTTGAAAGATATATTTATATCGTTATTTCCAATACGATATTTGTTGGTTGTAGAATTTGTTATTGAATGGTGTCTTCATTAACACCATTCTTAAACCAAGTGGAGGAAAGGAGTAAATCTTTTTATTTAGATTTAATGAAGTATACCAATTAAATGGTATTTAATTGGAATTGAATTTGAATTGATTTTTGGGTTTATTGTGAATGGTGTTTTAAATAACACTTGTTCTTTAACCCGATAATTAATGGAATGTGATTTTGGGTTTATAGTGAACCGTGTTTTAAATGACATTGGTTCTTTAACCCAGTTAAAGATAAGATATGATTTCCCAAGTTAAACAATCATTAATATTGATTTTTTGGAAGATTAAAACTAAGTGGAGTTTTAATGAATCTTTAATTAGACTGAAAAGATCGAGAATGGAGTATCACCAGTTTTGCTCTAGGCGATAGTTAACTCTTTAATCAGATTTGAACGTGAAATGGTAATTGAATTTACCGATAACACCATGGTGTTAGATATGAAGTATGACTAGTTTTACTTCATGGGATGAATAGGATGGGATTGGGAAATAAAATAAATGATTAATTCGGTGTGGTTCGCTAATCCCGACAAGTTTGAATTGATATTCGAAAGAAGATTAAAGAATAAATTTAAAGAATTTATCTTTGATAAAATTAATGGGAACCTTCCCCAAAGTGTAAGAATATTTGGATAAAAGAATATTCTGAATTGGAATGAGTCGTATGTTTTGTTTTTGTAGCACTTGTTTAATATATACGCGAGTTATCCAAAAAGGCTGGGTTTATCCCATTCTGAATAATTGATTCGACGTGGTGTCGAAGAGGAAGACCGTGGTTGAAGACCGGAGGTCTTCACGTCGTTTGGATAATTACTGATGATCTTGATTGGGTCGTACACCCAAGAGGAGGGAATCAGTTAGTGATCGTCCCGACGTACTTGGAGATCGATGGATATGCGAGGTACAAGGTGCCTCCGGTTTCGTTCAGACCCAGAATGAACTTGTAAATGGACTGTGTGTCTGACATTGGATTTTATTCTGTGTGATTGATTTCTATTAAATATATATCTATTTGGAGGCGAAGAATTTATTCTTTTGCTTAACGCCCTTCTCTGAGACGTACGAGCTCAGGGGTTATATATTGATGGATATCAATCGCATGGAGTGAATTGCTTGTGTGGCATGCCTAAATGGAAATTGATCAGGGGTTCTGTTGAAAAGCAAAGCCCTGTGGTTGATGATCAAAGCACGACCTGTGTGGCATAGCTTTGTGTAGCGTTGATTCGCGAGCCTCACACCCCAGTTGTGAACCAGAAACGGGAGAGGACATCAGTGAGGGCATGCGTTTCCTTCTAGCTAGAAGTGGCGTCACTGGTTTTACACGCCCTGACGAGTTTGACTTATGTGGATGTTGCTGCTGTGAGGCGCCTCGGATATATCGGTGACTGTGTGGAGCCGATGGAGTCATTGGACTAATTGACACCCCATAGGGTGGGGAAACGCAGTGTTCAGGCATTTTAATCCACATCGGTGGACCGGCCCTGACGATCCAAGGCTTGTCTGCGCGCTTGCCTGAGACACGTGCTAGAGCGTCTCGAATTCGGTAAGGACGATCCCTTGCCTCGATTCACAGATGGAAATCCAGCTTCCAATACGTGACTTTGCGATTTTGATTGCAGAGCCTAGTATGATGACATAGTGGGATGGGGAACTTATGCCATCCATTATTGATACTTATGATTGAAATTGTTTTGACACTATACATTTATAGTAATAATAAAAGATGAAATTTAGCGTATCAAGCATTCTTTGGCTATTATAAGGCAAAACCCTATCCTCCGGCTTATGTTGCGTTGTGAGATGGGACCTGGGTCTTATAATAGCTTCATTATTCTTTATTTAGCATTGCGCTGTTGTTTTATGCACTGGTATTCTTGGGAGGAAACCCGTTCCATGTTATATGGCGTGGTCCCTGGAATTTCCTAACTTTAAAATAAAGATTAATAACTGTTTTAGTTCTCACACCAGTCACATGACTGACCTGGAGTTTATTGTTTTAACCTAAACTCTGGGTGCCCTTATTTTGACACAGGCAGCTAGTAGTTTTGGTTTTGCAGATTTATAATCACAAAATCCTGATTTACAGCTGGAACGATACTCGGAAAGCTCTGTATCCGTGTATTACTTCTAGTTGTGTATTGTATTATTTTCCGCTGCTATGTAATGTATTGTAATCTCTGATATTTTATGATGTGTAATATTTATTTATACTCTGTATATTCTTGTATTCTGATGAGTTGTTGTAATTAACAATGAAATGTCCTTCTGTCTGTGTTCTGATTCGTCGTGTGCTCACAGTAATTCGTTCTTTCTCTTCTCTTCGGAGACCGGGGAAGTCCGGGTCGCTTCATTTTCCCAAATGTAGTATGAGCCAGCCATAGCAATGGAAAAGTGAGACTAAGGAAAACTTCGACTAATCTTCAAGCTTGGAAAGAAAACCGAGCTAAGCATAACATTCCCTCCCTGCGAACCTAGGGGGAGGGGGGAAGGGAACAAAAGACAAGAAAGCGAAAGAAAACCGAGTCAGGCATAAAGTCTGGTAAGTTAGTAACTTTCAGCATGTGAACAGGTAAAAACAACATGACATGAATTTAACTGAATACAAGACAATACCATGATGATAGGGCTAACAAGATAACGCAAGATATGCTAAGGCAAGATAAAACTGAATGTACTGATAAACTGAATCTACTGACAAGCTGAATACACTAGTAAACTGAATAAGCTTCCATACTTTTTCTACTTCGCGATTACCCTATCATTTTGGTTCCTATTTCTCTACACCACCTAACTAGGGACCCAACTAGTAATTATAACATGCTCCCAATCCCTGTAATTGTGGTTGTCTTCAGGCGTACATTTATTATTTATTACCTAGATCTAATCTAAGGTTTTTCTATCGAGTGCTTCCTAGATTCAACTGCGACATATCTAATACTTCTCGGATTTTAGGGTTTACGCGACCTAGGTCCAACTTGGGATTATTCTACCTATCGAACGACGCCCCTACTCTAGGACACAATATCCAGAACGGTATATGTTCCTAGACTTTCCCCATGTATGTGTCGTGGATCGTTATCGCTGTCTAGATGAACTTGTCCTCTATATGTGCGACCCAAGTCTCGTGGCAGCGAAATTTAAGAAACACGGAACTCGGTCAGGAGCTTTCAGATATCTGCCGATGCAGATGCCAAGGTCTGTTTTTCCAATGGCTATGGTCCCACCTGACCCCTCCCTCAATTAATGAAAGGCACACCTTGAAAAATAAGAACTATACGCAGGCCCCCTATGCCCCACTAACTTATGGCCATCCGCAACCATAACTAGATAGCAAGTATATGGTCTGTTGGAGTTCTCCGCGTTTCCTCTTCACGTATCTCGATTGACTCAAGATGGTAGGTAGACGACGAGTTGCTATCACAGGGCTACTGGTCTCGCCGAATCACGCTGGTCTATCCTAGTCTTTAGGTTGCCTTATATTGAAACCAAGGCATACCCTTGGTCCTTCTAACGCAGATCTTAACCCCTGTGAGCCCAGTCGGATCATCTGCAGCTTCACAGAGGTATACCAAGAGTACCCTCACGTCCCCTCGAAGCTGCGTGCTTCGTACCCCAGTTCGTTGGAGCCTTCTTTAAGATCAGATGGACGTTCGCTCCTTCTCGTGTTCTACTAAGGTTTACTACTTAGTTCCCTTAACTAAGGTTTACTACTTAGTTCCTGAATCGTCATTTTCTTAACTAAGGTTTACACCTTAGTCCTCTTAACTAAGGTTTACTACTTATTTCTCTTTTTTGTCAAGTTGGATTGGTTAAGTGTCATTAGTCAATTCAAGTTAACTTAACCCATTCATTTGTCATGTTAAACTGGTTAAGTGTTATCAGTAGTTCATGCTGACTTAACCCTACCACAAATCAAGTTATATTGGTTAAGTATTTCTTATTACTTAACCCCACCCCTTCATCTTGTATTGGTTAAGTGTCCCCTTAAACTTAACCCTGCCCATCTGTTTAGCAAACATGTTAAAGCGGTTAAGTGTTCTCTTAGTTAACTTAACCAAACATCTGTTTAATTCACATGTTCTAATAGTTAAGTATTGTACCTTCATGTTTTAACTTAACCTTGTTCATTTGGCACACTACGATGGCTAAGTGTTTTACTTAACTCCGCCTTCTAGTCTAGTTAACATGTAAAATTGGCTAAGTGTATTTTTCTTAACCCCACCTTCTAGTCTAGTTAACATGTTAAATTGGCTAAGTGTATTTTTCTTAACCCCACCTTCTAGTCTAGCTTGACTGTTTCTTAGCTTTAAATTATTCATTTAAAACACCAACCACTCACATTAGACAAATATTATTGCGGTCACTGGATGTGCCGGTCGGTTCCAGGCAGATTTACACCGCAACTCAGTCTAACCTCGGGTCCTCTTTGGGCTCAATGATCTAACCACCCACATTAGATAGGTATTGTTACGGTTGCTGGATTTGCTAGGCGGTTCCGAGCAGTCTTATACCGTAACTCAATCTAACCTCGGGTTAGGCATATTCGTATTTTCTATAATGTACACTTTTCTCATTTAGGACAAATTCCTAATTTACATGTGCCATAATTACTCTTCTATTGTACATTGTCAACAGTTACTATTATGGCCCACTTTCCCTCTAAATCATGTTTGTAAGTTTTTACCAAATTAAGTGTCACTAACCATGATTATGCTAAACATGACAATTACATGTAATTTCAAGTTATTAATCAGAATAGGCTATATCCCTCTTTTCCAAACTCGCCATAATAATCATGCCCAAAATCACTATGCCATATATTTGGCGTTCCAAATAAGTAGTTAATCCTAAACTAGATTTAATGTTCCTATTTACATTTTTGATCCAATTTAGATTAAATATCCAATTTTACAATTCCTGCAAAAACTAGATCTAATATTCTAGTTTACAATTTATGCCAAAACTAGATTCACATATCAACTACATTTTTTGCGGCCAATTAACAATTTACCGTTTACGCCCAATGCATGCGAATTGCTCATTTTTATAGCCAATTCAGATCATGCCAACGTATTTATTATGCCAAATTATATGGATTTCATATTATACCATACTTCCAAATTTTCAATCACATTCATGTTAGTTTCATGTTCTGCCCAAATCATATTTCCATCGTTTGCGTAATCGTGATTCAGTCTAGATTATAGGTCAATCTAGATTCGTAGGTAAAAGGGAATAAACAAGAATACCATGAAAAGACAGCCATAAGAATGGGCATAAGATGATAATCCCAAATTCACGAATTACAAATCTAATAAATATACTTAATAAATTGTCTAAAACATCGCAGGCATAGATCTGATAACATTATGAACATGAAAGGGTTTGAATAACAATCTATGTTCAAGAACATGGATAGATCTAACTTAATAGAAAAATCCAAAAAATCAAGATTCAAGGATAATTAAGAATAGGTTTGAATACAGAATCAAGCTTAGATCCAATTTCATAGTCATAATCCTAGGCAATAATCTCATAGTCATGAATCATTGGTGATTAGCCACAATGGTCCTTGCCATAGTCATATGCAATAGCCTTATGTTCACAGTCATAGGCATAGGCGTAGTCTTGTGTTCACAGTCATAGGCATAGGCATAGTCTTATGTTCACAGTCATAGGCAATAATCTTATGTTCATAGTCATAGTCTTAGGCCATTAACAATAGTTTCAACGTCATAGGTATAGGCACAGTCTTATCGGTAATTAATCATAATAGTTCTTAATTAGATCCAAAGGCATAAACAAGCACCGATTCAAACGAAAGGATTAGGCATATTCTTATATTCATATAATTTCATGCCACAAATAAATCTAAACGTTCAAATCTAAAAAGTAACTGACTTACAGCAAACGATGTACTTGAATTCTGGATTCTGAGTTCTGGAATTGTGATGCTTTCCTTTGGGTAGATAAACATTGCTTTGATTTTTAGTTTTGAATTAGATTTGTTCGTCTTTAAACTTTCTTCAAGCGGAGGCTATTCTTGGCTTCCTTCCAACAGCATGACTGCTCTAGCTCTATTTTATTTGTGTGAATTTAGGTTGAGTGTTGGGTTGTATTTATAGAATTTCAGATTGATTTTAGCCGTCAGATGATCATAGTGTGAATCCCGACCATACACACCAAGAGGAGCCAATCAGAAAGTGACAAATCATCCCTTGTGACACAGCCAAGCCCCAGAAACCGAGCCAGGACCAGACCAAGCAGGTCAGGCCGACCAAGCAGGTCAACCCCCAGGTCGACTACATAGTCAACCTGGGTACCCAGGTCGACGCCCAGGTTGACCTGGGTCCTGGGCGGGAAAATTCCCGCCCAGCCCAGTTCTGGTCCAGTTTTGAATTTTGAACGTGTTTTCGGGCTGTTTGAATTTTAAATCGAATTCTGAAACTTCCGAAGGCCATTACTCCTTCATACGGAGTCCGATTTACGCAAACTCGGACTCTATCTCAAGCAGAATTCTGAGACGAAGGCAATGGCGTAACCCGTTTCCCTCAATCCTTTGATTTAGAATTAATTATACATTAATTTGTGAAACTTAATGTTACAGAATTACGGGGTGTTACATTCTCCCCCTCTTAAAAGGATTTCGCCCCCGAAATCTTAAAGTTAGGAAGAATGTGTCCTACCATCCAATCACCCATCTACTCAACCATTCAATCATAGGCATTCATTGTACTTAAAAAGATTTTTAATGCTTTCATGTTTATATGCATAGTTTGTGTATATGTCTTCATCTAATGCAAAATCAGACGGTCTACTGATTCAGTTGACCTCCTTAATGCGAATTATGTCAGTGCCATGCATCCAATCATGTATGCAAGCATCCCTAGTTATGTAAATACTACGTGTGTGCATAGAAATTCATCCATATGCAACATCCATATGATAACATATCAAGTTAAATCCATTAAGCAAATACATATATGCGAATGCAATATGAAAGTAACTGAGTTGTTCTAGTGCCTATGGTGTGTGTATATGCATCCATGAGCAACCATTTGCAACCATCAATCATAACATGTTTCAAATACATGTTTACATCAATTGGTTTCTACCTAAGGATCGATGATACGCCCCAGAGGATATACCTTAAAAGCTAGAGAGTATGCATAAAATTCCTAGAAAAAGAGATCAAGGATGTACCCTTAAGAAAAGGGTATGATGCGTGTATCTAGTCTTCTTAGTCTCATCTTCTTGAGCTTCACTATTTTGTACCTTGTTTAATTAATCTTCACGATTGCGAAGCTTCTTGACCTCCATTTCCAAAACTGTCATTGATCGAATAATTGGCTTTTCATTCTCAACTGGTTACATGCGAGAGTCTATCCTGCGTTTTAGGGGTAAACTCCTAACCTAATCAAAAACATCCGCGTACTCATGGACTACCCTAACGGATTGCAAATCGTCGATAAATGCATTAAGCGATTCTAGCTAGTTAATTCTAACTGATTCTTTACATGAAATCTCGAGGGTATTTACTAGGCAAGTCAAAAGTCTAACTACCCTCTTTTCAGAATCACCCCATGCCTAGAATCAACTCATAGCCCATGGAACCAAAAACATAAGCATTACGCTTAAACTCAACACTTAATATAGTTATTCTCAAATCCTTACAAACCAAAGGTAAACGGGCCGAACCACCAATTGGATTTGAGATGCTAATGGGATCTTTTACTATACAAGTACTTAGGTGCAGAGACTCAATTATGGAAGTAGATAAATGCGAAGTGCAAAGATCAAAGGAATACTAACTGGTTGATCAAAACGAAGAGCTAAAATTTTCCAACGGAGACTTTTACTATCTCTCTCTATTGGGTATTCTGGTGGTGAAAGCATGCACTTACCCTTCTGAAAATCCTGTCCCTCGTCCTTGCCCTTGTCCTTAATTATATGCCCTATTGTACCATGGAAAAGATACTCCCTCTCATCTCAGGTTTTTTTTTAATTCCTTCTATCTTCGTGAGTCGAGTTTATATCCATGAATTTCTCATCCTTGCGTTGAGCTCCCTAGCCAAACTCCCTCATCCTCATCTTTTACCATCCCTGTGTAATCATATTGACAAATTTCTCAGAAGCTGCCTCCATATCATGGAAAACCCTTCAAAGCTTGAAACAAAACTAGATGCAGGTGAAACTACTATGGCTATAGATGGAAGTCGGGCATTACTTTGCCCTTTGATAGGTATCGTAGTCTTATCAAGCCTACGGAACCGTGCCGCGATGAGGTTACCTCCCAGAAAGCCAGGAGCCCTGAAGACTCAAGAAAGAAAGGGACAAGAAAAACAAAGGATTAGAAGATAGTGCGTATGGCTTTTAGGGAATATGCCTTTAAAACAAAACTTTTCTTTTGAAAAATGCTTCTTTAAAAACTGTTTTGAAAATAATTTTTCAAATCTTTTTATCTGATCCGGTAACCTTCAGCTCTGATACCACGTGTAACAGCCCACATCCGTTAGTGTCACTCACAAAGGGAATGCACTAAGTTCTGTGAAGCATTATAGGTAAAAGATGTGGATAAATTACAAGACAGACAAAATTAAAACAGCGGAAAATAAAACTTTACTTTATTGATAAAATAGTTTGTACAAAAATTGTTTTCCGATACCAGAGTATCTATCTTACAAAATAAAAAAGCATAAAATAACTTTTATATTCCCCAATGTAGTATGAGCCAGCCATAGCAATGGAAAAGTGAGACCAAGGAAAACTTCGACTAATCTTCAAGCTTGGAAAAAAAACTGAGCTAAGCAGTAACATTCCCTCCCTGCGAACCTGGGGGGAGGGGGGACGGAAGACAAGAAAGCGAAAGAAAACAGAGTCAAACTTAAAGTCTGGTAAGTTTAGTAACTTTCAGCATGTGAACAGGTAAAAACAACATGACATGAATTTAACTTAATACAAGACAATACCATGATGATAGGGCTAACAAGATAACGCAAGATATGCTAAGGCAAGATAAAACTGAAAGTACAGATAAACTGGATCTACCGACAAGCTGAATACACCAGTAAACTGAACATGCTTCCACACATTTTATACTTTGCAATTACCCTATCATTTTGGTTTCTATATCTATGCACCACCTAACTAGGGACCCAACTAGTAATGATAACGTGCTCCCAATCCATGTAATTGTGGTTGCCTTCAGGCGTACATTTATTATTTATTACCTAGATCTAATCTAGGGTTTTTCTATCGAGTGCTTCCAAGATTCAACTGCGACTTATCTAATACTTCTCGGATTTTAGGATTTACGCGACCTAAGTCCAACTAGGGATTATGCTACCTATCGAATGACGCCCCTACTCTAGGACACAATACCCAGAACGGTATATGTTCCTAGACTTTCCCCATGTATGTGTCGTGGATCGTTATCGCTGTATAGATGCACATGTCCTCTATATGTGCGACCCGAGTCTCATGGCAAGGCAAATTAAGAAACACGGAACTCGGTCGGGAGCTTTCAGATATCTACCGATGCAGATGCTAAGGTCTGTTTTTCCAATGGCTACGGTCCCACCTGACCCCTCCCTCAACTAATGAAAGGCACACCTTGAAAAATGAGAACTATACGCAGGCCCCCCTATGCCCCACTAACCTATGGCCATCCGCCAAAATAACTAGATAGCAAGTATATGGTCTGTTGGAGTTCTCCGCCTTTCCGCTTCACGTATCTCGATTGATTCAAGATGGTAGGTAGACGACGAGTTGCTATCACAGGGCTACTGGTCTCGCCGAATCACGCTGGTCCATCCTAGTCTTTAGGTTGCCTTATATTGCAACCAAGGCATACCCTTGGTCCTTCTAACGCAGACCTTAACCCCTGTGAGCCCAGGCGGATCATCTACAGCCTTACAGAGGTATACCAAGAGTACCCTCACGTCCCCTCGAAGCTACGTGCTTCATACCCCAGTTCGTTGGAGCCTTCTTTAAGATCAGATGGACGTTCGCTCCTTCTCGTGTTCTGCTAAGGTTTACTACTTAGTTCCCTTAACTAAGGTTTACTACTTAGTTCCTGAATCGTTGTTTTCTTAACTAAGGTTTACAACTTAGTCCTCTTAACTAAGGTTTACTACTTAGTTCTCTTTCTTGTCAAGTTGGATTGGTTAAGTGTCATTAGTTAATTCAAGTTAACTTAACCCATTCATTTGTCATGTTAAACTGGTTAAGTGTTATCAGTAGTTCATGCTGACTTAACCCTACCACAAATGAAGTTATATTGGTTAAGTATTTCTTATTACTTAACCTTACCCCTTCATCTTGTATTGGTTAAGTGTCCCCTTTAACTTAACCCTGCCCGTCTGTTTAGCTAACATGTTAAAGCGGTTAAGTGTTTTCTTTGTTAACTTAACCCTAACATCTGTTTAATTCACATGTTCTAATGGTTAAGTATTGTCCCTTCATGTTTTAACTTAACCTTGTTCATTTGGCACACTACGATGGCAAAGTATTTTACTTAACTCCACCTTCTAGTCTAGTTAACATGTTAAATTGGCTAAGTGTATTTTTCTTAACCCCACCTTCTAGTCTAGTTAACATGTTAAATTGGCTAAGTGTATTTTTCTTAACCCCACCTTTTAGTCTAGCTTAACTGTTTCTTAGCTTTAAATTATTCATTTAAAGCACCAACCACTCACATTAGACAGATATTGTTGCGGTCACTGGATGTGCCGGTCGGTTCCGGGCAGATTTACACCGCAACTCAGTCTAACCTTGGGTCCTTTTTGGGATCAATGCTCTAACCACCCACATTAGATTGGTATTGTTACGGTTGCTGGATTTGTCGGGAGGTTCCGGGCAGTCTTGTAATAACCCGAAAAATGCGAGCCAGTTTGAAATTTTTATTTTGGCAATTTTGACGAATTTTGAATATTTAAAATGAATTATTTCAAATAATATCGACGAGAAATTTATTTTGAATAGAATTCGACGTATATATTATATACGTCGTCGTTAGAATATATAATATTTATATATAATTATAAATAGAATTGAAAATGGCGCGGTAGTTCGATAATTCGATTTCAAACTTCAATTGAATGTACCGGGTGCAAAACAATCCGGATTTTAGTGAAACCAAAAATAATAGGATCTAATTGTGAATATCTTTCCAACGAATCCGAATAATCGAGATTTCATGGCGGGAATCAAAAGATATGTCTAGTTGAAAATTCTGAATAGTCGCTATGGAATTCAGGCCCTTAAAAATGGACATTTTGCAAACGACCTCGGAATTCGACGAAACCAGTTTTGTTGGGTCCGGGATGTAAAGTTATTGCTAGATTCCAAATTTCATAATTTTTCGAATCAATATGTGAGTGTGGCATAGGAAAACGTGTCTTGACCATTTCAGTTGATTTTAATCGACTGGAAATTGGCCATTTTTCTAACGGTCTCAGAATTCGACGAAACTAGTTTTGTTAGGACCGTATCGTCAATACGAAGCTAGAAAATATTTTTCAGGAATTTTTCTACTTAGTATGTGACCCCGGTAAATTGAAATGTACGTTTAAAATTCAATAAAATGATTTAAATGTAAATTCAACGGAAACTGATTGTAACGATCAAATCAGCTTGCGATATATATCCCATTGGGTTCAGAATGGGGGTAAAACGTTATAGACGACAGGCGGTGGGCCTCGTTTCGAGGTCGTATGTAAAAGTCAACTTTTTGGAAATAAATTAATTAAATAAAATAAAAAAAATTAATTAAAATTAAATCCCTCTCCTCCCTTTAACCCGCTTTGGCCCCCCCCTTATAATCAGAATTCGATAAAAAGAAAGAAAAAAAAAACCCACGAACAGGAACCCGTCGCCCACCCTCGCCACCGTCGATCGCACGCCCCCCTTCCCTCCGGCGCCTCGCCCTCCGATCCACCCCTCCCTCCTCTCGTACTCTCCCTCCTCTCCTTCCTGATGTCACCGCCACCCGAATCGACTGCAACCAGCCTCCGCCCGCCGCAGATGGCCTCCGCGCCTCCCCCTCCTCCCTCACGAACCCGCGATCGATGAAACCCCCCCCCCTAAGCCTGCTGCCGACAGAGAAACCCCCCCCCCCCTGTAAGTTTTTTTAACTTATTTATTTTATTATTTATTTTATTTAAATGAATATAAAAACTGATTTTTTAAAGAATATAAAAACTGATTTTTAAAGAATATAAAAACTGATTTTTAAAGATTTAAAAACTGAATTTTTAAAGATTTAGAACTGATTTTTCTTAAGAAACTAAAAAACTGATTTGTTAAAGATTTATAAACTATTTTTTTTCAGATTTAAAAGCTGATTTTTAATTTGAACTTTAAAAGGAAAAAAGATTAGGACTTTAAAAAGAAAAAGATTAGACTTTTAAATAAGGAAAGTTAGGATCTTTAATTGTGTAACGTTAGGTTTTTATATGATAAAAGTTGTGACTTTTAAACTAGAAAAGATTCGATTTTTCGAAATAAAAATATGATTTTTATATATTGAACTTCGAAATAAAAACATGATTTTTATATATTGAACTTCGAAATAAAAATATGATTTTTATATATTGAACTTCGAAATAAAAATATGATTTTTATATATTGAACTTCGAAATAAAAACATGATTTTTATATATTGAACTTCGAAATAAAAATATGATTTTTATATATTGAACTTCGAAATAAAAATATGATTTTTATATATTGAACTTCGAAATGAATACGATTTTTATATATTGAATAACGAAGAAAAAATTTGATTTTTATATATTGAATAACGAAGTAAAAATTCGATTTTTATATATTGAATAGCGAAGTAAAAATTCGATTTTTACATATGTAGTGGCTACGGTCAACGAAGGTGACAAGAAGGCGAAACGACGAAGACTTCTGCAAAGGAAGAGTCGTGGAGCTGGATAGCTATCTGTGAGAATTTCTCACCTTTCAGTTTCATTTCTATTTATATATATACTAGGATGCAGACGGTGCTTAGTAGCACCCGACACAATCGTCCACAGACCATGGACTTGTTTGTTTGGTTGCATAGATTAGTTTGATGATTTGATTTGAAATTGAATTGTTTGGTGAAATGAAACTGATTTGATTGATGTGTGAATGGCGTGGGCCTTCCCTAGACCGGGGATAAGGCTAGGCCTCGTCCCGTTTCTAGTATCGTGCCGTTATGCCGCCGAAATTTTCTAAAATATGTTAGAAAAATAAAAATATCATTTTTATTGAATAAATGAATTGAATAGAAATTCATATGTTGGAATAAAATGTTTTATCGTTAAAAATATAATTTTTAACGTGAATGTGAATAAATAAATATTCATTTACAAACCAGACGGTTTGTTTATGTACACTTATTTGAATGACATTGATTGGGACGATAAATTTTACACATCGCCCAACTGCACAACTAAAATCTGTGTTTGATTGTTTGAAACCCCACACGGGTGTTGGGATGAAATATGAATTTCACTCATCCTGATTGATTAAATATGTCGATCGATTGATTGACAGGCTGTTATAAGCGTTGAATATCTATATTTGATGCTTATACAGTGTAGTGCACTTTGGTTGATGGTTGATTATTTTTCAATGCTATTATATACATGTGTTGTATGGAAATCCATATAATTAATTTTATATGGTAATTGATTGGGCCTCAGTCCAATTTGAAAAATAAAGAAAATTTGAAAATAGAAATTTATGAAGCCGTGTTGATTAGATTGACGCCAGTTTGACGTGAACGATATTTATATCGACTTTATTCATTTTAAAATGAATATTGAAAAGTGATTTCGAAATCGACGATTTCGAAATGAATTGAAAACGATTTCGAAATGAAGTGAATTGAAAACGATTTCGAAATGAATTGAATTGAAAACGAATTCAAAGTGAATTGAAAACGATTTCAAAGTGAATTGAAAACGATTTCGAAATGAAGTGAATTGAAAACGATTTCGAAATGAAGTGAATTGAAAACGATTTCGAAATGAAGTGAATTGAAAATGATTTCGAAATGAAGTGAATTGAAAACGATTTCGAATTGAATTGAATTGAAAACGATTTCGAAATAAATTGAATTGAAAACGAATTCAAATTGAATTGAAATTTGAATTGAATAGAAATGAATTTTAAAACGAATCTATAAAGAAGAATTCAATTGTGATTTGAATTGAAAAGGAAGTTGAAAATGTTTTTGAAACGAATTCAAAACTATTTATATAATTCGTTTCAAATAGAAATCAACGGAGTATATATTATATATATTATATATATAATATAATGGCCTGAATAGAACGCGCCGCGCCGCGGCAGTTCGTGAATTTCGACCATTTATTTCAAATGGACATTACGGGAGATCCGACCGTCGGATTCTCCTAAAACCGGAACCGTTGGGTTCGTATCGAAAAGAGCTTTCTAACGAATATTAGAAATTAGAAATCTAACGGTTGGATTTGGAATTATGTCCAAATCAAATTTGAAAAAGGTCGCTATAAGTGCAGTTCGATGGCCATTGATGGAAATCGACTGTACGGGCCTTGATAAAATTATTAAAAATAGTAATAATTTGTGTAAAATCATAAGAAATGATTTGTGAAGATTTGGGATGAAAAACTCCATATTTGAAAAGATAAAAATAGATTTTTATCGAAATGAACTAGTTTTGAACTAGAATTATAATTCTATTTATTTTTAAATAAATAAATTGAATTTGAAAAGGGTTTTGAAAATAACCAAAATTTCCAATGATTGCATTGGAGTGGATTTGAATCGAAATTGTCTTCGGAATATTTCGATGTTGGAATTCGTGATTATACAGATGTTGTTATGGAAATTTGAAAGATATATATTTATATCGTTATTTCCAATACGACATTTGTTAGTCGTAGAATTTGATATTGAATATAAGCCGATATATTTTCTATTCAGAGCCTTGTATTGAATATCAAATGTGATTTGGGTTTGTCGCGAATGGTGTCTTCACTAACACTGTTCTTGAACCTAGTTGTGAAAAGATTAAATCTTTTTATTTAGATTTAATGAAGTGTACCAATTAAACGATATTTAATTGGAATTGAATTGGTATTGATTTTTGGGTTTATCGTGAACAGTGTTTTAAATAACACTTGTTCTTTAACCCGATAATTAATGGAATGTGATTTTGGGTTTATCGTGAACCGTGTTTTAAATGACACTGATTCTTTAACCCAGTTAAAGATTAAAACTAAGTGGAGTTTTAATGAATCTTTAATTAGATTGAGATAATCGAAAATGGAGTATCACCAGTTTTGCTCCAGGCGATGGTTAAATCTTTAATTAGATTTGAACGTGAAATGGTAATTGAATTTACCGATAACACTGTGGTGTTAGATATGAAGTATTACCAGTTTTACTTCATGGGATGAATAGGTTGGGATTGGGAAATAAAATAAATGATTACTTCGGTGTGGTTCGCTAATCCCGACTAGTTTGAATTGATATTCAAAGGAGATTAAAGAATAAATTTAAAGAATTTATCTTGGATAAAATTAATGGGAACTTTTCCCAAAGTATAGGAATATTTGAATAAAAGAATATTCTGAATTGGAATGAGGCGTATGTTGTGTTTGTGTAACACTTTTATAATATATACGCGAGTTATTCAGAAAGACCGGGTTTATCCCATTCTGAATAACTGATTCGACGTGGTGTCGAAGATGAAGATGGTGGTCGAAGACCGGAAGTCTTCACGTCGTTTTGGGTAATTACTGATGATCTTGATTGGGCTGTACACCCAAGAAGATGGAAACAGTTAGTGATCGTCCAGACGTGCTTGGAGATCGATGGATATGCGGGGTACTAGGTGCCTCCGGTTTCGTTCAGACCCAGAACGGACTTGTAAATGGACTGTGTGTCTGACATTGGATTTTAGTCCGTGCGATTGATCTCTATTAAATATATATCTGTTTGGCGGCGGAGGATTTATTCTCTTGCTTAACGCCCTTCTCTGAGACGTACGAGCTCAGGGGTTATATATTGATGGATATCAAACGCATGGAGTGAATTGCCTGTGTGGCATGCCTAAGTGGCAATTGATCGTGGCTTCTGTTGAAAAGCAAAGTCTTGTGGTGATGATCAAAGCACAGCCTGTGTGGCACAGCTTTGTGTAACGTGAATTCGCGAGCCTCGCACCCCGGTTGTGAACCAAAAACGGGAGAGGACGTCAGGGAGGGCATGCATTTCTTTCTAGCTAGAAGTGGCGTCAGTGGTTTTACACGCCCTGACGAGTTTGACTTATGTGGTTGTTGCTGTTGCGAGGCGCCTCGGTTATATCGGTTTCGGCCGATGCATTCTGGTCGGCAGACGGACCAGACTTACACCCCATAGGGTGGGGAAACGCATGTTCAGGGTTTAAGTTTAATCCACATCGGTGGACTGGCCCTGAGGATCCAAGGGTCACTCGAGCTCTGATCCTGAGGGGCGGGCTAGAGCGTCTCGAATCGGTTGAGGACTACCTTTTGCCTCGGTTCATAGATGGAAATCCAATTTCCAAATACGTGACTTTTGCGGTTTTATTTGTAGAGCCTAGTATGGCGACATAGTGGGATGGGGCACTTATGCTGCCTATGATTGATACTTATGATTTGAAGTTGTTTTATATACTATGCACTTACAATAGTATCAAATGATTTGTTTTAAACGTATCAAGCATTCTTGGCTATTATAAGGTAAAAACCCTATCCTCCGGCTTGCGTTGCATTGTGTGATGGGAACTGGGTCTTATAATAGCTTCATTTTTCTTTATTTAGCATTGCGCTATTTGTTTTATGCACCGGTATTCTTGGAAGGAAACCCGTTCCGTGTTATACGGCGTGGTCCCTTGATTTACCTAGCTTTAAAAATAAAGATTAACTGTTTTAGTTCTCACACCAGTCCCATGACTGACCTGGAGTTTATTGTTTTAACCTAAACTCTGGGTGCCCTTATTTTGACACGGGCAGCTAGTAGTTTTGGTTTTGCAGATTTATATTCACAGGATCCTGGTTTACAGCTGGAACGATATCCGGAAAGCTTTGTATCCGTATATCTACTTCTAGTTGTGTATTGTATTATCTTCCGCTGCTATGTATTTAAATGTAATTTAAATCTCTGATATTTCTGTGTAATATTCATTTATACTCTGTATATTCTTGTAATCTGGTGCATTGTTGTAATATACAATGAAATGTTCTTTTATATGCGTTCTGTTTTGTCCTGTTCTCAACGATAGGGCATTTCGAGAGGTCTGGGTCGGTTTAGCGACCGGTTCGGACCGAGCGAAATTTCTTGACGTCACATTTGGTATCAGAGCTTTGGTTTACAAAGCTTAGAGAACAAGACACATTAGAACCGAACGAAAGAATTCATCAGATGATTGGATTAGTAAAATCCAATGAGAATGACTCGTTAGAGATAGGATCAGTAGTATCCTAGAACGAGTGTGAAGAGTATATTTTTGAAAGTGAAAACAAATTTTGGTTTTGAAGATTTAAATCAATTATTCGTATTTGATTATCTATTTATATTGATGTGGACAATCCAGTATATATAGATTTTGCGTATACGTCTGATCCGCGTGTATTCGAAATTTTAATATACTGGATAGATATAGAATCACATTCTAGTCGTCCGGAGATGTTCTGATGGTGGTTCGAAACATCATCAGCATTTATTTTCGAGTGACGAAGGTGTGATTTCTATATATTTCCATTAGACTGGTGTGAGAACCAAAACTTATATATGTAGCTAAAACCTATTGTTGTGAATTGGCATCACAAACATGATTTTCTGTATATGTATCAAAGATAATGAATTTGAAACTCTAATTCACTAATTGATTGATGTTTGTGTTGTTTGTTTATGTGTTTGCTAATTTTTAACCATTTAGCCTAATATAACCAAATATTGAATTGTATTGAAAATCGGTCGCATTTGCTTGCATATATATATACTTACATTGAACAGGTCATAGCAAGGAGGCTAGAGCCAGAGAATAAAATTTGTTTGCCCGACAAATAGGTACATGTTTACTACATAATTTACTGTTTTGTTTGGGTGATGATGATTTTATGAGCCTATTGGCTAGCCGCTTGGCTTTTTCTTTTTCTTTTTGAGATCTGAAGGACCGGGGAAGCTATTTGAAATTCCCCGATGCTCCCGGTGCAGGGGAGGTTATGGCGAAATTTTTCGAAAATTTAGGGTGTTAGCCAAATTTTTGAAATTTTGAAAATTCTCAGAAACTAAAAAGTTGGAGAATGGAAGCCAGATCGAGCGTAGAGCTGAATAATCAAACCACTTTCGACTTTGTTCCTTATCGGGGACGAAAAGTTTTAAGTGGGGGAGATTGTAATAACCCGAAAAATGCGAGCCAGTTTGAAATTTTTATTTTGGCAATTTTGGCAATTTTGACGAATTTTGAATATTTAAAATGAATTATTTTAAATAATATCAACGAGAAATTTATTTTGAATAGAATTCGACGTATATATTATATACGTCGTCGTTAGAATATATAATATTTATATATAATTATAAATAGAATTGAAAATGGCGCGGTAGTTCGATAATTCGATTTCAAACTTCAATTGAATGTACCGGGTGCAAAACAATCCGGATTTTAGTGAAACCAAAAATAATAGGATCTAATTGTGAATATCTTTCCAACGAATCCGAATAATCGAGATTTCATGGCGGGAATCAAAAGATATGTCCAGTTGAAAATTCTGAATAGTCGCTATGGAATTCAGGCCCTTAAAAATGGACATTTTGCAAACGACCTCGGAATTCGACGAAACCTGTTTTGTTGGGTCCGGGATGTAAAGTTATTGATAGATTCCAAATTTCATAATTTTTCGAATCAATATGTGAGTGTGGCATAGGAAAACGTGTCTTGACCATTTCAGTTGATTTTAATCGACTGGATGTTGGCCATTTTTCTAACGGTCTCAGAATTCGACGAAACTAGTTTTGTTAGGACCGTATCGTCAATACGAAGCTAGAAAATATTTTTCAGGAATTTTTCTACTTAGTATGTGACCCCGGTAAATTGAAATGTACGTTTAAAATTCAATAAAATGATTTAAATGTAAATTCAACGGAAACTGATTGTAACGATCAAATCAGCTTGCGATATATATCCCATTGGGTTCAGAATGGGGGTAAAACGCTATAGACGACAGGCTGTGGGCCTCGTTTCGAGGTCGTATGTAAAAGTCAACTTTTTGGAAATAAATTAATTAAATAAAATAAAAAAATTAATTAAAATTAAATCCCTCTCCTCCCTTTAACCCGCTTTGGCCCCCCCCCCCCTTATAATCAGAATTCGATAAAAAGAAAGAAAAAAAAAACCCCACGAACAGGAACCCGTCGCCCACCCTCGCCACCGTCGATCGCACGCCCCCCCTTCCCTCCGGCGCCTCGCCCTCCGATCCACCCCTCCCTCCTCTCGTACTCTCCCTCCTCTCCTTCCTGATGTCACCGCCACCCGAATCGACTGCAACCAGCCTCCGCCCGCCGCAGATGGCCTCCGCGCCTCCCCCTCCTCCCTCACGAACCCGCGATCGATGAAACCCCCCCCCCTAAGCCTGCTGCCGACAGAGAAACCCCCCCCCCCCTGTAAGTTTTTTTAACTTATTTATTTTATTATTTATTTTATTTAAATGAATATAAAAACTGATTTTTAAAGATTTAAAAACTGAATTTTTAAAGATTTAGAACTGATTTTTCTTAAGAAACTAAAAAACTGATTTGTTAAAGATTTATAAACTAATTTTTTTCAGATTTAAAAGCTGATTTTTAATTTGAACTTTAAAAGGAAAAAAGATTAGGACTTTAAAAAGAAAAAGATTAGACTTTTAAATAAGGAAAGTTAGGATCTTTAATTGTGTAACGTTGGGTTTTTATATGATAAAAGTTGTGACTTTTAAACTAGAAAAGATTCGATTTTTCGAAATAAAAATATGATTTTTATATATTGAACTTCGAAATAAAAACATGATTTTTATATATTGAACTTCGAAATAAAAATATGATTTTTATATATTGAACTTCGAAATAAAAATATGATTTTTATATATTGAACTTCGAAATAAAAACATGATTTTTATATATTGAACATCGAAATAAAAATATGATTTTTATATATTGAACTTCGAAATAAAAATATGATTTTTATATATTGAACTTCGAAATGAATACGATTTTTATATATTGAATAACGAAGAAAAAATTCGATTTTTATATATTGAATAACGAAGTAAAAATTCGATTTTTATATATTGAATAGCGAAGTAAAAATTCGATTTTTACATATGTAGTGGCTACGGTCAACGAAGGTGACAAGAAGGCGAAACGACGAAGACTTCTGCAAAGGAAGAGCCGTGGAGCTGGATAGCTATCTGTGAGAATTTCTCACCTTTCAATTTCATTTCTATTTATATATATACTAGGATGCAGACGGTGCTTAGTAGCACCCGACACAATCGTCCACAGACCATGGACTTATTTGTTTGGTTGCATAGATTAGTTTGATGATTTGATTTGAAATTGAATTGTTTGGTGAAATGAAACTGATTTGATTGATGTGTGAATGGCGTGGGCCTTCGCTAGACCGGGGATAAGGCTAGGCCTCGTCCCGTTTCTAGTATCGTGCCGTTATGCCGCCGAAATTTTCTAAAATATGTTAGAAAAATAAAAATATCATTTTTATTGAATAAATGAATTGAATAGAAATTCATATGTTGGAATAAAATGTTTTATCGTTAAAAATATAATTTTTAACGTGAATGTGAATAAATAAATATTCATTTACAAACCAGACGGTTTGTTTATGTACACTTATTTGAATGACATTGATTGGGACGATAAATTTTACACATCGCCCAACTGCACAACTAAAATCTGTGTTTGATTGTTTGAAACCCCACACGGGTGTTGGGATGAAATATGAATTTCACTCATCCTGATTGATTAAATATGTCGATCGATTGATTGACAGGCTGTTATAAGCGTTGAATATCTATATTTGATGCTTATACAGTGTAGTGCACTTTGGTTGATGGTTGATTATTTTTCAATGCTATTATATACATGTGTTGTATGGAAATCCATATAATTAATTTTATATGGTAATTGATTGGGCCTCAGTCCAATTTGAAAAATAAAGAAAATTTGAAAATAGAAATTTATGAAGCCGTGTTGATTAGATTGACGCCATTTTGACGTGAACGATATTTATATCGACTTTATTCATTTTAAAATGAATATTGAAAAGTGATTTCGAAATCGACGATTTCGAAATGAATTGAAAACGATTTCGAAATGAAGTGAATTGAAAACGATTTCGAAATGAATTGAATTGAAAACGAATTCAAAGTGAATTGAAAACGATTTCAAAGTGAATTGAAAACGAATTCAAAGTGAATTGAAAACGATTTCAAAGTGAATTGAAAACGATTTCGAAATGAAGTGAATTGAAAACGATTTCGAAATGAAGTGAATTGAAAACGATTTCGAAATGAAGTGAATTGAAAACGATTTCGAAATGAAGTGAATTGAAAGCGATTTCGAAATGAATTGAATTGAAAACGATTTCGAAATGAATTGAATTGAAAACGAATTCAAATTGAATTGAAATTTGAATTGAATAGAAATGAATTTTAAAACGAATCTATAAAGAAGAATTCAATTGTGATTTGAATTGAAAAGGAAGTTGAAAATGTTTTTGAAACGAATTCAAAACTATTTATATAATTCGTTTCAAATAGAAATCGACGAAGTATATATTATATATATTATATATATAATATAATGGCCTGAATAGAACGCGCCGCGCCGCGGCAGTTCGTGAATTTCGACCATTTATTTCAAACGGACATTACGGGAGATCCGACCGTCGGATTCTCCTAAAACCGGAACCGTTGGGTTCGTATCGAAAAGAGCTTTCTAACGAATATTAGAAATTAGAAATCTAACGGTTGGATTTGGAATTATGTCCAAATCAAATTTGAAAAAGGTCGCTATAAGTGCAGTTCGATGGCCATTGATGGAAATCGACTGTACGGGCCTTGATAAAATTATTAAAAATAGTAATAATTTGTGTAAAATCATAAGAAATGATTTGTGAAGATTTGGGATGAAAAACTCCATATTTGAAAAGATAAAAATAGATTTTTATCGAAATGAACTAGTTTTGAACTAGAATTATAATTCTATTTATTTTTAAATAAATAAATTGAATTTGAAAAGGGTTTTGAAAATAACCAAAATTTCCAATGATTGCATTGGAGTGGATTTGAATCGAAATTGTCTTCGGAATATTTCGATGTTGGAATTCGTGATTATACAGATGTTGTTATGGAAATTTGAAAGATATATATTTATATCGTTATTTCCAATACGACATTTGTTAGTCGTAGAATTTGATATTGAATATAAGCCGATATATTTTCTATTCAGAGCCTTGTATTGAATATCAAATGTGATTTGGGTTTGTCGCAAATGGTGTCTTCACTAACACTGTTCTTGAACCTAGTTGTGAAAAGATTAAATCTTTTTATTTAGATTTAATGAAGTGTACCAATTAAACGATATTTAATTGGAATTGAATTGGTATTGATTTTTGGGTTTATCGTGAACAGTGTTTTAAATAACACTTGTTCTTTAACCCGATAATTAATGGAATGTGATTTTGGGTTTATCGTGAACCGTGTTTTAAATGACACTGATTCTTTAACCCATTTAAAGATTAAAACTAAGTGGAGTTTTAATGAATCTTTAATTAGATTGAGATAATCGAAAATGGAGTATCACCAGTTTTGCTCCAGGCGATGGTTAAATCTTTAATTAGATTTGAACGTGAAATGGTAATTGAATTTACCGATAACACTGTGGTGTTAGATATGAAGTATTACCAGTTTTACTTCATGGGATGAATAGGTTGGGATTGGGAAATAAAATAAATGATTACTTCGGTGTGGTTCGCTAATCCCGACTAGTTTGAATTGATATTCAAAGGAGATTAAAGAATAAATTTAAAGAATTTATCTTGGATAAAATTAATGGGAACTTTTCCCAAAGTATAGGAATATTTGAATAAAAGAATATTCTGAATTGGAATGAGGCGTATGTTGTGTTTGTGTAACACTTTTATAATATATACGCGAGTTATTCAGAAAGACCGGGTTTATCCCATTCTGAATAACTGATTCGACGTGGTGTCGAAGATGAAGACGGTGGTCGAAGACTGGAAGTCTTCACGTCGTTTTGGGTAATTACTGATGATCTTGATTGGGCTGTACACCCAAGAAGATGGAAACAGTTAGTGATCGTCCAGACGTGCTTGGAGATCGATGGATATGCGGGGTACTAGGTGCCTCCGGTTTTGTTCAGACCCAGAACGGACTTGTAAATGGACTGTGTGTCTGACATTGGATTTTAGTCCGTGCGATTGATCTCTATTAAATATATATCTGTTTGGCGGCGGAGGATTTATTCTCTTGCTTAACGCCCTTCTCTGAGACGTACGAGCTCAGGGGTTATATATTGATGGATATCAAACGCATGGAGTGAATTGCCTGTGTGGCATGCCTAAGTGGCAATTGATCGTGGCTTCTGTTGAAAAGCAAAGTCTTGTGGTGATGATCAAAGCACAGCCTGTGTGGCACAGCTTTGTGTAACGTGAATTCGCGAGCCTCGCACCCCGGTTGTGAACCAAAAACGGGAGAGGACGTCAGGGAGGGCATGCGTTTCTTTCTAGCTAGAAGTGGCGTCAGTGGTTTTACACGCCCTGACGAGTTTGACTTATGTGGTTGTTGCTGTTGCGAGGCGCCTCGGTTATATCGGTTTCGGCCGATGCATTCTGGTCGGCAGACGGACCAGACTTACACCCCATAGGGTGGGGAAACGCATGTTCAGGGTTTAAGTTTAATCCACATCGGTGGACTGGCCCTGAGGATCCAAGGGTCACTCGAGCTCTGATCCTGAGGGGCGGGCTAGAGCGTCTCGAATCGGTTGAGGACTATCTTTTGCCTCGGTTCATAGATGGAAATCCAATTTCCAAATACGTGACTTTTGCGGTTTTATTTGTAGAGCCTAGTATGGCGACATAGTGGGATGGGGCACTTATGCCGCCTATGATTGATACTTATGATTTGAAGTTGTTTTATATACTATGCACTTACAATAGTATCAAATGATTTGTTTTAAACGTATCAAGCATTCTTGGCTATTATAAGGTAAAAACCCTATCCTCCGGCTTGCGTTGCATTGTGTGATGGGAACTGGGTCTTATAATAGCTTCATTTTTCTTTATTTAGCATTGCGCTGTTTGTTTTATGCACCAGTATTCTTGGGAGGAAACCCGTTCCGTGTTATACGGCGTGGTCCCTTGATTTACCTAGCTTTAAAAATAAAGATTAACTGTTTTAGTTCTCACACCAGTCCCATGACTGACCTGGAGTTTATTGTTTTAACCTAAACTCTGGGTGCCCTTATTTTGACACGGGCAGCTAGTAGTTTTGGTTTTGCAGATTTATATTCACAGGATCCTGGTTTACAGCTGGAACGATATCCGGAAAGCTTTGTATCCGTATATCTACTTCTAGTTGTGTATTGTATTATCTTCCGCTGCTATGTATTTAAATGTAATTTAAATCTCTGATATTTCTGTGTAATATTCATTTATACTCTGTATATTCTTGTAATCTGGTGCATTGTTGTAATATACAATGAAATGTTCTTTTATATGCGTTCTGTTTTGTCCTGTTCTCAACGATAGGGCATTTCGAGAGGTCTGGGTCGGTTTAATGACCGGTTCGGACCGAGCGAAATTTCTTGACGTCACAAGTCTTATACCGTAACTCAATCTAACCTCGGGTTAGGCATATTCGTATTTTCTACAATGTACACTTTTTTCATTTAGGACAAATTCCTAATTTACTTATGCAATAATTACTCTTCTATTGTACATTGTCAACAATTACTATTATGGCCCACTTTCCCTCTAAATCAGGTTTATAAGATTTTACCAAATTAAGTGTCACTAACCATGATTATGCTAAACATGAAAATTACATGTAATTTCAGGTTATTAATCGGAATAGGCTATATCCCTCCTTTCCAAACTCGCCATTATAATCATGCACAAAGTCACTATGCCATATATTTGGCGTTCCAAATAAGTAGTTAAGCCTAAACTAGACTTAATATTCCTATTTACATTTTTGACCCAATTTAGATTAAATATCCAATTTTACAATTCCTGCAAAAACTAGATTTAATATTCTGGTTTACAATTTATGCCAAAACTAGATTCACATACAAACTACATGTTTTGCGGCCAATTAACAATTTACCATTTACGCCCAATGCATGCAAATTGCTCATTATTATAGCCAATTCAGATCATGCCAACATATTTACTATGCCAAATTATATGAATTTCATATTATACCAAACTTCCAAATTTTCAATCACATTCATGTTATTTTCATGTTCTGCACCAAATCGTATTTCCATCGTTTGCGTAATCGTGATTCAGTCTAGATTATAGGTCAATCTAGATTCGTAGGTAAAAGGGAATAAACAAGAATACCATGAAAAGACAGGCATAAGAATGGGCATAAGATGATAATCCCAAATTCACGAATTACAAATCTAATAAATATACTTAATAAATTGACTAAAACATCGCAGGCATAGATCTGATGACATTATGAACATGAAATGGTTTGAATAACAGTCTATGTTCAAGAACATGGATAGATCTAACTTAATAGAAAAATCCCAAAAATCAAGATTCAAGGATAATTAAGAATAGGTTTGAATATAGAATCAAGCTTAGATCCAATTTCATAGTCATAATCCTAGGCAAGAATCTCATTGTCATGAATCATAGGTGATTAGTCACAATGGTCCTTGCCATAGTCATAGGCAATAGCCTTATGTTCACAGTCATAGGCATAGGCATAGTCTTATGTTCACAGTCATAGGCATAGGCATAGTCTTATGTTCATAGTCATAGGCAATAATCTTATGTTCATAGTCATAGTCTTAGGCCATTAACAATAGTTTCAATGTCATAGGTATAGGAACAGTCTCATCGATAATTAATCACAATAGTTCTTAATTAGATCCATAGGCATAAACAAGCACCAATTCAAACGAAAGGATTAGGCATATTCTTACATTCATATAATTTCATGCCACAAATAAATCTAGACGTTCAAATCTAAAAAGTAACTGACTTACAATAAATGATGAACTTGAAATCTGGATTCTGAGTTCTGGAATTGAGATGCTTTCCTTTGGGTAGATAAACATTGCTTTGATTTTTAGTTTTGAATTAGATTTGTTCGTCTTTAAACTTTCTTCAAGCGGAGGCTATTCTTGGCTTCCTTCCAGCAGCATGACGGCTCTAGCTCTATTTTATTTGCGTGAATTTAGGTCGAGTGTTGGGTTGTATTTATAGAATTTCAGATTGATTTGAGTCGTCAGATGATCATAGAGTGAATCCCGACCATACACACCAAAAGGAGCCAATCGAAAAGTGACAAATCAGCCCTAGTGACACAACTAAGCCCCAGAAACCAAGCTAGGACCAGACTAAGCAGGTCAGGCCAACCAAGCAGGTCGACCTGTAGGTCGACCCCCAGGTCGACTACATAGTCGACCTAGGTTCCCAGGTCGACACCCAAGTCGACCCTCTGGTCGACCTGGGTCCTGGGCGAGAAAATTCCCGCCCAGCCCAGTTCTGGTCTAGTTTTGATTTTTGAACGTGTTTTCGAGCTGTTTGAATTTTAAATCGAATTCTGAAACTTCCGGAAGCCACATCTCCTTCATACGGAGTCTGATTTACGCAAACTCGAACTCTATCTCAAGCAGAATTCCGAGACGAATGCAATGGCGTAACCCGTTTCCTTTAATTCTTTCATTTAGAATTAATTATATTTTAATTTGTGAAACTTAATGTTACAGAATTACGGGGTGTTACACCGAGACATGGGCTAGATTGTCTCGTAGCGGTAAGGACGATCCCTTGCCTTGGTTCACAGACGAAAATCCAACTTCCAATACATGACATTGCGTTTTTGATTGTAGAGCCTAGTATTGGCGACATGATATATGGTACCCATGCCGTCTAGGATTGATACATTTATATTTGAAGTTGTTTTATACACTATGCACTTATAATAGTATCAAATGATTTGTTTTAAACGTAAAAAGCATGTTTGGCTATTATAAGGGAAAACCCTATCCTCCGACTTGCGTTGCATTGTGTGATGGGACCTGGGTCCTATAATAGCCTCATTTTTTTCAAAAAGCATTGCACTGTTTTGTTATATGCACTGGTATTCCTGGAAGGAAACCCGTTCCATGTTATACGGCGTGGTCCCTCAATATATCTGATTTAAAGTAAACTTTTAAATAACTGTTTTAGTTCTCATACTAGTCACATGATTGGCCTGGAGTTTATTGTTTTAACCTAAACTCTGGGTGCCCTTATTTTCCATACGGGCAGCTAGTAGTTGGGTTTTGCAGATATTGTATTCACAGGATCCTGGTTTGCAGTTGGAACTATTCTCGGAAATCTCTGTATCCGTGTATGCCTTCCAGTTGTGTTATGTATTATTTTCCGCTGCGATGTAATGTAATTTAAATCTCTGATAATTTCCTTCCGTATATTATTCATGTTTACTCTGGAATATTCTTGTATTCTAATGAAATTGTTGTAATAACAATGAAATGTTCTTCTGTTTGTGTTCCGATTTGTCATGTTCTCAACTCAATCCGAGCTCTCCTTCACGGGGAAGTTTGGGTCGTCTCATTTGGTATCAGAGCGTTAGTTTACAGAGCTCGAGAACAAGACACGTTAGAACCAAATGAAAGTATTCATCAGAGATTGGATTAGTAATATCCAATGAGAATGACTCGTTAGAGATAGGATCAGTAGCATCCTAGAACGAGTTGGAAGAGTGTTGTTTTTAAAATATAAGTAAAAACAATCTTGTTTTGAAAATTACGTCCGATTATATGTATTTGATTATTCATTTTATATTGAATTTGGACAATCGACTATATGAGATTTTGCATATACACGTCATGAACGTATATTCGAAGTTTTAATATACTGGATAGATATAAAGTCACACTCTAGTCGCCCAGAGATTTCTACTGATGATGTACGGCATTAGTAGTTTATTTTCGAGTTTCAAAGACGGGGTATCTATATATTTCCAATTGACTGGTGTGAGAACCAAAACTAGATAGGGTTACTTGTTGTGATTTGGAATCAAAAACATGATTTTCTATATATATATATATATATATATATATATATATATATATAAATTATGTGTTTGAAAAGATAATCAACTAATTGATTGTTGGTTGTGTTGTTTGATTACTGGTTGATTAATTAAAATTTTGAACCATTAGGCCAAATTGAATCAAAATATTGGACTGAGTTGAAAATTGTTTGGAATTGCATGCATATACATGTATATATATTGGACAGGTCATAGCAAGCAGGCAGAGAAGAGGGATAAAATTGTATGCCTAACAAATAGGTACATGTTTACTAATTTATTGGGTTTTTGGTGATTTTATGAGCCGATTGGCTTTTTCTGTTTTCTTTTTGAGATGAGAGGGCTTGTGTGGCGGTTTGGGGATTTTCCCAGTGCTCCCCGTACAAAGGAGGTTATGGCGAAATTTTTTGAAAGTTTTGGGGTGTTACCCAAATTTTTGAAAAACCGGAAAATTCTTAGAAACTGAAAAGTTCAAGAATGAAAGCCAGGATGAAAGTTGAGTTGATTAGTTAAACAACTTTCAGCTCTATTCCTTTTTGAGGACGAAAATATTTTAAGTGGGGGAGATTGTAACAACCCGGAAAATCAGAACCAATTTAAAAATTTTATTTTAGGAATTTTAACGGATTTTGAATATTAAAAATGAATTATTTTAAATAACAATGACGGAAAATTTATTTTCGACGAAGTTAAAATGAATTAATTTATTTTAATTATATAACGAAGCTGAAATGGCGCGGTTATTCGAAAATTCGATTTCAAATTTCAAATGAATATACCGAATTCATTATAAGTCAGAATTGGACGAAACAAGAATTACTTGAATCTGTTTAAACATATCTTTCTAACGAATGTAAGAAACTGAGATTTCACTTTATAGAGTATAAGATATGTCCAGTTTAAAATTCAGAAAAGTCGTTGTGGAATTTATATATATATGAATATAATATATAACCCTTAAAAATAGCCGTTTTGCAAACGACCTCCGTTTTCGATGAAACCACTTTTGTTGGATCCGGGATGTCAAGTTATTGCTAGATTCCAATTTTCATAATTTTTGGGATTAATCTGTGAGCGTGGCAAAGGAAAGCGTGTTTTGACAGTTTTAGTCAATTTGGATCGACCAGAAAATGGCCATTTTTCAAAAGGTCTTCAAATTTGACGAAATTAGTTTCGTTAGGACCGTATCGTCAATACGAAGCAGGAAATAATTTTTCTGGAATTTTTAATGTTTGT
Source organism: Allium sativum (assembly GCA_030737875.1). Classification (NCBI taxonomy): domain Eukaryota; kingdom Viridiplantae; phylum Streptophyta; class Magnoliopsida; order Asparagales; family Amaryllidaceae; genus Allium; species Allium sativum. The sequence continues at coordinate 831,605,206 of CM060924.1, forward strand.
ATGCGGCCCCGGTAAATAAAAATGTACGTTAAAATTAAATATATATTGGTTCATATTTTGATTTCGATAAAAACTATTCGAAATGATAGAATTGGCTAACGAATCATATCCCATTGTGTTCAGAAGGGGGTATTTAGCTTGGGGCGATAGTGGTTGGGCTTGATTTGGAGTTTATATCGATAAACAAATAATTTATGAAATAATAGAATTAAATATAATTCAAAAATAATATAAATACCCTTCAAAATTATAAAACCCTAATTCCTTATTCGTTGCCACCACCTTCCTCAGTTCCTATGGCGGAAATAGCTTGAAAATTCGAGCTCAATTCCCTCTCGATCCACCAGCTTATTTCAAAACGTATTAAACCAAAATCAAAGTGCTCTCTGAGATCTCTCAATCCATACTAGGTTGGCAAGTTATTGTTGCATTTGGATTTTGGGCGCAAAGTACCAACGTTTGGGACGAGTTTCGAGGAAGGCGGAGGGCGCGAGCTGGCCGAGCTCGCCAGTGGTGGGTGAGGGCGGGACGCTCTTCGATGACATCATCCCTGATCAAACTCCAGCAACCTACAGCGATGGCGACGGTGGCGAATAGGTTTTGAGCATGGCGGAGTTATATCAGATGTAGGAGACAAAGGTTAGATGATAATAACGTTCTAAAATGTTATTAAAAAATGTTGTTAAGCTAATTAATTAGTTTAATTTCCATATTTAAATCATCGATTGTTTAAAACCCCGTAACTTTTCCATACGAGGTCGGAATTGCGCAAAACTAGATCCATTGCGATCGTGGTGACGAGGGCTTCACAACAAAACTAACAGGGCCCAATTTGAAGCATGTTGGAATTTTGGACAAATTCAAAACTAAACTGTTCAGATATTCAGATGAAAACTGACGGAGTGGAACCCAACGTGTGAATTTCTCACTAAAATTATTTCTGTACAGTTATTTATTTTATAACTGCTTATATGAACTGCTCCCCGTCGTCCACAGACCATGGACGATTTTTTTGTTTGATTGTATTGCGAAAATTGTTTGTATTATATAAATGGAATGTATAAAATATTCATGTGTTGAACAAAATATATAAATAATAACAATATCATTTTTATTGTATAAATGGACTGTATACAATATTCATGTATTGAATAAAATATATAAATAATAATAATATCATTTTTATTGTATAAATGGACTGTATAAAATATTCATGTATTGAATAAAATATATGAATAATAATAATATCATTTTTATTGTATAAGTGGACTGTATAAAATATTCATGTGTTGAATAAAATATTTAAAGAATAAAAATATCACTTTTATTGTATAAATGGACGGTATCAAATATTCATGAGTTGAATAAAATATTTTATCGTTAAAAATATAATTTTAATGTGTATATGAATAAACTTAACATTCATTAACAAATCGAACGATTTGTTTATGTACACCCATTTGACTGATATTGATTGGGACGATAAATTTTACACATCGCCCAACTACATAAATAATAATATGTGTTTGTTGATTGAAACCCCACACGGGTGTTGGGATGATATTTGACGTACACTAATCTCAATTGTTTAGTTGTATGTCAATCGATTGGTTGACAGACTGTTGAAAGCGTTAAATATCTATATTTAATGCTTATACAGTGTAGAATGCACTCTGGATGATGGATGATTGTAGATTATGGTTGTTATATACGTATGTTGTATGAAATCCATATAAACAACATTATATGGTAATTGACTGTGTCTGATTCCAATTCAGAACGAACGAATATTTTAAAATAACGAATATTTTAAAATAATATTCAGAAAAGAATCAAAATATGATTTTGATGTTCGATTTAGGATGGACACGAATATATTTAAATATATAAAGCCGTGTTGATTAAATTAACGCCATTTTGACATGAACGATATTTATATCGATTTTATTCATTTTTATAATGAATATCGAAAAGGAATTGATTTCAAAATCTAATGTTTTGAAAATATTATCGTTTGTATATCGATGTTATGGAGTATTCAATTTTGATTTGAAATTGAATATGAAGTTGAAATCGTTTTGAAAACGAATTTGAAACGACTTATAAAATACGTTTTAAATTGAAATCGACGAAATATATATTATATATATTGTATATATAATATAATGGCCTGAAAAGAACGCGCCGCATTGCGACAGTTCGCGAATTTCGACCATTGACTTCGAATGGACATTACGCGACATCCGATCGTCGGATTCTCCTAACCCTGGAACCGTTAGGTTTGTATCGAAAATAGCTTTCCAACGAATATAGGAGATTTGAAATCTAACGGTTGGATTTGGAATTATGTCCAAATCAAATTTGGAAAAAGGTCGCTGTAAGTGCAGTTCGATGGCCGTTTATGGAAATCGACTTTATGGGTCTTGATAAAATTATTAAAAATATTAATAATTTGTGTAAAATCATACTAAATGGTTTGGAAAGAATTGGGATGAAAAATTCCATATTTTAGAAGATAAAAAATATATTTTTACCGAAATGAACTAGTTATGAACTAGAATTATAATCCAATATTTTTCGATAAATAAATTGGATTTGAAATGGTTTTAGAAATAACTAGAATTTCCAATATATGAATTGGAATGGATTTTAATCGAAATTATCTTCGGAATATTTCGATATTGGATTCCGTGATTACACAGGCATTGTGGTGGAATTTGGAAGATATATATATATATATCGTTATTCCAATTTGTTGAGTTCAAAATTTGAATATAAGCCGATATATTTTCTATTCAGAGTCTTGTATTTAATATCAATTGGGATTTTGGGTTTGTCGCGAACGGTGTCTTCAGTAACACTGTTCTTGAACCCCATGTGAAGAGAATAAATCTTTTAATTAAGATTGTTAGAGTTTCCAATTATATTTAATAATTGGAATAAAATGGAATGTGAATTGGGTTTATCGTGAGCTGTGTTTTTAACGACATTCGTTCTTTAACCCGATTTACAGTGAAATGTGATTTGGAATTTATAAATCTTTTGTTAAGATTTAAAGGAGATTTTCCAAAGTAAAGTTTTCCAGTTTAACATATTGAATTGGAATTCGGTTTGGTAATAATCGAAGTGAGCTTCTATAGAGGAAGACTATTAATATATATGGAATTTAAAAGGCCTGGCCGTTATTCCATTTATATTATCGGTTGGATATGGAAGTTCATATCGATTATATATATTGATCAATATTCCGTGAAGTTTCCATTGTTAATGGAATGTGATTTTAGGTTTATCATGAGCTGTGTTTTAAATGACATTAGTTCTTTAACCCAGTTAAAGATAAGATTAATTTATTAACTTTGAATAATCATTAATTAATGATTTTTGGAAATTAAAACTGAATCAGAGTTTTAATGAATTTTTAAATAGATTGAAAGGTGAATTTGATGACTAAAATTATCAAATTCAAGAAATAATCGAGAATGGAGTACCACCAGTTTTACTCCAGGCGATAGTTAAATCTTTAATTAGATTTGAACGTGAAATGGTAGTTGAATTTATTGATAACACCGTGGTGTTAGATATGAAGTATTACTAGTTTTGCTTCATGGGATGAATAGGTTAGGAAATTAAACAAATGATTATTTTGGTAAGGTGCGTTGATCCCGACTAGTTTGGATAAACCATAATTTGGTTTGAATTGATATCCAAAGGAAGATTAAAGAATAAATTTAAAGAATTTATCTTTGATAAAATTGATGGGAACCTTTCCCAAAGAATATGAATATTTAAATAGAAGAATATTCAGAATTGGAATGAGGCGTATGTTGTGTTTTTATAGCACTTGTTTATTATATACGCGAGCTATTCAGAAAGACCGGGTTCATCCCATTCTGAATAACTGAATCGGCGATGAGTCAACGATGAAGATGGTGGTTGAAGACCGGAGGTCTTCACATCGTTTGGATGATTACTGATGTCTTGATTGGGCTGTACACCAAAGACAAGGTAATAAGTGGTGATCGTTCCTGACGTACTTGGAGATCGACCGAATATGCGAGGACCTCTCTTCTGTATTGGACATAGGGGACGAGGAATAAGGTGCCTCCGGTTTCGTTCAGGCTCAGAACGAACTTGTAAATGGATGTGTGTCTGACATCGGATTTCATTCTGTGTGATTGATTTACATCGGTTGCATAGCGTGAATTGCCTGTGTGGCATGCTGAGATGTAGATGATCAAGGCTTCTATTGAAAAGAAAAGTCTTGTGGTTGATGATCAAAGCACAGCTTTAATATAGCATAGCTTTGTGTAGCGTTAATTCGTGAGCCTCACACCCCGGAGTGAACTAGAAACGGGAGAGAACCTCAAGGAGGGCATGCGTTTCCTTCTAGTTAGGAGTGGTGTCAGCGTTTTGCAAACCCTGAAGTTTTACTTATGTGGATGATGGATAGCGAGGCGTCTTGGTTATTTCGGTCTCTACGGCTCCGATGAATGGTCTTTATACATACCAGATTTACGCCCCATAGGGCGGGAAAACATAGTGTTCAGGCATTTTAATCCACTCCGTGTGGACAAGCCCTGTCGCTCCAAGGGTCGATGCATTCTGACCCCGAGACATGGTCTAGATTATCTCTAAGCGGTAAGGACGATCCCTTGCCTTGGTTCACAGACGGAAATTGTAGTGACCCGCATTTTTAGCTGTTGAATAATTTATTTATTTAATTATTAAATATCGATTTATCGATATCGAGAACGTGAATTAAATAATATTTAATATTTAATTAATAATTATAATATAATAAAATATATTATAATGTCGAAATTGTCAGAAATAGTGAAATTCACAATATCGTGTGGATTGAATAGCATACGAGATTTGGTGGAGTTTCGATTCGAAATATAATAACGATTTTTATTGAATCGACGACAGTTGAACGTATAGTTATAATATATTTATAAACGAGCTCGAAATGGCGCGACAGTTCGCTATTTGGCGATTCGAACTTCAACTGAATGTACAGGATTCGTTTTAAGCCGGATTTCTGTGAAACAAGAAACGTGTAGAGCTGGTGGAGTATATTTTTCTAATGGAAGAGAAAAATAGGGATTTCGTCGGGTAGATTTTGAGATATGTCCAAATCAAATTTTAGAATAGTCTCTATAGAATCGTTTATCGACCGTAACAGTTTATTTGATATAGCTAGAGATCGGGTTTGAATTTAGACAAGGTTCTTTTGGGAAATAGTGATAATTTAATTTTTAGAATTTTATGGTAATTTTTAATTAATTTAATAAGCAACTTCTTATTTGGAGAATTTGGCACCCTGTATCGACATTTCGGGGTTTCACAATATGAGTCCATCTACCGGTATTATTACATTTTTTGGACCAGAGCACGTCACTTATTTAAATGGCATCTTTGTTTCCGTCCATAGTAGTCCCTACGTGAACAGGATATTTCATAGTACGGTACACTATGTTTTTAACTAGAAACAAACTAAACTGACTGATTAACTAGTCAAACGAACTCGAAATTCGACGAAACAAGTTTCATACGAAACCTTAGGAAGAGGTCTAGTGAAACGTCAAGGCCTCATATTTTTAGGATTTTTTCTGGAATTGTTAGGAATTATTGCTCGGTGTTTTTCATCGTTATTTTCTAAGGGATTTTCGCAAACGGTGTCGGAATTCAACGAAACCTGTCCTATTGGATCCGGAATATTTTTCTATGCTAGGAATAACTTAGTTTGTCAAAAACAGATATCGTGTGAGGTTATATTTTCATGAGACTTCACCTGTAAGTTTTAAATATAATAAAATATATTTTGGTCCAAAATATCTTTTCTATAAAAGGGAACCTAAACCTAATTTCTCGGAGGAACTTCACAGCCGCCGCTCTTATCCTCTCTTCACAGAAAATGAAAACAAACAAATAAAAAGGAGGAACACGTTATGGGCAGTAAGCAAATGCTGGATCCATGCGCACGCTGGTCTTAAAAGGAAGAAATGAAGCACCAATAGCAGGACGTGGAACTTTGGGTAGGAAGTGCTAGTCCATGGAAATGGTGAACAAAGGTTGTACAGGAGCACGTTTTCTTTTCATATGGGGGAAATAAGGTCGCCACTTGGTACCGTTAGTCGCTGGAAGCCTGGAAATTTCAAGCAAGGAGACGAGAGGCCGATAATGACGGTGGCAGGTGTTTGAGTGGTCACGGATATGAGCTGCGTGAGGAAATGGGGAGTTCGAACTGTGAAGACATCAGGGAAGACGGCTGTAGCAAACGGGTTTGGGTATCCAAGTTGAAAGTGGGTCGCGTGTTATAAGGGTAAGGCCCATATAAATATAAACTCAATTTAGTTTAAATTAAATAGTACATTAACTTGTAAAATCAATATCTTTTGCGTACGTTAACAGAATTCAGCGAAACAAGATCCATTGGGATCATATGGACGGACACTACCCAATGGAACTGACTGGGGGTGGAGTGGAGCTCGTTTGAATTTATGGTGAAATAAATTGTTTGATTCAAATCAAATAAACATTTTTTCGTTCTTCAACGATGAACTACAAATGTGAGTAAATCTCACTAACTCTGAACAGTTTATAATCTCATGTTGTATTTTTAGAACCGTTAGATATTGGTTGATTGATTGTGTGTTGACTGTTTGATTGAACTGCTAGTCAGTTAGTTAAATTTCTATATTGATTCTGTTTAACAAGATATATCATATGGAACTGAAAGTGATGTTATCTATACTGTCTAACATCTGTGATGCAGGGAAACAGGTTGGAGGAATCCGACTGGATTCCTCAACAGTTATTTTATTGTTTTTCATATATTGTGTTATATGATGTGATATATAATCTGTTGTCGATTATATGTGTTTGGACAAATATTGATCATCGTGATTTGATATGTTGAATACCATAACATACGGGATGTTGATAAGGGGATTTTCAAATTGATATTGAAAACAGAATATTTTAAAATGGAATATTTATAAATAAGAGATATTTATAAATAGAAATATTTATAAATAAGGAATATTTATAAATTGGAATATTTATAAATAGGAGGTATTTTAAAAAGGAAATAAATTCAAAACATTTTCTTTTGAATGGAAAGGCCTGTGTGGCGGGTTTGGGGATTTTCCCGATGCTCCCGATACAAAGGGGGTTATGGCGAATTTTCCCGGGAATTTAAGGAGTTAGAATATTTCAAGAATAAATTTGAAAAGGAAATATTTGTAAACCAGTTACAAATAGAATTGGAAAGGGAACATTTTAAAAAGGAAATCATTTTTAAAGTGTAGAACCATTATTTAAAAGTAAATCTTTTCAAATGAATAAAACGTTGTTAAAAAGGAAATCTTTATAAAGTGAATAAAGTTAATCGAATATGGTATTCGAAAGGAGAAATCAAATATGGTATTCGAAGTTAGTTAATCGAATATGGTATTCGAAAGTTAGTTAATCGAATATGTTATTCGAAAGGGGTTAGTCAAGTCGAGTTAGTCAAATAGAGTTAACCAGTTAGAGTTAACCAGTCGGAGTTAATTAGTTAGAGTTAATCAATTAGAGTTAAAACGAATTAGAGTTAATCAAATATAGTTATTTGAAACAGAGTTAGTCAAACATAGTATTCAGGGTAAGTTGCCATCTTGTACGACTGCTAGCGTAATTCGCAGGGCTGTAAATAGCCTACGACGGTTGGATGTTTCCTGAGGGAGTCAGGCGTAACCATTGTGATCGCTGCGATCTAGAGTCAAGCGAATGGAGTTTAATCGAGTATTAGTTATTCGATAGGAGTTAATCGAGTTGATCGAGTTGAGAAATAAGTTAAGTTAAATAAGTTGAGTTGATCGGGTGGTTCGACCAAGTTAGTCGAGCCTAGTTAATCGAATCAAATTGGTCGAACCAAGTAAGCCGAGTTAAGTTAGTCAAGTTAGTCGAGCCTAGTTAATCGAATCGAATTGGTCGAACCAAGTAAGTTAAGATAGTCGAGTTAGTCGAGTTAAGTTCGTCGAGTTAAATTAATCGATGTTAGTTTCATCGAAAGGAGTTATCGATGTTAGTTTCATCGAAAGGAGTTATCAATGTTAGTTTCATCGAAGGGAGTTATCGATTATAGTTAAATCGAAGTGAGATTTTCAAATATGAGATATTTGAAAGGAAGAGTTATCGAATATTAGTTATTCGAAGAGAGATTTTCGAATATCGTTTATTCGAGAAGGAGTTAATCGAATATAGGTTATTCGAAGAAGAGTTAATTGGCAAATTCGATTATATCGAATTCGGGAAAGCACTTATACTTTCCAGTGTTTAAATAGAGATTTATTTATTTATAAATAAATAAGTGTTAGGTTAATTATTCACTAATAAGAATAGAAGTTATAATTAAAGTTAGATAATTCGAAAGTAGGGATTATAACGTTATCGTTATAACCAATGTTTTAAATATAGAAGTGGATTAGTAAAATTGAATCCGAGAAAGGCGTAAAGAAGTTGTTAAAGATTAAAAGATAAACTTTGACCATTTCGAAGTTATAACGTTGTTCAGTTAAGGTCTGAGAGGTAATTGTACCCCAACTTGAGTGACTTCCTTCTTAACTAAGAAATGGTAAGGTATGATCGTAAAGGAGTTTTGGAAATGTTTTCCAAACGAGAATCAGAAATGTTTTCTGATAAAAGAAAAATAAGAATTTAGAATATAGGGAAACAGGAGATAAGTAAATAAATGAACTAAAGAGATTTATGTTAAATGATGTTTGTACGATATAACTTCCATTTGGAAATAATATCGTTGTTTGCACACTTGTTTTTCTTTGATGGTTAAATCACAGACTATCGAAATTTTGACCATTTTAACGTTGTTAATATGGAGAGACCGGTTGGATTATTATCCAAAGAACCACTCTGTATTGGCATAAGCGTCGCGAATCATATATGCCAAAGATAATTGAAGACGGAGTAAAATGCAAGGGCTATCCTGTTTACAGAATAGTGCCTTCGGTTTGTCCAATCCCATGACAACTTGTATGGATGAAGGTCTGACAGAGTATATCCAATGGATCGCGTAAGTTGATATGTTCAAATGTATTCACGTTTGGTGGCGGAGGAATTCGTTTCTCTTAGCTGTATGCCCGTGTTATTTTTGGATAAGTCAATTTGTGATTTGGCGGGTGTGACGATGTGACATTTCTAAGTGAATGAAGATGGATGTCTGACATAGTATTTCCAGACGGTCACGTACATTGATTTCTTCAACTATACCAAGAGTGGACGCGGAGAAGGAAACTTCTCTTAGCTGACACGTAATGTATTGTTGTAGACGTCAATTAGTGATTTTCGATGGATCTGACAATGTGGCATTCGAAGTGAATCTATTGTGATGATAAAGCGTAGCTTCTAGCCTCACATCCGGTAAATGACAGAAATCGGGCAGGCAGCATGGCTAAGTCGGTCGCACCGAAGTAGGGTGTATAATCACCTATCTAGTGAATATTCATTTGTTTCTTAAATCTATCAATGTTGTCCCATATATATATACGGGAACGGTTGTTGATCCCAACCGTTGGTGATGTACATTCGATACACTCAAGCGAAATGAGTGGTCGGTCATGTGTGGCTGAGTTGCAAGATGTTCTTGTTGAATTCCAGTGTATCGTTCCTAGAGTACACTGATCGGAAGGTGGTTCCATACCTTGTCATAGTTGGAAATCCATTACCCAATACGTGCTTGCGATTTTGATTGTATACTATATATGTAGAACGTGAGATGAAAGCGTTTCTGCTAGTTGATATCTATTTGTACATAGACATTATTATAATATCAAAAGGTTTTTGATATAAAGATATTTTGGATTCTCATAAGGGAAAAACCCGTTCCGTTCTACGGCGTGGTCTTATGAGATATCGTTTACTTGTTCATATACCTGTTTAAACTATTTTACTCACACCAGTCCCATGACTGACCCGGAGTTTACTCTGTTGTTTTCCCTAAACTCTTGGGTGCCTAAATTTGTACGGGCAGTCAAGTAGGCGGGATTTTACAGATACACTTGGAGAGCTTGGAGCAGGAGGCTTCAGGATCATATAGCTATAGTTTATTTCCGCTGTGTTGTAAGTGCTGTACTCTGATAAGTGCTATTGTATACATAACTGTTATATTTCAAAGTTATGTTATCTATTATATGTTATTCGTTCCGCTGTGAGGTTCGTGTCACTCTGATGTTGTATTCTTCTTCTTCTTCTATTCTAAGTTTCTATCTTATCTATTCTCACCTTCTAATTTCTTTCATTAATTACCGGGATTTTTCTATGGTTTGGTTATCGACGTCGGGCTTACGTCGATAACCAAAGTCGCTCAAAAATCCGGGTTGCTACAGTTGGTACCAGAGCTTAAGTTAAGTTTACCTTGGCTCTGTAGCGTGACTCGGTAGAGATAGGGTTAGTAATACCCTAGATTGAGTTTGAGTGTATATATACGAGTGCGTATTTGTATTTGATATAAAAATGGTTTTATATTGTGGAGATTCATTGGCTGAGTTGTTTATGAGTTCTGGTCGATCAGTTTGATCCACTGTATCGGTAGGAGTAAATAAATACTTGAATACGATGGGCCGACACAGTATGGATATGTGATATATTATCATATATAGGATGTGTTGGTAGTGATTATAATCAGATAAGATTATAAAATGTAAAATGGTTATATATAACCAATTAGAATCATATAAGTAAAGTATATGAAATAAGATGAATTAAATATGAATTTTAATCAGATTGGAATTAAAATAAGGAAATTTTAAGTTCCTGGGAGATTTTGAAAACGTTTTTCAAACTGAAGGTGATATAGTATTGAACTCACTTCGATAGCTGGAAAATAGATTCTGATGATGAATCGCGACATCATCAGTGTTCATTTTCGAGTTCTAAGTGACGAATTACTACCAAAGGTTTTGTTTTTGAATTGTTTTGAGAAAACAAGTTGTTCAGAAATTCAAAGGTCTTGAATTGGTATTATAATTTCAAATTGATTTGAAAAGAAACCCAGGAATTTAAGTTTTGGAATTAAACTTGAACTAAGTTAAATAAAATTGAATTGGATTAAAGATAATCTAGAAGGGAACCAAATTGATAAGTCAATAATTTGGAATTTGATATTGGGGTTCGAATGAAATTCGATTTGGATTTGAGGATATGAACTGATTGGAATTTGATGGAAACAACACTGGTATATGCTGAGTTGATAGCATATGGAAGTGATAGAGTTGATATTCCCGACAAAAAGGTACCAGTTTATATTATATATGGATATGAGATTTATGAGCCGAATTGGCAAGCCGCTTGGCTGTTTGATTTTCTTTTGGGTTAAAGAAGGCCCAGAGAGGCGAGTTGGAGTTTGAGATATTGACCAGTACAAAGGAGGTGCTGGCGAAATTTTTTGAAAAGTTAAGGCGTTAGAAAATTTTCAAAATTTTTGAAAATTTAGTTAGTCGGAATAAATTAATATTTTAGTCAATAATTGGTTCAGTTGAAACCGGAGATAAGAGGTAAACAGATAAGTTTTTACCCAGTAGATAGGGTCGTCCCCTAGCTTAGCAATTTCGAGGACAAAATTATTTTAAGTGGGGAAGAATGTAGTGACCCGCATTTTTAGCTGTTGAATAATTTATTTATTTAATTATTAAATATCGATTTATCGATATCGAGAACATGAATTAAATAATATTGAATATTTAATTAATAATTATAATATAATAAAATATATTATAATGTCGAAATTGTCAGAAATAGTGAAATTCACAATATCGTGTGGATTGAATAGCATACGAGATTTGGTGGAGTTTCGATTCGAAATATAATAACGATTTTTATTGAATCGACGACAGTTGAACGTATAGTTATAATATATTTATAAACGAGCTCGAAATGGCGCGGCAGTTCGCTATTTGGCGATTCGAACTTCAACTGAATGTACAGGATTCGTTTTAAGCCGGATTTCTGTGAAACAAGAAACGTGTAGAGCTGGTGGAGTATATTTTTCTAATGGAAGAGAAAAATAGGGATTTCGTCGGGTAGATTTTGAGATATGTCCAAATCAAATTTTAGAATAGTCGCTATAGAATCGTTTATCGACCGTAACAGTTTATTTGATATAGCTAGAGATCGGGTTTGAATTTAGACAAGGTTCTTTTGGGAAATAGTGATAATTTAATTTTTAGAATTTTATGGTAATTTTTAATTAATTTAATAAGCAACTTCTTATTTGGAGTATTTGGCACCCTGTATCGACATTTCGGGGTTTCACAATATGAGTCCATCTACCGGTATTATTACATTTTTTGGACCAGAGCACGTCACTTATTTAAATGGCATCTTTGTTTCTGTCCATAGTAGTCCCTACGTGAACAGGATATTTCATAGTACGGTACACTATGTTTTTAACTAGAAACAAACTAAACTGACTGATTAACTAGTCAAACGAACTCGAAATTCGACGAAACAAGTTTCATACGAAACCTTAGGAAGAGGTCTAGTGAAACGTCAAGGCCTCATATTTTTAGGATTTTTTCTGGAATTGTTAGGAATTATTGCTCAGTGTTTTTCATCGTTATTTTCTAAGGGATTTTCGCAAACGGTGTCGGAATTCAACGAAACCTGTCCAATTGGATCCGGAATATTTTTCTATGCTAGGAATAACTTAGTTTGTCAAAAACAGATATCGTGTGAGGTTATATTTTCATGAGACTTCACCTGTAAGTTTTAAATATAATAAAATATATTTTGGTCCAAAATATCTTTTCTATAAAAGGGAACCTAAACCTAATTTCTCGGAGGAACTTCACAGCCGCCGCTCTTATCCTCTCTTCACAGAAAATGAAAACAAACAAATAAAAAGGAGGAACACGTTATGGGCAGTAAGCAAATGCTGGATCCATGCGCACGCTGGTCTTAAAAGGAAGAAATGAAGCACCAATAGCAGGACGTGGAACTTTGGGTAGGAAGTGCTAGTCCATGGAAATGGTGAACAAAGGTTGTACAGGAGCACGTTTTCTTTTCATATGGGGGAAATAAGGTCGCCACTTGGTACCGTTAGTCGCTGGAAGCCTGGAAATTTCAAGCAAGGAGAGGAGAGGCCGATAATGACGGTGGCAGGTGTTTGAGTGGTCACGGATATGAGCTGCGTGAGGAAATGGGGAGTTCGAACTGTGAAGACATCAGGGAAGACGGCTGTAGCAAACGGGTTTGGGTATCCAAGTTGAAAGTGGGTCGCGTGTTATAAGGGTAAGGCCCATATAAATATAAACTCAATTTAGTTTAAATTAAATAGTACGTTAACTTGTAAAATCAATATCTTTTGCGTACGTTAACAGAATTCAGCGAAACAAGATCCATTGGGATCATATGGACGGACACTACCCAATGGAACTGACTGGGGTGGAGTGGAGCTCGTTTGAATTTATGGCGAAATAAATTGTTTGATTCAAATCAAATAAACATTTTTTCGTTCTTCAACGATGAACTGCAAATGTGAGTAAATCTCACTAACTCTGAACAGTTTATAATCTCATGTTGTATTTTTAGAACCGTTAGATATTGGTTGATTGATTGTGTGTTGACTGTTTGATTGAACTGCTAGTCAGTTAGTTAAATTTCTATATTGATTCTGTTTAACAAGATATATCATATGGAACTGAAAGTGATGTTATCTATACTGTCTAACATCTGTGATGCAGGGAAACAGGTTGGAGGAATCCGACTGGATTCCTCAACAGTCATTTTATTGTTTTTCATATATTGTGTTATATGATGTGATATATAATCTGTTGTCGATTATAAGTGTTTGGACAAATATTGATCATCGTGATTTGATATGTTGAATACCATAACATACGGGATGTTGATAAGGGGATTTTCAAAGTGATATTGAAAACAGAATATTTTAAAATGGAATATTTATAAATAAGAGATATTTATAAATAGAAATATTTATAAATAAGGAATATTTATAAATTGGAATATTTATAAATAGGAGGTATTTTAAAAAGGAAATAAATTCAAAACATTTTCTTTTGAATGGAAAGGCCTGTGTGGTGGGTTTGGGGATTTTCCCGATGCTCCCGATACAAAGGGGGTTATGGCGAATTTTCCCGAGAATTTAAGGAGTTAGAATATTTCAAGAATAAATTTGAAAAGGAAATATTTGTAAACCAGTTACAAATAGAATTGGAAAGGGAACATTTTAAAAAGGAAATCATTTTTAAAGTGTAGAACCATTATTTAAAAGTAAATCTTTTCAAATGAATAAAACGTTGTTAAAAAGGAAATCTTTATAAAGTGAATAAAGTTAATCGAATATGGTATTCGAAAGGAGAAATCAAATATGGTATTTGAAGTTAGTTAATCGAATATGGTATTCGAAAGTTAGTTAATCGAATATGTTATTCGAAAGGGGTTAGTCAAGTCGAGTTAGTCAAATAGAGTTAACCAGTTAGAGTTAACCAGTTGGAGTTAATTAGTTAGAGTTAATCAATTAGAGTTAAAACGAATTAGAGTTAATCAAATATAGTTATTTGAAACAGAGTTAGTCAAACATAGTATTCAGGGTAAGTTGCCATCTTGTACGACTGCTAGCGTAATTCGCAGGGCTGTAAATAGCCTACGACGGTTGGATGTTTCCTGAGGGAGTCAGGCGTAACCATTGTGATCGCTGCGATCTAGAGTCAAGCGAATGGAGTTTAATCGAGTATTAGTTATTCGATAGGAGTTAATCGAGTTGATCGAGTTGAGAAATAAGTTAAGTTAAATAAGTTGAGTTGATCGGGTGGTTCGACCAAGTTAGTCGAGCTTAGTTAATCGAATCGAATTGGTCGAACCAAGTAAGCCGAGTTAAGTTAGTCAAGTTAGTCGAGCCTAGTTAATCGAATCGAATTGGTCGAACCAAGTAAGTTAAGATAGTCGAGTTAGTCGAGTTAAGTTCGTCGAGTTAAATTAATCGATGTTAGTTTCATCGAAAGGAGTTATCGATGTTAGTTTCATCGAAAGGAGTTATCAATGTTAGTTTCATCGAAGGGAGTTATCGATTATAGTTAAATCGAAGTGAGATTTTCAAATATGAGATATTTGAAAGGAAGAGTTATCGAATATTAGTTATTCGAAGAGAGATTTTCGAATATCGTTTATTCGAGAAGGAGTTAATCGAATATAGGTTATTCGAAGAAGAGTTAATCGGCAAATTCGATTATATCGAATTCGGGAAAGCACTTATACTTTCCAGTGTTTAAATAGAGATTTATTTATTTATAAATAAATAAATGTTAGGTTAATTATTCACTAATAAGAATAGAAGTTATAATAAAGTTAGATAATTCGAAAGTAGGGATTATAACGTTATCGTTATAACCAATGTTTTAAATATAGAAGTGGATTAGTAAAATTGAATCCGAGAAAGGCGTAAAGAAGTTGTTAAAGATTAAAAGATAAACTTTGACCATTTCGAAGTTATGACGTTGTTCAGTTAAGGTCTGAGAGGTAATTGTACCCCAACTTGAGTGACTTCCTTCTTAACTAAGAAATGGTAAGGTTTGATCGTAAAGGAGTTTTGGAAATGTTTTCCAAACGAGAATCAGAAATGTTTTCTGATAAAAGAAAAATAAGAATTTAGAATATAGGGAAACAGGAGATAAGTAAATAAATGAACTAAAGAGATTTATGTTAAATGATGTTTGTTCGATATAACTTCCATTTGGAAATAATATCGTTGTTTGCACACTTGTTTTTCTTTGATGGTTAAATCACAGACTATCGAAATTTTGACCATTTTAACATTGTTAATATGGAGAGACCGGTTGGATTATTATCCAAAGAACCACTCTGTATTGGCATAAGCGTCGCGAATCATATATGCCAAAGATAATTGAAGACGGAGTAAAATGCAAGGGCTATCCTGTTTACAGAATAGTGCCTTCGGTTTGTCCAATCCCATGACAACTTGTATGGATGAAGGTCTGACAGAGTATATCCAATGGATCGCGTAAGTTGATATGTTCAAATGTATTCACGTTTGGTGGCGGAGGAATTCGTTTCTCTTAGCTGTATGCCCGTGTTATTTTTGGATAAGTCAATTTGTGATTTGGCGGGTATGACGATGTGACATTTCTAAGTGAATGAAGATGGATGTCTGACATAGTATTTCCAGACGGTCACGTACATTGATTTCTTCAACTATACCAAGAGTGGACGCGGAGAAGGAAACTTCTCTTAGCTGACACGTAATGTATTGTTGTAGACGTCAATTAGTGATTTTCGATGGATCTGACAATGTGGCATTCGAAGTGAATCTATTGTGATGATAAAGCGTAGCTTCTAGCCTCACATCCGGTAAATGACAGAAATCGGGCAGGCAGCATGGCTAAGTCGGTCGCACCGAAGTAGGGTGTATAATCACCTATCTAGTGAATATTCATTTGTTTCTTAAATCTATCAATGTTGTCCCATATATATATAAGGGAACGGTTGTTGATCCCAACCGTTGGTGATGTACATTCGATACACTCAAGCGAAATGAGTGGTCGGTCATGTGTGGCTGAGTTGCAAGATGTTCTTGTTGAATTCCAGTGTATCGTTCCTAGAGTACACTGATCGGAAGGTGGTTCCATACCTTGTCATAGTTGGAAATCCATTACCCAATACGTGCTTGCGATTTTGATTGTATACTATATATGTAGAACGTGAGATGAAAGCGTTTCTGCTAGTTGATATCTATTTGTACATAGACATTATTATAATATCAAAAGGTTTTTGATATAAAGATATTTTGGATTCTCATAAGGGAAAAACCCGTTCCGTTCTGCGGCGTGGTCTTATGAGATATCGTTTACTTGTTCATATACCTGTTTAAACTATTTTACTCACACCAGTCCCATGACTGACCCGGAGTTTACTCTGTTGTTTTCCCTAAACTCTTGGGTGCCTAAATTTGTACGGGCAGTCAAGTAGGCGGGATTTTACAGATACACTTGGAGAGCTTGGAGCAGGAGGCTTCAGGATCATATAGCTATAGTTTATTTCCGCTGTGTTGTAAGTGCCGTACTCTGATAAGTGCTATTGTATACATAACTGTTATATTTCAAAGTTATGTTATCTATTATATGTTATTCGTTCCGCTGTGAGGTTCGTGTCACTCTGATGTTGTGTTCTTCTTCTTCTTCTATTCTAAGTTTCTATCTTATCTATTCTCACCTTCTAATTTCTTTCATTAATTACCGGGATTTTTCGATGTTTTGGTTATCGACGTCGGGCTTACGTCGATAACCAAAGCCGCTCAAAATCCGGGTCGCTACAGAAATCCAACTTCCAATACGCGACATTGCGGTTTTGATTATAGAGCCTAGTATTGGCAACAAGATATATGGTATCCATGCCGTCTGGGATTGATACATTTATATTTGAAGTTGTTTTATACACTATGCACTTATAATAGTATCAAATGATTTGTTTTAAATGTACCAAGCATGTTTGTCTATTATAAGGGAAAATCCTATCCTCCGGCTTGCGTTGCATTGTGTGCTGGGACCTGGGTCTTATAAAAGCCTCATTTTTTCAAAAAGCATTGCGCTGTTTTGTTATATGCACTGGTATTCTTGGAAGGAAACCCATTCCATGTTATACACGTGGTCCCTCGATATATCTGATTTAAAGTAAAGTTTTAAATAACTTTTTTAGTTCTCATACCAGTCACATGACTGACCTGGAGTTTATTGTTTTAACCTAAACTCTGGGTGCCCTTATTTTCCACACGGACAACTAGTAGTTGGGTTTTGCAGATATTGTATTCACAAGATCCTGGTTTACAGCTGGAACTATACTCGGAAAGCTCTGTATCCGTGTATGCCTTCCAGTTGTGTTATGTAGTATTTTCCGCTACGATGTAATGTAATTTAAATCTCTGATATTTTTCTTCTGTATATTATTCATGTATACTCTGGAATGTTCTTGTATTCTGATGAAATTGTTGTAATATCAATAAAATGTTCTTCTGTTTGTGTTCTGATTTGTCGACTTCTCAACTCAATCCTGGCTTTCCTTCACAGGGAAGTTCAGGTTGTCTCATGGTTTCTCAAAGTCTCAAATACAATTTGAAGCTGAGTAGCTGATCCCTCTCATCTTCGGAATACACTTAAACATCGTCTATGAAAAATAACATAAATTTATCCAAGTGCTCTTGAAAAACTCGATTCATTAGATCAACATGTAAGCAGGCGCATTAGTCGTGCAAAAAGGCATGAAGAACAATCCACAAGATATGTATCTTATATGAAATGACATCAATGGGATACTCTCTTCCACTATCCACAGTAGATGAAAACCAGTAGCCAAGTCCAGTTACAAAATACTTTGGCTCCACTCACCTAATCAAATAGATCATCGACGTATTGTTCACCATTTTCTTGTTGAGCCTCCAATGGTCAATGCAAGTCCTAAAAGTTCTATCTGGCTTCTTCATGAATACTTTAGTTGCACCCTATACGAATTGATGATACTTTTTCCCTCCAAATCAACTAGCTGTACTTTTAGCTCTCGCATCTTTGCAGCTGTCACTTGGTTTGGTGGTCTACATACAGGTTCAGCTCCTGGCATAAATTAATCATGAACCTGATAGCTCTCTTTGGTGGTAAACCCGTGATAGATTCAAAAACATATGCAAATTCTTAATGATTGGAACCTACCTTACTTCATCTTCGACATCTTGTGTTCCCAAAATGCTAACAATTATAGACTTGCATTATCCACCAAATATGCAATCTGATCACCACAACTAAGGTGTTTTAATGATATCACTCTATCTTGGCAGAATATTCTAGCATCATAATGATCTAACCAATTCACACCTAAAATGATCTCGGAGTCCTAGAAATAAACACATACAAATTATGAGCAAATGTGTAACATAGTAACTGAAATTCTAGGTTATCGTACATCATCCCCAGAGTTGCATATCCTCATTTAGGGTTAGCTACCTTAAAGGAAGTACTAAGGTATGATGGTTCTAGTGACATCTTATATATGTAGCACTTGAAATTAGCGAGTGTGATGTGTCAGTATCAAATAACACTCTATATGATATGAATCAAATGCATTATTTCCCCAGAAACATCGGGCCTCAGTCCCTTGGTGAACTTCTCATTCCTTCGGATGGAAGTATTGTTTGTCCCACGAGCATAGCGAGACAATTCATTAAATCTAGCAGCATACTCCACTATCATCATCTCTCCTTAAACCAACTCAGCATCCTTCCTAAGAAACATGGACTAAGTAGCTTCCAACACAAATCTAGATCTAAGTTTTTCTTGGAAGTTAGACCAACTAACTTCCTCCTCCATAGTGTTATTAGTTATATACTGTTCCGCTAATGCAATGCATTTCCTGAAGTTGCCTTGAAGACAACCTCCTTTCAACACATCATCCAATCCTATTCCTCGAAAATCCTTTCGCAATGCAATAGTCATATTTCCATTATGCTAACCTCCTCCATTCCAAGAATATGTTTCCCTCTAAGACTCGTATAATCCCTACTTAGCTTCACGTAGTTGTTTCAAACTTCTGCCATAACGTTGGCTCCTTTGGCAGTAGCTGTGTCTCCACCTTGCATCATATGGACAAAGAAATTGTATATATATTCCCCATTTCTACCAGTGGGATTGCAGCAGCTTCTATCTCACCAGTCCTAGGCCCTTAGGGTAGGATGTTACCATTGGTCATAATGCCTCTACTACCCATATTCAAAGTTGAGCTCCTTCTTTCCATATCTAACTTTGTATTTGTAGATAAACCTTTTTAAAATACCAATGGGTGAACTAAAGATTTTGGGGATATATATATATATATGCACGTCTATAATATAAATACAAGTACTTTATAGTACCGCAATCCCTTACCTTGGTACTTTACTACCATTTTTTATTTTTTAGTTTGAAAACCTTTTTAAGAAAACCATTTTTAATTTGCATAAATCTGTGCTCTAATACTAAGGTGTAACACCCCGTTTTCCAAGGCCTAAAGCTAAGCTCTACAAATGTTGCAGTTATTTTTAGTATTAATTCCGATAATTGAAAACAACCATGTTAATGAATCGTAACATTATGGAAAAAGGGAATATGCAAATTTTCCAAAACACATTCATTCATAAGCATTCATTGCAATTCACTTTTGCAAACCATATAGATCAAGATATTATTATTATAAAGTATATAATCTCCAAGAGCGACATATGAAGATATCCCCTTGGTTGATCAAAGTTAAATATATATGTATTTACATTTGTGTCTTCATATACATCCAAAAATATAGCAAATGGTGGTAAAGAACTCTCAGAATAACTATTGCAACTACATGCCTTTGGTAGCTTATTTGTAGAAGAAAAACCTAAAAAACCTCAATTCTTAGCCTACTCAAATGAGTACCGAGAGTTCTAGGAGGAAAAATGATTGGAGTCAGTCATACTGGTGCGAATAATAACTTATCCTCTTGAATCAAATATATGTCTAGTAAGATTACACTCCATAAAGGAGGAGGTTTCCTCTCACTAATATCCTTTGTAACCTAACATATACTTGAAACGGTTATAACAATATAAAAGATGTGCAACAATGCAACAAAATGTGGATCATCCTTATCCACCCCAAATTCGCAATAAGGTTCCGAAATAGGATTCTTCCAACATAGCCACAAGGTCTAGATGCAACAGAGTCTATGCTTCTTTTATAAGACCAAGTGAAAGGAAACTATTCCCTTTCGGTTTAGTCAAAGGGTATAGAGGCAGAACCCTCAAAGCCTTTAACACAATAGAGGAGACAACCCTTATATTATACTTTCGAAAATGATCCTTTTGTCTAAGCACAGTGACTGAAGCCCATGTACGAAGGCGATAGCCTAATTGGATATGACACTTTAAAACATAAAAGCAATGACTAAGAACCCAAACCAAAGGCGGAGGCCGAAGCCTTATGTACAAAAGCTCCAAATACTTCATATGCTAGTAGGTAACATTACAAGGATCCATAGTTTATCTGAGGAAGCAATAAGTGATTCTGACGATTAAAAGCAAAGATGATTTCCATTTTAGGTTGATGGTACTAACTGCAAAATACATAGAAAACTGAGTTACTTATTTTTATAGTGTACTTTTCACCATCTCCAGTACAATCCTTAAATTCTTACTAGTTTATATAAATGGGTGCTTATCCCAAATACATTTTTTGGTATCTTATAATTTTCAAAACTATAAATTTTTAATTCTTAATGTTAACACCATAACTAACTTTAATTTTAAACTACGAGTAGCTAATTAGAAAATTCATATTATTCATGTAGGAAAAATCCCAAAAATTCACAATTTTAAGTGGATAGCCACCTCTAGTATTCATAAAAATACGAAGTCGAAACTAATTAATTGAACCCATTAATTATTATTTTTGTAATTAAACTTACAAGATTTAAAGGAAACTCATACAAACTTGGAAACTTACGACATTAAAAACCTATCACCCATAACACTTTATAGACAACATTCAAAAGTTATAAGTTAGTTGGAGATGGTTAATATAGGTTTTACCGTAAAACCTACCAAAAAATACAAAGATAAAGCATGTTTAAGCCATTTTAGATTTGTTCAATAAAATAAGTCCATATCTTACAAAGCATAAAAACACTCGTGTTAACGTAAAAGGGTTCGACTATACCATAATAACCGAAAATAACATATGCAAGAACATTATTCTCCTTGATTAGTGTTGAGTTTTTGAGATTGTTATTGTAAACACTAAGTCCTTATTCTTCCTAAGCTTTACTTTAGTTTTCTCTTCCTTTTGAGATGGATGATGGCCGACATCTTAGTGTTATTTTTAGGTTTTATGAAAATGAAAATAACCAGGGTAAAGGTATAGGAAAAGTCTTATATAGGAGGCTAGGTGTTTTCTACTTTACCCTTTACATAATCCTATCTATGTTTAATTAATTTTACTTAGTTCTTAAGGCTAATGCGTTACTTATTTATATATACAGATCCTAACTAAGAAATCTAATCATATTATTCTTATCTTATTTATCCGATTAGTTATCCCAAATAAAGTCTGCCAAAATGAGGGATGTCAAAGGATACTTGGCTAATTCTTCAATCCTATTGGAATAATATCTGATAGATGTATTACGCTGCACCAATTTGCCAAACTTTTGAAATAACATTGCCTTGGTTCCCTTGGACAAAAACCTATCCTTAGATCTGGTTCGGAAATCTACCTAAGTGATCTCATCCTTTAGTATTCCAACAGTAACAACACTCTGCAAATGCAGTGCAGCCCCTTGTAACTGCACTAAAGATATTCTTCTATTAGGTGCATCGGTCGATTCTAGATTAGAGGAGATTATTTCACAACTCGAAATCCAATTCTCTATTTCAATAGCATCCTCATTTACATAGACAGAACTTACTCTTAGATTTTCATAATCCTTGCTCAACTTGGTGTATTTATTTGCAACCAATACCATATGATAAGCTCCTTCTACCTTAGAAGCATTAGTTCTAGCCAAGCCTGCAGCAACTCCATCTTCTCATCAAATGAACGATGAAATGATAAATATCTCACATATCAATTAATTGGGTTCTGGTAGCTTCACTCTCGTTTTTCCAACGACCTTGGTGTTTTTCTAATTGATCATTTTCGTTGGTTGTGGTGATTTCACCACCTAAATTCACTCTTTCTCTCTTTCTCTACATATCTTACTTCCTTTGACCTGCATAAACATCTTAATAAGACACCCAAGGACGGTTAAAAAATGTAGGAAACATACATACTTTCATAATACAAAAACAAGTACATCATAATATCGTAATCTTGTACCCTTCCATACTACATTGATCGTGGGTTTTAGCCTAAATTTGTTTCAAGAAAAATCTTCTTAAATTACATAAACCTATGTTTTGATACTAAATTGTAAACCTCATTCTCTAAGGCCCAAAGTTAAGAGCTACAGATGATGCAACTATCTATAGTATTAACTTCCGAGGATAGTAAATAGATAAATTAATGAATCATAGTAACAAAGAACACGAGAGTAGAAATTTTTACAGACACATTCATTAGTTTCTTTCATTATACATTCTCATTGCAAAAACCTACATTCAGGTCAAATATAATTATTACAAAATTGAACCACAACAGTGGAAAATAAAGATGCCTCTTGGTTATTTAGAGTCTAAATGTTGGCAATAAACATTTTTCCAACTCATACTTAAGAAAAGAATGCATACCAAAATTAATACTCCTACATAGCTAATTACCTCTTGCACATATTCGAAATCTTATTTGAGGAAATATAAAATCTTAACCCTCAGTCTACTCAAATGAATACCCAAATATTTAAGGAAAGAATAAAAACTTCGAGTTAGTCAATAGACTGGCGCAAATAACAAAAATTACATATAAATCCATACATATTGTATAAGACCATGCCTCTTAGCGGAACGGGTTTCCCTCCCATTAGCCTTATCTAAATCAATAACCACCTCTGTGCTCCTGCACTCACAATGGTTATAACAATATTAATAAAATATGCCAAAGTGCACTCACAATGATCATACAAATTTTTAAACAACAAGTACATATAACTATTGGTTAAAATTAATATAAAATTCGCATATTAAAATATTTAAATCTTCCTATAAACTAGTTTGGAACTCGTGCTTTGCACACGGGCATGTAAGGAAGAGCTAGTGTGAAGGAGAAGTAGCTTGGAGTTTGGTTTGTGGTTCTTGGTTGTGTGTATGGGTAGACATTAAATGAATTGACAGGTGTATTAGTTATGTAAGCATATGTAAGAGTTTGTGGTGTAGGGAATGAAGTGTTATGTGGTATTGACATAATTAGTTCCTTGCAATAAAGGATAAATAGTATTTGATCATTGGTTATGTAACTGGAAATTGCTGGAAATTTGTAGTTATATGTCGTAGGTTAGAGGGGCGGTCGATATCATGGTGGACCGTAAAAGTAGCGTGTGTTGCATGTGCACCTAATGTTAATTGTGCAGTTAAATAGAAAATTTTAGTAGGTTATGTAAACATAGACAGAACCTAAGTTGGAAATGCATATGTGGCTTCATTCAAGTCAGTTAAATGGACATTTAAAAAGGTATTTCAAGCCGTGATATGAAATTTAGTGGTCTAAATGGTATATAAGTTTTTTATGTTGTGTAATGCAAAGAAAAGAATAGTGGTTTTTAATTATTATTTTAAAGATCAATTAGCATATAAACATACAATATAAGTGCATATCAAGTGCCAACACCATCAAAAACCTACCAAATCCACAAAAGCACTAAGTATCCATCTCGTCAACCAAACTACCAAGTGTCATAATATGTACATCTACATAAAAAGCATGCCCATCATAAGAAACCAACTAAGCATCGTCGTCATCATCAGTGCTCTCAGCATTTACACCTCTTTCCCCGAGCATTGACCCATGCTCCTGATAGAAGACAACAATACGCTCATCTATCTGCGTCGCCAAGTTACTCTTTAGCCAATCATTAAGCTCATCCAATTGTCTTTGCGTCCGGGCAATCTCTTCCTCATCTATGGATCTCTTATAAGCCCTTGGGAATTTAAGAGATTGTGAAATAATTTAAGTGAATAAGAAGTTCATGGCATACAATGACAATAATTTCAAAATTATTAAGCATAACAATAAGAAAACTCAAATTATTAAGAGCCTTAGTGTTTTTAGTATAGTATTTGTTTACCAATTGTCATCCTTTGGATATTATTTTTAGATTATTATGTGTGTGTGCGCAGTGGCGGAGCCACTCTATGCTCAGCCAGGGCACAAGCCCTAGCTCAAAATCAGTGGCCCCTATGTAAAAGTTGTAGTTTTGATCCACCGGAAATGATTTGTAAGCCAATTTTCAGATTCTGCCCTACCTGAGATGAATAGCTAGCTATGCTACTGTGTGTGTGTGTGTGTTTTGTGATAGGCATACATGTCTGTGCTACGCACATGGACAGTTGTGGATTTAAAAATGAGTTTGATTCTTTGATTGTTTCAGTATCTTCTTTTCTTTACAAATAAGCAACTCAATTGTTGGCCTTTTATTTAATCTTTATTTCAATTATACCTATCTAATGTTGCCATCTTACTGATTTAGGTTTAATTTTGTGGGTTTCTTTATTGCTACCAATCTAGTAGGCACATGTTAGTCTAACGCTACTGATTAAAAAGAAAAATTTGAAGCGGAGGCTCATAACGACCCTATATAAAGTAGCTATTGACTTTTTTGTCTTTTTGGATATCAAGATGCCTGCGGTAAAATTTTAAAATGTTGATATGTATAGATATTTCGTATAGAAGCATACAGTGGGCTATTGACTTAAACAAATTCAGTTGCTGTTTCTCAAATGAGTAAAGGTTGTATAACTCTCTCTACCATCTTATAGGTCAGCCGATATTGCCCCCAACTTTCCATGTTATACGGTTTGCTGCCATTTTTACTTCATTTGCACCCGTCTCCACAATAATATCAAGCTCTATTCCAGTCTATAGGTTTGACACATGATCTGGATCCGAGAAAATAACAGCACTATAAGGCTTAGATGAGCCATTTATGTACGTGATAATAATAGATGTGCATGATTAGACGGATCAGGTAACCATCCTGGAGAAACGTGCAGCCGACCACGAGGAAATGGACCTGTTTCTCCTTTACCATCTACGTTTTCTACACAAAGGAAGCAATGAAAAAAATTAAAACAGTTTACCTTAAGAACATAATAGATGCGTGACAAAGAGGACGATACTTAGGAACGTGTACATTTACTATTGATCACGTTATTAACAGTAAATTTGGAATCCTTCATGTAAGCTTGGAAAAGTTCCCTTGCTTATGAATGAAGCGCTTCTCCATTCAAAAATCTAATTATTAAGATATTTCCTAACGATGAAGCCTATGTGATTGAAACGCTTCTATAAACCAGCCACATTCTTCTCCATCATTCAATGTTTGCTATTTAATTAAATGAAATAAATGGTTGAGATGGAAACAGGAAAAGATCAGAAGAATTAAGGTAGTGTTTGCTTTACTATTTTAAGTTTTGAGTTTTCGTCCATACAAAAATGTGTACAACGCATTCATATCATGAAAAACAACCATTTTAGAAAACAAAGTTAACACACAAAATAAAAAACAACATTTATCTATTTTTCATGTTTCGAAAAATGAAAGAAACATGAAGACCAATTCTTCCTTCCATGATTGTTACATCCCCTCCGCGGTCTCCTCCATCTTCCTTTCATTCTACCAATCCTCCTTTCACAACTTCAATGTTTTATAGTTAATTTTGAAAACTAAAAACCCAAAACTAATTTTTAGCCAAACGCACCCTAAGTTTTGGAGACAGAAATTGAACCATAGTACAGTATAAGTATACCAAGTGCATATCATGTGCCAACACCATCAAAAATCTACCAAATCCCCCAAAGCACTAAGTATCAACTTTTACGGTGGAGTAAAGATAGCACAAATAATTTCATAAATTTTATTTACACAACGCTAAAATTTAAATTGTTTTTATTCAAGGATATCACATGTATCCAGTTGTATATTACAAATAAAACTAATTTAGTACCTCAGCACAAGCAAGATTCCTCGGTGAATTGGCATGTTTCGAAACTGTAGCCTGTCGTACAATAGTATTTTGTTGGGTTTCTCATATTTCTCAGTCATGCATTGCTCACTCTTTCTTTTCTTCCACTCTTTTACCAACTACAGTTTTCTTTTCTTTGTCCAGTTGGATATTCTTTTTGGTGTGAGCAACCTTATCTATCCATTTGATGTGATCTTCAACAGAAACTTCCGAGGAACTTTTAAAAAAAAAAACTCAGCATCAAACAATTTAAGTACTGTTGGTATTACAATCATGAAAATACAATATGAACATATCACTAGCACGATCCTAAAACATGTAATGAACAATGTGCGAGGGAATATAATATATCGCCGTAATACTCTTGTTATGGGCTTTCAAACATAATTGATACACCCGATATGCAAATCAGCAAAATTCAAGAGTTGCAAAGGGATATTCCTTACAATTATTGTTCTTTGAGCAACATTTTGCTTTATCTGATTAGATATGCATGTACACGCACGCGCACACACATACACAAACATATGTGTGTATGTGTATAAAACACAAAAGTGTGAATCATTGAATTTGTTTTTCGTTATATGGAAGATAAATTCAACGACACCCCTATAGCCCTCTAATTTCCGTCATACATTATCGTTTCTCTCTTCCTACTAACTTATTTAAATACAAATAAAAGACAAAAAATGTTGTGCATTTGGGTTGCCCCCAAATAGGGGCGCCATGAAGCTACTTAGTAAAAAATTAAGAATTTAAATTGAACATCGTACCTTTTTTCCAGAAAATCAACCAAAGCAATCAAATCATATATAACAATTAGGGGTGGACGCGGTTCGGTCTGGTGCGGTTTATAGTACAAACCACTTCCACACCACATGAAAAGGTTAATAAAAAATACAAATCATTATACTAACCGTTCAAACGGATCAGTTTCAGTTTGGTTTTATTATAATACGGTCCGGTTTTGGTTTGGTCCAGTTTGAACCTGTATTAGACATGAAATAAGAGAATTACTTCCATGAACAATTAATTTACAATTGTATGACGTCATCATTTAAAGGTTAAAACACATAGTGTGATCCTGAATTGAAAGATTAGTTTCTAACTGTATGAATACTTCAATTTATGTTTAATGAAGAGTAAAATTGTTTTAGTACATTAACCAAATATCAACATTAATTAATGCATAAATATTAAGTAAAATAATTCAAATAAGATTACAATTGGCATTATACAGAAAAAAATGATATTGAAACTATTATATTGAAACAATAAAAATACCTTTGTGATAATGATTATTATTAATATAACAATAACATACGCTAAAAATAGAATATACATCGTTAAAATAAAAAAATAGATACGAATTAGTTATATTTTTATCATAAGATTATTTGTACAGGTATTCAGTTCAGTTTGGTTTAATATGATTGGGTCAACAGTTCAAATCGCAACCGAACCATATCATAGCGTATCGGTTCGGTTTGGGGTATTTGCTTTGGAAAGAGGATTCAGTTCGGTTTTCCGCACCATTTTTGTGGTTTGGACTGGGCGGTTTCCATATCGCGGTGCGGTTTATGCCCACCCCTAATACCTATAATGGCATGGGAAGCTTACAACTTCGAATCATTTCTCGTAGAGAGATTGTAGTCATATACTATATGACCGAGTTTTGATAAAACATTGTTTTCTTTGGTTCTGTTTCAGTGAGCATTATTTCTGTGGAGTAAGGAATAATTAAATATTATGTGATGGTAATATATGATGTTATTGTATCTTTGTAATCTGTTTAATATCATATTTGGATATTCATAACATTCTACCTGTAGTATGAAACTATTATATTCATGCCTATAGTAAGATGTTTAATTATTATAACCTTCATTAGAATTGTAATATATCTACTGCTATATTAATGCACTATTGTTTAGTCCCACTTTGAATCGAGTTGAATGGTTGCTAAAAAAATTCAATTGAATACAATCATTGGAATCCAAGTAAAATACCATTAGAGTTTCGTTTTATATCCAAAAATAAAGAAGATAATGAAAGATTCGATATTGTCATATGAAAGCTGAGCATGCATACTGTATGCGTATGACATTAAAAATATATAATTTCCTTGGTTATCGCCGTTGGTGAGTAACCTTCAATTTTGGATTGTTAGTTACAAAATTTTAGCTTAGTCTATGTAAAGATCTCTACAGGTTGATTTATATCAATGACTACAGTATTATACTGCTAATTTTGTATTTATCTTACCAAGTATTGTAATTTATGATCTAAATAAAACTCATGGATATTAAAAGAACATGTAGTGAAAATCAACTACCCTTCTCTACAAAAGAGAATAGTCTGAATTCTCATTAACTTGTTTAATTAGTGCAAACCACCGTTGATTTTCTTGAGTTGTAATCATTATCATCTTTGAGTGCTGAAATTTTAATTTATAAAGACTTAGTTTTACGCCAAGGGCAGACAACAAATTTCATATTCCACTTAACCATCGTACATAATAATTGGATATTATCATCTAGTACAACCTTAAAACTTTGATTAAATTTCACGTATCCATATTCCTATATTATAGTTTTCTTTATAATCTTTTTTTGTTGCAATTTTAATATAGAACTTTTTATTTACCAACATATAACCATGGAAAGTACATTGCATTAAGTGTTATATACTTATGTACTACTCATGCTATATGGAATTTATTCATTTTGCAAACAAACATATTCCAGTATTACATATAAAAACCAATAAATGTAGTGGAAACTTAATTGTTTGAGAGCTAGTAGAAATCATTATAGGACTACAATCAGAAAGAACATCTATTTTTGGACTTTTCCTACTCTTCATTTATAAGCACCTATTGCTTCATACCAAGCTCAACTCAGTCCATCAAGTAAATCAACAGATTTCCAACTAAGCACAACCCTCTTCTACAATTGGATGCTGTCCCAAAAAAAAGGGTTTAACCTTTTACCTCAATGCTTTCTACAATCTCCATCCTTTAATTCAGCCATATTTACTACTGATGTTCACAAGATGCTGAAAATCTATGGTACAGAACCTACTTTGGAACTCACGTATTACTATCCACTAAATGTACGTTCTAATTTACTGCATAAATAAGGGAAACATTCAACCTGTTTCTTCCTCATGCAGAAAAAGGTTATGGGCTCAGTATTGGATCAGGCTGCAAACCTTGCAACGGTCAACTTCAAAGTTAAAGTCACTGCTCAATTCATTTGACATTCACAGCCCCAACCCCAACCTATCTGGAAGAGACCCATTTCTTCAATTACCAATGACAGACCTAGTGTGCCAGTCAATAACATTCAACTGCAAATATAAATCCCAAGTGCCTCGGCGTAGCAGTTAACCATACATTAACTAGTCGTGCTTTAAGATGTCCACTGGCCTCCGCCATGTCAGTAATCGAAGCCCTTTGGATTCAGAAAGTCCGCAGCTTGCATGGCTACATCCTATTTGATTGCTCTAGGTTCCCCATCATGTTTAGCCTATTCAATACAGTTCCTGAACTCATCCTAGTTGCATCTCTTTTTTCCTCAAAAATAATTTATCCCCAATTAATGTGTTACTTGGTGATGCCATGTTTTCTTTATGCAATTTTCTCTGTGCAGCCACTTTAAATATCATGGTAGAATGGAGTACAGATATTCCTTATGAGAGTATTAATATGAGAAATAATAGCAGCTCAATTGATTGTGTGAGAAATGCTACATCATTAGGGGCAACCGTTTTATGTATCATTGTGGCCATAATTTGGTGCATGTTATGTACATGGAAATGCTTCTTGATGCCCTGTTTCAAAAGTATGCCCTCTGATGAATGGTTTACCCCATTTTTTTACAACAAAAATATTAACCCACCTGTAGTTTGATGGCAGAACTATCTTTGGCAAGTTTGTCAGCAATATTAACCTATTTCTGTGTGCTCAACAAATACTCCTTGACCCCTCCAAGTTTACCATTTTATTATATACATCTACAAATTAAGCATGTATCATATTATTTTCCTAAAACACGAATCAATCGAAATTAATTCTAAGCTTAAGAACTATGATAGGGTATGTAAGTATGAACTTTGACTATAATAACTATATTAGTTATGTACTGTAATAACTATGCTAGTTCTATGCTATATACATAATTTCTTGTGCATCATAATCTTAATAAATAATTATGAATTAAAAATATACAAATAGATGAGGGAAATACATAATTTTAAATTTCAAGTGTCATAATTTTTATCAATATAAAGTAGTCAAACACAATATCAATCAAAGTAGAGCATCACAACATCTCATGCACATAAACCTTCTTAAACACAAAATGGAAAATAAGTAACTAATGCAAACTTCAGACTTTTATGTTATATAGTAAAAAAAAATTATTGGTAGAAATGTACCCCTTTTAATGCTAATGGTCAGAAATATTCACACCTGATGAAAGATTTTCTAAAACCTTTAACACTGGCTCTAATAGATATCCAGATAAACAAACAAAAAGGAAGGCTAACAGATATAACAATCGATCTTGAAGATCATACCGATTATCAAAAGGAAACGTTATGGTATGTGGTGAAACAAGAAACTAAGTTGTTCTAGGACAAAAAATAAAAAGTGATTTTCGTATGTATTAAGGATATAAAAAAATATTCCACAACATATAAAAACACTGATGTTGTGAAATCCCCACCTCGAAGGTTCCTCAAATTTATTTTCTGCCTTTTTTATCAATCCACCCCCTTTGTTTCTCGTTAATCATAAATTCATTTGAAACTGAAATTTTCTTTTATGTCTTCTAATTATAGGATAGTTCTCATTTTATTTCCTTAACGTGGATTAATAGTTACAATAGTTATGAAAATGAATCCACCATATCAATCTAATATTGTAAAATTAAACACACGGTATTGAGGTAGAAAGATACTTTAAGGTATATAGTTATTTGTTGTTGTTTGTAGCTATAGCCTTAATTTGTTGCATCTTTGGATATAATAAGAATTATGGGATTGTGTGTGCCTTTTGTAAGAATGGAATGTCTTTTTATATTTGTTGTATGGTATGATACCTAATTAGTGTATATGTTAGTGGTGATTTCATTCTACTTCTCAAATTTTAATCACACGAATGGCAGGATAAACAAATGCATGCACAATTTCATGTATATGATCATAATCTTTTCAATCTATTGTTGCTTTGTTTATTCTGAGATAAAAATCAAATCTTTTACTTTGTATTGTATCAGTTAATCTATTTTATTAATGATGATTAGTTAGTAGAAATAAAATATTGTACTTCTAAATCAATAATTATTTTGTATATTTTCTGTTACCCATTAAAACGTACATACACACACCATGGCAAAGATGAGTTCTATGACAGTATTATTAAAGAATCGAATATATAGAGCAATTCGGTCGGTTCTTACAATTACATCTTAAGTTAGGTGGCCAATAAGATTTGGATAAATGGCTACTGGAAAGGAGCTTTCTAACCAGTATGAACCATTTACAAAAACTAATAAGCTGGGATATGCCACCTAGATTTTGTTTTACCCCGAGCCTTTGAATGAATTAAAGTACATATTTGTATTCGAAAGAGAAATTAGGCCCAGAAAAATTGGCAAAAATCAATCAGATACATTGAATTTTCAGGGCTTTAGTATTGCCCAGGACACATACATTAAAGATATAAGTAAACATTTTTTCTTGTATGAACTCAAGTCAGCTTTGTAACAAAGGGTGGTAAAGAAAGGATGGCACAATGGTAATTTTGATGGCAAATGCAGTAGAAAAATATTGTGCTTAAAGGATGAATTATACTCTGACTGCCAAAATAAGTTAGCAGCTGACATCATTTTATCCTATCGCGTTACTCTTTTGGCAGATAAATTTTTTGACTATCCATATAGCTTATGGTTCTAAGAACAAAAATCTAGAATTTACAACATAAAATAATAAAACATTCACCAAGCAAATAATATAAAGGCACTTGGTCAGCTATGAATGCACTTGCGTCTGTTTTCATATATTACTTGTAAACAAAGATCGATCTATAATTTTAATAATTGTTGAAACAACATAGAATAAATATGTTTTGATAGCATCAGACTTTGCGTCATTAATATAAACGGAAAATAAACTGTGAAATTGAAACATTTACAGTAAAGGTAGATAAAAAGACATATGAACTGGATAGATCGGTAAAAAAATAATAGTAGTAGTAAATTAAAAATGGATATACTGATATAAAGTTATTTTCTCACTGCCATTTCCTGAGTTGGTAAATCCACGAATTAGTTTTTAAAGTAACAAAAGTCGTAAAAAAGGGCAAAACCCAACCAACTGAAAAGGATCAGTGAGAAATTGGACAAGCGATGCCAACCAATTAGTAACTTGTATTTAAAATTAATACATTATATACTGATATAAATTTATGTTTAAATACAAGTTGTTTAATGTCCTATATTAGAATGTGGAACATACTTTAAACACCTGTTCGGATTCATCGATAGAACCATGTTTGGAAGGGGGAAAAACTAACAGACGTAATAGGGAAAAACAACAGATAGGAAAATCATCAAAAATGTACCAAATTACTGACCTTAGAATACCCTAGTTTTCGGGTAGATCAAATTCATGGTTGAACAAAAAGCTGTAGACGATGAACGTGGACATTGTAGACGATGAACGTGAACATTGGTGAGGTACGAATAGTTCGGACGCAAAGAGAGACTGGCGGTAGTAGGATCTGTTGATCTATGATTTTGAAATTGGGAAAGAGGAAAGGAGGAAAAATTATTTTAAAAACACTACACTTAGTAGCTAATTGTATAGATACAAATTAACAGAATATAAGCACCAATCCATTAAAATAAAACAATAACAATTTCAATATTTAATATAGTAGATGGGTATAAAATTTATTTTAGTGTAGTGTCTTTCTTTTCCCTTTAAAATTTAATCACAACAAACGGTTCAGTACGCTGTTCAAGTAGTAAGCAAATGCATAACAGATGGTTAATTTTTTTACTAATGCTTTGTAATTAATTGATTTGTGTGACTATAAAGATGCATACAGAACTTCAGTATAGCATAACACATTCCAAATGACTTGCATCCCCTTACAAATAATCCCTCGTTCCAACTTATACTGAGTATAAATGGTTTGTATTTAGTCCTAATTTAAGCATTTGCAAAAGTACGGCTCCACAATTTATTTGTATCTAGAACTGCTATGGTAAAACTTGAAAAATGCTGACATGATATTCAATATTGCAACAACAAAACTATTTCATGTCCGATGATAATTTGAAATAAATGTGAAACAATTACAGGAAAGAAAACAACTTAATGAAAAAAAATGTAAGTTGCCGTAGGAAATAATAGTCAAAAAATGTGTGTAAGAAGAAAGGTTTAAAGAATTAAACTATTTTGTTCATTTCAGAATTAGGTCAGTGATTCGTGTATCATTTCATATATATACATGATCGTGTCAAGACTGAAAACAATGTAATTCATTGTTTAATTCCCCACTGAAGGACAAAAGGTTCAAAATAAGCCTATTAAGTAGTTAACTTATGAATAGTTGGTCTAAGTGACTGATTTATTTATTTGTTTAATTGGCTACTGAGTGAAGACATGATAAAATACTGAATATGAAATTTTGCATTAGTTAACTGAGGCATTTAAGGTATAAACATTTAAGGGAAAAGCTAAAATAAAAACCTTCAACATGATCAAATCGGGTGGATTAATAAAGGACTTTTGTATGCAAACAAAACATTCTGTGCATATAAATT
This sequence comes from Allium sativum, assembly GCA_030737875.1. Taxonomy (NCBI): domain Eukaryota; kingdom Viridiplantae; phylum Streptophyta; class Magnoliopsida; order Asparagales; family Amaryllidaceae; genus Allium; species Allium sativum. The sequence goes on from CM060924.1 coordinate 831,639,745, forward strand.
CCTACATGTTTTAGTGGTGTTGCTAATAATTATCAGGTATGGTGAAAAAAATTGCGGCAATTTACTATTAACGGTCGGCAACATGGTACAGAGAGGATAAAGCGTAATTCGATTAGGGATTTTACCAAAAATCATGAAATTAAAAATTAAATTACTCACCTTTAAGCGATTTTAAATTATCCATCGATTCGAGCTTCGCATTCTTCATTCGGAGACATATCGCTTTCCATACTTTCAACTATGAAGTTTGGTTTAGGGTTATGAAGGAGAACGGTAATCTATCTAAGTTGGATCTAGCAATTCCATGCTTTGGATGGCCGGAAATAGTATATGCTACTGTTGAGCCCAGACAATCAGAGATATGGTCTGAGAAATTCAAAAAGCATGGACAATTTGGAATCTGGAAAATTAGGAAGAAAGAGAAGCGGTACAGTTATCGAAAACGGTTAGCGAAAAGATAGGACGGCGAAAGGTAGTGGATCTGTAAATGAAACGGAGACAGTAATACATTTCTAGTTATTTTGAAAGGGGATTGTTAATTACACGCCCGATTCGGTTAAGGGGTGTCATTTTGTTAAGGAAAAAACCGACGGTGGAAAATTTGTTAAGGGGCAACATCAGGCAAACTTTTACAGGACAAAAATAACCCTGTAAAAACGGTAAGAGTATACCGTTTTTATTTAATAAAAACGGTTTCATTAGACCATTTTTTCTATCTTTATAAGAAACTTTAACAAACAACGAAAACGGTAAGAGTATACCGTTTTCAGATTAAGGGTATTTTGGTCTTATTATTGCGAATTGTTAAGGGGTGTCTAGCCTGTAGTGTACGCCCCTTAACAAAATTTTAAAAAGTGATTTTCGTGACACCCCTTAACCAAAAACGGGGTGTCATTAACAATCCCCTTTTGAAATGACGGAATGTCAATAATAGGAAGCCACTACGGAGTGCCACGTTGGATATTTAAGAAAATAAGTGTTCCAACTCAGCTTTTCATTTATTTTGCTTTCTATTATAGATATAATAGATAGGTACCCACCCTTCTCCTTAACCTAAATTTTCCATTTTTTTTGGTCAACGACAAATCCGCCGCGTTGTTTTTCTTCCTCAACACAAATTCATGTTCTTCATAAAATCATAACAATTAAAATATATTCCTAAAAATCCCCAAACATACATATTTGAATTCACCGAGAGATTATCATCAAGTCGATACCCTTTTCAACGGGTTCGACGTCACCTTGGTTACTCGAGTTTTCTTCCAACGTAGACTAGGGCTTGCGTTCTTGAGTCGTAGGATCATCGAGGTCAATTTCTGGGTTTGGATTCACGGTCGGGGTGAGGAGGCGCATTAGTACGGAGATTTTGGTGTGTTTCGACATCAGAAAATGTCGTGACCTGTACTGTAGAGGGGGAAAGAGGTTCGACATCGCATTCTATAGTAGGAACTCGAGTTCAACATTATTAGGTGGAGGACAAAGAGAATTTGAAGGAGAAAACAGTGGTATATTTTGTTTAAATTAAAAAGGAGTATTGAAGAAGAAGAAGGAGTGTGAAGGTCTGGTAATGGCGTGGTCTAAATAGGAGGATGTCGCAATTTCTATTACTGGAGAAGATGGAATAGGTTTGAACGGGCTCGGGTATGCGGGAGAGTAAATGGGCTGAGGTGAGGCCCAACGATGAATATATTAAAGTTTAACCTCTTTTAATTACTTGTATAACTTGTAAAAATGCATATCTAATTCATACGTAAACGAAATCGAAAAAATAGGATCCGTTGGGATCGTATGGACAAGGGCTATACCATGGAACTGACTAGGAGTGAATTGGAGCTCGTTACAATTTATAGTGAAATAAATTGTCTGATCCGAATCAATGACGGTTATCGTTATTTAACGATAAACTGACCAATGTGAGTAAAACTCACTAACTCTGATCAGTTTATATTTTTATAATGTACTTCTAGTAATGATAAATGCTAATTGACTGTTGTGTGATGATTGTTTGGTTGAATTGCTTATTTATTGGTTAAAATTACAGATAACGATATATATATACAAATCGTTGCTCAAATATTGATTCTGTTTATCAGAATATTTCATATTGAAATGAAATGGATGTTATATTATATTGTTTAACATCTGTGAATGCAGTGAAATAGATTGGAGGGATCCAACTGGATTCCTCAACATTTATTTCACTGTTTTCATATATTGTGATATATGATGTGATATATAACCTGTTATTGATTATGTGTGTGTGAGTGACATTGATCACAATTATTTGGTATTTTAAATACCATAAGAAGTCGTGGGATGAAAAAGGAAAATTTCAATAAGTATATTGAAATAAAATATTAAATAAAATCGAAAGATTTTATTTAGAAGGAAGATTTCAAGCTGTATATCGAAATAAAAGTATTTTATAAAATCAACAGATTTTATAAAAAGGAATATTTGGAAAATGAATAAAATTATTAAAAAGAAGATTTCGAGTTATAAAAGAAATTTGAGATGATTTATTTAAATTAGACATGAAATAAAAATATGTTTTAAACAAATGAATTAAGTAGAATAATTTATAAATAATATTTTATAAATTGAAGTAAATTATTTATCATTGGATATATATATATATATATATATATAAGTCTGAACTTATATAGAGAAATAAAACTGATAAAGGAATCCGATTAATTTATAAATAATATATTATAAATTAAGTTAATTATTTATCATTGGATAAATGGAATATATAAGTTAGAACTTATATAGAGAAGTAAGAATCGATTTTAACATCGATATTTGAAACTGAATATGAACGTAGTGTTAACAAGACTTATTAATGGAATTATTAAAGTGTTGAATATAAAATAAGTTTTTATATGAATTGTTTATAAATAGAAGTACAAATAGAATGTTTTAAATAAGATATTATTTTAAATACGAAACCAAACTGTTTTAATTATATAAAGGATATATTATTCATATTGAATATGAATAATAGATTAAGGCAAGTATTTTGAAAAGAAAAGATTATAAAAGAAATATTATCATTCGACATGAATAATTGATTAAAATGAATATTTTATAAATAAAAACATTTATAAAGGAAACTGGAATTTTGAAATAGGAATTCAAATAGAAATGGAATTTCAAATGGCCAGGAATAAATAACTTGTTTAAAATTAAAAACAAGTAGTGTGATTTATAAACAATGTTTATAAATAAATTAAAAATAATTACCAGTGAATAATTTGGATTGTAAATTCAGCTATGAATATCGAAGTGAGCTAATCGAATATTAGTTATTCGAAGAGAGTTAATTGAATATTAGTTATTCGAAAGAGAATTAAATCGAATGTAGATCATTTAAAATAGAGTTAATCGATTATTGTTATTCGAAAGAGACATTATCAAATAGAGATTATTCGAGGCAGAATTATACATTGAGATTTGATTAGATCGAATGTAGGAAAGTACTATTTACTTTTCATTTTTAAAGCAAGACTTAATTATATATTTAATAAATAAATTATTATATATTTAATTTAAGAAATAACAGTATAATTTGGAGTTAGATTATATCAAAAGTAGGTATTATAACGTTATTGTTATAACCAATGTTTTATAAAAGAACTGGATTTATAAATTGAATCTGGGAGTTGTGTAAGCAATGATTTGATAAGAAACAGAGTTAAAGAAATTAGAAACTGACTAGAAAGTAGTGAAGTTGAATGGTTTTCTGAGTATCGATCATATCTGGGTTTCGGCCTTCGGGATTAATACTTAAGGAATCGTTCTCTTGCTAATTTACGGTTAGAGACTGATGGATAGGAAATGATAGTTGAGCGTGAATAAGAAATGGAAATGTTTTCCAATGTTAATAAGGTATATTTTCTAAATTTAGAAAATAATAATTTATGGAAACGGGAAATGGGTAAACGAATAAGTTAATGATAAATTAAAAGGAGAAAGTGATGTTGATGATTGATCGATAGAATTTCCATTTGGAAATAATATCATTGTTTGCACACATGTTTTTCTTCAATAGTTAAATCACCGACTATCGAAGTTTTTGACCATTTTTCCATCGCCGATACGGAGAGACCGGAATCAGATTCATTATCTGGAAACTACTCCGTATCGGCGTTAACATTGCGAATCAAATATAGTGAAGATAATTGAAGACAGAGTTATGCAAGGGTTGTTCTTGCGATCCTAGGTAGAAATTGCCTAAGATGGATTTACATACTAGTGTCTTCGGTTTGTCCAGTCCCAGGACAACCTGTATGGAAGAATGTCTGACAGAATATATTTACTAGATCGCGTAAGTTGATCTCTTCAAATGTATTTACGTTTGGTGGCAGAGGAATTCGTTTCTCTTAGCTGTTTACCCGTGATATGTTTAGAGAAATCAATTTGTGATTTGGCGGGTATGACGACGTGACATTCAAAGTAAATAAAGGTGCGACCTGTACGTTATGGCGTTTAGCCTCACAACTAGGAAATGTTATAAAATCGGGTAGGTCGCATGGCTAAGTGGTTAGCTGCTAGTTAGGGTGTATTGTCACCTTATCTAGAGTAATTCCATTTGCTTCTTTAATCTATTAGATGTTGTCCCTTTCGGAAACGGTTGCTGATCCCAACCGTTGGTGATAATACATTCGGTACACTCAAGCGAAATGAGTGGCCGGTCATGTTTTGCCTGGGTTACAAGATGTTCTTGTTAAACCTAGTGTATTCCTCTCTAGAGATACACTGTCGGAAGGTGGCCCCATACCTTGCTAGTTGGAATTCATTACCCAATAAGCGCCCGCGGATTTTAATTGTATATTATGTATGTGGAACGTGAGATGAAAGCGTTCTGCTAGATGATTATTATATTGTGGTTGATAAACACTATTATAATATCAAAAGAGTTTTGATTAAGATTATCGTTTCTTTCAAAAGGATTTTTGAAATGTTGAATCAAGTGTTTTGATTCTCATAAGGGAAAATCCCGTTCGGTGTTATATGGCGTGGTCTTATGGCATATCATTTATTTTCTCAAACTATTTTAAATTGTTTACTCATACCAGTCTGATGACTGACCCAGAGTTTATTTTGTTTTGTTTTACCCTAAACTCTTGGGTGCCCAAATTTGTATGGGCAGTCAAGTAGTTAGGTTTTACAGATATACTTGGAGAGATTGGAGCAGGAGGCTTCAAGATTATAGAGCTATTGTTATTTCCGTTGTGTCGTAAGTGTTGTACTCTGATAATGTTGTTGTATACATATACTGGTTTTATTTCTAAGTTAAGTATCTATTATATTTTCTTTTTTCCGCTGTGAGATTCGTGTTACCCTGATGTAGTATGTTTTTCTTCTTCTTCTATTCTAACTTTCTATATTATATATTCTCACCCTCTAATTTCTTTCATTAACTATCCGGTATTTCCGATGCTTGAATAGTTGACATTGAGTTTATGTCGGTTACTCAGGATAGCGAAAACCCGGGTCGTTACAGTTGGTATCAGAGCTGAAGGTTAAGTTATTACCTTGGCTCTGTTGCGTGACTCAGTAGAGATAGGGTTAGCAATACCCTAGATTGAGTTTGAGTGTATATATATGAGCGCGTATTTGTTGTTCAATATAAAATGATTTTTTATTGTGGAGATTTATTAATTGAGTTATTTATGAGTTCTGATCGATCGGTTTGATCCACTATATCGGTAGGAGTTAATAAACACTTGAATACGATGAAACGACATGGTATGTTTTAAAAAGAGGGTAAATGAAATAATTTTACCCGAAATATATTTTGTTATGAAAGGAATCTATATATTGGAATAATTATAATATATAGGATGTGTTGGTTGTTATTATAATCGGATGAGATTATAAATTGAAATGGTTATATAAATAATGAATTAGAATTCATATAAGTGCAATATATGAAATCAGATGAATTAAATCTGAATTTAAATAAGAATTGGAATTAAAATTCCAAAAAAAAACATGAAAAGTGCTTGTAAATGGAAATGGATTAAATATATGAGAATTTTAAAATCCTGGGAGATTATAAATTGTTTACAAGCATTGTGAAGGATATTTTGAAAGTGATTTCAAAATGAAGGTGTTAAAATATGGTTTTGAAATTGTTATACTATTGAACTCACTTCGATAGCTGGAAAATAACCCTGATGATGATGGCCACATCATCAGTGTCATTTTCGAGTTGCTAAGTGACAGATTACTACCAAAGATTTTGTTTTTGAATTGTTTTGTGGAAAGCAAATTGTTTTGAATCCTAAAAAGGGATATCTGGTTTTAGAAAAACTAAGTGGTTTAAAACTGCCAGGAAGGATTATTTGAGTTGAAAACAAATTAAATTAGAAATTTGGAAAGCCAAATTGAATTGGATTGAATTAGAAATATATAGAGGAAAATTTGGATTTGTGGGAAAGGAACTTTGGTTTGGAATGGAAATTTGACTTGGGTATAAGCAAATGATTGGGTTTGAGGATACAAACTGATTGGAGATTGATTGGAATGACATTGGTATATGTTGAATTGACAGCAGATGGAAATGATATAAATGATATGCCTGACCAAAAGGTACAAGTTTATACTTTATATGAGTATGGGATTTATGAGCTAAATTGGCAAGTCGCTTGGCTGTTTGATTTTTTTTGGTTGGAGAAGGCCTAGAGAGGCAAGTTGTAGTTTTACCGATTGAGCCGTACAAAGGAGGTGCTGGCGAAATTTTTCGAAAATTTAAGGTGTTAGAAAATTTTCAAAACATTTGAAAATTTTCATTAATAAGAATGAATTAATATTTTAATTGAAATAAATTGATTTAGCTGAGACTGAAATTTTAGAAGTAAACAAATAAATTTTACCCAGTTAATAGGGTTTATTTTCTACCTTAGCAATTTCGAGGACGAAATTATTTTAAGGGGGAAGAATGTAACGTCCCGTATTTTTATGGTATAATAATTAATTTATTTAATTATTTAAATGATGGTTTGGTAATTTAAAATGACCAAAATTAAACAATATTGAATATTTAATTAATATAAATAATATAATAGTATATTTAATTTCCAAAATAGTCGGAAATAGTGGAATTCACAATATTTTGTGAATTGGATCATTTATAATATATAACTCAGTTTAGATTTGAATTATATTGACAAATATATTATATACACGAAAGTTGAACATATAATTATATTATAATTATAATCAAGCTCGAAATGGCGTGAACTTTTGTAATTTGGCGATTAGAACATTAAATGAATATACAGAATCCGTTTTAAGTCAGTTTCTGTGAAACAAGAAACGTTTAGAGCTGGTGAAGTTTATTTTTCTAATGGAAGAGAAAAATCGAGATTTTGTCGTGTAGATTGTGAGTTGTGTCCAAATCAAATTTTTGAAAAGTCACTATGGAATTCCTTTATAATTTATAGTGATTTATTTATATTATAAAAGGATTTTAATATAAATTGCATATCGATATAATCTGGAATTTTGAAATATCAAGTTATAAATCCTGATATATTTATTTTGGTGTTATATGATATCGCATGTGAATATATATACGATAATATTAATTTTTTTAATATTAATTTAATTATTTTTAAATATATTAATATTTAAATGGGTTTATTTAGAGCTTTAAAAATAGTCATTTTTACAGACGAGCTCTGTTTTTGACGAAACTAATTTTGTTGGATCCGGAATATTAAATTATTGTTAGATTTCATTTTTTTGATTTTTGGAGTCAGTATGTGGCGCTGGGGAATTTAAATGTGGAAAACAGTCGATAATTCGACTATAAAAATACACTATGTGAGCAAACAGAGTCGGAATTCGAAGAAACCAGTTTCGTTAGGTCCATAATATCGAACTGTAGCAGCATGCCCATTTTCATGATTTTTGGATGTTGTATATGATCACACGAATTTTTAACAACAAAAACATATAGCGATTGGTTAAAATTAATATAAAAATCATATATTAAAATATTTAAATCTTCCTATAAATAGCCACCTTTCTCCTTAACCTAAAATTTTCATTTCTTTTGGTCAATGGCAAATCCACCGCATTGTTTTCTTCCTCAACACAAATTAGTGTTCTTCATAAAATCATAACAATTCAAATATATTCCTGAAAATCCCCAAACATACATATTTGAATTCACCGAGAGTTTATCATCAAGTCGATACCCTTTTCAATGGGTTCGACGTCACCTTGGTTACTCGAGTTTTCTTCCAGCGTAGACTAGGGCTTGACGTTCTTGAGCCGTAGGATCATCGAGGTCAATTTCTGGGTTTGGATTCACGGTCGGGGTGAGGAGGCGCATTAGTACAGAGATTTTAGGGTGTTTCGACATTAGAAAATGTCTTGACCTGTACTGTCGAGGGAGAAAGAGGTTCGACGTCAGGAGCTCGATTTCAACATTATTAGGTGGAGGATAAAGAGAATTTGAAGGCGAAAACAGTGGTATATTTTGTTTAAATTAAGAAGGAGTATTGAAGAAGGAGTGCGAAGGTCTGGTAATGGCGTGGTTTAAACAGGAGGATGTCACGATTTCTATTACTGGAGAAGATGGAATAGGTTTGGACGGGCTCGGGTATGCGGGGGAGCAAATGGGCAGAGGTGAGGCCCAAAGATGAATATATTAAAGTTTAATCTCTTTTAATTACCTGTATAACTTATAAAAGGCATATATAATTCATACATAAATGAGATTGAACAAAACAGGATCCGTAGGGATCGTATGGACGAGGGCTACACCATGGAACTGACTGGGAGTGAATTGGAGCTCGTTACAATTTATAGTGAAATAAATTGTCTAATCTGAATCAACGACGGTTATCGTTATTTAACGATAAACTGACCAATGTGAGTAAAACTCACTAACTCTGATCAATTTACATTTTTGTAATGTACTTTTAGTTTTGATAAATGCCGATTGACTGCTAAGTGATTATTGTTTTGTTAAATTGCATATTTATTAGTTAAAATTATAGGTAACGATATATATATATATATATATATATATATATATATATATATATATAAATCGTTAATCAAATACTGATTCTATTTATCAGAATATTTCATATTGAAATGAAATCGATGTTATATTATATTGTTTATCATCTGTGAACGCAAGGAAACGGGTTGGAGGGATCCAACTGGATTCCTCAACATTTATTTCACTATTTTCATATATTATGATATATGATATGATGTATAATGTTATTGATTATGTGTGTTTGAATGACATTGATCACTCTTATTTGGTATTTTAAATACCATAAGAAACCGTGGGATGAAAAAGGAAAATTTCAATAAGTATATTGAAATAAAATATTAAATAAAATTGAAAGATTTTATATAAAAGGAAGATTTCAAACTGTATATCGAAATAAAAGTATTTCATAAAATCAATTTTTTTTATAAAAAGGAATATTTGGAAAATGAATAGAATTATTAAAAAGAAGATTTCGAGTTATAAAAGAAATTTGAGATGATTTATTTAAATTATATATTAAATAAAAAATATTCTTTTAACAAATGAATAAAGTAGAATAATTTATAAATAATATTTTATAAATTGAAGTAAATGATTTATCATTCGATAAATAAATAAATATATATATATAAGTCTGAACTTATATAGAGAAGTAAAATAGATAAAGGGAGCAGATTAATTTATAAATAATATTTTATAAATTAAGTTAATCATTTGTCATTGGATAAATGGAATATATAAGTCAGAACTTATATAGAGAAGTAAGAATCGATTTTAACATCGATATTTGAAATTGAATATGAACGTAGTGTTAACAAGACTTATTAATGGAATTATTAAAGTATTAAATATAAAATAAGATTTTATATGAATTGTTTATAAATAGAAATATAAATAGAATGTTTTAAATAAGATATTATTTTAAATACGAAACCAACCCGTTTTAATTATATAAAGGATTTATTATTCATATTGAATATGAATAATTTATTAAGGCAAGTATTTTGCAAAGAAAAGATTATAAAAGAAATATTATTCACATTCGACGCGAATAATAGATTAAAATGAATATTTTATAAAAAATATATTTATAAAGGAAACTAGAATTTTGAAATAGGAATTCAAATAGAAATGGAATTTCAAATGGCTAGGAATAAATAACTTCTTTAAAATTAAAAACAAGTAGTGTGATTTATAAAAAATGTTTAACAAATTAAAATAATTATCAGTGAATAATTTGGATTGTAAATTCAGCAGTGAATATCTAAGTGAGTTAATCGAATATTAGTTATTCGAAAGAGAATTAAATCGAATGTAGATCATTCGAAATAGAGTTAATCGAATATAGTTATTCGAAAGAGAGATTATTGAATAGAGATTATTCGAGGGAGAATTATACATTGAGATTCTATTAGATCGAATGTAGGAAAGTACTATTTACTTTCCATTTTTAAAGAAAGACTTAATTATATATTTAATAAATAAATTATTATTTATTTACTTTAAGAGATAACAGTATACTTTGGAGTTAGATTATATCAAAAGTAGGTATTATAACTTTATTGTTATAACCAACGTTTAAAAAATAACTGGATTAATAAACTGAATTCGGGAGTTGTGTAAGCCATGATTTGATAAGAAGATAAGAAACAGAGTTAAAGAAATTAGAAACTGACTTGAAATTAGTGAAGTTGAATGGTTTTCTGAGTATCGATCTGATGTTGGTTTCGGCCTTCGCGATTAATACTTAGGGAATCGTTCTCTTGCTAATTTACGGTTAGAGACTGATGGATGGGAAATGATAGTTGAGCGTGAATAAGAAATGGAAACGTTTTCCAATGTTAATAAGGTATATTTTCTAAATTTAGAAAATAAGAATTTATGGAAATGGGAAATGGGTAAACGAATAAATTAATGATAAATTAAAAGGAGAAAATGATGTTGATGATTGATCAATAGAATTTCCATCTGGAAATAATATCATTGTTTGCAAAAATGTTTTTCTACGATAGTTAAATCACCGACTATTGAAGTTTTTGACCATTTTTCCTTCGCCAATACAGAGAGACCAGGATCAGATTCAATATCTGAAAACTACTCCATATCGGTGTTAGCATTGCGAATCAAATATGGTGAAGATAATTGAAGATGGAGTTATGCAAGGGTTGTTCTAGCGATCCTAGGTAGAAATTGCCTAAGATGGATTTACAAAATAGTGCCTTCGATTTTTCTAGTCCCAGGACAACCTGTATGGAAGAATGTCTGACATAATATATTTTTTAGATCGCGTAAGTTGATATCTTCAAATGTTTACGTTTGGTGGCGGAGGAATTCGTTTCTCTTAGCTTTTTACCCGTGATATGTTCGGAGAAATCAATATGTGATTTAGCGGGTATGACGATGTGACATTCAAAGTAAATAAAGGTGTGACCTATACGTTCTGGCCTCTAGCCTCACAACCAGGAAATGGTATAAAATCGGGTAGGTCGCATGGCTAAGTGGTTAGCTGCCAATTAGGGTGTATTGTCACCTGATCTAGAGTAATTCCATTTGCTTCTTTAATCTATTCGATGTTGTCCCTTTCCAGAAACGGTTGTTGATCCCAACTGTTGGTGATAATACATTCGGTACACTCAAGCAAAATGAGTGACCGTTTATGTTTAGCCTGGTTACAAGATGTTCTTGTTGAACCTGGTGTATTCCTCTCTAGAGATACACTGTCGGAAGGTGGTCCCATACCTTGCCAGTTGGAATTCATTACCCAATAAGCGCCCGTGTTTTTAATTGTATATTATGTATGTGGAACGTGAGATGAAATCATTCTGCTAGATGATTATTATATTGTGGTTGATAGACACTATTATTATATCAAAAGAGTTTTGATAAAGATTATCGTTTCTTTCAAAAGGATTTTTGAAATGTTAAATCAAGTGTTTTGATTCTCATAAGTGAAAATCTCGTTCCGTGTTATACGGCATGGTCTTATGAGATATCGTTTATTTTCTCAAACTGTTTTAATTTTTTTACTCATACTAGTCCCATGATTGACCCGGAGTTTATTTTGTTTTGTTTTACCCTAAACTCTTGGATGCACAATTTTGTACGGGCAGTCAAGTAGTTAGGTTTTGCAAATATACTTGGAGAGCTTAGAGCAGGAGGCATTAAGATTATATAGCTTTTGTTATTTCCACTGTGTCGTAAGTGTTGTACTCTGATAAAGTTACTGTATACATACACATGTTTTATTTCAAAGTTATGTATCTATTATATTTTGTTTGTTCCGCTACGAGATTCGTGTTAATCTGATGTTGTATGTTCTTCTTTTTCTTCTATTCTAACTTGCTATCTTATCTATTCTCACCCTCTAATTTCTTTCATTAACTATCCGGTATTTCCGATGCTTGAATAGTCAACATTGAGTTTATGTCAGTTACTCAGGATCGCGAAAACCCGGGTATAGGTTAAGAAAATGCATCAACTTCTTTATTCTCTCACTTATACTAGAAAATTCCTAGTTGCAAACCCTAATTTGGGGATTTATTTAGTGGGAAATATTTAATTTTTAAAACAAAATTTTGAATTTTATTTAGGAGAAAAGCTGTAATTAAGATACAGAAATCCTTGTAGCACTCAAGTTTTGAAAATAGGGATATTGACTTAAGTAACTAAGGTAAAAACATGGTAATTTCTGGGTTATTATATTATTATTTTGTAACTTTACATGTCTAATATAAAGAGATCCAAAAGTAATCAAAATTGTAAGGATACCTTTCGAAAGTCCAAAGGGCACGTTTGATGGAATATGTCAAGTAAGGTTTCTTTGAGGAATATGCTTTCAGAACTCCTAAAATTAAAACCAATCGAAGGTTTCTTAAAATATTCGAAATCCAAATAGAATCCCTTATTTCCTTTGCTTACAATGGAAGAGCTTTCTAAGTCCTTTTTCAAAACCCTTTATGTAGCGACAGCCCAATTGGAAATCCACTAAAGAAACTAAGGGATTACAACATCCAACGAAAATGTCTAAATGACCTCTTCGAAAATGCCTTATGAGGAATCACCTGAGAAAGAGAGACAGGGATTAGCAGACATAAGAGCAATGTTTCTTCCATATTTCGAATTCCAACCAACATACATTTAATTTTTAACTTTTATTTTGAAGGAATCCATTCCTAGAAGATGATGAAAACACATTAAAGAGATCATTCTAACTGAATGACAGTGTGACCTAAGACAATCCTTTTCCAGGTATAGGCATCCTACAAGAGCCATGCCATTTTGGGATGTTAACCAATTTTTTAGCTTACATTTTTGGCTCTAGAAGGCGGGCTTGAACCTCCGATGATCTATCAGCCTTCCTACACTACAACAAAAATGACATTTAATTGCGTTCATTTCAGCATTACATCATTTCCATTGAAACATTATTCCAACTGAATTATTATATGCCAAAACGTTGTGCCGCCTCTCTCATTATCACTTTCCCTAGGAAGCTTAATATTTCCCTCGGCTAATTTTCATTTCCCTCCTCCTCCAGTTTACTGCTGCTTCAATTCCTTTCTCATCCACCAATGTTTATGCCCTAATTCCCTCGAGTATGTGCTTCGACTAATTAATGCCTAATTCATCTCGATTATATTTTGATTGTGCACTAATTCTCTAGTCTTGTTTCAGATTTTTTGACTCAAACGTGGATTTTTTGGGGTCGATTCAAACTTTTAGTCTCAAGTACAGTAAGTTTCTTATCATTTTCATTTTTACGTTTTGATTCCATTTTCTAGTTTGGAATCTAAAAATTTTAGATTCATTTAAACGCGATTCTGATTTAGAACCAGTTTGGATTCAGAATTTATTTTTCGTGCGGTTCAAAATTCATTGCTGAGGTAGGTCAACTGTCTTATTAACGTTTATTTGTTTTTATCCACTTGAATTTTATTTCAGGCCAATGCATTTTTCTATAGATGGAAAATGGTATTGATTCTTTAAAAAGTGCCTTTGATCCCACACATAGTTAACTTGAGTACAGTTAATTTTCTAATCTTCTAACCCCTTGAAAAATTAAAATGTAGTTAGGAAATATCGTTTGTGGTGATTAAAATCAATGTATAATTTTGTCTTGTAAGTATTTATCTAGGTCTACTTTCAAAATATAGTTAACTCGAGTCGAACTCGCGGTTCTCAGCGCTGAGTTATACTCAGTGACAACCTTATGTTTAACTCAGCTTCAGCTCCAAGTTGAACCCAGCTTAAAAACTATGATACATAGTAAATCAAATTCATTTTAATGTGGTATCTGGTGTTTTTAGGGAAGAACTTTGAGATAGTAAAGTTTGAGGTATGTGAAATTAACTATATAGGTTTTCTTTGTGCAAATGTCCATTTCTACAATATGTTGTGTGTTGGTTTTTGCACTGCATCGTGATCCACTTATATGTTAAATGTTCTGCAATTTCCATATTTTCATGACTAAAACACAATTTGTTTTAAGGATGAGTCTGAGCTTTAATATTATATGCATGTGTAGCTAAATAGAGTTAAGTTTTGTTACTGTGATGGTGCATCATTCAGTGGTGAAGGCTATAATCATGTTAGTTCCCTAATTCATGCCATCTATCAAAATATTGTTACATTTAGTGTGTCCTACTATGACGATCTCAAAACCCCGTATCACGGAATTAAGGATAATCATTGGAATATAACACATTAATCATTATTAGCAGAGAATAGATAATAGCATAAACAGAAAACAGAATAATTTACATCAATATTACAGAGGATTCATAATATATAATAAAAGAGTGGCACAGTGTAGGATACAACTTATTGCATAAAAAGAAATGATCAGTCTACATTAAGATCATTGGGACATATACATCATAGATACATAATAGAAGTAAATCTGTCCACGTCGCGATAAGTAGAATCATATACATAAGGTACTAGTGGCAGAATATCAAATAGCCAAAATACTGAGCAGTCAAGTCCTCGCCGTACAAGCCAAAAAGTGCACTCCATGCTGCAGTGCAAAAGCCAAAATATACCCTGTCACCTGTCACTAGGCTGCCTGTGTGAAAATAAAGGAACCCGAGTTTGCAAAGTGAAACAATCTACGAGTCAGTCATGGGACTGGTATGAGAAATCTACTTAACTGGTTAAACAATAATAACAAGGAAAATCATAGTACCACGCCACTTTCGCGGAACGGGTTTACTCCAGTGATTGCTAGTGCATCAAATAAGGTAAATTATTTAAACAACAAAATGCTTTTTATAAAAATGCAGCCATTATAAGACCCAAGTACCATCATACAATGCAAAGAAAACCGGAGGATAAGGCGTTACCTTATAATGGCCAAAATATGTTTAATACGTGTGAAGCAAAATCATTTGATATTATTACTAGTGCATATATGTTTCAAAAGCAATTTCAATCATAAATATCAATCCTAGACGGCATAAGTACCCCATACCACTATGTCGCCATATAAAGTTACAATCAAATCCGTGATTTCGTATTAGAAATTTGGATTCCGTCATGAGTCGAGGCAAGGGGAAAGCTCCTCGCCGGCTTCAAGACACTCTAGCAAATGTCTTAGGATTCCCTACAGCGAACCCTTGGAATCGGCTGGGCCGGTCCAGACTTACGTTAGTGGATTGGCAATTCCTGAACACACATTTCCCGGTCCTATCGGACCT
Source organism: Allium sativum (assembly GCA_030737875.1). Classification (NCBI taxonomy): domain Eukaryota; kingdom Viridiplantae; phylum Streptophyta; class Magnoliopsida; order Asparagales; family Amaryllidaceae; genus Allium; species Allium sativum. The sequence continues at coordinate 831,655,468 of CM060924.1, forward strand.
ATCTATAACACCCCATGTCCATTAATGTCACTCACTAAGGGAATGCATTAACTTTCATGGAGCGTTTAAGTGAATAGAACAGAATATTACAAGACAGATACATAAAAGAGTACTTGAAAATATTATAACTTTATTGCAGTGGAAACAAAAACAAGTTTGGTTACATCTTCAAAACCCATCTTACTAAAAATAAAACCAAGTACATAATATCAGTCTTGTACAAAAGCCATCAAAGTACATAATTTTTAAGACCATAATCCCCAATCCAAAATACCATATGCAAGAGAAACAGAGCTAGGCATTACTTCCAACACTTTAAGCAGGAAAGTCTGAATCAAACTTCAGTACTCCCACCCTAAGAACCTGGGGGGAAAAGAAAGAAAAGGGATGAAACAAAGAGGGTCAGACGTAAAGTCTGGCGAGTCCAGTAACTTTAACAGTATAATAAGTAAAGCAATAGGATAAGGAATAAATTGAACATACGGAATGACTGTAACATAACGGAGGTGACACGGTAAATAAGGTAAGAAAGATTCGACAACGGTTACGCTCCTAACTACTACAAGATATTCTCTTCACCGCACTAACATACTTGTCACATACTAAAAGGTGATCCCTCTTAAACGAACATAATGATGATAGTCTCGTGTACTTCTAGTTATTGTCATAGGTGCCAATTTGCTCCTATCCCCACTAGTTGTATCCACTATCCTCCCCGTTGATTATCTATCTCTAACTGCTATCATAGGTAACCAACGTGTACTTATCACCACTAGATGTACCTTCTTACTAAACATAGTAATAATAATAGTAATAATGGTAGTTTCGTGTACTCCTAGCTGCCATCATTGGTGCCGCCTGCTCCTATCTCCACTAGTTGTACCTACTACCCTCCCCATTCGATTGGCTCCCTAACTCGTAGATACTCGTGCTGGTCCCACAGTAGGGTGTATCACTCCCTAAAGTGGCAACCTGATACGACTAGAAGGCACGACTTATACCTACACGACGCAACAGCGTCTTACCTACCAGCCCGGACCAATGCACGCACATGACCCCGTTGGACTTGCACTGCCACCGCTATCCTTTAATTGACCTCTTACAATCAACCCCAGCAAGCGTGTCCCGTCCTCGACCTAGTTCGAGCTCAAAAAGATATTAAATAGGTTACTGGTTGAAAAGGGTCCCTACACTTGACATAAGCTTCCCTCCTAAGCTTGGTCCCCACTAGGAATTCCCACTTAACCGCTCTTTATACCCATGTCAAACTACATGTTTCATCTATGTTAAGTGTTCTAATTATGTTTTCACATGTCACCCATGTTGCCAACTTAACCCTTCATCATACCCATGTATTCTTACATGTTTCACCTTGATTAAGTTTTTATTAATTATCCGCCCAGTTGATTTAACCCTATCCACTTATTAAATCAATATGTATTATTGATCAAGCTTGCCTTAATTCTATATCCACTTTGTTCATGTAATGTTGGTTAAGTTGTCATCTCACACAGGTTAACTTAACCCTACCCACCTAAGGTTTTACTTAATTTATAATTAAGTACATCTTAATTCACATAAACATTGGTTAAGAAAATAACTCCCTAAGTATCAACCCCGAAGATCGAAATCAACATCAGATTGACACTAAGAGAATTACTCAACCAACCTTATGTTATGTTCTTCATATAATTATAGTCTTGCAAGACCTCCCACATTAGATTATCGTTTTGCGGTTGTTGGATGTGCAGGGTGGTTCCAGGAAGGCTTACACCGCAGTCCAAATCTAACCTCGTGTCTTTGCATTATTACAATCCAGTTCTATGCCTTTGACCACTCACGTTAGATATCGTTTGCGGTTGCTGGACATGCCGGGCGGTTCTGGGCAGGCTTACATCGCAAACCTATCTAACCTCGTATCGTAGGCGTTCATTACTACTCAAATCATGGATTATAGCTATCCCCAACATAACCATAAATTTCAACCTAAATTTATGTGACAAATTCTAATCGCTTTATGCCTATAATATCAAGTTTATAGGTTATGTCAATTTTACACCCAAACCCAATTATGCAAATTTTGCATGTTTTACAGGTTATACATAATTTTGCCCAACCGTGGCCATCATCAATTTACGTCCAATTACCAATTATCACAATTTAATCCAAATCACATATTATAACAATTTCAAAAACTTTCCCCCGTCGTTCCCATGTATTCGTTCGCATAATTTGATGAAGAATGGTTAGGCTCGAAGGTAGCCTAACCTCATAAAAAGAAAAAGGAAAAGGGGAGGGAAGAGAGTCAAAACGGCATAAACATATGAACATAACAAGCATATGAACATAGGTGACATAAGAACATGAATAGCATATGAACATGGATAGGCATATGATAGGTTTAGGTAAAAGATGATAAACTTGCAAACTCGGTGACATCAATTACAGGCATAAGCATATGATTCAGTTAATAACCCTAATAACATTACTTTAGTTAGATTATCTTGTGAAAACTACATGAAATCACCTAGCTAGGATTATGAAAAGAAAATTGAATCGTTTGTTGTTACAACTCTAATTTGAATAATCTATATTTGATTTGAAGAAGAAAAGCTCTCTACTTGTATTTTTAGATTTGAGGCGACGGCTAGGTTAGATGAGAAATTAGCAGCATGGAGGCTAGGGATGAAGAGAGAAATGAGATTAGGGTTAGATTTAGATGTCTATTTATAGGAGCATTAGGTGTATTTGGACCTTTAGATTAACCCAAAAACCATCAGGACCACTCAGATGCCACATCAGCCCTAGGGCGAATCGGGCCACGGGTTGACAACCAAACACCTTGAATCGACCCCTAGTCGACCCAACGGGGCTCGGGTCGAGCCCAAAAATGGTGCGGTTCTACCATTCCCTCTCCCGATTCACTATTTTTAACTTTTTTGAATATTTATTTATTTAATTTATATATATCTATATATATATATATTTTTCTCATATGCATACAAACTTCAAGGCTTAATAACTTCTTCATAAGGTATACGTTTTATGCAAACCAAATGTCTATCTGGACCCAAAATTTTGAGACGAACACAATAGCGCAACCCATTTCACTTAATTCTTCTTCTAAAAATTAAGTATACTTTAATTTGTGAATTTTAATGTTATAAAATTACGGGGTGTTACATTCTCCTCTCCTTAAAGGATTTCGTCCCTGAAATCTCCAAGTTAAGAATAATGTATCCTACCAACCAATCATCCATCTACTCAACCATCATCCACAAGCATCCACTGTCCTTAAAGAAATTTCTAATGCTATATGAACATATGCAAAAGTGTGTGTATATATTCCTTGTCTAATGCAAAGATCAGGCGGTCCACTGATTCAGTTGACCTCCTTAATGCGAATTATGTCAGTGCCATGAGTCCAACATGTATGCAGTAGAACCCTAATGATACATATTATTTCTACATGAGTGCACAGTCATACATCCGAATGCAACGTCCACATGATAACATACCAAATTTTAATAAGCAAACAAATATATGCAATATGCAATATGAAGTGACTGAGCCGATTTAAGTGCCTAAAGTGTGTGTAAATGCATCCACGAGCAACCACTTGCATCCACAAAACATAACATGTCTCAAACACATAGGACTTCTACCTAAAGACCGAAGATATACTCGAGAGAATACCCTAAACGATAGAACGAGTATCAACTAAGAGGTAGAAAAGGAGAAGTTAAGAATATATACTAAAAAAGGAAAGGGTACAATGTATGAATCTTATCTTTCGTCTCCCAAGTGGCGTCTCCTTGATCATCTCCCCGTTGAACTTTAACCAACTTGACCACTCGGTTGCGCAACTTCTTGACCTCCGATCCAAGGATGCATGTAAGAGCTCGTCTAATCGTAGCATCTCACTCTACTTCCACTTCTCTAAGCACGCTCGGCTCTACTACTTCCACAGCATCATGCAAACACTTCCTCAAATGTGATACATGAAACATGTCATGTACACCTCTAAGCTTCTCAGGCAACTGCACTCTGTAGGCCATCTTTCCAATTCGCTCTGTAATGGGAAATGGCCCTATGAATCTTGGTGCCAATTTCCCTACTGCTCTAAAGCGAACAACATTCCTCAATGGTGATACCTTGTTAAAGACCATGTCTCCATTTTCGAACTCAAGATCGATCCTTCTCTTATTAGCCTATAACTTTAGCCTGTCCTGTGCTGTATTCACGCGCCTTCAAATCAAGTCTACTTTCTTTGAAGTTTCTCTAACCATATCAGGCCCAAGCAAAATCTTATTTGTGGACTCCCACCAACAAGTCGGTGATCAGCACGGTCGTCCATAAAAAGCCTCAAAAGGAGCCATGCCAATACTAGTCTGATAGCAATTGTTGTAGGCGAACTATACTGATGGAAGATGCTCTTTCCCATGTCCCTCCAAAGTCTAAGTTACATAACCTCTAAAGGTCCTCTAGAATCCAATTCACTCTTTCGGTTTGGCTGTCCGTCTGAGAATGATAAGCGGTGCTCAAGCACAATTTCATTCCTACCGCCTCTTGCAAGCTCTTCCAAAACTCACTGGTGAAAATGGGATCTCGATCACTCATAATACTGGAAGGTATGCCATGCAAACGAACTATCTTCTGGAGGTAAACTGATGCTAACTATGTCGCTGTCCTCTTACTTTTAACGGGAATGAAATGGGTGCTCTTAGTAAGTCTATCTAACACTACCCAAATCCCCGTATTACCCTTCCTTGACCTTGGCAACCCATAAACAAAATCCATGGAAACGCTTTCCCACTTCCATTGTGGAATCACTAGAGAGTGAAGCAAACCACCATGCTTTTTTTGCTCAGCTTTAACTTGCTGACACATTAAGCATTTAGAAACGAAAACCTCTTATTCTTGTTTTATTATTTGGGATCTTCCTATCTTGAATTGCCATTACCTTCGCAGGATCCACAGCTATCCCTTGCTTAGAGACCTCGTGCCCTAAGAACCTCACTTCCTTCCTCCAAAACTGATATTTGGAGAATTTAGCTTTGAGTATATGTACTCGAAGGGTCTCTAAAATTTCCTTAAGATGTAGGGAATGCTCTCCCTCTCTTCTAGGGAATATCAAGTTGTCTTTCACAAAGATTACCACGAACTCATTTAGAAACTCCCTAAACACCCTACTCATCAAGTCTACGAAATATGCAGGTGCATTCGTCAAACCCAAAAGGCCTGACGAGCCACTCAAATAAACCATCGGGAGTCCTAAAAGCAGCCTTATCTATACTATCCTTAGCTACCCTCAACTGATGAAATCCTGTAGCTAAGTCCAACTGTGAGAAAACCGAAGCACCAACCAACTGATCGAACAAATCATCTATCCTCGGCAATGGGTGTCTGTTCTTCTTCGTGAGTTTATTTAGCTCTCACACACAATCTAAGTGAACCATCCTCCTTTGTAGAAAAAACAGCTGGAGCACCCCACTCCGAGATACTTCTCCTTATAAACCCCTTCTCAAGCAACTCTTTCACTTGTTTACTAAGGTCCCTCCTTTCCCTAGGTGCCATGTAGCGCACAGGCAACGCAACTGGCTTTGCATTGTCCACCAAGTATATACGGAAATCAATCTCACGCTTGGAGGTAAACCCCTAACCTCCTCAAAGACGTCATCATACTCACGGACTACTCAACCAGATTGCAAATCATCAATAGAAGTGTCAAGAGATTCTAGGTAGCTAAGCACCACCGAACCCATAGGATCGCATGAGACCTCAAGAGTATTACTCAAACTAGAAAATAGTCTAACTACCCCCTTTCACAATCGAGCGTGGCACTATAATTGGTTAGCCCATCCATTCCTAGAATCAACCCATAGCCCGTGAAACCAAGCACATAAGCGTTGCTTCAAACCCAACGCCATACACAAAAATTCTCAAAACCCCGACAATTCATAGAAAGACGATCCATACCCCTAATAGGATTTGAGACACTAACGTGATCCACTACTATCCTAGTATCTAGGTGCATAGACTTAACAACAAAAGCATACACGAACGAATGTGAAGCGCCAGAATCAAACAAAGTACGATCAGAATGATCAAAAAGGAAAATCAAACTTTCAACAGGAACATTTTTACCTCTATCAGGTATGCCGACCGTGAGAGCACTCATTTGCTCCCCGGAAAATCCTGTACTATGTCCTTGCCCTTGCCCTTGCCTTTGCCCTTGCCCTTTTGACAATCCCCGATAAGATGTCCCATCTCTTCGCAATGATAACTACCAGTTTTCTTCCAACGGTCTTTGGCTATATATGACCCACCATATCTCTGTAATGACACTCCCTATTTCCTCGGGGTCTATAGTTCTTTCCACCCTTCCTAGATTCCACTTTCTTGTTTTATGATTCTTCAACCTTGACCTCCTTCTTTTCTCCTTTATCTCTTTGTGCGTCAAGGCTACATCCATGAGTTTCTCATCCTTGGGTTGCGCTCCTTAGCCCAAACCCCCTCATTCTCATTCTTATGATACTTGTTAACAAGTCTCTCTCTAAAGCTGCTTCCATTGCGCGGAAAACCCTACAAAGCTTGAAGGAAAAATTAGCCGTAGATGTAACTACTGCGGATATAGATGGAAGTTGGGCACTTCTTTGCCCTTCGACCGGCGCCATAGTCTCATCATGCCTACGGAACCTTGTCGCGATGAGGTTACCTCCCAGAAAGCCAGGAGCCCCGGAGACTCAAAAAGAAGGAAATAAGGATTCAAACAGAAGAATCAAGAGATAATGCATATGGATTTAGGGAATATGTCTTCAAAACAACTTCCTTTTGAAAATACTTCTTTTAAAACCATTTTGAAAACAACTTTCAAAATCCTTTACCTGATCCGGTAACCTTCAGCTCTGATTTTACGCGTAACACCCCATGTCTATTAATGTTGCTCACTAAGGGAATGCATTAACTTTCATGGAGCGTTTAAGTGAATATAATAGAATATTACAAGACAGATACATAAAAGAGTACTTGAAAAATTTATAAATTTATTACAGCGGAAACAAAAACAAGTTTGGTTACATCTTCAAAACCCATCTTACTAAAAATAAAACCAAGTACATAATATCAGTCTTGTACAAAAGCCATCAGACTACATAATTTTTAAGACCATAATCCCCAATCCAAAATACCATATGCAAGAGAAACAGAGCTAGGCATTACTTCTAGCACTTCAAGCAGGAAATTCCGAATCAAAATTCAGTACTCCCACCCTAAGAACCTGCGGGGAAAAGAAAGAAAAGGGGAGAAACAAAGAGGGTTAGACATAAAGTCCGGCGAGTCTAGTAACTTTAATAATATAATAAGTAAACCAACATGATAAGGAATAAATTGAACATAAGGAATGACTGTAACATAATAAAGGTGACAAGGTAAATAAGGTAAGAAAGATTCGACAACGGTTGCGCTCCAAACTACTATGTGATATGTTCTTCACCGCACTAACATACTAGTCACATGCTAAAAGGTGATCCCTCTTAAACGAACATAATGATGATAGTCTCTTGTACTTCTAGTTACTATCATAGGTGCCAACTTGCTCCTATCCCCACTAGTTTTATCCACTATCCTCCCCGTTGATTATCTATCTCCAGCTGTTATCATAGGTAACCAACGTGTACCTATCACAACTAGATGTACCCTTTTACTAAACATAGTAATAATAATAGTAATAATAGTAGTTTCATGTACTTCTAGCCGTCGCCATAGGTGTTGCCTACTCCAATCTCCACTAGTTGTACCTACCACCCTCCCCATTCGATTGGCTCCCTAACTCGTAGATAGCCGTGCTGGTCCCACAGTATGGTGTATCGCTCCCTAAAGTGGCAACCCGATACGACTAGAAGGCACGGCTTATACCCACATGATGCAACAACGTCTTACCTACCAGCCCGGACCCATGCACGCACATGACCCTGTTGGACTTGCATTGCCACCACTATCCTTTAATTGACCTCTTACAATCAACCCCAGTAAGTATGTCCCTTCCTCGACCTAGTTCGAGCTCACAAAGATACTAAATAGGTTACTAGTTGAAAAGGGTCCCTAAACTTGACACAAGCTTCCCTCCTAAGCTTGGTCCCCACTAAGAATTCCCACTTAACCCCTCTTCATACCCATGTAAACTACATGTTTCATCTAGGTTAAGTGTTCTAATTATGTTTTCACATGTCACCCATGTTACCAACTTAACACTTCATCATACCTATGTATTCTTACACGTTTCACCTTGATTTATTGTTTATTAATCATCCACTCAGTTGAATTAACCCTATCCACTTATTAAATCAATTTTTATTATTGATTAAGCTTGCCTTATTCCTATATCCACTTTGTTCATGCAATGTTGGTTAAGTTGTCATCTCACACAGGTTAACTTAATCCCACCCACCTAAGGTTTTACTTAATTTATAATTAAGTACATCTTAATTCACATAAACATTGGTTAAGAGAATAACTCCCTAAGTATCAACCTCGAAGATCGAAATCAACATCAAATTGACACTAAGAGAATTGCTCAACTCAACCAACCTTATGTTATGTTCTTCATATAGTTATAGTCTTGCAAGACCTCCCACATTAGATTATCGTTTTGCGGTTGGTGGATGTGCCGAGTGGTTCCGGGCAGGCTTACACCGCAATCCAAATCTAATCTCGTGTCTTTGCATTACTACAATCTAATTCTATGCCTTAGACCACTCACATTAAATATCGTTTGCGGTTGCTGGACATGTCGGGCGGTTCCGGGCAGGCTTACACCGCAAACCTATCTAACCTCGTGTCGTAGGCGTTCATTACTACTCAAATCATGGATTATAGTTATCCCCAACATACCCATAAATTTCAACCTAAATTTATGTGACAAATTCTAATCGCTTTATGCCTATAATATCAAGTTTATAGGTTATGTCAATTTTACACCTAAACCCAATTAGGCCAAATTTGCATGTTTTACATGCTATACATAATTTTGCCCAACTGTGGCCATCATCAATTTATGCCCAATTACCATTTATCACAATTTAAGCCAAATCATATATTACAACAATTTCCAAAACTTTTCCCCATTGTTCCCATGTATTCATTCGCATAGTTTGATGAAGAATAGTTAGGCTCGAAGGCAGCCTAACCTCATAAAAAGGAAAAGGAGAGGGAAGAGAGTCAAAACGACATAAACATATGAACATAACAAGCATATGAACATAGGTGACATAAGAACATGAATAACATATGAACATGGATAGTCATATGATAGGTTTAGGCAAAAGATGATAAACTTGCAAACTTGGTGACATCAATTACAGGCATAAGCATATGATTCAGTTCATAACCCTAACACCATTACTTTAGTTAGATTATCTTGTGAAAACTACATGAACTCACCTAGCTAGGATTAAGAAAAGAAAATTGAATCGTTTGTTGTTGCAACTCTAATCTTGAATAATCTCTATTTGATTTGAAGAAGAATAGCTCTCTACTTTTATTTTTAGATTTGAGGCGGCTGCTAGGTTAGACGAGAAATTAGCAGCATGGAGGCTAGGGATGAAGAGAGAAATGAGATTAGGGTTTGGTTTAGGTGTCTATTTATAAGAGCATTAGGTGTATTAGGACCTTTAGATTAACCCAGAAACCATCAAGACCACTTAGAAGCCACATTAGCCCTAGGGCGAATCGGGCCACGGGTTGATAGCCAAACACCCTGAATCGACCCCTAGTCAAGCCAGCAGAGCTCGGGTCGACCCCAAAAATGGTGCGGTTCGGCTAAACCCCCTCCCGATTCGCTGGTTTGAACTTTTTTGAATATTTATTTATTTAATTTATATATATATATATATTTATTTATCATATGCATACAAACTTCAAGGCTTAATAACTTCTTCATAAGGTATCCGTTTTGTGCAAAACAAATGTCTATCTTGACCCAAAATTTGAGACGAACATAATAGTGCAACTCATTTCAGTTAATTCTTCTTCTAAAAATTAAGTATATTTTAATTTGTGAATTTTAATGTTATTAAATTACAGGGTGTTACACTATCCATCGGCCCCATAGAGACCGATATAATTGAGGCGCCTCGCATTCCAACATCCACAAAGTTATAATAATCAACGTTGTCCAGGCTAGTAAAACGCTGACACCACCCATAGCTAGAAAGAAACGTCACGTTCTCGCAGTGGTCCTTATCCCTTTTTAACTCATACCAAGGTGTGAGGTTCGCAAATCAACGCTATACACAAAGCTACGATATATTAAAGTCGTGCTTTGATCATCAACCACAAGACTCTGCTTTTCAACAAAATCCTTGATTACTACATCTCCGCATGCCACACAGGCAATTCACTCCATGCGACTGATTTCTATCGATATATAGCCTTTGAGCTCGTACGTCTTAGAGAAGGGCGTTAAGCAAGAGAATAAATTCTCCGCCGCCAAATAGATATATATTTAATAGAGATCAATCAACACAGAACGAAATCCAATGTTAGACACACATCCATTTATAAGTCCATTCTGGGTCTGGACGAAACCAGAGGCACCTTATTCCTGCTCTCGTATGTCCAATATAGGAGAGAGGTCCTCGCACATCCAGACGATCAACAAGTACGTACAGACCACTACCACTATAACCTCGTCAAGGGAGCTACCCATCTCGAAGGCATCAGTAGTAATCTACACAATGTGAAGATCATCGGTCATGCACCGTCTTCATATCTTCGACATTTATTCATCGATCAATTATTTGAAATGAGAATTACTTGGCCTTTTGAAATAATTCAGTATTTTAGAATTCAATTCAATTATGTCCGTGGTTAAATTATTTGACATCCACATTTACATTCTTTATATAATTTTAATGTCAAGCACATTCAACCATCAAATATCAAGCAAACCGAGTAGAATCGGTTTATTTCCATTCCATATCGCCTATAATATTTTATAATGATATTTCGCTATTTTTGTTTATAAAAAAATAGCGCCATTTTATTAAACGACGTTTCAGGCCATAACGTGGCCCTGGCGCTGTTTTTCTCTAATTTTGATTTTCACATTTCTCCAAATCTAAGCGTCGGATCTTACTGAAGTTAAGTCCGTTGGAAAGATCTCTTCAAAGCGAATCCAACGGTTCCGTTTTAGGAAAATCCGATGGTAGGTTCTCTCAAATATAATCGTTTAAAGTTACGATTTCAAAATAAAAACTGTAGCGTCGTTATTCATTTTATTTAATATATATATATATATAATTCAGTGTGGTGCTATTTTTATTCAAATTTGAATTAAACATTCCACACAATCCAACCGTTGGATTCTAACAAACTTTATATCGTTGGAAAGATTTGTCCAAAGCGAACCCAACGGTTCCAATTTCGTGGAAATCTGATGGTCGGAATTCTCTATGTAATCATTTAAAATTATGATTCCAAAACACGAACTGCAGCTGCGCGATTCATTTATTTAATTTATGTATATATATATATAATTCATTCGACGATTTCCATATCGTTTTTCACTTCAAATATTTCACTAACGCCTTTAAATTTTAGAAAATTTCGCCATAACCTCCTTTGCACGGGGAGGGGTTTGGAAATTTATTGGGCCGTATAAGGCACCCAATAAATCCTAAAAAGCATGCACATATTTATAGTGATATATTCTGGTGTCCACAGGGGAGTGTGTATAGATCATAACTCCAGAGAATAAACTCTCGTCACCCTATAAATGGTTTTTGTGCCTTAATGACTAGAGAGACGTGTTTATTGTCATCTCCAGACCCGTGTGGGTTTTTATTATTAATCTAGCAATTTACCGTTATATTTTACATAGTCCATATCAGTCTTCAGTTCAACCTGAAATATAGTCATCGCCATACAAGCTTCTCGCTTGTATGGTAAATCTTCCACCTCGTTACATAGGCTCCAAATGCTTATGTGGTATATGATAGGGTATGCTATCTTCAAGAAGTATGCCATGTAATGTAGTTCAAAATTAATTGTTACTATCCTATGGCGACGTTTATTATTTCACACAGAACAACCAGCACTTCGCATCCAATGGCATTCACAGGAGTTTATATAATGATAAATCGCGCGTCCAACTCATTAAGGCTTACCTTTTTGTCGGGCATGCAAATATATTCTTTACTCAATAGCTAATCCATATTCCTGTTCAACACATGTATATATATGCAGAACTAAACTAGAAATAATATTTCTAGCGAACAAATGTTTGTTTCAACACACAGTTATTTTTAACACATCTTATATAGGATAAAAATGATATTTTTGGCGAATAAAAATATGTTTCAACATATGTGTATTTTTAACGAGTCGTATACATGACAAGATTGATATTTTTATCATTCAAACGTATGTTTCAACACATATGTATTTTTAGCGAGTCGTATACATGATAAAAATGATATTTTTATCGTTCAAAATATTTATTCCACACATGAATGTTTTTAGCACTTCATATTCACAATAAAATGTTAATTTTATTGTTCAATACTTTTATTCACCACATGAATTCTTTTCAACACATGAATATTTTAAATAGTTCATACATATAATAAAAAAGATATTTTTATCGTTAAAACAATTTATTTGAAACACGAATATTTTATATACTTCATACATAAGATAAAGATGTTATTTTTGAAGTGAAAATAATTTATTTAAAACACTACTATTTTATATTGTCCATATATATGATAAAAATGTGATTTTTATCTTTCAAAGTATTTATTTAACACATGAATGTTATTCAACACACGAAGATTTCATATACTTCACACACATAATAAAAATGTAATTTTTATTATCTAAGCAATTTATTCGACACATGAATATAATTCAACACATGAAAATAATTCAAACACATAGATATTACTGAAAATTTCGATAGCATAATGGTAGGGGGTTAAAAACCGGCACCGTCCCGAGTACGGCTCCTCACATTACCTTAGGCCTCGCGGCGTTCCATTAGGGGCTTATCTAAATGATCTAAGATCAATTTCATATCATATTTATTTTCCACAACAATTCCCATTGTTTCAACCACAAAAATTTCTTTCAACCACAAAAAATTATTTCCAACCATTAGCATTTTAACTAATTTTCAACCACTCGCATTATAAATCAATTTCACGTCAATCACAATCAATTCATATCGTCCATGGTCTGTGGACAAGGTGAGTATATATATATATATATATATATATATATATATATATATATATATATATATGCATATGTATATAAATACATTTCAATTCCATTTCAACCCATCTATGATTTTTACAATGCATGTATAATTTATACATCGCTCATATAACTTATACAACGCTCATACATGAGGTGTACAATGCATATATAATTTATATTTCGCTCATATAATTTATACAATGCATTTCCATTCCATATTGAATTTAGATGTCTTACATTGATTTTAATCCTTTTGAAATTTGTAGCGAGCTCGGAACACGTTCTAACTTCTTCTAGAATGTAGATGATGTCGCTACAAGTCCGATGTTTCCTGTTTCATCGAATTTTGTCAACATAGCAAAAAGATATGATTTTTATTTGAAAATCGCTATTTGCAACACTTTAAAGAATTATGGCCTTTAATTAAAAATCAGGCCGTTACCTTCAGCTAAACCTTCCGAACTAGGTTTTGATTTTCATCACAAACTGTTGCACGATATGAAGATCGGGCTACGCCACATGGAAGAGGATCGAGAGGCGCACTGGCGCCACCCCTGGTTGGCGAACTCGAACGAGGTAGGGTGGGGGTACGACTTTAAGTTCGAGACTTCCCGGAGGCGATGCGCAGTGATTACTTGACGATAGAGGGAAAAACTAGTATGGATTTGAAGAGGATGGAGAAGTCTTCAAAAAGTTGAACTGAAGCAAGGTCAAATTCGAAGCGATTTGGCCGGAAAATGATCGGGAACGGAGGAAGCTGCTGCGCCGTCGGTCGAGAGAGAAAGCGGAGGTTTTCTGATTTTTTTTATAATTTAAATTATGAATGGAAATTTATTATTGGCTGATATATATATTATTTCAAAAATTAGAGTTTTCTTAGACGAGCGCCAATTCAACGACTGTCGCCCCTAGCTAAATATCCCTATTCCGAACACAATGGGATATGATTCGTAAGCCAGTTCGACTATTAAAGTCAGTTATTCTTCAAATTAAAATATAAAACATTCAAATTCTGTTTTGAACGTACAATTTAATTTGGCGGGGCCACATACTGGTTCTAAAAATTCCCAAAAAAATTATCAAGCTATGTTGGAACGATACGGTCCCAACAAAACTGATTTCACCGAATTCTGAGACCATTTGAAAAATGGCCATTTTCTGGTCGATCCAATTTGACTGAAATCAACTAAACACATTTTCCTGTGCCACGCTTACATATTGATTCCAAAAATTATGGAATTCGAAACCTAGCAATAAATTGACATCTCAGATCCGACAAAAGTGGTTTCGTCGAAAATGGAGGTCGTTTGCAAAATGTCTATTTTCAAGGGCTATATTTATTCTATAGTGACTTTCCTGAATATTCAACTGGCCATAACTTTTGATTCCTGCAATGAAATTTTTATTTTTCAGATTCGTTAGAAAGATATTCTTAAACAAATTTAAATATTTTTGGTTTCGCTAAAATCCGTTTTATTTTGCATCTTGTACGTTCAGTCAAAGTTCGAATTCAAAATTTTAAACTGCCGCACTATTTCTAACTCGTTATTTTATTGAAATGAATTATTTCAATTACTCCAAATTCATTAAAATAACCAAATTTTAAATTGGCTCGTATTTTCTGGGTTGTTGCAATCTCCTCCACTAAAAACTTTTCATCCTCGAAAAAGAAACAGTAGTAAAGTAGGAAACAAAATGGAAATGCAAAGTACTGTAAATGTACCTTGCACCAGAGTTAGTCAGAGATGTCCATTTTGCAATTGGGATAAGCTTGATTAATGCTTTCTTCTGTCTCCCAAGTACAGTCTCTAGGATCTCCACTGCACTTTAACTAAATCAACCTTCTTGTTCCTTAGCTCTTTAGTTTCTTTGCCAATAATCTTTATCGACTCTCTACTAACTGCTAATTCTGGAGTAATTTCCAAGTCCTGTTGCGCTGCTTCTTCTACAACAAGATCTAGATCATGCACATGCTTTCGAAGTTGAGATACGAGAAACACATTATGTACTCCAGGAAACCAATCAGGTAATTGAACCCTATAAGCGAGAGTTCCAATTCGTTCAAGTATAGGAAAGGGACTAATAAATCTGGGTGCCAACTTCCCAGTTTTACCGAATCAGATTACTCCTCTCATCGGAGAAACTCTCAAATAAACATAATCACCAACAGCAAATGCTAAATCTCTTCTTCTAGAATCATCATAACTTTTCTGTTGGCTTTGAGCTATTTGCAATCGTTTCTTGATGAAATCGACTTTGTCTGAAGCTTCGCGAATCATGTCGGGTCCCAACACAAGTCTATTGCCAGGTTCTACCCAACATGCGGGGAATCTGCACAGTCTACCGTATAATGTTTCAAATGGCGACATTTTCAAGCTTGCCTGATAGCTGTTGTTGTATGAGAACTCTGCCAAATGCAGGTGGTCTTTCCATGATCCGCCAAAAATTAATAATACAAGCCCGTAGTAAATCTTCTAGAATACAGTTCACCCTCTCAGTTTGGCCATCTGTCTGAGGGTGATACGCCGTGCTCAAGTTCAACTTTGTCCCCAGTTCTACTTGAAATGCCTCCCAGAATTTTCTAGTAAATATTGGATCTCTATCACTGACTATACTGATCGGCACTCCATGTAACTTAACGATTTCTCTGGTAAAAAATCTATGCTAGACTTTGAGCGGTTCTATTGGATCTGACAGGTATGAAATGGGCGGTCTTCGTGAAGCGATCTACGATCACCCAAATACTGTCATTTCCTTTCCTGGTTCGGGGTGAACCATCTATGAAATCCATGGAAATCTGTTCCCACTTCTAGCTTGGAATTTCCAACGATTGCAATAATCCGGCAAGTTTCTGTTGGTCACTTTTGACTAGTTGGCAAGTAGAGCACCTGCTAACATATAGAAAATTGTCTCTCTTCATCTCCTTCCAGCAGAATGTGCATTTGAGATCATTGTACATCTTACTTACCCCAGGATGAATGCAAAGATTGGATTTATGTCATTCATCAAGCACTTCTCTTTTGAGCTCTGGGATATTGGGAACACAGATTCTTCCTTTTAATCTCAGAACTCCTTCACTATCTACTTGGAAACTGGAAACTTCTCCCCTTTGAATTTTTTGGTCATCTCGTTAACAGAATTATCGTCTTTCTGAAGAACGACAATCTTGTCAATTAATGAAGGCATAATAATAAGGTTGGCGATGATTGCGGTTTTTCTGCTAAGCACATCCGCTGCCACATTGGCTTTTCCCGGTGTATACAGAATATCTAGATCATACACTGCAAGAAATTCTAGCCAACGCTATTATCTCATGTTCAAGTCTTTCTGGGTATATAGATATTTCAATGATTGATGGTCTGTATATAATTCTAATTTCTTGCCCAATAAGTAATATCTCCAGATTTTCAAAGCAAATACGACGGCTAGCAACTCAAGATCATGAGTTGCATAATTCTTCTCATGCGACTTCAACTGACGGCTAGCATAACCGATTACTTGGCCTCTTTGCATTAATACTGCACCAAGACCTCTAACAGAAGCATTCGTCCAAACCGTCAAATCCTGGTTGCCATCGATAATTGTTAATACTTGAGCTGTTGTCAATTTTAATTTCAGTTCCTGGAAAACTTCCTCACATTCTTGAGTCCGCTTAAATCTTTCATGCTTCTTAGTAAGCTTTATTAATGAATCAGATATCTTTGAAAAATTCCTTAATGAATTTCCGATAATAACTAGCTAATCCAAGAATACTTCGGACTTTTGTGGGTGTAGTAGGCTGCTTCCATTCTTGAATTGCTGTAATTTTGCTTGGATCCACAGAAATTCTTTTCTCTGACACGACGTGGCCAAGGAACTTCACTTCATCTTGCCAGAAGATACATTTAGAGAATTTAGCTTTGAAGACGTTCTTTCTCAAGATCCCCAATACTTGTTCTAAATGTTTTTCATGCTCTCTTTCTAACTTGGAGTAGATTAAAATATCATTGATGAATACCAAAACAGGTTTATTCAAGACTTCTTTGAACACTCTATTCATTAAATCGACGAAGTAAGCTGGAGCATTGCATAAGCCGAACGACATTACTAACCACTCATAAAATATGTCTGGACCTCTAAAAGCTGTCAAAGGAACACATTCTTTGGCAATTCTCAGTTGATGGAAACCTGTAGCTAGGTCCATTCTGGAAGTACTCGCGCTCCATTAAATTGATCCAACAAATCATCGATGTAGGGTAATGGATATTTGTTCTTGAGCGTCTGCTTGTTGAGGTCTCGATAATCAACACACAATCAGAGAGTATCGCCCGACTTAGGGACAAACACTACAGCGGCACCCTAATTAGAAAAGCTGGGTCTGATCAGACCTTTCCATAAAAATTGTTGAGTTTGATCACCCAATTCTTCTTTTTCTTTTTGAGTCATTCTTTGTATTGGATGTACTACGGGTCCGACATTCGGAATTAGATCGATCCTGAATTCAATTTCTCTTTGCGGAGGTAAGTTATCAACTTCTTCGAACACATCCGCATAATGTTTAACGGTAGGAATGTTTTCTAATAAGGTGGTAATAACTTCCAGCTAGACCAAAACTCTTTTCTATATGAGTCTAAGCCATGGCATAGTATAGTAATATGCCCAAGCTTTATTTTAATCTCTACTTCTCTTTCGGCACATCTTACTTCGGCCTCGTATTTGGTTAACCAGTCCAAGTATAATATCAAATTCGAAAAAATCCATTATGATCAAATCAAAATAAAACCGATATTGAGAAAAAGAAATAGGTACTTTACAATATGAATCGAGAACAATAGACCCTCCTATCGGGTTATGAACTCTAACCGATTCTTTAAGCTTTCGATTTAACTTTAACTTTTTAACAGTGTTACTTGCAATAAAACTTTGTGATGCACCAGTGTCAAATAGTACGGAAACAGGAATATTTTTAATAGTAAGGGTACCTCCTAAAACATCAGGTTTACCTGCTCCCGGAGTAGTAGCTGGCGGGTTCACCCCGTCATATACATGTGCAACCTGAGCATTCTTAAGCAATGGGCAATTGGTCTTGATATGCCCCTTTTGATGACAGTTGAAACACTCTCGCCTATCACCGGAATTCTGACTCGAGCTTGCTTGGGTGGTCTTCTGCTGCTTCAGAGCGGTGCATACATTGGAGTAGTGGCCAGCTTGACCGCAGTTGTAGCAACTTCCCTTGGGTGGCCTATTTGTTTGCGGCTTGGCATTTGCTGTTTTATTGCTTGATTCGGGCTGCCTTTCTGAAGTCTTGCGCTTATTGCCCGTTCGATTCTTTGCACGATCTGTTCGCATGTTCCTCAAGTATAAGCTCTTATAATTACACACCATATCCACCATGTCGGCGAATGTAAGCATAACGTGGCTCATGGCCCTATTCTGGTACTTGCGCTGAAGTCCATGTATGAACCTCTAATTCTTTGCCTTAACTGTCAGAATGGACTTTGGAGCATAGCGGGATAGCTGAGTAAACCTGCTAAGATATTCCTAGATGGTGCAATCTCCTTGCTGGAGATTGGCAAACTCATCATGCAAGCGCTCCATCTCTTGCTCTGGAACGAACTACACTTTGAACAGTGTTTTGAATTCATTCCATGTCATCTCTACCTCTTCCTCATTCAAGGTAATGGCATCCCACCATAGTTGGGCCTCGTCTTGCAATAGCTAAGCGCCCATAAAGCTTTTCCTGCGATCCTCAAGACCCATGCCCCTGAAGATCTTCTCACAGGTTTTCAACTAACCTAAAGCTTCAACTGCAGTACCGGTGCCCGAGAATGGCTTGCCTCCTAGATTCTTATATGCCTTTCCCACTCGGTCTAAATTAAACGGTCGAGGGGGTTGCGGTGGTTGAACCAAAGGCTCTGAGATAATGGGGATATTCCCCCACCCTACACCTCGGCCTCCTCGGCCTGCTCTACCTCTAGTTGTAGCTACTCAGGTAACCATCTAAGTCAGTTCTTCATACGCAAGAAAAGGGTCAAGCTCGCAGAAATGATAATTTTAAAATATGGTAAAAACAAAAGGATATATGAAAAGATGATGATGTACTCAAGTTATTTTGCTATTCTGCCTAGCTCATTCTAGGACACTACTAATCCTATCTCCAATGAGCTACTCGCCTTAAAACACTACTGATTCTATCTTGATGAGGTGTTTAATGTGTTAAATTCCAGAACTAAGGTTAACCAATGCTCTGATACCATCGGTGACGATCTCAAAACCCCGTATCATGGAATTAAGGATAATAATTGGAATATAACACATTAATCATCATTAGCAGAGAACGGATAATAGCATAAACAGAAAACAGAACAATTTACATCAATATGACAGCGGAATCATAATATGTAATAAACATCAGAGTGGCACAGTGTAGGATACAACTTAGTGCATAAAAAGAAATGATCAGTCTACATCAAGATCACTAGGACATATACATCATAGATACATAATAGAAGTAAATCTATCCACATCGCGATAAGCGGAATCATATACATAGGGTACTAATGGCAGAATATCAAATAGCTAAAATACTGAGCAGTCAAGTCCTCGCCATACAAGCCAAAAAGTGCACTCCATGCTGTAGTGTGAAAGCCAAAATATACCCTGTCACCTGTCACTAGGCTGCCCGTGTGAAAATAAGGGCACCCGAGTTTGCAAAGTGAAACAAACTACGAGTCAGTCATGGGACTGGTATGAAAAATCTACTTAACTGGTTAAACGATAATAACAAGGCAAATCATAGGACCACGCCACTTTCGCGGAACGGGTTTACTCCAGTGATTGCCAGTGCATTAAATAAGGTAAATTATTTAAACAACAAAATGCTTTTTATAAAAATGCAGCCATTATAAGACCCAAGTCCCATCATACAATGCAACGCAAACCAGAGGTTAAGGTTTTACCTTATAATGGCCAAAATATGTTTAATACGTGTGAAGCACAATCATTTGATATTATTACTAGTGCATATATGTTTCAAAAGCAATTTTAATCATAAATATCAATCCTAGATGGCATAAGTGCCCCATACCACTATGTCGTCATACAACAGTTACAATCAAATCTTTGATTTCGTATTGGAAATTTGGATTCTGTCATGAGTATCGAGGCAAGAGGCAAGCTCCTCACCGGCTTTGAGACAATAGGAAATGTCTCAGGATTCCCCGCAGAGAACCCTTGGAATCGGCTGGGTCGGTCCACACTTACGTTAGTGGATTGGCAATTCCTGAACACACGTTTCCCAGTCCTATCGGACCGATCCATCGGCTCCGTAGAGATCGATATAATCGAGGCGCCTCGCATCCCAACATCCACAAAGGTATAATAATCAACGATGTCAAGGCTAGTAAAACGCTGACACCACCCATAGCTCGAAAGAGACGTCATGTTCTCCCAGTGGTCCTTATCCCATTTTTAACTCATACTGAGGTGTGAGGCTTGCGAATCAACGCTATACACAAAGCTACGCTATATTAAAGTCGTGCTTTGATCATTAACCACAAGACTCTGCTTTTCAACAAAAGCCATGATCACTACATCTCCGCATGCCGCATAGGCAATTCACTCCATGCGACTGATTTCTATCGATATATAGCCTCTGAGCTCGTATGTCTTAGAGAAAGGCGTTAATAAAAGAGAATAAATTCTCTGCCGCCAAATAGATATATATTTAATAGAGATCAATCAACAAAGAACAAAATCCAATGAAAGACACACATCCGTTTACAAGTCCGTTCTAGGTCTGAACGAAACCGGAGGCACCTTATTCCTATTCCCGTATGTCCAATACAGGAGAGAGGCCCTCGCACATCCGAACGATCAACAAGTACGTCTAGACTACTACCACTGTAACCTCTTAAAGGGATCTACCCATCTCGAAGGCATCAGTAGTAATCTACATGATGTGAAGATTACCGATCTTGCACCGTCTTCATATCTTTGACATTTATTCATCAATCAATTATTTGAAATGAGAACTACTCAGGCTTTTCAAATAATTCACGTATTTTAGAATTCAAATCAATTCTGTCCATGGTTAAATTATTCGACATTCACATTTACGTTCTTTATATAATTTTAATGTCAAGCACATTCAACCATCAAATATCAAGCAAACCGAGTAGAATCGGTTTATTTCCATTCCATATTACCTATAACATTTTATAACGATATTTCGCTTTTTTTATTTATAAAAAAAATAGCGCCATTAAATTAAACGACGTTTCAGGCCATAACATAACCCTAGCACTGTTTTTCGCTAATTTTTATTTACATATTTCTCAAAATCTAACCATCGGATATTAATGAAGTTAAGTCAGTTGGAAAGATCTCTTCAAAGCGAACCCAAGGTTCCAGTTTCGGGAAAATCCGATGGTCGGATCTCTCGATATAATCGTTTAAAGTTATGATTTCAAAATACGAACTGCAGCGTCGTTATTCATTTTATTTAATTTTTATATATATATGGAATTCATTGTGGCGCTGTTTTTATTTAGATTTGAATTAAACATTTCACACAATCCAACCGTTGTATTTTAACAAACTTTATATCGTTGGAAATATTTTTCCAAAGCGAACCCAACGGTTCCAGTTTCGGGGAAATTCGATGATTAGATTTCTCTATATAATCGTTTAAAATTATGATTCCAAAACATGAACTGCAGCTGCGCGATTCGTTTATTTAATTTATATTTACATATATATAAATATAATTCATTCGACGATTTCCATATCGTTTTTCACTTCAAATATTTCACTGACACCTTTAAATTTCAGAAAATTTAGCCATAACCTCCTTTGTACGGGGAGGGGTTTAGAAATTTATTGGGCCATATTAGGAACCCAATAAATCCTAAAAAGCATGCACATATTTATAGTGATATATTCTATTGTTCATAGGGGAGCGTGTATAGATCATAACTCTAGAGAATAAATTCTCATCACCCTATAAATGGTTTTTATGCCTTAATGACTAGAGAGATGTGTTTATTGTCATCTCCAGACCCGTGTGGTTTTTTTTATTAATCTGGCAATTTACCATTATATTTTACATAGTCCATGTCAGTATTCAGTTCAACCTAAAATATAGTCATCTCCATTCAAGCTTCTCGCTTGTATGGTAAATCTTCTACCTCGTCACATAAGCTCCAAATGTTTATGTGGTATATGATAGGGTATGCTATCTTCAAGAAGTATGCCATGTAATGTAGTTCAAAATTAATTGTTACTATCCTATGGAGACGTTTATTATTTCACACAGAACAACCAGCACTCCGCATCCAATGGCATTCATAGGAGTTCATATAATGATAAAATCGCGCGGCCAACTCATTAAGGCTTACCTTTTTGTCTGGCACGCAAATATATTCTTTACTCAACAGCTAATCAATATTCCTGTTCAACACATGTATATATATGTAGAACTAAACTAGAAATAATATTTCTAGCGAACAAATGTTTGTTTCAACACACGGTTATTTTTAACACATCTTATTTAGGATAAAAATGGTATTTTTGGCGAATAAAAATATGTTTCAATACATGTGTATTTTTAACGAGTCGTATACATGACAAGATTGATATTTTTATCATTCAAAAGTATGTTTCAACACATATGTATTTTCAGCGAGTCGTATACATGATAAAAATGATATTTTTATCGTTTAAAATATTTATTCCACACATGAATGTTTTTAGCACTTCATATTCACAATAAAATGTTAATTTTATTGTTCAATCCTCTTATTCAACACATGAATTCTTTTCAACACATAAATATTTTAAATAGTTCATACATATAATAAAAATGATATTTTTATCGTTAAAACAATTTATTTGAAACACGAATATTTTATATACATCAAACATAAGATAAAAATGTTATTTTTGAAGTTAAAATAATTTATTTAAAGCACTAGTATTTTATATAGATATATATGATAAAATTGTGATTTTATCTTTCAAAGTACTTATTTAACACATGAATGTTATTCAACACACGAATATTTCATATACTTCATACGCATAATAAAAATGCGATTTTTATTATCTAAGAAATTTATTCGACACATGAATATAATTCAACACATGAAAATAATTCAAACACATAGAACTGAAAATTTTGGCAGCATAACGGTAAGGGGTTAAAAACTGGCACCATCCCGAGTACGGCTCCTCGCACTGCCTTAGGCCTCGCGACTTTCCATAAGGGGCTTATCTAAATGATCTAAGATCAATTTCATATCATATGAATTTTCCACAACAATTCCCATTGTTTCAACCACAAACAATTTCTTTCAACCACAAACAACTATTTCCAACCATTCGCATTTCAACTAATTTTCAACCATTCGCATTACCAATCAATTTCACGTTAATCACAATCAATTCATATCGCCCATGGTCTGTGGACGAGGGGAGTATATATATATATATATATATATATATATATATATATATATGTATATAAATACATTTCATTTCCATTTCAACACATATATGTTTTTTACAATGCATGTATAATTTATATATCGCTCATATAACTTATACAACGCTCATACATGAGGTGTACAACGCATGTATAATTCGTATTTCGTTCATATAATTTATACAACGCATTTCCATTCCATATTGAATTTAGACGTCTCACATTGATTTTAATCCTTCTAAAATTTGTAGCGAGCTCGGAACATGTTCTAGCTTCTTCTAGAATGTAGATGATCTCGCTACGAGTCCGATGTTTCCTGTTTCATCGAATTTCGTCAACATAGCAAAAAGATATGATTTTTATTTGAAAATCACTATTTGCAACACTTTAAAGCATTATGGCCTTTAATAAAAAATCAGGCCGTTACCTTCAGCTAAACCTTCCGAACTAGGTTTTGATTTTCAGTACAAACCATTGCACGATATGAAGATCGGTCTACGCCACCTGGAAGAGGATTGAGAGACGCACTGGCGCCACCCCCTGGTTGGCGAACTCGAACGGGGTGGGGAGGTGGTACGGCGGCTCGAAGTTCGAGACTTCCCGTAGGAAATGCGCAGCGATTACTTGACGACAGAGGGCAAACCTAGTATGGATTTGAAGAGGATGGAGAGGTCTTCAAAAAGTTGAACTGGGGCACGGTCAAACTCGAAGCGGTTTGGCCTGAAAATGATCGGGAACGGAGGAAGCTGCTGCGCCATCGATCGAGAGAGAAAGCGGGGTTTTTCTGATTTTTTTTTATAATTTTAATTATGAATGGAAATTTATTATTGGCCGATATATATATTATTTCAAAAATTAGAGTTTTCTTAGACGAGCACCAATTCAAACCTAACAACTGTTACCTCTAGCTAAATACCCCCATTACGAACACAATGAGATATGTTTCGTAAGCCAATTCAACTGCTACAGTCAGTTATTCTTCGAACTAAAATATAAAACATTCAAATTCTATTTTGAAAGTACATTTTAATTTGTCAGGGCCACCTACTGATTCTAAAAATTTCTGAAAAATTTATTTGGCTATGTTGGGACGATACGGTCCCAACAAAACTGATTTCGTCGAATTTTGAGACCGTTTGAAAAATGGCCATTTTCTGGTCGTTCCAATTTGACTGAAATCAACCAAACACATTTTCCTTTGCCACGCTCACATATTAATTCCAAAAATTATGGACTTTGAAACCTAGCAATAAATTGACATCCTGGATCCAACAAAAGTGGTTTCGTCGAAAACGGAGGTCGTTTGCAAAATGTCAATTTTCAAGGGCTATATTTATTCTATAGTGACCATCCTGAATATTCAACTGGCCATAACTTTTGATTCCCGCAATGAAATTTTGATTTTTCAGATTCATTAGAAAGATATACTTAAACAAATTTAAATATTTTTGGTTTTGCTAAAATCCGTTTTATTATGCATCTTGTACGTTCAGTCAAATTTCGAATTCAAAATTTTAAACTACCGCACTATTTCTAACTCGTTATTTTATTGAAGTGAATTATTTCAATTACTCCAAATTCATTAAAATAACCAAATTAAAAATTTTAAATTGGCTCGTATTTTCCGGGTTGTTACACCTACCTCGGCCTAGTTATTACAGAGGATTATTTTGCTTCATTTTGAAAAATAAACAAATGCATCATATACTATACGTATATGCTTACCAAGTATATTACCTTATAAAATTACTGAATTAATATGATGGTTACATTATAATATTATGCAAGTTGTAGACCTATATTTTTGAGGGCAATATATATGGCTAGAAGCCATGGACGAGCTGCATCCAAAAGTAATGGGTGATGCTAAGAAAGTAATTTAATTAAATATAATCATGTAATTTATTTATCAAATAATCATATGATAATTTCTTATCATGCCGTCCTTGCCTCTGACAAAGCATCCTACTTCTATTTCCTCTACGAATTATGAACTCTCCGAAATAATGGTATGTATTTTATTTTAGTTTTTATCTTATATGTTTTCTTACCATAATTTTTTTTTAATTTTTTTGAATCTTGGGTAAGATCCGCATCGGAAGATACTAATAAGATGTCAATTATGCCAAAGTCATATTTCTATATGTACTTTAATTGAATAGTTCATGCTACTATATTATGAATGATGTTTTTTCTAATATAAACTAAAATAAATGCTTTCACAATGAGAGATTGTGGTTGGAATGATTTTTTTGATAAATAGTTGGTTTTAATTTGATTGATAAACGAGTTGAATAAATGAAAATGATGTAATAGCTGGAACAAATGAAAAGCCCAAGTTAAATAGTTAAATGTATGTGGTTTCATGTTACTATCTTATATGTTGTTTTGTATTTATCATGCTTTGGTTTACTTTGTTTCTAGTTTGTGCATTTGGACCTATGCTAACCATCGTTTTACTTTTTGTCATATCTGGTTTGTCCATATATTCTATTACAATTCTTGTTTTTCTATTAAACACTCTGTTCATAACCATCATACTATGTTTAAATTTACATCCCAAGCATGATTGACCACTTATCATTGTTATTACAACGCTAGACTGGTTGCGACTAGTCGTCTACTAGTTCATTAATCGACATTGGAGTATCGACTGGAAGAGTTCTTTATATTTATTTATCTATTTACTGACTGATCTATGACTAGTCCAACTAGTCGACTGGTTGGACCTCTATCGACTTGACTCAAATTGTTACCATAACAACCATGCTACTTATACTATTTGCCTTACATCACTTTCACTAACAATTCTCTTGAACTTAGAGCATCAAATTGTTAGTTTAGCAGAACTAGATATAGTTGTGCCAACGTATATTTCATATTGGTATGTTACAAGCAGAGTCATAGTTTTTTAGAAGAACTAAATATTATTTGTAGCGACCCGAACTTCCCGGCCGACCTAAACCGAACAAGAAGGTGGACTGGTTTGAGAACACAACTCATCAGAACACAAACAGGAGAATATTTCATTGATGTTACAAAAATATACATCAGAGTACAAGATATACGAGTTCAAATAAATAATATACAATGGAAAATATCATAGATTTAAATTACATTTCAACACATTAACATAATGTGTAGCGGAAAACATTAACTACTGCAATTGAAAGAAATACACGGATACAAAGCATTTTGAATATAGCTCCAGCTGTAATACAGGATCCCGTGAAAAGAAATATCCGTGAAAACCAAAACTACAAGCTTCCCGTGTGGAAAATATGGGCACCTAGAGTTTAGGTAGAAACAATGAACTCCGATTCAGTCATGGGACTAATGTGAGAACTAAAACAATTATTAATTTTATTTTAATTTTGGGTAAATCGAGGGACGACGTCATATGACACTGAACGGGTTTTCTCCAAAGAATACCATAAAAAATACAACTCAATGCTAAAAGGAAAACTGAAGCTATTAAAAGACTCATGTCCCATCACATAATGCAACGCAAGTCGGAGGATAGAGTTTTACCTTATAATAACCAAACATGCTTGATACGCTTTAAAACAAATCATTATGATATTACTATAAGTGCATAGTGAATAAAACAACTTCGGATATAAATGTATCAATCATAGACGACGTAGATGCCATATATTATGTCGCCACATAGGTTTACAACTAAAAACGAAAAGTGTCATATTGGAAATTGGATTCCATCTATGAGTCGAGGCAAGGGATCTTCCTCACTAGTTTCAAGACACTCTAGTACATGTCTCAGGATCGCTCCCTTAGCAACCTTGGGATTCGGTAAGGACGGTCCTCTCTTACTTTCGAGTACTAGCAATTCCTGAACAATATGTTTCCTGATCCAGTCGGACCTCCAAAATGGCCATTGTCGACCAATATATCCAAGGAGCCTCGCAATCCATCAATCACTGTAAACCCGGGTTTCGACAGACCGAATTTTTCAAAATTCAATCCATCGGACCCCGAGTTGGGTGCTCTGGTATCCTGCAAAAAAAGACAGAGAGAAAGAAACATGTCAGAGTTCGAAAAGTAGCTCACAGCGGAAGGAATAAAATATGATTTACTCAAAATAGCATTACCTTAATAATAATACTGCCAAGCCAGTAGTCAAGCAATACTATCTCTGTCATGAACCTAACCTGCGCATGTTGTGAGGAGGGGGTCAGAACATAAGTTCTGTGTGACTGGACTATAATAAACTCTTGTGCAATCCTACATATACCGTTCAGTTATAATTTCTTGTTTATTAGGTTATTCACAATATTAGCACCCAAGGCCAAACCCATGTCATTCTCGTCCAATTACTGGTAGACTTAACCTAATACATCGTATATGTAATTTTTCCCCAACTCATATAATCCTTTCCATGTACATGTACCATCCCTTGCCGTATATCGTACGGGCTTTATCACGTAATTCTATACTACTTCAACATAGTGCCACCATTCTTGAAATCATTTGGACTGCCACCCTTGATCTGGCTAGGTTTCCTTATCATGAACTATCGAGTGTTCAACTATGATTTATGCCACCTAGGACCACTAGGGATTATGCTACCTACTGAACGTTTTCTAGATTCGATTAGGGTTTATGCCACCTAGGACTACTAGGGATTATGCTACCTGTCGAACATTGCCCTTTTCCCTCGTATGTATCGCGAATCGTTTCCGATGTCTAGGTGCACATCTACCAGTGGTTATGGTCCCACGTGACCCCTCCCTCAACTAATGAAAGGTAATCCAAGAAAATCAAGCACGAGAACTGTACTCCTTCCACCTATGCCCCACTTTCCTATTGGCCAGCCTCACCCATAACTAGATAGCAATTATATGATCTGTTGGGAGTTCTCTGCCTTTTCGTATACGTACTACGATTGACTGAAGATGGTAGGTAGATGACGAGTGCTATCATAGGGCTAAACAAGATATCTCCGCCTCACGCTGGTCCATCCTAGTCTTTAGGTTGCCTTATATTGCAACCAAGGCATACTCTTGGTTCTCCTAATGCAGACCTTAATCTTTATGGGCCCAGGCGAATCATCTGCAACCTCACAGAGGGATACCAAGAGTACCCTCACATTCCCCGAAGCTACGTGCTTCGTAACCTAGTCCGCTGGAGCCTTTCTCGAAATCAGATAAACGTTCGCTCCTCCTCGTGTGTTTGTTAAGCGATGATCTACCGTATCGGGTTATTCATCTATTTATGGACTGGCTCAGTTTCCTTGACTAAGAATTATTACTTAGTTGTTCTTAACTAAGGTTTACCACTTAGTTTCCTTTCCAGTTAATCTTGTTAACTAAGGTTTACCACTTAGTCCCCTTAACTAAGGATTACAACTTAGTTCCCGTTCTCGACCATTTTCTTAACAAAGGTTTACTGCTTAGTTCCTATTAACTAAGGCTTGTTACTTAGTTATCATTCTCGTTGTTTTTCTTGGTCAATTCTTGTTACCTTAGACATTAGACCACATATTCTCACTTTATAATTCAACTTGTTGATTAAGGTTTTCCCATGAATTCAAGCATAACTTAAGTTCTCTTTTATTCGGTGATAGTGCATGGGTGTTTTCCCACAGTTCTTGCTTAGCTTACCCCGTATTATAGGTTATCCCACCCTTCAGGTCTTACATTACATCTTAAGTCATAATCTTTCTCTGTCCCTAGGACAGGTTTACCCCCTAATTAACCCTTCGACTATTTCAACTTCGATTTATAATAGGTAGTTAACATTCCCTATTTCCGTTTTTGGTTAAGTTTTGTTCATATGTTCATGTCGACTTAAACACATCTCCTTATAATGTTCATTCACAAATTTGGTTAAGTGTTGTCTTTGAATTCATTACTTAACCCTACGAATCATGTGCCATTAATTATTAATGCACCACAACCTCTCACATTAGACCTGTTGTTGTGGTCACTGGTTATGCCGGGCGGTTCTGGGCAGAATTACACCACAACTCGGTCTAACCTCGGGTTTCAAGCGTGATATACTAACTTCTCACATTAGGACCTATTGTTTGCAACCACTTTGTAATTTATAACCACACCCTCCAGTTCACATCATAGCCCAAAACCAAGCGTTCCCTTTTTTAGTTCGCAATAATCATTCCGTCGTATTCATTTCATAATAAAGCTAGGCTCGTGATAGCCTAGTCATAAAAAGATAAAAGAGGGAGAATAAAAGAGGACATAATCGTAGGCATAATAATTAAAAGCGAACACATGACAATATTAAACATTACAGATCCAATTTCCACAATAATTTCATTTCGCGTTTACATAGGGAATGTTTGAACGATAAATCATTAACACAAAAAGTGTATTATAACTCCACTCACAGTGTTTGTCATCTTCAAAATAGGAACGAGATTAATCTTTGAACTGATTTCCCCCTTTTTGTTGCTTTTGATTCATCTTTGATTGATTTCATGTCCAATTCAATTTATCTTTGATTTCATATGCGGCGTAGGTTGCATATCTGAATTCCTTCTCTTTGCGCAGTGATTTAGATCTAAGCCTCTTTTCTTTTTAATCATTGTTGTAGTAATTCTAGATCTCATTCTTTTTAATTTTAAGAATAGATGTTGTAGAGAAAAGAGAGAAGAATAGATCTAAGATTTATTTAGATCAATAGCTTGAGGAGGAAGAAGAAATCAAGTTAGAAGAGAGCCATGGCCTTGCCATGAATTGTTGTGGAGTTTACAATGAGCCTAGGATGTTTATATTGGTGTTAGACCAATGTACCAGGCCCAAAAACTCATCCAGGTGCTAAAAAATGAACCTGGACAGCTTCTGGGGCGAATTTCCCTCTTCTGGACCAAAATTCCCTCTCCAGGTTGCTACAGGTCGACCTCCCCAAGGAGGGGTCGACACTATGGTCGACCTCCCCCCGAAAGGTCGACCCTATGGTCGACCTGGTCATTTTTTTCTGTTCTGGGCTGGGCTGTTTTCTGATTTTTCGCTGAAAATTCGGGAGGTCATAACTCCTTCATACGGACTCCGATTTTCGCAAACTCAGACTCTATTTCATGTAAAATTTCGAGAGGAACGAATGGTGATGTCCATTTTACTTAATTCCTGATATTTAAATTAAATATCCTTATTTTACTATCTTCTCCGTTACACACACTATTATCGAATTAATTTTTCTTCTCTTCCATGTATTAATTAATTCTCATTATACATCACCATTATTTAACTATATAAGCATATTTTCATAAATTTTATTTCATTTTTAATTATATTAAAAATGCGGGGTGTTACATTCTCCCACCCTTAAAGAATTTCGTCCCCGAAATTCGATATGAGTAAAATAGATAATACCTCGCAACATCCAATTAGTGTTCATCCAATTGTTGCAACATTGTGCACATGTGCAAAATGAAGTACATTATAGTAAAGCATGTATGCCTAATTTGGATCCACCTATATGTATGCAAACTTTAAAAAACTTTTCAAAACATGATGCTCACATCCTAAATATACTTGCAGTTCTATATGAATGCAATATTTTTGAAAAATCAAAACATTTTCCATTCAAATTTTCCCATACTCTTATAGAATAAGAGCATAGTTCATCCAATTTTCGCATCCAAAACCCTACCAACCATCTTTTAATTCGAGATTTAGAAAATTCTAATTTTCTAAATTCGATTTCTTATGTTATGAAAAGGTATAAAACGGAAAAATTCACATCCTCCGTTTTCCTTTTCTAATTGTACTTGGATTTTTATATAACTATTCTATTAAGATTTCCTATTTTCTTATCCAAGCACAACCACGTAAGAAAATTTCATTCTCGTATTTTCGACTTTATCTTGAAATAATTTCATATTTATTCATCTTTTTCTTGAGATTTTCATTTTCTTTCCCCCGTCTTATTTTGTTGCTTTACTGAATTTATTGTTTTCTTCTTAGTTAGGCTATTCGTTAGCTTATTTGGCTTAGTCCAGTTTCTCATGTTTATATTATTTATTTATCTTTTCAAATAAGCTTTTCCGTTTTCTAGTCAAACAGTATCCTACACAGTTACAACTATGGGCCAAGGATCTTAAGACTTCATTACCTCTGACAATCGCGAGTCCACCTAACAGGGTCTATATAATTGCTTGCCCTTCATCATCTAGTAGTCACTACTACTCCATGCTGTGTATTACTAGCCTATCCTTTTCTTTTTCTCAAGCAACAATTCTAGGTCTCAATGCTTATGCATTCTACGGGAAATTTGTTTACCCAATTTTTTTTTAACAATAATCAAAATTTAATAGAATAGAGATTTCAAAAACTCCTTTTACAAAATACAACATTTTCCTTTCAAGATTTTCATATATGAGAACTAGTGAGCTATATATATATATATATATATATATATATATATATATATATATGCTCCTTTTCATGAGAGAATTCTTTCAAAGCAAGAAATCGTTGTTTTACATAATATACCCCACTTTATTTTCAAACCCAATATGCACTTTTCAAACATCAAGATACTTTTAAGATCAAAACTCAGAAAATACCACAAACTCTTTTACAAATTCAAGTTCTTAAAAGTTTATTATTGGGTCAGACTCAAAGCGGGTTTTCCACTCAACTAGGCTTTCCTAGGTACTTTCACAAATTCAATTTTCTCGACTATATATATTCCTAATCCATTTTCACACTTTAACCTTTTTTTCTAATTTCTAAGGTTTTACTTCTAGACCCACTACTCTGAGATACTAGTATTTCAGTTTCCATTCCATGGGATACTTTCTAGCTCCAAGTCATATTGTACACTTTCCCAACCACCTAATGGTTTCCGAAATTTCTATGTCCATGCCTTTAGTGTACAAACCAATATCCCAACTCTTTACATGTCTAGTGGGCTACTATATGGATTTAGGTTTTTATATATAATATATTTATATTTTAGAAAATACAAATACGTTCACTCATTATCGCCCTAAGATCACTAAACCGAAGCTCTGATGCCAGATGTAACAACCCGGGTTTCGGCAGACCGAATTTTTCAAAATTCAATCCATCGGACCCTGAGTTGGGTGCTCTGGTATCCTGCAAAAAAAGACAGAGAGAAAGAAACATGTCAGAGTTCAAAAAAGTAGCTCACAGCGGAAGGAATAAAATATAATTTACTCAAAATAGCATTACCTTAATAATAATACTACCAAGCCAGTAGTCAAGCAATACTATCTCTGTCATGAACCTAACCTGCGCATGTTGTGAGGAGGGGGTCAGAGCATAAGTTCTGTGTGACTGGACTATAATAAACTCTTGTGCAACCCTACATATACCGTTCAGTTATAATTTCTTGTTTATTAGGTTATTCACAATATTAGCACCCAAGGCCAAACCCATGTCATTCTCGTCCAATTACTGGTAGACTTAACCTAATACATCGTATATGTAAGTTTTCCCCAACTCGTATAATCCTTTCCATGTATACATACAGTCCCTTGCCGTATATCGTACGGGCTTTATCACGTAATCCTATACTACTTCAACGTAGTGCCACCATTCTTGAAATCGTTTGGACTGCCACCCTTGATCTGGCTAGGTTTCCTTATCATGAACTATCGAGTGTTCAACTAGGATTTATGCCACCTAGGACCACTAGGGATTATGCTACCTATTGAACGTTTTCTAGATTTGATTAGGGTTTATGCCACCTAGGACTACTAGGGATTATGCTACCTGTCGAACAACGCCCTTTTCCCACGTATATATCGCGAATTGTTTCCGATGTCTAGGAGCACATGTATACTATATGTGCGGCCCGAGTCCTGTGACAGGGCTAAATCAAGAAATACGGAACTCGGTCGGGAGCTTTTAGTTATCTGCCGATGCAGATGCTAAGGTCTGTTTTTCTACCAGTGGTTATGGTCCCACATGAATCCTCCCTCAACTAATGAAAGGAAATCCAAGAAAATCAAGCACGAGAACTGTACTCCTGCCACCTATCCCCACTTTCCTTTTGGCCAGCCTCACCCACAACTAGATAGCAAGTATATGGCCAGTTGGGAGTTCTCTGCTTTACCGTATACGTACTACGATTGACTGAAGATGGTAGGTAGACGACGAGTGCTATCACAGGGCTAAACAAGATATCGCCGCCGCACGCTGGTCCATCCTAGTCTTTAGGTTGCCTTATATTGCAACCAAGGCATACTCTTGGTTCTCCTAATGCAGACCTTAATCTCTGTGGGCCCAGGCGAATCATCTGCAACCTCACAGAGGGATACCAAGAGTACCCTCACGTTCCCCGAAGCTACGTGCTTCGTAACCTAGTCCGCTGGAGCCTTTCTCGAAATCAGATAAACGTTCGCTCCTCCTTGTGTGTTTGTTAAGCGATGATCTACCGTATCGGGTTATTCATCTATTTATGGACTGGCTCAGTTTCCTTGACTAAGAATTATTACTTAGTTTTTCTTAACTAAGGTTTGCCACTTAGTTTCCTTTCCCGTTAATCTTGTTAACTAAGGTTTACCACTTAGTCCCCTTAACTAAGGATTACAACTTATTTCCCGTTCTCGACCGTTTTCTTAACTAAGGTTTACTGCTTAGTTCCTATTAACTAAGGCTTGTTACTTAGTTATCATTCTCGTTGTTTTACTTAGTCAATTCTCGTTACCTTAGACATCAGACCACATATTCTCGCTTTATAATTCAACTTGTTGACTAAGGTTTTCCCATGAATTCAAGCATATCTTAAGTTCTCTTTTATTCGGTGATAGTGCATGGGTGTTTTCCCACAGTTCTTGCTTAGCTTACCCCATATTATAGGTTATCCCACCCTTCAGGTCTTACATTACATCTTAAGTCATAATCTTTCTCTGTCCCTAGGACAGGTTTACCCCCTAATTAACCCTTCGACTATTTCAACTTTGATTTATAATAGGTAGTTAACATTCCCTATTTCCGTTTTTGGTTAAGTTTTGTTCATATGTTCGTTTCGACTTAACCCCATCTCCTTATAACGTTCATTCACAAATTTGGTTAAGTGTTGTCTTTCAATTCATGACTTAACCCTACGAATCATGTGCCATTAATTATTAATGCACCACAACCTCTCACATTAGACCTGTTGTTGTGGTCACTGGTTATGCCGGGCGGTTCCGGGCAGAATTACACCACAACTCAGTCTAACCTCGGGTTTCAAGCATGATATACTAACTTCTCACATTAGGACCTATTGTTTGCAACCACTGGTTAAGCCGGGCGGTTCCGGGCAGGAATACATCGCAAACTTATCCTAACCTCGAGTTAGCCACGTTTCATGTTTGGTTCATGTCTATTCTAATTTGCATATGTCAAGTTCATAATCATGTCAGAAATATTAAGTTCATGTTGTGCCAATTACCCAACTTACAAGCATGTTCTTATAAATGTCAACTACCAATTTATGCCATGTCCGTGTTTGTTTTAGATGTCAAGTTCATAAGCATATTCTAAATGTCATATTTCAAGTTTCATAATTTTGTCCCTATTTACATTACATAAATTACTCAACCATATTCATGTTCAATGCATTTCAATAGTGCCAAAATTTGAGTATCAAGTTCAATCTAGATGTCAAGTGTCAATTCTCCAAATCCAAGCTTTACCTAAAAACCCCCAATTTATATTCATGCTTGTAATCCCATTAATAGGTTACGTCTATCATTAAATTCATAATTCATATTCATGTCAATTTCATGTTCAAGTTCTAGATGTAAACTTCATGTCAAATTCCAGATGTCAATTCATATCAAGTTTGCGTTCTTATCCAAATTCAAGTTATAATACAGGTTTTATTCTAGAGACATGTGCCCATTAACAAATCCATAAGTCAATTTCATGCTTAAATCAATGATGTCAATTCTACGCCAAACCCCAAATCATGTTCATGCGTATAATTCTAAATTTGGTTTACGCATTCAGGTTTTGTCAATGTTATATTACGCCCAACCCCTTTTGTAATTTATAACCACACCCTCCAGTTCACGTCATAGCCCAAAACCAAGCGTTCCCCTTTCTTGTTCGCAATAATCATTCCGTCGTATTCATTTCATAATAAAGCTAGGCTCGTGATAGCCTAGTCATAAAAAGATAAAAGAGGGAGAATAAAAGAGGACATAATCGTAGGCATAATAATTAAAAGCAAACACATGACAATATTAAACATTACAGATCCAATTTCCACAATAATTTCATTTCGCGTTTACATAGGGAATGTTTGAACAATAAATCATAATTTTACACAAAAAGTGTATTATAACTCCACTCATAGTGTTTGTCATCTTCAAATAGGAACGAGATTAATCTTCGAACTGATTTCCCCCTTTTTGTTGCTTTTGATTCATCTTTGATTGATTTCATGTCCAATTCAATTTATCTTTGATTTCATATGCGGCGTAGGTTGCAGATATGAATTCCTTCTCTTTGCGCAGTGATTTAGATCTAAGCCTCTTTTCTTTTTAATCATGGTTGTAGTAATTCTAGATCTCATTCGTTTTAATTTTAAGAATAGATGTTGTAGAGAAAAGAGAGAAGAACAAATCTAAGATTTATCTAGATCAATAGCTTGAGGAGGAAGAAGAAATCAAGTTAGAAGAGATCCATGGCCTTGCCATGAATTGTTGTGGGGTTTACAATGAGCCTAGGATGTTTGTATAGGTGTTAGACCAACATACCAGGCCCAAAAACTCATCCAGGTGCTCAAAAATGAACTTGGACAGCTTCTGGGGTGAATTTCCCGCTTCTGGACCAAAATTCCCGCTCCAGGTCGCTATAGGTCGACCTCCCCAAGGGGTGGTCGACACTATGGTCGACCTCCCCCCTGGGAGGTCGACCTGGGGGTCGACTTGGTCTTTTTTTCTGTTCTGGGCTGGGCTGTTTTCTGATTTTTCGCTGAAACTTCGGGAGGTCATAACTCCTTCATACGGACTCCGATTTTCGAAAACTTGGACTCTATTTCATGTAAAATTTCGAGAGGAACGCAATGGTGATGTCCATTTTACTTAGTTCCTGATATTTAAATTAAATATCCTTATTTTACTATCTTCTCCGTTACACACACTACTATCGAATTAATTTTTCTTCTCTTCCATGTATTAATTAATTCTCATTATACCTCACCATTATTTACCTATATAAGCATATTTTCATAAATTTATTTCATTTTTAATTATATTAAAAATGCGAGGTATTACAATCACATAAGTAAAAATGTCTTGGCCCTTTACCATGACACCACTCCTAGCTAGAAAGAAACACATGTTCTCCCTACGGTGCCTCATCCCATTTTTGACACATGCCGGGGTGTGAGGCTCGTGAATTAATGCTACAATACAAAGCTATGCTACTTAAAGTTGCGCTTTGATCATCATCCACCAGACTTTGCTTTTCAACAAAAACCTTGATCATTGCATCTCAGCATGCCACATTGTTAATCCATACCATACCATTGATTTCCACCAATATATAACCTCTAAGCTCGTACGTCTCAGAGAAAGGTGTTAGGAAAAAGAATAAATTCTCCACCACCAAACAGATATATATTTAGCAAAGATCACTAAATACAACACTAAGTACAATGCCAGATATACAATATGTTTACAAGTTCATTCGGTGTAACACCCCGTAATTTTAAAACGGGACATAAGAGATAATTAAAGAATAATTAATCTTTAAAAGAAGAATTAAGGGAAACGGGCTGCGCCATTGCGTTCGTCTCAGAATTCTACTTGAGATAGAGTCCAAGTTTGCGTAACAAGGATAAAATATGAAGAAGTTATGGAGGTTAGAAAATTTTAGTTTAAACCAGAATTAAAATAAAATATTCAAAACAGCGAAGGCGGGAGGAGGTAACGCGGAACCGACCTCGTTTGGGGTGTCGACCTAAGACCTTCTGGCTCGACACCTATGTCGACTCAGGATCTTTGGGGTCGACACCAAGGTCGACATAGGTGTCGACTCCCCCTCCCCCTTGTTGGGACCGACCCCATCAACCAGATCTGGGCAGTGACGATTTTTGGTGTCTTAGGGCATATGTGGCTTGTTTTGATTGGCCTGGTGAGGTGTCTTTGTGACTTGGATGGTTTAGATTGATCCTAGATTAATCTAAAAGCTAGAATTAATCCTAGACATCTGTATATACATCTCTAAACCTAAACCCTAATTCATAACAATTCCTTATGACGACTCTATGCTGCTGAACACTCAATTCTCTTAGCCGCCGCCTCAAAAACCTAAGTCATATTAGAAGTTCTTCATCAACAATTAACTTTGAAGCTTAATCAACATTAAATTAGAGTTTTTGCAACAACAAGGATTCAATTCTCTTTTCTAATCCTAGCAATGTAAGTTCACGTTATTTTCAGATTTAAATACCTAATTGTAATCTTGGCATGTAATAAAATGAATCTAAGTCCATGCTTGATGATAAGACAATCTTTTCAGATTTATACCTATCTTTCTATCAAATCCATGATTTTACATGCCTAAGAAGTTATTATATCGATACAATCATGCCTATCTTTGTTGTACATCAGGCCTATAATCCTTTTTGGTTCATGATGTTATTCTTATGCCTGCGATCATGATTGTATCAGTTTGTTCAAGAATCTATCTTTGTTGGATCTAAATTTTCTGTATTTGGTCTGTTGTTACATGCCTATTTTTATGCCTATTCTTATTTTTATGCTCCTTCTCTCTCTTCCCCTATTTTCTTTTTCTTTTATGAACCTGGGTTACCTTCGAACCTAGGTTGAAATCGCGAAATACGAATGATTGGAATACGGGGAATATTTGGGTATAACCTATTTTGGTTAAATATTGGGCATAATGTATTTGGTGAAATAATTGGGCATAACATATTCGGTGAAATTGTTGGGCATAACTTGTAATTGCTATTGGGGCATTATTATCATTATAACTTGAAGTTTAGGTTAATTGGCATGTAAACCAAGTTTTGGGCGTAAACTGCAAACTGAAATATTAAAACCAGATTGGGCATAACTATTGGTTGGGATGTCAAGCATAATGTATATTGTGATTTTGGAGCATGACTATTATTGTAAATTTGGGAAGATTGGGTGTAGCCTATTTTGATTAATAACTTGTAACTGAATTTGTTGGTTATAACTTGAGAATTGAAAGATGACTAGTTTTTTGAAATTGGGATAATTAGCATGTAAAATCTAGACTTGGACATGTACAGTAAATATATAATTTGGCTAAAAGTTGAACATGCCTAACCCGAGGTTAGATTGGGTTACGGTGTAAAACTGCCCAGAACCGCCCGGCACATCCAGTAACCGCAACAACACAGATCTAATGTGAGAGGTTAGCGCATTTAGCCCAAAACCCAAGATTAGAATGAGTTTGCGGTAGAAGCCTGCCCGGAACTGCCCGGCACATCCAACAACCTCAAACAACAGTTCCAATGTCAGATGTTGGGGCATTAGTAAATTAATTAATGCCAATAAACAAACATGCTAAGAATGGTAAGGTTAAGTAACATATGAATAGGCGACAATTAACCAATACAACATGTTAATTAGACAAGTGGGTGGGGTTAAGTAAATTTAGAACACTTAACCATTATACATGTTAATTAGACAAGAAGGCGGGGTTAAGTAAATTTAGAACTGTAACAACCCGCATCCTACGCATCAGAGGATCGTAGAATATTTCTTTCTTTCTTATATGAAGTCGTATGGCTATGTGGCTTTGGGAAACGACCATTGGGGTCATTTCCCATGTTCATGATTTTTGCCGATTTTTAAATGACCGTTTGGCCCCTAGATATTCTTGTTTCGGCCATAACTTTTGATTGGAAAGGAGTTTTGACCTGAAACCACTTCCATTGGCTTCGAATGATGTTTTACCTTTCCGTAGAGTGGTCACAAATGGAAAACGGACTTACCGTTTGGGAGAAATGGCTGAAATAAGGTTTGGAAGGTGAAAAAAAATGCTTAACCGGGCCAAATAGGGTGATTAGTGAATGGACCCATAACCCATTTCGGGATTAGGGTTATGAGGAGGCTGAA
This sequence comes from Allium sativum, assembly GCA_030737875.1. Taxonomy (NCBI): domain Eukaryota; kingdom Viridiplantae; phylum Streptophyta; class Magnoliopsida; order Asparagales; family Amaryllidaceae; genus Allium; species Allium sativum. The sequence continues at coordinate 831,695,250 of CM060924.1, forward strand.
AAGAGTTAGGATTTCATTCCATTTCAGTTTTCTAGCCTCCACTTACCTCTTAGAAACCCTAAAAATGGCCTCCAACCTCTAAATCACCTCCAAACCACTTTCTAATCAAGGATTAAGCTTAGCAACATTAAATCAAGGGAGATCTTCACCAAATCAAGATTAGAGCTGTTGTTTTGCATTTCTATTCGCGCCCAAACAGAGATTTACTTCAGACCAAAGGTTTATTTGTAGCTAAGGTGAGTGATTTGCATAGTTCCTCACTAATTATGGTTAATTAAGGGTAATTAGTGATGATTAGCGAATTTATACATTTATAAATTCTGGAAAAAATTGTAAAATTCTAAAAAGTTGATTTAGGCCTCTGTTAGGAATTTGGGTTAATTTGGTTAAGTTTTTGCTAATCCTACTGTTATTTGTTGTTAAATATGATTAAGGGGAAAACATGGATTTTGGGTATGTTTCATCCATTTTTACATGATATATTGTTGTTTTGGTGTTTATGGTCGACCTTATATGTTGCTATGACTGTTTGGAATGTTTTGTGATTGCATAGAAAAGTTATATTGGTCGAAAACGCCGTCGTATGGCGTAAATAGCTCGCTGGATGAGTTGCAGGAATTTGGACCGGATCGGATCGCCCCCCCCCCCCCACACACCACGATCATGGGAATGACCACGAACCCCACACCCCGATCGTGGGGAATGACCACGAACCCCATACCCCGATCGTGGGGAATGACCACGAACCCCACACCCTGACCATAGGGAATGACCACGATCCACACACCTGGACCGTGAGGAAGGAGCACGATCCACACACTTGGACCGTGAGGATGGAGCACGATCCTTACACTTGGACCGTGAGGAAGGAGCACGATCCACACATAGCAACTGCGAGGAAGACCACGATCCGCACACCGCGACCGTGAGGAAGACTACGATCTGCACACCGCGACCGTGAGGAAGACAAGGAGCCTGGACATGAGAAGACTAAAACCCGAGATGCAAAGGTAGTCCAAATAGGAAGTTAGAGCTCAGGATACAGTTGGGAACCTACGAGTTAACTTCATGGTTGGACTTTGTTGCGGGATGTGTGTAAAGGGGTTGTCGGTATTCATAACTTTGGTTCACCACAGAGAGACAAATAGTGGTTTTGTAGTGATAGTTGTACGGGGTTGGACGCCGTCAAGGCCCAAAGGATTAGGTGACCAAATAGTGGATATCGTATGCTTTACTCACCGAGTGAGAGATGTGAGGATGGTTGCTATGTTTGATTGTTTGCTTTCACTATGACATGCACACCCCCACCCCCGTATTATTTACACCATATGTTAGTGGCACCTTAGAGTATTGAGCGGTATGTTGTGCTAACTCTTTGGTTGCAGGTCCAGGTTCAGGTATGATTGGATTATACCTGTTATTGTTCTGTTTTGTTGCTTATCGCTCATACCATACTTTTTTCTGACCCAGAGTTTTATGTCTCTTCTTATTACTCCGGGTGCCCCTAAACGAGCAGACTAGAGACAGGTTAACTTGTGGTGCACGAGTAGCTGTATCGGAGACGAGCAGGAGGCTTCCACGTACGATACATATAGATACTCTCCCTGTGTCGCTGAAGGTCGCTACTTTGGGCATTAGTAGTGTACCTTTTCCTTTGCTTTGTTTTAGAGATAGTTTGAAAAGTTGTAATAACGATGATGTGGAATATAAGCTGTATTTGGATTTCCGCTGCTCTGATGTTTAGTTTTAGTTCGCAGCTTATGCACTGCCTCGCCTGTTTTATGTCAAATATGTTATTATTATATTTTTATTCCATGCGCTTTGAGACATTCTGCAGGTTCTTTGTTAGTTCATTCTCTTCTTTCCTTTCTTTGGCGATCGTTCCGTGCTAGTCGGGCATGTGTACAGCGCACTTTCGGAGGAAATGTCGACTAATGCGGGGCGGGCCGTCACATTTGGTATCAGAGCTCTAGGTAGTGTAGTTAACCTAGGGAAAGACACTAGGAAGAGATTGTATATGTATATGAGAGCGCGTATTTGAAATTATTTTGGTTTTCAAAAACTATATATATATATATATGTAACGACCCGGGTTTCGCCCGACCCGATCGACCGCAAAATCGACCAAGACCGTTTAAAACCCGAATACATTAACTTTGGGAATACAACAACATCAAAAAAAATAACAGCAGACTTTTATAAACATTACAGTAATGTTACATCAGAGTACAGAACATATCAGCGTACATTGATTTAAAAATTACAGCGGAAGATAAAATTTACAATGAATTATAATACAATACAGTGCAGCGGAAAACAACTATGCTCTGGACACAGTTTAAGCTTCAATCCAGAATCCTGCTCGAGATAAGAACCTGTAGACAAACTACTCGACTGCCCGTGTGGAAAAGAGGGCACCCGAGTTTGCAAAGGTGGAAACAAACAACGGGTCAGTCATGGGACTGGTGTGAAAATTCTTAACTAACCTATTTAATAATAAGGCAAATTCAAGGACCACGCCGCTAATGCGGAACGGGTGTACTCCATTGGATTGCCAGTGCATAAATAAAGTAAATCGTTAAACAACGCAATGCTTTTTAAAAAATGAAACCATTATAAGACCCAAGTCCCATCACACAATGCAACGCAAACCGGAGGAAAGGGTTTTACCTTATAATGGTCAAAAGATGCTTGATACGATAGAACGGGTTTGTGTATATAGTTTTAATAAAACATTTCAATCATAATATCAATCATAGACAGCATAGTACCCCATCCTACTATGTCTCCATACTAGTTCTACAATCAAAACCGCATGGGGTCGTATTGGAAATTGTGTTTCCATCATGAGTCAAGGCTAGGAGAAGCTCCTTACCGTTTTGAGACACTCTAGCTAATGTCTCAGGATTCCCCGCAGAGAACCCTTGGATAGCTGCAGGGCTGGTCCAAACATACAACTTTGTAGATTAGTTATTCCTAAGCACACGTTTCCCGTCCTATAGGACCTAATATCCGAGGCGCCTCATTCCATCATCCACATAAGTAAAATGTCAGCCAGTTTTAAGCACCGACACCACTTCTAGCTAGAAAGAAACGTGTTGCTCTCCCTGCATTCCCTTCTCCGGTTTTAGACTCAACCGGGTTGTGAGGCTCGCGAAGTCACGCTATACACAAAGCTTTGCCTAAACAGGCTATGCTTTGATCATCAACCACAAGGCCCTGCTTTTCAACAAAAATCCTTGATCCATGCATCTTAGCATGCCACATTGTCAGACCATACAGTATCATTGATCATCTACCAGTATATATATAACCTCTAAGCTCATACATCTTTGAGAAGGGTGTTAAGCAAAGAATAAATCCTCCGCCACCAAACAGAAATATATAATTAGTAGCGTTCAATGATACAGTATAAATGAATACAATGTCAGACATACAATCCATTTACGAGTCCGCTCTAGGTCTCAACAAAAAAACGTGTCCATCGATCTCCAAATGTGTTCGGATGATCATTACCAAATATCCTGCCTTGGAAGGCCAGTCCCAATCCAAGATACCAGTCATCATCATCCCAACGATGTGAAAACCTTCGGTCTTCAACCACCGCCTTCATCTTCGACTCTTGATCATCGTGATGATTATTCAGAATGGGTTAAACCCGGTCTTTCCGAACAACTCGCGTATTTTGTGATTAAAAAGCAATTATTGGGAAATCACACAGTACGCCACATTCCAACTCCGGATATTCTTTTAATAAGATATTCATATTAAAAGATTCTCATTAATTTTATCAAATATAAACTCTAAAAATAAAATCTTAAATCTTCCTTAAAAATTTATTAAAACTCCATTTTTGATTTGATATCAAAAATCATTATTACAAGATCATTTATTTTAAGGAATAAATCTGGTCTTAAACAGGTTAAAGAACTAGAGTCCTTTAAACAACTTAGGTAATATTTTGGTTTTCTCTAGAAGCGAGGAAGAGCATGCTCTACATCTTAGGTGTAATAACCTGGAAAATGCGAGCCAATTTAAATTTTTTATTTTGGCAATTTTAGTGAATTTTGAATATTTAAAATGAATTATTTTAAATAATATCGACGAGAAATTTAATTTGAATGGAATTCGAACATATATATTTATACAGATCATCATTAGAATATAAATATTTTATTTATATATATATATAAGGAATTAAAAATGGCGCGGTAGTTCGATAATTCGATTTCAAACTTCAAATGAATGTACCGGGTGCAAAATATACCGGATTTTAGTGAAACCAAAAATGTTTGAATCTAATGGAGAATATCTTTCCAACGAATCCGAAAAATTGAAATTTCATAGCGGGAATCAAAAGATATGTCCAGTTGAAAATTCAGAATAGTCGCTATGGAATTCAGGCCCTTACAAATGAGAATTTTGCAAACGACCTCGGTTTTCGACGAAACCAAATTTGTTGGATCCAGGATGTCCAATTATTGCTAGATTCCAAATTTCGTAATTTTTCGAATTAATATGTGAGCATGGCAAAGGAAAACGCGTTTGACCAATTTCAATAGATTTTAATCGACTGGAAAATGGCTATTTTTCAAACGGTCTCAGAATTCGACGAAACAAGTTTTGTTAGGACCGTATCGTCAATACGAAGTTGGAAAATAATTTTCTGGAATTTTTCGAGTTAGTATGTGACCCCGGTAAATGGAAATGCGCGTTCAAAATTCAATATGTAGATTAATATTTTGATTTTGACGAAAACTGGTCGAACCAATAGAATCAGCTTACGATACATATCCCATTGTGTTCGGAATGGGGGCAATTAGCTATGGACAACAGGTGGTGGGTCTCGTTTCGAGGTCAAAATAAAAAGTACCTTTTTGAAATTAAATTAATTAAATAATATATATTATTATATATCTCCCCCTCACTTACCTCCCGCCCTCCTTCTTTCAGAAGAGTTGACCAAATTAAAAAAAAAGGGGCCAGATCACGATCGACGATCGCAGGGGGGGCTCGTCGCCGCCGCCGCCGCTGGTGGCAGGCGCGCCGCCGCCTCCCTATCTCACGTGCTCTCTTCCTCTTCTTCTCCCCTTCGATTTCAGCCCCCCCCACCTGAAACAGTCGCCGCCCCTGCTGCTGCTACCACCAGCGAACACCCCCTGAAGCCAACCACCTCCGCCTCCTCCTCGACAGGCGTGCCCTTCCTCTCTCCTCCACCAGACCTAGCGCCGACCTCCCAATGCCCCCTCCGACAGTGAACCTCCGGCCTTCCCCCTCCTTAAAAAAAATGCGCTGTAAGTCTTAGTAGCTTTATTTCATTCATTTATGTATTTTACTTTCTCTTTGTGTAGTTAATGTAAAGATTAAATCTAGTTTAATTTCAGTTTTTAAATTACAAAAAACTTGTTTAAAATCTATTTTCAAATGAAAAAGAAGACATGGTTTTTAATGATTGGAAAGACGATATTTTTAAAGTAGGAAAGACGATATTTTTAAAGTAGGAAAGACGATATTTTTAAAACAGAAAAGATGATATTTTTAAAATATGAAAAGATTACATTTTTATATATATTCGGTAGAAGTATAAAAATGTGATTTTTATCAAATATGTAGCAAAGTAAAAATATAATTTTTATGATATAGAAAGGTTAAAAATATAATTTTCACAGCATAGAAAAGTTAAAAATTTAATTTTTATACTAGTGGCATATTAAAAATATGATTTTTATACAGGTATGATAATAAAAATATGATTTTTATTCATGTAGAGTATTAAAAATATAATCTTTATTAGGAGAAGAGCAATATAAAAATATAATTATTATAACGAGGTGAAGATAAAAATTCAATTACTATAATGAAGTGAAAATAAAAATTCGATTTTCATATATGTAGCGAATTAAATATATGATTTTTATACACTAGAGAATATAAAAATGTGATTTTATATATATGTAGTGAATACGTGCAATGAACGTGACAAAAGGCAGGAACGACAAGAATTTCTACATATGAAGAGTCGCGGTGTTTGGTATAGCTTGGGTGAGAATTTCTCACTTTAAATTTTCTTTTTCTAGTTATAATATATACTAGGATGCAGACGGTGCTTAGCAGCACCCGACACCCGTCATCCATAGACCATGGATGGCTTGTATGTTTGATTGTTTGTTGTGATGAAAACTGATTGTGTGATGTGAAATGAAATATTTATATAGTTAAAAATATTTGATCGTTAAAAATATTATTTTTAACGTGTGTGTGAATAAGAATATGTGTTTGTTGATTTGAAACCCCACACGGGTGTTGGGATGATATTTGGCGTACACTAATCCCAATTGTTTAGTGATATGTCGATCGTTTGATTGTCAGGCTGTGTAAGCGTTATATATTTATATTTAATGCTTATGCAGTTGTGTGGTGCACTTTAGGTGATGTTTGGTTATTTTTCGTTGCTATTATATATATGTGTTGTATGGAATCCATATAATTAACATTATATGGTAATTGATTGGGCCTCATTCCTATTTGGAAAAGAAATATATATTCATGTGTTGAAAGAATAAATATTCATGTGTTAAATAGAAGAAAACATATTCATGTGTTGAAAATATTCATGTGTTGAGTAAAATATTTAACAATAAAATTTACTTCTTTATCATATTTAAGATTAGATCTACTTTACGGTTGGAGTCTGATTAAAAATCAAACGATAGATACCATAATTTTATAAATTATATTGCATAACAAAATAGTCATGTGTTGACAGTACTCATATGTTGAGATTAGTCATGTGTTGAAAGAAACATAGATTCATATGTTGAATAGAATAACGAATTTATTGAAATATATAAAGCCGTGTTGATTAGATTGACGCCATTTTGACGTGAACGATATTTATATTGATTGTATTCGTTTCCACAATGAATATTGAAAAGTGATTTCAAAATCGAACATTTTGAAATTAAATTTGAATTAAATTGAATTAAAACGAATTAGAAATCAAATCAAATTGAATAGAAATGAATTCGAATTGAATTGAAAATGAACTGAAATTGAATTCAATTTTGATTTGAATTTGAAATGAAGTTGAAATCGTTTTTAAAACAAATTTAAAACGATTATATAATACGTTTTAAAAGTAAATCGATGAAGTATATATTATATATATTATATATTATATATATATATATATATATATATATATAATATAATGGCCTGAATAGAACGCATCGCGCCGCGCAGTTCGTGAATTTCAACCATTGACTTCGAATTGACATTACGGGAGATCCGACCGTCGGATTCTCCTAAAACCGAAACCGTTGGGTTCGTATCGAGAAGAACTTTCCAATGAATAATAGAAATTTGAAATCTAACGGTTGGATTTGGAATTATGTCCAAATCAAATTTGTAAAAGGTTGTTGTAAGTGCAGTTCAATGTTCGTTGATGGAAATCGAATGAACGGGCCTTGATAAAATTATTAAAAATATCAATAATTTGTGTAAAATCATAATATGTGAATTGGAAAGAACTGGGATGAAAAATTCCACATTCGAAGGGATAAAAATAGAATTTTATCGAAATGAATTAGTTTTGAACTGGAATTAAAATCAATTTATTTTTGAAATAAATAAATTGAATTTGGAAGTGGTTTTAAAAATAATCAAAATTTCCAATATACGAATTGGAGTGGATTTGAATGGAGATTGTCTTTGGAATATTTCGATTTTGGATTTCGTGATTATATAGATATGGTTGTGGAAATTTGAAAGATATATTTTATATCGTTATTTCCAATACGATATTTGTTGGTTCCAGAATTTGATATTGAATATAAGCAGGTATATTTTCTATTCAGAGCCTTGTATTTAATATCAAATGTGATTTGGGTTTGTCATGAATCGTGTTTTAGGTGACATTGGTTCTTTAACCCAGTTAAAGACAGGATAATGATTTTTGAGAAGATTAAAACTAAGTGGAGTTTTAATGAATCTTTAATTAGATTGAAAGTGAATTGATAATTTAAATTATCAAATCTGAAAAGTGATTTAGAATGGAGTATCACCGGTTTTTCTACAAGGCGATACTTAAACCTTTAATTAGATTTGAACGTGAAATGGTAATTAATTTTACCGATAACACCGTGGTGTTAGATATGGAGTATTACCAGTTTTTCTCCAGGGGATGAATACCTTAAGATTGGGAAATAAAATAAATAATTACTTCGGTGTGGTTCGCTAATCCCGACTAGTTTGGAAAACTATAATATGGTTTGAAACGATATCCAAAGGAAGATTAAAGAATAAATTTAGAAGAATTTATCTTTCATAAAATTAATGGGAACTTATTCCCTAATGAGGTGAAAATTTGAATAAAAGAATATTCTGAATTGGAATGAGGCGTATGTTGTGTTTGTGTAACACGTGTTTATTATATACGCGGGTTATTTGGAAAGGCCGGGTTTATACCCATTCTGAATAACCGTTTCGACGATATGTCAAAGATGAAGACGGTGGTTGAAGATCGGAAGTCTTCACATCGTTTGGGTGATTGCTGATGATCTCGATTGGGCTGTACACCCAAGAGGAGAGAAACAGTTGGTGATTGTCCAGACGTACTTGGAGATTAATGGATATGCAAGGAAAGTGCCTCCGGTTTTGTTCAGACCCAGAACGAACTTGTAAATGGACTGTGTGTCTGACATTGGAATTTATCTCTTGTTGATTGATCTCTATTAAATATACATATGTTTGGCGGCGGTGAATTTATTCTCTTGCTTAACGCCCTTCTCTGAGACATACGAGCTCAGAGGTTGTATATCGATGGACATCAGTCGCATGGGGTGAATTGCCTGTGTGGCACGCCTAAGTGGCAAATGATCAAGGCTTCTGTTGAAAAGCAAAGTCTTGTGGTTGATGATCAAAGCACAGCCTGTGTGGCATTTCTTTGTGCATAGCGTGAATTCACGAGCCTCACACCTCGGTATGAGTCAAAAACGGGATACGGACCGTTGGGAGAACACGACGTTTCTTTCTAGCTAGTGGTGGTGTCAGTGCTTAAACTGGCTGACATTTATATATACTTTTCACATGTGTGATTGTTGGAATGCGAGGCGCGTCGGATATAGGTCTGTTAGGACCGGGAAACGTGTGTTCAGGAATAACCAATCCTCAAAAGTAAGAGAGGACTGGCCCAACCGATTCCAAGGATCATAGTGGGGTCCTGAGACATTTGCTAGAGTGTCTCGAACGGAGAGGAGCTTGTCCCTTGCCTCGACTCATGACGGAAATCCAATTTCCAGAACGAGATATTGCGGTTTTATTTGTAGAACCTAGTATGGCGTCATAGTGGTATGGGTCATTCATGCCGCCTATGATTGATATTTATGATTGAAATTGTTTTGACACTATACACTTATAGTAATATCAAAATAATGTGTTTTAAACATATCAAGCATGCTTTGGCTATTATAAGGTAAAACCCCTATCCTCCGGCTTGCGTTGCATTGTGTGATGGGACCTGGGTCTTAAAATAGCTTCATTTTTCGTTATTTAGCATTGCGCTGTTTGTTTTATGCACTGGTATTCTTGGGAGGAAACCCGTTCCGTGTTATACGGCGTGGTCCCTTGATTTACCGAACTTTAAAATAAAGATTAATAACTGTTTTAGTTCTCACATCAGTCACATGACTGACCTAGAGTTTATTGTTTTAACCTAAACTCTGGGTGCCCCTATTTTTGACATGGGCAGCTAGTATTTTTGGTTTTGCAGATTTATATTCACAAGATCCTGATTTACAGCTAGAACGATGCTTGGAAAGCTCTGTATCCGCGTATTACTTTCAGTTGTGATTTGTATTGTTTTTCCGCTACTATGTAATTTATTATAACCTCTGATATTTATCGAATGTATTTTATTTATCCATACTCTGTATATTCTTGTATCTGATGGAATTGTTGTAATAACAATGCAAATTTCTTCTGTTAGCGTTCTAATTTGTCTTGTCCTCAATTCCATCTGTGCTTTCCCTCACGGGGAAGTTCGGGTCGTCTCAGTTTGGTATCAGAGCTTTGGTTTACAGGGCTCGAGAACAAGACACATTAGAACCGAATGAAAAAATTCATCAGATATTGGATTAGTAATATCCAATGAGAATAACTCGTTAGAGAAAGGATCAGTGGTATCCTAGAACGAGTGTGAATAGTATATTTTTCAAATGAAAACAAATATTATTTTGAAAATTTAAACCATTTTATACGTATTTGAATATTTATTTATATTGAATTTGAACAATCCAATATATAAAGATTTTGCATATACGCGTCATGAACGTATATTCAAAGTTTTAATTTACTGGATAGATATAGAATCACATTCTAGACACCCGGAGATGATTTTGATGATTGATATATCATCATCAGAATTTGTGTTCGTGTTTCAAAGGTGTGCTATGTTTATATTTACATTAGACTGGTGTGAGGACCAAAATATAGCTAGAATACATTGTTGTGATTTGGCATCAAAAACATGATTTTCAGTATATATATCAAATTATGAATTTGAAACGATAATCAACTAATTGATTGATGGTTGTGTTGTTTGTCTATTTGTTTGAAATTTTGAACTATTACGCCTAATAGAATCAAATATTGAATTGTTTGAAAATTAGTCGCATATGCATGCATATACATGTATTTACATTGAACAGGTCATAGCAAGAAGGCTAGAGTAGAAGAATAAAATTGTTTGCCCGACAAATAGGTGCATGTTTACCATAATTTACTGTTTTGTTTGGGTGATGATGATTTTATGAACCGATTGGCTAGCCGCTTGGCTTTTTCTTTTTGATTGAAGAAGGCCATGGGAGGCTATATGAAATATCCCGAAGTCCCCGGTGTAGGGGACGTTATGGTGAATTTTTTCGAAAATTTAGGGTGTTAGCCCAATTTTTGATTTTTTTTTTGAAAAGTTCTTAAAAACTGAAAAGTTGTAGAGCTTAAGCCGTAAAGAAAATAATAGAAGTTGAGTCGATTTGTTAAACAACTTTTGACTTCGTTCCTTTTCGGGGACGAAAAGTTTTAAGTGGGGGAGAATGTAACAACCCAGAAAATGCGAGCCAATTTAAAATTTTTATTTTGGCAATTTTAGTGAATTTTGAATATTTAAAATGAATTATTTTAAATAATATCGATGAAAAATTTATTTTGAATGGAATTCGAACATATATATTTATATAGATCGTCGTTAGAATATAAATATTTTATTTATATATATAAAAGGAATTAAAAATGGCGTGGTAGTTCGATAATTCGATTTCAAACTTCAAATGAATGTACCGGTTGCAAAATAAACCAGATTTTAGTGAAACCAAAAATGTTTTAATCTAATGGAGAATATCTTTCCAACGAATCCGAAAAATTGAAATTTCATAGCGGGAATCAAAAGATATGTCCAGTTGAAAATTCAGAATAGTCGCTATGGAATTCAGGCCCTTAAAAATGGGAATTTTGCAAACGACCTCGGTTTTCAACGAAACCACTTTTGTTGGATCCGGGATGTCAAATTATTTCTATATTCCAAATTTCGTAATTTTTTGAATTAATATGTGAGCGTGGCAAAGGAAAATGCGTTTGACCAGTTTTAGTTGATTTTAATCGACTGGAAAATGATCATTTTTCTAACGGTCTCAGAATTCGACGAAACAAGTTTTGTTAGGACTGTATCGTCAATACGAAGTTGGAAAATATTTTTATGGAATTTTTCGAGTTAGTAGTATGTGACCCTGGTAAATGGAAATGCGCGTTCAAAATTCAATATATAGAGTTATATTTTGATTTTGACGAAAACTGGTCAAAACAATAGAATCAGCTTACGATATATATCCCATTTTGTTCGGAATAGGGGTAATTAGCTATGGACGACAGGTGGTGGGTCTCGTTTCGAGGTCAAAATAAAAAGTACCTTTTTGAAATTAAATTAATTAAATAATATATATTATTATATATCTCCCCCTCACTTACCTCCCTCCCTCCTTCTTTCAGAAGAGTTGACCAAATTAAAAAAAGAAAAAAAAAGAAAAGAAAGGGGGCAGATCGTGATCGATGATCGCGGGGGGGGGGGGGGGGGGGGCACCGCTGGTGGCAGGCGCACCACCGCCTCCCTCTCTCATGCGCTCTCTCCCCCTTCTTCTCCCCTTCGATTTCAGCCCCCCCACCTGAAACAGTCGCCGCCCCTACTGCTGCTATCACCAGTGAACACCCCTTGAAGCCAACCACCTCCGCTTCCTCCTCGACAGGCGCACCCTTCCTCTCTCCTCCTCCAGACCTAGCGCCGACCTCCCAATGCCCCCTCCGACAGTGAACCTCCGGCCTTCCCCCTCCTTAAAAAAAAACGCGCTGTAAGTCTTAGTAGTTTTATTTCATTCATTTATGTATTTTATTTTCTTTTTGTGTAGTTAATGTAGAGATTAAATCTTGTTTAATTTCAGTTTTTAAATTATAAAAACCTTGTTTAAAATCTATTTTGAAATTAAAAAGAAAACATGGTTTTTATTGATTGGAAAGACGAAATTTTTAAAGTAGGAAAGACGATATTTTTAAAGTAGGAAAGGCGATATTTTTAAAGTAGGAAAGACAATATTTTTAAAATAGAAAAGATGATATTTTTAAAATATGAAAAGATTATATTTTTATATATATTCAGTAGAAGTATAAAAATGTGATTTTTATCAAATATGTAGCAAAGTAAAAAATATAATTTTTATGATATAGAAAGGTTAAAAATATAATTTTCACAATATAGAAAAGTTAAAAATATAATTTTTATACTAGTGGCATATTAAAAATATGATTTTTATATAGGTATGATAGTAAAAATATGATTTTTATTCATGTAGAGTAATAAAAATATAATCTTTGTTAGAAGAAGAGCAATATAAAAATATAATTATTATAACGAAGTGAAGATAAAAATTCAATTATTATAACGAAGTGAAAATAAAAATTCGATTTTTATATATGTAACAAATTAAAAATATGATTTTTATACACTAGAGAATATAAAAATGTGATTTTTTATATATGTAGTGAATACGTGCAATGAAAGTGACAAAAAGCGGGAACAACAAGATTTTCTACATATGAAGAGTCGCGGTGTTTGGTATAGTTTGGGTGAGAATTTCTCACATTAAATTTTCTTTTTCTAGTCATAATATGTACTAGGATGCAGATGGTGCTTAGCAGCACCCGACACCCGTCATCCACAGACCATGGATGGCTTGTATGTTTGATTGTTTGTTGTGATGAAAATTGATTATGTGATGTGAAATGAAATATTTACATAGTTAAAAATATTTGATCGTTAAAAATATTATTTTAACATGTGTGTAAATAAAAATATGTGTTTGTTGATTTGAAACCCCACACGGGTGTTGGGATGATATTTGGCGTACACTAATCCCAATTGTTTAGTGATATGTCGATCGTTTGATTGACCGGCTGTGTAAGCGTTAAATATTTATATTTAATGCTTATGCAGTTGTGTGGTGCAATTTAGATGATGGTTAGTTATTTATCGTTGCTATTATATACATGTGTTGTATGGAATCCATATAATTAACATTATATGGTAATTGATTGAGCCTCATTCCAATTTGGAAAAGAAATATATATTCATTTGTTGAAAGAATAAATATTCATGTGTTGAATAGAAGAAAACATATTCATGTGTTGAAAATATTCATGTGTTGAGTAAAATATTTTAACAATAAAATTTACATCTTTATCATATTTAAGATTAGATCTACTTTACGGTTGGAGTCTGATTAAAAACCAAACGATAGATACCATAATTTTATAAAATATATTACATAACAAAATATTCATGTGTTGACAGTACTCATGTGTTGAGATTAGTCATGTGTTGAAAGAAATATAGGTTCATGTGTTGAATAGAATAAATATTCATTTGTTGAATAGAATAACGAATTTATTGAAATATATAAAGCCGTGTTGATTAGATTGACGCCATTTTGACGTGAACGATATTTATATTGATTATATTCGTTTTCATATTGAATATTGAAAAGTGATTTCAAAATCGAACATTTTGAAATGAAATTCGAATTAAATTGAATTAAAACGAATTAGAAATCAAATCAAATTTAATAGAAATGAATTCGAATTGAAAGTAAATTGAATTGAAAACGAACTGAAATTGAATTCAATTTTGATTTGAATTTGAAATAAAGTTGAAATCGTTTTTAAAACAAATTTAAAACGATTATATAATACGTTTTAAAAGGAAATTGAAGAAGTATATATTATATATATTATATATATATATATAATATATAATGGCCTGAATAGAACGCGCCGCGCCGCGGCAGTTCGTGAATTTCGACCATTGACTTCGAATTGACATTACGGGAGATCTGACCGTCGGATTCTCCTAAAACCAGAAGCGTTGGGTTCGTATCGAGAAGAGCTTTCCAAAGAATATTAGAAATTTGAAATCTAACGGTTGAATTTGGAATTATGTCCAAATCAAATTTGGAAAAGGTCGTTGTAAGTGCAGTTTGATGGTCGTTGATGGAAATCGACTGAACGGTCCTTGATAAAATTATTAAAAATATCATTAATTTGTGTAAAATCATAATATGTGAATTGGAAAGAACTGGGATGAAAAATTCCACATTTGAAGGGATAAAAATATATTTTTATCGAAATGAACTAGTTTTGAACTGGAATTAAAATCAATTTATTTTTAAAATAAATAAATTGATTTTAAAAGTGGTTTTAAAAATAATTAGAATTTCCAATATACGAATTGGAATGGATTTGAATGGAGATTGTCTTTGGAATATTTCGATGTTGGATTTCGTGATTATACAGATATGGTTGTCGAAATTTAAAAGATATATTTTATATCGTTATTTCCAATATGATATTTGTTGGTTTCAGAATTTGATATTGAATATAAGATGGTATATTTTCTATTCAGAGCCTTGTATTTAATATCAAATGTGACTTGGGTTTGTCGTGAACCGTGTTTTAGGTGACATTGGTTATTTGACCCAGTTAAAGACAGGATATTGATTTTTGAGAAGATTAAAACTAAGTAGAGTTTTAATGAATCTTTAATTAGATTGAAAGTGAATTGATAATTTAAATTATCAAATCTAAAAAGTGATCGAGAATGGAGTATCACCAGTTTTGCTCCAAGGCGATACTTAAACCTTTAATTAGATTTGAACGTGAAATGGTAATTAATTTTACCGATAACACCGTGGTGTTAGATATGGAGTATTACCAGTTTTGCTCCAGGGGATGAATAAGTTGGGATTGGGAAATAAAATAAATAATTACTTCGGTGTGGTTCGCTAATCCCGACTAGTTTGGAAAACTATAATATGTTTTGAAACGATATCCAAAGGAAGATTAAAGAATAAATTTAGAAGAATTTATCTTTCATAAAATTAATGGGAACCTATTCCCTAATGAGGTGAAAATTTGAATAAAAGAATATTCTGAACTGGAATGAGGTGTATGTTGTGTTTGTGTAACACGTGTTTATTATATACGCGGGTTATTTGGAAAGGCCGGGTTTATACCCATTCTAAATTACCGATTCGACGATATGTCGAAGATGAAGACGGTGGTTGAAGACCGGAAGTCTTCACATCGTTTGGGTGATTGCTGATGATCTCGATTGGGCTGTACACCCAAGAGGAGAGAAACAGTTGGTGATTGTCCAGACGTACTTGGAGATCGATGGATATGCAAGGAAAGTGCCTCCGGTTTCGTTCAGACCCAGAACGAACTTGTAAATGGATTGTGTGTCTGACATTGGAATTTATCCTGTGTTGATTTATCTCTATTAAATATACATCTGTTTGGCAGCGGAGAATTTATTCTCTTGCTTAACGCCCTTCTCTGAGACATACGAGCTCAGAGGTTGTATATCGATGGACATCAGTCGCATGGGGTGAATTGCCTGTGTGGCACGCCTAAGTGGCAAATGATCAAGGCTTCTGTTGAAAAGCAAAGTCTTGTGGTTAATGATCAAAGCACAGCCTGTGTGGCATAGCTTTGTGTATAACATGAATTCGCGAGCCTCACACCTCGGTATGAGTCAAAAACGGGATACGGACCGTTGGGAGAACACGACGTTTCTTTCTAGCTAGTGGTGGTGTCAGTGCTTAAACTAGCTGACATTTATATATACTTTTCACCTGTGTGGTTGTTGGAATGCGAGGTGCCTCGGATATAGGTCTGTTAGGACCTAGAAACGTGTGTTCAGAAATAACCAATCCTCAAAAGTAAGAGAGGACCAGCCCAACCGATTCCAAGGATCATAGTGGGGTCCTGAGACATTTGCTTGAGTGTCTCGAACGGAGAGGAGCTTGCCCCTTGCCTCGACTCACGACGGAAATCCAATTTCCAAAACGAGATATTGCGGTTTTATTTGTAGAACCTAGTATGGCGTCATAGTGGTATGGGTCATTCATGCCGCCTATGATTGATATTTATGATTGAAATTGTTTTGACACTATACACTTATAGTAATATCAAAATAATGTGTTTTAAACGTATCAAGCATGCTTTGGCTATTATAAGGTAAAAACCTTATCCTCCGGCTTGCGTTGCATTGTGTGATGGGATCTGGGTCTTATAATAGCTTCATTTTTCTTTATTTAGCATTGCGCTGTTTGTTTTATGCACTGGTATTCTTGGGAGGAAACTCGTTCCGTGTTATACGGCATGGTCCTTTGATTTACCGAACTTTAAAATAAAGATTAATAACTCTTTTAGTTCTCACACCAGTAACATGACTGACCTGGAGTTTATTGTTTTAACCTAAACTTTAGGTGCCCCTATTTTTGACACGGAAAGCTAGTAATTTTGGTTTTGCAGATTTATATTCACAAGATCCTAATTTACAGCTGGAACTATGCTCAGAAAGCTCTGTATTCACGTATTACTTTCAGTTGTGTTTTGTATTGTTTTTCCGCTTCTATGTAATTTATTATAACCTCTGATATTTATCAAATGTAGTTTATTTATCCATACTCTGTATATTCTTGTATCTGATGGAATTGTTGTAATAACAATGAAAATTTCTTCTGTTTGCGTTCTAATTTGTCTTGTCCTCAATTCTATCCGTGCTTTCCCTCACAGGGAAGTTCGGGTCGTCTCGGTTTGGTATCAGAGCTTTGGTTTACAGGGCTCGAGAACAAGACACATTAGAACCGAACGGAAGAATTTTTCAGATATTGGATTAGTAATATCCAATGAGAATAACTCGTTAGAGAAAGGATCAGTAGTATCCTAGAACGAGTGTGAAGAGTATATTTTTCAAATGAAAACAAATATTGTTTTGAAAATTTAAACCATATTATACGTATTTGAATATTTATTTATATTGAATTTGGACAATCCAATATATAAAGATTTTGCATATACGCGTCATGAACGTATATTCGAAGTTTTAATATACTTGATAGATATAGAATCACATTCTAGACACCCGGAGATGATTCCGATGATTGATATATCATCATCAGAATTTGTGTTCGTGTTTCGAAGGTGTGCTATCTATATATTTCCATTAGACTGGTGTGTGGACCAAAATATAGCTAGAATACATTGTTGTGATTTGGCATCAAAAACATGATTTTCTGTATATATATATCAAATTATGAATTTGAAATGATAATCAACTAATTGATTGATGGTTGTGTTGTTTGTCTATTTGTTTGAAATTTTGAACCATTACACCTAATAGAATCAAATATTGAATTGTTTGAAAATTAGTCGCATATGCATGCGTATACATGTACTTGCATTGAACAGGTCATAGCAAGGAGGCTAGAGTAGAAGAATAAAATTGTTTGCCCGACAAATAGGTACATGTTTACCATAATTTACTGTTTTGTTTGGGTGATGATGGTTTTATGAGCTGATTGGCTAGCCGCTTGGCTTTTTCTTTTTGATTGAAGAAGGCCATGGGAGGCTATATGAAATATCCCGAAGTCCCCGGTGTAGAGGAGGTTATGGCGAATTTTTTCAAAAATTTAGGGTGTTAGCCAAATTTTTGAATTTTTTTGAAAAGTTCTTAGAAACTGAAAAGTTGAAGAGCTTAAGCCGTAAAGAAAATAATAGAAGTTGAGTCGATTTGTTAAACAACTTTCGGCTTTGTTCCTTTTCGGGGAAGAAAAGTTTTATGTGGGGGAGAATGTAACAACTCAGAAATAGCGAGCCAATTTAAAAATTTTATTTTGGCAATTTTAGTGAATTTTGAATATTTAAAATGAATTATTTTAAATAATATCGACGAGAAATTTATTTTGAATGGAATTCGAACATATATATATTTATATAGATTGTCGTTCGAATATAAATATTTTATTTATATATATAAAAGGAATTAAAAACGGCACGGTAGTTCGATAATTCGATTTCAAACTTCAAGTGAATGTACCGGTTGCAAAATAAACCGGATTTTAGTGAAACCAAAAATGTTTGAATTTAATGGAGAATATCTTTCCAACGAATCCGAAAAATTGAAATTTCATAGCGGGAATCAAAAGATATGTCCAGTTGAAAATTCAGAATAGTCGCTATGGAATTCAGGCCCTTAAAAATGAGAATTTTGCAAACGACCTCGGTTTTTGACGAAACCACTTTTGTTGGATCCGGGATGTCAAATTATTGCTAGATTCCAAATTTCATAATTTTTCGAATTAACATGTGAGTGTGGCAAAGGAAAACGCGTTTGACCAGTTTTAGTTGATTTTAATCGACTGGAAAATGGCCATTTTTCTAAGGGTCTCAGAATTTGAAGAAACAAGTTTTGTTATTACCGTATCGTCAATACGAAGTTGGAAATTATTTTTTTGGAATTTTTCGAGTTAGTATGTGACCCTGGTAAATGGAAATGCGCGTTCAAAATTCAATATGTAGAGTTATATTTTGATTTTGACGAAAACTGGTCGAACCAATAGAATCAGCTTACGAAACATATCCCATTGTGTTCGGAATGGGGGTAATTAGCTATGGACAACAGGAGGTGAGTCTCGTTTCGAGGTCAAAATAAAAAGTACCTTTTTGAAATTAAATTAATTAAATAATATATATTATTATATATCTCCCCCTCACTTACCTCCCTCCCTCCTTCTTTCAGAAGAGTTGACCAAATTTTAAAAGAAAAGAAAAGAAAGGGGCCAGATCACGATCGACGATCACAGGGGGGGCTCGTCGCCACCGCCGCCGCTGGTGGCAGGCGCACCACCGCCTCCCTCTCTCACGTGCTCTCTTCCTCTTCTTCTCCCCTTCGATTTCAGCCCCCCCACCTGAAACAGTCGCCGCCCCTGCTGCTGCTACCACCAGCGAACACCCCCGGAAGCCAACCACTTCTGCCTCCTCCTCGACAGGTGTGCCCTTCCTCTCTCCTCCACCAGACCTAGCGCCGACCTCCCAATGCCCCCTCCGACAGTGAACCTCCGGCCTTCCCCCTCTTTAAAAAAAATGCGCTGTAAGTCTTAGTAGCTTTATTTCATTCATTTATGTATTTTACTTTCTTTTTGTGTAGTTAATGTAGAGATTAAATCTTGTTTAATTTCAGTTTTTAAATTACAAAAAACTTGTATAAAATCTATTTTCAAATGAAAAAGAAGACATGGTTTTTAATGATTGGAAAGACGATATTTTTAAAGTAGGAAAGACAATATTTTTAAAGTAGGAAAGACAATATTTTTAAAATATGAAAAGATTATATTTTTATATATATTTAGTAGAAGTATAAAAATGTGATTTTTATCAAATATGTAGCAAAGTAAATATATAATTTTTATGATATAGAAAGGTTAAAAATATAATTTTCACAATATAGAAAAGTTAAAAATATAATTTTTATACTAGTGGCATATTGAAAATATGATTTTTATATAGATATGATAGTAAAAATGTAATTTTTATTCATGTAGAGTAATAAAAATATAATCTTTATTAGGAGAAGAGCAATATAAAAATATAATTATTATAACGAAGTGAAGATAAAAATTCAATTACTATAACAAAGTGAAAATAAAAATTCGATTTTTATATATGTAGCGAATTAAAAATATAATTTTTATACACTAGAGAATATAAAAATGTGATTTTTTATATATGTAGTGAATACGGGAAATGAAAGTAACAAAAGGCGGGAACGACAAGAATTTCTACATATGAAGAGTCACGGTGTTTGGTTTAGCTTGGGTGAGAATTTCTCACTTTAATTTTTTTTTTCTAGTTATAATATATACTAGGATGCAGACGGTGCTTAGCAGCACCCGACACCCGTCATCCATAGACCATGGATGACTTGTATGTTTGATTGTTTGTTGTGATGAAAATTGATTGTGTGATGTGAAATGAAATATTTATATAGTTAAAAATATTTGATCGTTAAAAATATTATTTTTAACGTGTGTGTGAATAAAAATATGTGTTTGTTGATTTGAAACCCCACACGGGTGTTGGGATGATATTTGGCGTACACTAATCCCAATTGTTTAGTGATATGTTGATCGTTTGATTGACAGGCTGTATAAGCATTAAATATTTATATTTAATGCTTATGCAGTTGTGTGGTGCACTTTGGATGATGGTTGGTTATTTATCTTTGCTATTATATAGATGTGTTGTATGGAATCCATATAATTAACATTATATGGTAATTGATTGGGCCTCATTCCAATTTGTAAAAGAAATATATATTCATGTGTTGAAAGAATAAATATTCATGTGTTGAATAGAAGAAAACATAATCATGTGTTGAAAATATTCATGTGTTGAGTAAAATATTTTAACAATAAAATTTACATCTTTATCATATTTAAGATTAGACTCTACATTATGGTTGGAGTCTGATTAAAAATCAAACGATAGATACCATAATTTTATAAATTATATTACATAACAAAATAGTCAGGTGTTGACAGTACTCATGTATTGAGATTAGTCATATATTGATAGAAATATAGATTCATGTGTTGAATAGAATAAATATTCATTTGTTGAATAGAATAATGAATTTATTGAAATATATAAAGCCGTGTTGATTTGATTGACGCCATTCTGACATGAACGATATTTATATCGATTATATTCGTTTCCACAATGAATATTGAAAAGTGATTTCAAAATCGAACATTTTGAAATGAAATTCGAATTAAATTGAATTAAAACGAATTAGAAATCAAATTGAATTGAATAGAAATGAATTCGAATTGAAAGTGAATTGAATTGAAAACGAACTGAAATTGAATTCAATTTTGATTTGAATTTGAAATGAAGTTTAAATCGTTTTTAAAACAAATTTAAAACGATTATATAATACGTTTTAAAAGGGAATCGACGAAGTATATATTATATATATAATATAATGGCCTGAATAGAACGCGCCGCGCCGCGCAGTTCGTGAATTTCAACCATTGACTTCGAATTGACATTACGGGAGATCCGACCGTCGGATTCTCCTAAAACTGGAACCGTAGGGTTCGTATCGAGAAGAGCTTTCCAATGAATATTAGAAATTTGAAATCTAACGGTTGGATTTGGAATTATGTCCAAATCAAATTTGGAAAAGGTCGCTGTAAGTGCAGTTCGATGGTCGTTGATGGAAATCGACTGAACGGGCCTTGATAAAATTATTAAAAATATCAATAATTTGTGTAAAATCATAATATGTGAATTGGAAAGAATTGGGATGAAAAGTTCCAAATTTGAAGGGATAAAAATAGATTTTTATCGCAATGAACTAGTTTTGAACTGGAATTAAAATCAATTTATTTTTGAAATAAATAAATTGAATTTGAAAGTGGTTTTAAAAATAATCAGAATTCCCAATATACGAATTGGAATGGATTTGAATGGAGATTGTCTTTGGAATATTTCGATGTTGGATTTCGTGATTATATAGATATGGTTGTGGAAGTTTGAAAGATATATTTTATATCGTTATTTCCAATACGATATTTGTTGGTTTCAGAATTTGATATTGAATATAAGCCGGTATATTTTCTATTCAGAGCCTTGAAATCAAATGTGATTTGGGTTTGTCGTGAATCGTGTTTTAGGTGACATTGGTTCTTTAATCCAGTTAAAGACAGGATATTGATTTTTGAGAAGATTAAAACTAAGTGGAGTTTTAATGAATCTTTAATTAGATTGAAAGTGAATTGATAATTTAAATTATCAAATCTGAAAAGTGATCGAGAATGGAGTATCACCAGTTTTGCTCCGAGGCGATAGTTAAACCTTTAATTAGATTTGAACGTGAAATGGTAATTAATTTTACCGATAACACCATGGTGTTAGATATGGAGTATTACCAGTTTTGCTCCAAGGGATGAATAGGTTGGGATTGGGAAATAAAATAAATAATTACTTCAGTGTGGTTCGCTAATCCCGACTAGTTTGGAAAACCATAGTATTGTTTGAAACGATATCCAAAGGAAGATTAAAGAATAAATTTAGAAGAATTTATCTTTGATAAAATTAATGGGAACCTATTCCCTAATGAGGTGAAAATTTGAATAAAAGAATATTCTGAATTGGAATGAGGCGTATGTTGTGTTTGTGTAACACGTGTTTATTATATACGTGAGTTATTTGGAATGGCCGGGTTTATACCCATTCTGAATAACCGATTCGACGATATGTCGAAGATGAAGACGGTGGTTGAAGACCGGAAGTCTTCACATCGTTTGGGTGATTGCTGATGATCTCGATTGGGCTGTACACCCAAGAGGAGAGAAATAGTTGGTGATTGTCCAGACGTACTTGGAGATCTATGGATATGCGAGGAAAGTGCCTCCGGTTTCGTTCAGATCCAGAACGAACTTGTAAATGGATTGTGTGTCTGACATTGGAATTTATCCAGTGTTGATTGATCTTTATTAAATATACATCTGTTTGGCGGCGGGGAATTTATTCTTTTGCTTAACGCCCTTCTCTGAGACATACGAGCTCAGAGGTTGTATATCGATGGACATCAGTCGCATGGGGTGAATTGCCTGTGTGGGACGCCTAAGTGGCAAATGATCAAGGCTTCTATTGAAAAGCAAACTCTTGTGGTTGATGATCAAAGCACAGCCTGTGTGGCATAGCTTTGTGTATAGCGTGAATTCGCGAGCCTCACACCTCGGTATGAGTCAAAAACGGGATACAGACCATTGGGAGAACACGACGTTTCTTTCTAGTTGGTGGTGGTGTCAGTGCTTAAAATGGCTGACATTTATATATACTTTTCACCTGTGTGGTTGTTGGAATGTGAGGTGCCTCGGATATAGGTCTGTTAGGACCGGGAAACGTGTGTTCAGGAATAACCAATCCTCAAAAGTAAGAGAGGACCGGTCCAACCGATTCCAAGGATCATAGTGGGGTCCTGAGACATTTGCTAGAGTGTCTCGAGCAGAGAGGAGCTTGCCCCTTGCCTCGACTCATGACGGAAATCCAATTTCCAATATGAAATATTGCGGTATTATTTGTAGAACCTAGTATGGCGACATAGTGGTATGGGTCATTCATGCCTCCTATGATTGATATTTATGATTGAAATTGTTTTGACACTATACACTTATAGTAATATCAAAATAATGTGTTTTGAACGTATCAAGCATGCTTTGGCTATTATAAGGTAAAAACCCTATCCTCCGGCTTGCGTTGCATTGTGTGATGGGACCTGGGTCTTATAATAGCTTCATTTTTCTTTATTTAGCATTGCGCTGTTTGTTTTATGCACTGGTATTCTTGGGAGGAAACCTGTTCCGTGTTATACAGCGTGACCCCTTGATTTACCGAACTTTAAAATAAAGATTAATAACTATTTTAGTTCTCACACAAGTCACATGAATGACCTGGAGTTTATTGTTTTAACCTAAACTCTGGGTGCCCCTATTTTTGACACGGGCTGCTAGTAGTTTTGGTTTTGTAGATTTATATTCACAAGATCCTGATTTACAGCTGGAACGATGCTCGGAAAGCTCTATATCCGTGTATTACTTTCAGTTGTGTTTTGTATTGTTTTTCCGCTGCTATGTAATTTATTGTAACCTCTGATATTTATCGAATGTATTTTATTTATCCTTACTCTGTATATTCTTGTATCTAATGGAATTATTGTAATAACAATGAAAAGTTCTTCTATTTGCGTTCTGATTTGTCTTGTCCTCAATTCTATCTGTGCTTTCCCTCACGGGGAAGTTCGGGTCATCTCATTAGAGAAGTCTTAGACACCCTATGAACACATCAACTCAAAGCTAAGTTCTTCAAATGTCATTTTTGGAGGAAAGAGGTGAGGTTCTTAAGACACGTGGTCTCTAAGGAAGGGATAGCAGTGGATCCTGAA
The DNA here is from genome assembly GCA_030737875.1 of Allium sativum. Lineage (NCBI taxonomy): Eukaryota > Viridiplantae > Streptophyta > Magnoliopsida > Asparagales > Amaryllidaceae > Allium > Allium sativum. Next base: position 831,719,641 of record CM060924.1, read on the forward strand.
AAGGTGGTGGCAATCCAAGATTGGAAGATTCCTAAGAACGCAACGGAAGTAAGACGTTTTCTAGGACTAGTAGGCTAATATAGGAAGTTCACTAAGGACTTTACGAAGGTATTAGCCCCACTTACAAGATTGACGAAGAAGAATCTAACCTTTGCTCGGGATATTGGTTGTGATGTCGCTTTCCAACAATTGAAGAGGGCTCTTACAATGGCCCTAGTTTTGACTTTTACCTTATGGTAGTAAAAGGTTTACGGTATACACGGATGCATGCGACATGAGGCTAGGCACCATTTTGATATAAAAGGGAAAAGTTCAGAATACATATCAAACTTTGATTTTAAAACTTTCGGTTAAGTTAGTAGTTGGCATCGCTAGGAGTAAGACCTACGCTTTTGAATTAAATAGGGACTTCACAAAGAAAAGACTCTCAGATAGCTAACGCAACAAATAAGTTAAGTAGAGAAGAGACCTTTAATCACCTTAATAAATACACTTGGTAACATGGTTAGCATATGTTTATTTGCAAGAGATAGTTCCTCTAGTGAATTTTGGAAGAAGCCATGAGTACGCACTTATGTTTAAGCACCGTTTATCATCCTCTGACAGAAAGGGTGAATAGGATTTTGGAAGACCTTTTGAGGAAATGTTAGCATGACACAGCAGGAGTTGTAGTACCGAGTATACTAGAAGAAGAAGAAGAGGTGGAACGAGAGGCGACAGTGAAATGATTTCCAACTCATATTCTGGAAGCAAAAATTAAAAAGCTACGCAATCGTGAAGTTAAGACAGTCAGAGCACAATAAAGTGAAGCTCAAGAAGATACGACTTTGAAGACTGAATACTAGATACACGCATCATATCCTTTTTGAGGGTATATCCTTGATTCCTCTTTTTCTGTAAAGTTTATTTGCATGCGAGTCTTTATCTTTTAAGTATATCCTCTCGGTCCTACTTTCGATCCTTAGGTAGAAGCCGATGGATGTAAACATGTGCTTGAGACATGTTATGTTTGGTGGATGCAAGTGGATGTAAGTGTTTGCTTGCGGTTGCTCGTGGATGCATATACACACACATTAGGCACTAGATCGGCTCAGTCACTTTCATATTGCATATGCATATATGTATTTGTATATTGATTGAAACTTGATGTGTTATCATATGGATGTTGCATTTGTATGAATGATTGAGAACTCATGTAGAAGTTATAAAGTACGATTAGGAATAATAACATGCATGACGGACTCATGGCACTGACATAATCCGCATTAAGGAGGTCAACTGAATCAGTAGATCGCCTGATTTTGCATTAGATAAGAACATATTCACACACTATGCATATGTTCACGAAAAGCAATAGATACATTTTAAGGACAATGGATGCCTGTGATTGAATGGTTGACTAGATGGATGTTGGATGGTAGGATATACATTCTTCTTGACTTGGAGATTTCGAGGACGAAATCCTTTAAGGAGGGGAGAATGTAACACCCCGTAATTTTAAAATGGGACATAAGAGATAATTAAAAAATAATTAATCTTCAAAAGAAGAATTAAGGGAAAGGGGTTATGCCATTGCATTCGTCTCGGAATTCTACTTAAGATAGAGTCCGAGTTTGCGTAAAACGGATAAAATATGAAGAAGTTATGGAGGTTAGAAAATTTCAGTTCAAACCAGAATTAAAATAAAATATTCAAAACAACGAAGGCGGGAGGAGGAAACGCGGAACCGACCACGTTTGTGGTGTCGACCTGAGACCCGCTGGGTCGACACCTATGTCGACTCAGGCTCTTTGGGGTCGACACCAGGGTCGACATAGGTGTCGACCCACCCTGTAGGGGTCGACCCCATTAGCCAGATCTGGGCAGTGACGATTTTTAGTGTTTTAGGGCATATGTGGCTTGTTCTGATTGGCATGGTGAGGTGTCTTTGTGACTTGGGTTGTTTAGATTGATCATAGATTAATCTAAAGGCTAGAATTAATTCTAGACATCTATATATACATCTCTAAACCTAAACCCTAAGTCATAACAATTCCTTATGATGACTCTATGCTGCTGAACTCTTGATTCTCTTAGCCGCCGCCTCAAAAACCTAAATCATATTAGAAGTTCTTCATCAACAATCAACTTTGAAGCTTAATCAACATCAAATTAGAGTTTCTGCAACAACAATGATTCAATTCTCTTTTCTAATCCTAACAATGTAAGTTCACGTTAATTTCAGATTTAAATACCTAATTGTAATCTTGGCATGTAATAAAATGAATCTAAGTCCATGCTTGATGATAAGACGATCTTTTCAGATTTATCCCTATCTTTCTATCGATTCCATGATTTTACATGCCTAAGAAGTTATTATATCGATACAATCATGCCTATCTTTGTTGTACATCAGACATATAATCCTTTTTGGTTCATGATGTTATTTTTATGCCTGCGATAATGATTGTATCAGTTTGTTCAAGAATCTATCTTTGTTGGATCTAAATTTCCTGTATTAGGTCTGTTGTTACATGCCTATTTTTATGCCTATTCTTATTTTTATGCTCCTTCTCTCTCTTGCCCTATTTCCTTTTTCTTTTATGAACCTGGGTTACCTTCGAACCTAGGCTGAAATCGCGAAATACGAATGATTGGAATACGGGGAATATTTGGGTATAACCTATTTTGTTTAATTATTGGGCATAATGTATTTGGTGAAATAATTGGGCATAACATATTCGGTGAAATTGTTGGGCATAACTTGTAATTGCAATTGGGGCATTATTATCATTATAACTGCAAGTTTGGGTTAATTGGCATGTAAACTAAGTTTTGGGCGTAAACTCAAACTGAAATATTAAAACTAGATTGGGCATAACTATTGGTTGGGACGCCAAACATATTGTATATTGTGATTTTGGAGCATAACTATTATTGTGAATTTGGGAAGATTGGGTGTAGCCTATTTTGATTAATAACTTGTAACTGAATTTGTTGGGTATTACTTGAGAACTGAAACATGACTAGTTTCGTGAAATTGGGATAATTAGCATGTAAAATCTAGACTTGGACATGTACGGCAAATATGTAATTTGGCTAAAAGATGAACATGCCTAACCCGAGGTTAGATTGAGTTGCGGTGTAAAACTACTCGGAACTGCCCGGCACATCCAGTAACCGCAACAACCCAGATCTAATGTAAGAGGTTAGCGCATTTAGCCCAAAACCCGAGGTCAGAATGAGTTTGCGGTATAAGTCTGCCCGGAACCGCCCGGCACATCCAGCAACCGCAAACAACAGTTCTAATGTGAGGGGTTGGCGCATTAATAATTATTAATGCCAATAAACAAACATGCTAAGAGCATATGAATAGGTGACACTTAACCAATACAACATGTTAATTAGACAAGTGGGTGGGGTTAAGTAAATTTAGAACACTTAACCGTTGTACATGCTAATTAGACAAGAAGGTGGGGTTAAGTAAATTTAGAACACTTAACCGTTATACATGCTAATTAGACAAGAAGGTGGGGTTTAGTAAATTTAGAACACTTAACCGTTATAACATGTTAATTAGACAAGTTTGTGGGGTTAAGTAAATTTAGAACACTTAACCGTTATAACATGTTAATTAGACAAGTGAGCAGGGTTAAGTTAACCAATATAACATGATGAATGAAAAGGGTTAAGTTAATAAGAAACACTTAACCAGTACAACATGATGAATCAGAAGGGTTAAGTTAATAAGAAATGCTTAACCAATATAGCATGATGAACGAGTGGGGTTAAGTTAATAAGAAAACACTTAATCAATATAACATGATGAGTGAACAGGGTTAAGTTAATAGGAAACACTTAACCAATACAACATGATGTGTGGGTGGGTTAAGTTAACATGAATGGACAACACTTAAACAATATTAAAAAGTGGATAGTGTTAAGGCAAGCTTAACCAATAATACATATTGACTTGATAAGTGGGAGGGTTAAGTAAACCTTGGGTAGGTGGGGAATATTTGTATATATAGGCCCACAAACTTAACCGTTAAATAAACATGTTTGAATCAGTGGGAGGGTTAAGTACATCTCGTGTAGGTGGGTAATATTTGTATATATAGGCCCACAAACTTAACTAGTAGGAAACCCTAGTAACGGGGACCCATTTCAGCAGTAACCCACATAAATGTATCATGATACCCTGAACAAGGCAGGGTGGGGAACGATTAGTGGGCGGATTATAAGCGGTCAAAGTAGCGACTGGTGGTGCAGCAGTGCAGTTTGCGATGGGATCAAGGGCTTGCACGTATTCCAGAGTGGAAGAATTAGCCACTAGGGTGTCGGGTTGCCACCTTAGGTCTTGATACAACCCATGGTGGGACCATCATATGTATCTACATGCAGAGGGCCGAGCGACACAAACTAGAACTAGATCGATAGGAGTAGGACCCGATCAGTTAAGGTAGTAAGGATACATCTAACATCTTCATGGCAATTAGGCTGATTGAGGTAAGATCCTCATACTAGATGTACACCCGAAGGCTACCATAATTGTGGGGTTGGGATCACTTTATTATATAACACAGGATACTAGTTGGGACACTAGTTGGGAATACGAATCATATTATCATTTTATACATATTACTAGTTGGGACACTAGTTAGGTGGTGCAGAGATATAGAAATCAAAATAACAGGGTAGTAGCGAAGCAGAGAAAGAGTAGAAGCGCATTCAGTTTATATTGCCTTATCATATCTTATGCTAATCTTATGTTATCTTGTTATCCTTGTTATCAGGGTATTGTCTTATATTCAGTTTATTCATATCATGTTACTTTTACTTGTTTACAAACTGAAAGTCACTGGACTTACCAGGATTTATGTATGACCTGTTTTCTTTCGTCTTCTGTTTCCCTCTCCTCCCCCCCTCAGGTAGTCAGGGAAGGAATAACTCAACTTAATTTGGACCGTTTCTCTTTCCAAGCTTGGAGATTCTGTGGTGTATGGCTTGGAACCTCTTATCTTTGGCTATGATTGTGGTTGAACTTTAATTTGGGGACTTATGCTACTTTGCTAAGTTTTATGCTTTTTATATACTTGGAAGTTTTTGAATCAAGACAGATGTTTTATGAAATACTTTTAAGTATGATTGAGTCAATTGTTGTAAAAGCTTAATTGAACTACACTGCTTATAAAATGACTTTATTTTTCGCTGCTTTATTTGTCTGTCTTGTAATTTATCTGCAACTTTTACCTATAATGCTTCACTGAAGTTAATGCATTCCCTATGTAAGTGACATTAATGAACGTGGGGTGTTACATTTTGGGTCTGAAAGAAACCGAAGGCACCTTATTCCTCATCCCATATGACCAATACAGGAGAGAGGTCCTCGCAAATTCGATCGATCTCCAAGTACGTCTGGACGATCACCACTTATTACCTTGTCTTAGGTGTAGAACCCAATCTAGACATTAGTAATCATCCATTCGATGTGAAGATCTCCGCTCTTCAACCACCATCTTCATCATCGACTTTTTATTGTCGTATCAGTTATTAAAAATGGGTTCAACCCAGTCTTTCCGAATAACCCGCGCATCTTATAATAAAGTGCTATAATAACACATCATACGTCTCATTCCAATCCAAAATATTCTTTTATTCAAATATTCATTACATTGGGAATCATTCCCATAAATCTAATCAAAGATTTAATTCATTTAAACCACTTGTTTAAATCTTTCTTTAAAAACCATAGCAAAAGATTTTGTATTATCTTTTAACAATCTTAAACCAAATTAAATTTTATCAAACTAGTCGGGATTATGGAGCCTTACCGAAGTAATCATTTATTTTATTTTTCTAATCCCAACCTATTCATCCCATGGAGCAAAACTGGTAGTACTCCATATCTAACACCCATTGTGTTATTGGTAAAATTAATTTCCATTTCCCGTTTCAAATATAATTAAAGATTTTACTATCGCATGAAGTAAAATTGCTGGTACTCCATTCTCAATCATTTCTTGAATTCGGTAGATTTAATTACCTCATTCACATTCCAATCTAGTTAAAGATTCATTAAAACTCCATTTAGTTTTAATCTCAAAAATCATTACTTAATGATTATTCAACTTTAAGAAATTAATCTTGTCTTTAACAGGGCTAAAGAACCAATGTCATTTAAAACAAATTCACGATAAACCAAAATCCTTTTCCATCAAAATGGAATCTTCACGGAAATCTGATCAGTATATAATGGATACAAATTTTTTATCTGACTAATACTATAAATAGAATAATGGCAAAGCCTTTTAAATTCCATAAATAATAACGATCTTCCTTCAGGGAAGCTCATCTCGATTATCACTAAATCGAATTCCACTCAGTTCCAATTTAGTTCATTAAATTAGAAAACTT